>CAKJTW010000012.1:40625000-41225000 GCA_917880005.1 Nanger dama
AGTAGGATGTCAGCAGGTACCTTGGGTTTGACCACAGGAGCAAGAGAGCCACCTCTGGGGCTCTGCTCAAACAGAGGGCTTCCACTGGGCTTGGCTCTGTTGCCACAAATCCATGGTGGATGATGTGAGAGTAGATCCCGAAGTGCTTCCTGCCCTTCTGCAGCCTAGAGGAAGTCCCCCAGAGTAAAAGAACATTCAGAAAGGGACCCAGTCGAGACTCCTACACAGGCCAGAGGTTTGCCCCCAACCCCGCACCCGAGGGGCAAGGGTGGCAAGGAAAAGTGGGCCCCCATCACTGTGTCATGCATCTGATTTCTTGTAAACAGACGAGGACTCAGGAGAGAGCTGGGCCCCTCGCTGTGTGACACGGGTGTCCCAGCTGCCAGCTGTCATGCTTGCCCGCAGCCCCCGTGGGCCGTCTGGTCTGCTGTGTGGACTGCTGCCCGTCTCCTCCTTGTGGGCAGGATGAATTAACTCACATCTAAGCAAATACTGGGGGCCAAAACCAAATGGGAAATGAGGCCAGGGAGGCCAGGGTGTTTTCAGTCATTTGGTTGGATCTGCCTTTCTCCTAGAAGCAGCCCTGGGAAGAAAGCCCTGGAGGAGGTAATAACGGTGTCTTTCACAATGGAAAGGTCAACCGACCTATGTTTATTGAGTGACTCAGTGGGCCAGCCCTTTGCTCTGCTTTGTAGGTGATTACGAGACAGGCAAACCCACGGGGTCCTCTTGGTAAGCAGGCTGGAATAAAAATGCAGGAGAAAAATGAGAGAGCAGGCCAGAGCAGCATGTCATTGTGCAGAATCGTCCAGAAGAGGTTCAGAGGATTTGAGGCTGTGCTCGGGAGGCCCAGGTGGTGCAGCTGAGTGGGAACACGTGAGGAGGCAGGAGGGAGAAGGCTGGGTGCCACAGATGTGGGGGTCGGGGTGTGGTGGAAATCTCCAGGTCAGCGCAGCAGCGGGGGCGTGTCCGTGTCCCCTCGCCCAGGGTCCTGCACAGGCTGTTTCCGTTGCCTGGCTCTCTGGCCCCTCCTCTCTCTCCATGATCACTGCCCTTCCTACTGAGGCCTCTTTGAAATTTGACTAAGATTGCGAGCACGTATTTCAGCATTTCTGGATGCAATTTGGTATCAGAGCAAAGAATCAAAGGATATTTGCTATCACTTTAAAGTGTGTTTCTCTCCCTCTTCCTCTGAGCACCTGACCCCACAATCATCACTGGCTTTGAAATAATAGACCCATCATAATTATGAGAATTAGTCTGGAGGCTTCTGCCTTATTTGCTCAACTGAGGTTACTGAGGCCGTCTTTAGAGTTGGAAAGGGTGTCCCGGACCATCTTGGCCGAGATGGAAAATACAGAGCCGTGCCTGCTGGGTGGGGGCTGCCAGGAAGCGAGAATGAGGGAGGGGGCTGGGAGCAGGGAGAAAGCCCCCAGTACCCACCCCAAGAGCTGCTGCCCCTTGGGGACCTTGGACCCAGCGTTGTGAGAGAACAGTTTTTTTAGCAGAGGAGAGGCTGAAACCAAGACCATGTGTGAAATGCCCCGAGTTTGTAAATGTTAAATTTGGCACATGAAGACCCTGAGTAACGAATGAGCTCTCCATTGGGTTGCTACCCCCGCTAGTTACAGAAGTGGAAACAGAGGCCCAGGCAGGGGAAAGAACATGGGCTAGCTCATTAAGGTGGTAGACACTTGTGTTCCCTCTGCCTCCTTGGTCCAAGCTCCGAGGTGTTGCAAAGCTGGACTGAGTCAACACTCTGAGCTGGCTCTGTGACCGACCCGTTCCAGGCGGTGGGTCAGTGGCCACGTTGCAGCCCTTGGACAGCAGGCAGGGGAGCCCAGGGCTCTTACAGAGGGCAGCTTCAAGGTTCTCCTAGGGTATTTAAGAAATAGAGCCAGAGTTAATGCTGAACTCTTTCTTTGACTTAATTTATTATAATGTATGTGGCTAAAATGTAGATCACACTGCTGTTTTGGATCTCCGTTTTGATTCCCAAAATTGCAATCATGATAGGTGGATTATAACCGTGCTTTAACATACAGATGAGGAAATGTATTCCTGTGCAATTTCCCCCTAAGGAGAAGTCAGAGGATAAGGGGCAGGAGTTTTGAATAACCTTACAACGTTTAGTTGTCTCTCCTGGTTATGGGATAGAAATTAGCATTACAGGACTGTATGTGTGTGACTACAGCGCTGCTTTGAATTTTAGTGTGGAAGAGCTTCCAAAGGGAAGGGAGAAAGCGATTTTCCTTATTAGAAATTGTCACCAGGATCTAATCTACATCCAGACTGGTGTCACAAAGTGTTAAGTTGTCGTATTTATTTAAAAACATGAAGTACCTACTATGTGCCAGGCACCTTGCTAGCAGGCTGGGAATGCCATGGCAAAGCAGACAGACTGAAGAATCACTGGAGAACTGAGGTCTAACAGGCAACACTGGGTGGTGCTGAGCAGGGGTGAGCTGGGGAGGAGGCCGAGGTAGGGGGTGGGAGCTGTGAGAGCAGCTGGAGGGCTGGGGGCGGCAGGCCAAGGGAAAGGAGGGTGCAGGAAGCCTCACACAGAGGGGAAAGTGGAGTATTCCTCATGTGGGGGGGTATGTGCATGTGGTGGGGGTACCTCCAAGAACATATGTCTGAGCAGACTTTTCCTCGGGTCCAGATACTCAGCAGAAGAACCGAGCAGAACAAATGTCCTGATGAGCTGCCCCAGGGCCTGGACTCTGCCTCCCCCACCAGCCCAGGTCCTGGACTGGCACCCACTCAACCTCTCCAATGCACAGAGGGTTCTGTTTGAATTCTGCCACCTGCCACTCTCACCCCCGCATCTGGGCCGGGGCGAGAGCTGTGAGAACCACACCCCAATTCCCCTTCCCTGCTGTGAGAGCTAGCTGTGCCTCTCCCTACCCACCACAAGCCCTGGGCTCTGTGTCACAAGGGCAGGTCAGTGCAAGAGAGTATAGGGAGTCTTAAAACGGGGGCCTCCTTTGGTTACACTGTGTGGAATGACCACCCAGCCTTCCCAGCACCATTCATTCATTCATTCTCATCAGTATTTACTGAGCACCTACTCTGTTTCAGGAGGTTTTGCATGCATGTCAGTCACTCAGTCGTGTCTGACTCTTTGCAACCCCATAGTCTGTAGCCCACCAGGCTCCTCTGTCCGTGGACTATTCCAGGCAAGAATACTAGAGTGGGTTGACATTTCCTCCTCTAGTGGGTCTTCCCAATGCAGGGACGGAACCCATGTTCCATCCTTCCCAATGCAGGTCCTGAGTCTCCTATACTGGTAGACGGAGTCTTTACCACTATACCACCTGGGAAGCCCCAGAAGGTTTTAGGGAGATAATGTTGAAAAAAACAGACTGTACCCCAGCTTATAAAGTGTAGACAAGCTAGTAGGAGAGAGAAATTAAGCAGGTATCATATATATATATGGTAAATACAAACTCTGAGAGGTGTGTCATGAAGGTTTCATTCTAGGGTAATTGGGGTTGACCTGACTCTGTGTCTAAGTACAAGAATGTCTTCCAAGAAAGTGGCATTGGAGCTGAACTCTCAAGAATGAGAGTGAACTCTCAAGAATGAACACATCAACCAGGCAAGAGGGAGGTGTGTGCTAGGGTTTGGGGTGTATGTTTCAGGAAGAGGGATGAGTGTGTATTGAGATTCAGAGGTCCATCAAAGAGAAAGTTCTCACCCTTCTCTTTCTGGAAGGTCGGTAGAGCTGCCTTGGGCGCTTAGATGTTCTGGGAATGCCCTGGACAGACCCAGGCAGGACTGTGAGTGGCATCTTCTTGGCCCCCTGAAGCCTTGGCAAGGAAAGCTCCCAGCTCACATCACATCACAGTCCCAACTCACATCCCAGTACCTGAAAGGTGGCTCTAAAATTCTTTCCCATTATTGGGGTATGGGCATGAGCTGGTCAGAAGGCCTCTGGGGTAGAGGACTGAGGGGCCTGGCATGTCTGGGCAGATGGGGTGCCCTGTGGAGATGTTCAGAAGCAGCCAGCCTGTCGCCCTTTAACACCAGCCATCTCATGAAAAGTATGTAGGATGGTGAGGCTGAACTAACTGCCCCAGATGGTAACTGCTCCTCTCTCTCCTTGTCATCCCAGTCTGATACCTTCCGCCTGGTCTTCCTCCTCACCCACTTGTCTCAAAGGGATGATCTGAGCAAGTCTGTCTTGTCTAGGAGGTGTCTTGGGAGAAGGTATTAAACTGTAACTTCAGGATTAGAACATAGCATGCATGGAAGCTTGTTCATGGGTTTCCCACCATGGAGGCTGGTGCCACTTTGCACCCCGGAGATGACCTTTCCAGCTTGGCAGTGTCCTGGGGAGGGCGCTGACCATGATCTGGGCTCCTATGGTGATGCTATTATATGAATCATCACCTCTGGTTTATCCTAGTTATCTGTGTAGGTCTGGACCTGGGTAGTTCAGGGAACTATCAGTTGGGAGTCTATCACATGCCTTTTCTTCACATTATGTCATTTAGTTTTCACAAGGGGTTGTAAAGTAGTGCTGTTATTCCCACTTGACAGACAGTATTTACAGTCTGGGCAAGGCCAGGGGAAGCATCTACAGAGGTGTAGCCCAGAAGTGGCACGTCCAGGTTGGGAAACCCAGAGCTTACTGTCTCAAAGCCAGTGACTTTCCCACTTGCCTATGATAGCTCTGCAGGGTTTAAGGTACATTAAGGCCTTGCAACCCCCCTATCTCATGAAACACTCAGATTCCTTTGTAAGTACCATTATCCAGTTAGTATCCAGTTATATAGATTAGGGTGCTAAAGTTCATGACGCTTTAGTGGTTTGCTTGGAATTCAGAGTTTAAACTCAAACTCAGATCTTGGAGTCAAACACTGGTGTTTTGAGGTGACCCCTTCTGGCTGACAGCCTCTGTGCATGCCTGGGGACCATGGGGACAATTTCCTCTGTCCCACCACCCTGCCCTCCACAAGGAAGACTGCTTGTCCTTGTCCCCTCCTTCCCTGGGCCTCCTTGGCAGACACACTCATTTGCTTGTCCCTTGCAAAGAGTTGTTTGGACTGGTCTATGGGATTGCTAGAACCTGGAGGTTTCCCTTTGAGAACTTTGCCAACACTTGATACTTTAATCCGGGCTCAAAGGAAGAATGAGCAGACTTGATTTTCCTGTTCGAAGCTGCTCCCCAGGAAGCTAGTCCCCAGGGGTCAGTTCATTCATTCGTGCATCATTCATTCATGCATGAGCTAGATGAGTGATGGTTGGATGCCTACTATGTGCCAGATGTGGAGGAAGACTTCTCTGGTCCTTTTGTCCTCTGCCAGTTATAAGCTAGACGGAGAACAAAATCCACACTCTTCATCTGGCCAGAGAAGCTAGTTGCTGGGCCCACTCAGGACATAAATGTAACCAGGAGCTATCTGAGGTTTATAGCACAGCTTCATTTGTAGTTGAGAAAGGCCACTCCTATGGTTATCAGAAAGCAAAGTTACCTTCAAGCAGTCTCTGGGGGTCATGAGGAGGAAAACAGCAAAAACTTCACTGAGCATGTCACAGTCGTATTGTCTAAAGTCCACTCCCCAGCCAGGAGCCTGGGGGGTCGGGGGCATCAACCTTGCCAGGACGCAGACACGGGACCCCTCATGGGGAAGGCCATTCTCCAGGCCATCGGCTCTAGCTTTGTTTTGCTGGCATGTACCAAGACAGTGGTCAGTGTGGTAACCTTGGCTGACTCCTTGGCTCCTCTGCTTTGTGGCCTGAGCCAAGTCCAAAGGTTTCGTCCTTTGGAGATCTATCAGCCAGGCAAAACAGCTCCAGAAAAATGTTTGTACCGTGATGGGCAGAGCTGGATAGAATTTTTTTTTGCTAATTTTTATATGTCAGCTAAAGTATTTATTACTACAAAGTGTTTAAAGTTTCAGCATTTATTAAAAAAATTTAAATCTTGATCCATTGATATTGTTATTTTGATAAAGGTTCTCAAATTAAAAGGGCTAGATAAGTCAGTGCAGCTCAGAAATGGCAGTAACTTCAGAGCTGGCAATTGACACTTGTTTTCTGCCACTGTTTACTCTTCAATAAAAAATGCATATTTACCATAGCAACCTCCTGATCACGTGGTGCCCTATCTTACCCGCTACCCTGTAAAACAGAATAGCTTCTTAAAGAAACACACACATTCTAATATGTATGCTTTTCAGATGCAAAAGTGTGTTCTTTATAAGGAAGCCCTCTTGCCTGGGATTTAATGCTAATAAACATGTCATCTTTATAGAAATCATTTTGGTCCCAGGTCTTAAATTTTAAGGCGTTCACCCTGAAAATCAAAATAAAATTACTCTTGGAAGGACTTTTGATTATCCTGAGAGTCTGTTGATCATTTGTTTTAATACAGTTTAAAAATAATGTATATTTGGATGTATACATGCATATGTATATATATATGTGTATATATAGTTTTTTTTCCCCAAACAGTAGCCATTATTATCATTTGGGAGGGAGTTTGATGTAGATTCTAATGACCTGCTGCTTCATCTGTGATTAAAGATTGTCATCTATGTAAAGCTCAATTGCAGGCTGAATTGTTTTTCACTGTTAACTTGGGAGAATTGTCTGGATGTTCAGAGCTTTGGAGAAACTGCTGTAACCTGGACTTTTCAGAAAGGGAGCATGCCCTCTCATTCTGGACCTTGTGCAGGTTGTAGGTTCCATCGCTTGAGGAGAGCGCTAAAGCCACAGGTCTCTGCTCTCCCCACGAGCCACCCCTTGCATGCAAGGGGTCCCTTTGGCAATATTCATGTTAAAAGCTGTTATTAATTGGAGCATATCCTGCCTGCGCCAGGCCCTTGCTAAATGAATTGTTAACGACTATCCCTGCTTTGCAGATAAGGAAACTGAATGAACCTCAGAGAGGTTATGTCATTTGCCCAGGGATTATATTCTCTAAGAGTTGGTGGAACTTGGTTTTGACCTGAAGCACCTGATTTAAAACTTTTCCACTTAATCACAATTGGAACCTTTGTGTCAGACGTAAGCCGGAAGGACAAGTGGGAACAGCATGGACGGTGGCGGGGGGCGGCGGTAGGCAGTGCCTTCTTTCGCAGAATGTTCTCAGGAGATGTTGCGTGGCCTCAGCTTCAGTAGAGTTTCTTGGCTGACCCTTCCCATCCGGGTTTGCATCTGGGCCTGCCAGCCATGTACCCCTGTGCAGGTGTCTTTACACCGCAGCCCTGGGCGGATGGTGTCTGGCTGTGTATGTGATGAGAGAGCCGCGGTCAGTACCCCAACAGCCTGGGGGTGGGATGCATCCGAACCAGGCCTGGTGGATTTTTAAAATTCCTTTCAGCCACACATACAGACCAATCTGAAAAACAAGAACGTATTGTGACTCTGTTATGCTTAGTGGCTTTGGGGGAAAATCCGATGGTGATGTGAGGCAGGGCTGTCTGTGGCAATGTGGCGTTGTGACCCTAACTCAGAAGAGGAGAGCTGCCCAGACCCCACAGCCCAGCCAGCCAATCTGACTGCAGCGTGTCCACGAGCCTTTTCATAATTATCCATCATGAATGCCTCCATGCTGCCTTAATAGATTATTTAAAACGGTGCCTGTGCCTCCATGCAACCTCGCTGGCCCCAAACTGTACATACATACAAGCCGGGAGAGGTAATTGCTTATCATGTATCTTTTTGTTCCAGACACTTTTATAAAAGAGTATGTATTATGTATGGTGTGACCTTCAAATGTCAGGAATGTGTTGTGCAATAAACTGTCAATATTTGTGGTTATAAGGTACTAGATGACTTTTACAATAATTGGAATGGCTATATTAAAAGCTTGGATCACTCAGCTGGTTAAAGAGAAAGACACAGGCCAGTGTTCATCAGGGACTTGCCTTCTGCCAACGATTAAATGAAAGATATTGCAAGGTGCTTAAGATGTCTTCTTTGTTTAAAAAGGATATGGCAAAACCTGTCTCCAGGGGAGGCGTTATCTCTAGATCATTCCTTCTCCTTTCAGTGTGTGTCTGTCCCTAGAGAAAACTCAGCCCACAAGTTATGGCGACTGACCAAGCACATTTTGAAAAAGATCGGTCCAGCTTGTTCTCACTGTCATTTAAGTAAGAATTCCTGAAGCCTACCCGGTAGTCAAAGAGATCTCCTCCAATCTTCTCCCAGCCCCCACCCCAACCATAAAGGAGGGGGCTGTAAATTACTATAAGAGGATCTTAAAAGCTATTTTTTTTTTTTTTTTTTAAAGAAAATAAATTACGTAGAAGTCTTTTGGGAATTTATGCTTTGCTGAAAGTAGAGGCTTCTATAGTCTGTCTTTTTTGTGTTCTTTTTTAAAGAAAGGAACATGTAATTTAAATTATGAAGAAGGGAAAGCATAACAAATATTTTGCAATAATTACAGTACTGATTGGGGCATGGATTACTTCTAAAGTATCTGTTTTATTATGCTTTTCTATTGATTACTGTTTCTTGATGCTGTTTCTTCCAATGCTGTTTCTTCCTTTTTAGCCAGGAAGTAGCCACTCCAGTACTCTTGCCTGGAGAATCCCATGGACGGAGGAGCCTGGTGGGCTGCAGTCCATGGGGTCACCAAGAGTCGGACATGACTGAGTGACTTCACTTTCACTCTTCACTTTCATGCATTGGAGAAGGACATGGCAACCCACTCCAGTGTTCTTGCCTGGAGAATCCCAAGGACGGAGGAGCCTGGTGGGCTGCTCTCTATAGGGTCGCACAGAGTCGGACACGACTGAAGCGACTTAGCAGCAGCAGCAGCAGCAGGCAGATGAAATCGTGGAAGGTACCTCAATGACACACCGCCATCTTCCCTCAGGCTGTTGTGATCTTTCTGATTAAAGTGTCTGTGTGTGGTTCCTTCCACCTGGTTAGAGACCCAGGAGACACCCTGAGGCCTCCTCCTTCAGGACTTCCCCAGGCGCCCCTGACCTCCTGCCCCGCTGCTGTCTTCACACTCCAGACCCAGATGGTCTGTGCTGAGCACTTTAGGGGCATTTCTGATATTTTGCTCATAGAGGGGGCATTTCTGATATTTTGCTCATACAGGGGCCACTTCCCCCGGACTACTCAGAGCAACTTTCCTCTTATAGTCAGGAGCTCATCTTGCCCTCTGAATTCCTGTTTGCTTGCCTCCTCTGATTCTTTTCTTTATTTTAAAAGGGTGTGTTTAAAAGAGTAGGTGCAAGATTTTAAAGTATGTATTGAGCACCTGCTAATGAGCGGAGCACCTCCGAGTGCTGGGGTTGTAACACCAAACAGTGGTGCGTGGTCCTTGTTTGTGTGGAGCTTGTGTCCAAGGGCAGACAGGTGGAAAGCAGACAGATATGCAGGTCAGTTAACATCTGCAATAGGTGACAGTTCCTCGAAGGACAAACCAGAGAAAGAGCACCCCGGGAATGTGGAGTCAGGGAGAATTCCTCCAGACAGTGTGGTCAGAAACAGCACCCCTAGGAGGGGTGGTGGACTAAAGTCTGAGTGTGAGTCTCTGTGCGATTTCTGGGGGAGAGAATTCCAGGTGGATGGGGCCCCAACAACTAGTCAGTCCTAAAGGAAATCAGTCCTGAATATTCATCGGAAGGACTGATGCCGAAGCTGAAGCTCCAGTACTTTGGCCACCTGATGCAAAGAACTGACTCATTGGAAATGACCCCGATGCTGGGAAAGAGTGAAGGCAGGAGGAGAAGGGGACGACAGAGGAGATGGTTGGATGGCATCACTGACTTGATAGATATCAGTGTGAGCAAGCTCCGGGAGTTGGTGATGGACAGAGAGGCCTGGCATGCTTCATTCCATGGGGCTGCAGAATCAGACATGACTGAGTGACTGAACTGAACTGAACTGGGGCAACAGAAGCAAAAGTGGGGTACCAGCCAGGAGGCCTTGAGGAAAACAAGTGGAGGGCTGGAGCAGAGTTGGGATGAGGTCAGAGCAGCAGCGGGGCCCACTTAGTTGGGGGTGGGAGACCGTGAGGAGTCGGGGGTTATTCTAAAGAGTGACAGAGCCAATGACTTGTCCCTCCCCTGCCCATAGCCAGGTTTTCCCCAGGGGATGGCAGCTCCCTGGGCCGTGCCTCTCTAGGCGCATCCTGCCTGCTTCTCCTCACCTAGGCCAGTCCATAGGTGACTCTGCTCTGCTCTGGTTCACCTGATCAGTCTCTGGGATGTATCCCTGCCCTGCAGGCCAGAGGGAAGAGAGAGGTGTGCGGAGCCCAGAGAAATCCATCACACAATCTGTCTTGTCAAGGGTTGTTTCTCTGAGTCCCACATCCTGCCTGCTGCGTCCCTGGTCACAGTTCCCAGGCTGGGGACTGAAAGCGCATGCCCACAGCCAGCCCTGAGCGCCTTGGGAGAACTGGCAACCTAAGGATTACAGAGCATGTTGTCAATGGCAGCGTCACACAATGCCAAAGGGAAGAGACCCCATGGGTGGCCCAGTCACCAGCAGGGGAGTTCCACACACTCCCGTGACAATTAGGAAAGGGCTCTGGGCTTGGTAAAACCAGAAACACATTTGGCCCACAGTGCTTGATTTTGAAGCCCTTGTGTATTTTAAGGGAAATTTAATCCATATGTTTCTGATTCATTTTCACTTAACTCATCAAAATGTTGCTTTAGAGAAGCCATTTGAGATCCTAGTATCTTATATTTTTTTTTCCTCCAAATTTTAGCCTTTAAGTGACCTATTTCCCCAATTCCAGAAATTCTATCTTGCTAAAAGCAAATGGAGCTCTGCACAGTTTTGAGTCTGGGTCAGAGGTGAGGAAGGCGATGATGGAGGACATTCACCTCTGTGACCAGAGGTCTGTCACGAGCTGGGCCTTGCCAGGGAGCCCAGCCCAGTCCCTGGTCCTAAGGACCCACAGGGAAGCTGGCTGGCCTTCTCACAAGTGGTCATCCTTTTCTAAAATAGCTCTCTATTTAAACAAATACTTTTGCCAATCCATATTAATGCTTAAGTATTTAACATGACTATATATGGCCATCATAAACCAGAGAACTTTGATGAAATAACAGAGACACCAAATTAATACTGACCTAAGGCATGACTTACGTCTTCCAAGAGTTAAGTACAGTTGTTTATGGCAATGTTATAATTTTTATGCACACCATTAATTTAAAATCGTTTTTTAAAATAAAAGGAACCCTTCATCAGCTATAGCCATTACCTCTACCAAAGTAATTGTTTTGAGCCTATTTTAAAGTTTTCAAAATAAGGGAAAGTGTTAAGCTTTTAAGAGGAACTATACATTCTCCTGGACTTTTTCTCCAAAGTGTTCTTTCTTCTACCCTGAAACCATTTTAGAACACTGATATATGTGGGCAAAGAAATTAAGAAAGATGTGATTTTTTGGTGTCCTGCTCACCCTGAAGACTCCACAAATTGCTTTTTCCTTCATTAATGAAGTGAGAGCTGTGCTTTTGAGATGCTCTTTGCACAAGGCAGACTTTCAGAATGAACTGCATGACTCATCTGGGAAAATGTATTTACTGTTATACTAAGAGTTTCATAGAAATTAAAATACCATGGCCTTTTATGTCATAAAATAGTAAGCACTCAGGTGTATGGACAGCTCCCTCATCCCACTGAGGTTCCTGGGACAACTCTCTATTCCTTTCATGGGCTTATCTTCATCATCGTCATCATTACAATTTTTTTTTAATTGAAAATCTTTTGGGCATGTGAAGGGTAAGACTGGCTGGCAGGATGAGGTGAGCAGTAAGGGTACATGCACAGTTTAAAAGAAACCTTTCTTTGCTTTTTCTTTTGGTCCCACCCTACCTCTTTTGGTCCCTCTGGATCTTGTTCTCTGTCACATTCTGTGGATTAACAGGACTACCTGGAGAACTGGGTATAAACCCAAAAGACTTCACCAGTAGAAGGTTCGCATGACTTGGTTCCTGATTGTCCCATTGTGACTAGTCTCCAAGTCTCCAGGACTCAACAGAGCCAAGATTTGTTCTCATTCATGCACAGTCTGTCTTGGGTCACTCTGGGGACTCAGCAATCCAGGCATCCTCTATTTTGTGGTTCTGCCCCCTCAACACGTGTGTTGCAAGGACAGAGTGGCCGGGGGAGGAGAGGGAGGCAGCCATGGTACAGAGTCTCTCCTTTCAGTGCCTCCAGCCATTACCTGGACTAGTCAGTGGTGCCAACTTATGGCAAAGGCAGTTGGGAAAAGTTGGGGCTCGTGGAATATACTGAAGCATGTACTATCCCTTTCATGGTCATTTCCTCCCATCTCTCTAAAATCCATCCCTATTTCTGATTTGGCTTAAGATAGGCTGGGACGTCCCCAGGGACTCAACAGTAAAGAACCTGCCTGCAATACTGGAGACACAGACTCAATCCCTGGGTCAGATGATTCCCTGGAGGAGGGTATAGACAGAGGGCTGCAGTCCATGGGGTCACAAAGAGTCAGACACGACTGAAATGACTGGACACATAGGCTAGGTGGGTGAAGGAAAGGCTACTGCGTGGGTGAAGACAGTCTGCAGTGGACTTGGGGCTCACAATATCGCAGGACTACAAGGAGCCGGAGGGGAAGAGCCAATAAGTCCAGCTGGGGTGGGGTGAAAGGTTTTGCCTAAGGACAGCCAGGCACTGGGGACCAAGAAGGAAGAGATTCTGCCTCCTGACTCCTTCTCTGCAAACAAGGATATTTTAAATATGTACCAAGGAAGTCAAGTATTTAAAGATAACCTTGGAGGGAGGGAATCTACCCTTTAAATGCAAAATTATTTCATTAAACCAAGTTTTTAAATTCCAAACAAATATAACAGTAAGGTTAAGTGTATAATGAGGCACCCAGAAATTCAAATCATATTTGTGTACAAGATAGCCAGTCTCAGAGATGGATTCGGGTAGCTGCTGATGGTGTTTTATGTGTGTCTAGGTTTTAACTTTTGAAAAGTTGTTTTTCTTTCTAAGCATCTGATTTTTGTCTCTCCAGGACTGCCAGTTTGTGGTTTAGTGGATGATGAGGATTCTAACACAATCCACCATCATTTTGAATCTCCCAGCCCCTTCTTTAGCCCACAGCTGTGGGCTCTCCCTCTGTGAATTCTAGGAAGGTAATGCACCTCAGTCAGCTTGACCTAGGGCAACCTTGCTATATACTCAGAAGATTGGGAGAAGCAATTGGAAACATAGAAGGCAAGGTTTCTGACCCTGAGATGACAAAATTACGAGGGTCAGTTGTTCGATGTCCCCCCAAAACACATCTTTTTAAATTGAAGTATAATTGATGTGTAATATTATAAATATTATATATAAAGCATACAGTGTAGTGATTCACAGTTTTTAAAGGTTGTGCTCCATTTACAGCTATGATAAAATATTGATTATATTTCCAGTATTGTACAATATATCCTTGCAGCATGTTTTAGACATAATAGTTTGTACCTCTCAATCCCCTAGTCCTATACTGCCCCTCCCCATTCCCTCTCCCCACTTGAAACCACTGCTTTGTTCTCTATATCTGTGAGTCTGTTTCTTTTTTATTATTCAGTTGTTTGTTTTATATTTTCGATGTCACGTGTAAGAGATACCATATAGTATTTGGCTTTCTCTGTCTGACTTGTTTCACTTAACAGAATGCCCTCCATGTCCATCCACGTTGTTGCAAATGGCAGAATCTCATTCTGTTATGACTGAGTAGTATAACACTGTATGTGCATTTTGTTGTTTAGTCGCTAAGTCATGTCTGATTATTTTGGGACGCTGTGGAGGGTAGTTTCTCTGTCTCTGGATTTCCCAGGCAAGAATACTGGAGCGGGTTGCCATTTCTTTCTCCAATGTGTGTGTATGGGTTCTTTACCACTAGTGCCACCTGGGAAGCCCACACATACATATATAAACCCCACAGGCTTCCCCATGGCTCAGCGGTAAGGAATTTGCCTGCAATGCAGGAGATCCGGGTTTGATCCCTGGGTTGGGAAGGTCCCCTGGAGAAGGGCATGGCAACCCACTCCAATATTCTTTCCTGGAGAATTCCACGGACAGAGGAGCCTGGCGGGCCACACATTACCTTGGGTCACAAAGAGTCGGACATGGCTGAAGCAACTTAGCACGCACGCACACCCCATGTCTTCTCTATCTATTCATTCGTTGATAGACACTCAGTGTGTTTTCATGTCTGGGCAATTGTAGACAATGAACATCGGGGTGCATGTATTTTTTCCAATTAGTGTTTTTGTTTCCTTTGGATATACACCCAGGGGTGGAATTGATGGATCATATAGTAGTTCTATTTTTAGTTTTTTAGAAACTGCCTAAATTCTTGAAACAAAACTTGAAATGACTGGATCCGTGTCTTCTTTTTATCTAAACACTCTCAGCTTGTAGGAACAGGAGGAAGCAGATTTTTTGATATCTAGTACAATTCACCTGTTTTAGGCTGAAACTTGGGAAGGGTTGCATGTATAGTCTGTGTTCCTCTGGAATATTATTTGCTGCCATTGTGTAAGATATCCACTCCTGAAGAATAGATCACATATTATTTAGTGGGGTCAGGAAAAGAAACAGAGGTCCCAGGAGCTACTTCTCAGCTATTTCCCCATATTGTGAGGCCCAGAGCACACTCAGGCTGAAGCTGTGTTGCCTGCAGTCGGATGTCCTCACTCTTAGGGACACCCCAGCCTCAAGGAGCTGGCTGCAGCGCTTTCACAGAGGAGCAGGAGGAGCAGACAGAGAGTCTGAGGCCCACCTCTTTTCACATGCCCAGCTTCGTTCTACTCAACACTCTTAGAGCAAGCGTCTGATCAGAGAGAAGAGATACTACAGATTTTAGAAAACGGAATTTTAAAAAAAGCAAAAACAATCCACATGTGGCCTGAAAAAAGGTCACGCTTTTTTTTTTTTTATAATGCTTCTTCCCTTCTATCATCTCTTTCCTAGAGGGGCTGGGGAAGGACTGGTCTGTCCATAACCAAGACCATGGATGTGTCCTTGGCTGGCTGTGTGGGGCCACAGGCAGTGCCTTGGTACTCTGTCTGGAGAGTCTTGCAAAAAGACAGCTGCTAGTGCTTCTGCACCCTGGGGGAGAGAAGGAATGAGGAACAGCCTCATCTTGCCCTCTGAGCCAGCCTCTTGAGTTCTCAGCGGGGTGGGGCCTAGTCTAGCACACCTTGTTTAACGGTACCCATCCATGTATAGGCAGGGACTCACACACAGGCCCTGGGAGTGTGCCGCCTGGTGGGCCTTCCTCCACCATCACTGACAGTACTTGGCTTCCAGCCTCTCCGGACACTTCCTGGGACCACCCACAATTCCCCTTCATCCTCACTCAAGTTTGTTTTTCTACTTGGATTAGTCTAAGAGTAAACGCCATAGGCCTTCTGGCCCTCCAAGGGGCGGGGGGGGGAAATCTGTGTAAAGTGAAAATTAGACTCTTAAATCTGCAAAGAAAGCTGTTTATCTTACAAATTTATTCTTTTTATTGGGCCACACATATCCAAGATAGAAAGATAAAAGGAAAACAGATACAGGCCATCACTTAGAGTGACATATAGTGGGACGCAGCTCATCCTCACCTTCCGTAAAGCCTGTGGGAGCGCATGGTGGCAGCTTTATCTGTCTATTTATCTATAGCATGCCCTGGGCCAGGGCTCACCAAAAGATGCAGTGGAAGTGCATTCCCCACACTCTCTATTCTCCTCTGTTGGACTGCTCCCCAGAGGCTCCGATGGAGGAGGGTCTCAGGGGCGTGCTCGACTGCTGATAGTGGGACATGGGGATGGGCAGGGATGCAGCGTCAAAAGCCCATACCTGCCTCCTCCTGTCCTGAAGTCAACACTTAGTTTTGTTCATCATTCAAATGACAGCTCATGACATCCTAACTTAAATAGGATATCTTAACCCCATTGCAGGGGGCAGTTGAGCAGAATTTTAATCAGGCTCATTGTTATTTTAAGCTGACCTCATGATCACACAAAAGATAAGCAAGTTACGCTGGGAGAGCAACTGCAACAGGTTTGGTGTTGGGGTGCTGTGGGGGTACAGCGAGATGGGTAAGAGTTGGCCCAAAAATTGTTTATACCTAGGATGTAGTTGACTTGGAATGGGCACCTGGTGTCTGGCCGTTTTCCTCCCGGACTGTTGGCAAACTGGTTCTTCTAACACAGCGGTGGTGGCGGTCCTCGTGGATGTGACCTGTGGACGTGGGGCCGCCTGCTATGAATGTCTGTGGGACATTTGTCTGCTGTGATCTTGAGAGCCTCCTTTGTGCCTGCTTGCCCTTATCAATAGCCATCTCTGGAAGTCTTTCCCCAGTCTTGTGGACAAACCACAAAGCTAGTGGTAGGTCAGGTGGGCTCTAGATGTGGATGAACCGAGTCCTACTCATGTAACATTTTGAGGAAAAAAAGAGCTGGGCAATTAGACCCTTTGAACAACTCTTATCCAAGGGTAGTTAGAAGAGTTGGGGAGAATAAGAGTCAAAGCGAGCCTTCCAGGAAACTTTCCAGGGTGGCACACGGTCCGAACGCACAGAGGATGCTTGAAGCCAAAGCGTTCCACGGTTGTTCCGAGCAGACATCCAGATTAGAATTAAGTGCGATTGCCTTCACCTTGCTCATGGCCTATAAGTCTGTCCCTTTTGGCTGGGAACAGAGAACACCAGGAACGGATGTTGAAGAATGAAAGCAATTTGCATTTTCCATTGCTTGGAAGGTACAAATCTTGTTTATTTTGCTCTCTGTGGAACTCACAGGTCTGCTTATTATCCCAGAAAGTCCCCTTGTTCTCATAGTGAATCTACCACAAGGCCTGGAGGGTGGGCCAGAAGCTGCGGCCAGGACCCTGCCAGCCTGGGGGCTTGGGTTCTGTGCCAGGCAGCGGCCTCCAGCCCTGTGGGGAGGCCAGAGGAGAAGGCTTGCGTGCCTCCCCTTCTCGAGGCAAGATTCCCAGCTCCTGCCCTGCTCCCCTGATGTCGTCTCCTTGGCAATGTGATGTCAGGCCTCGGGTGTTGCAATAACATATCCTCCAACCAGATATTTTCACAGTTTTATTTACTATTATGTCCCATCATTTCTGTGCAGAAGGCAGCCGTATGTAAATTTGATTCCATTTTCTAATGGTTTGGGTTACATAACAAATAACAGCAGGAAGGAAAATTTGTATTGATACTTTACAGAGGAAGTTCTCAAGTCACTGCACAAAGATTTAACTGTGGTGCTCTAAGTTTATGGGAGTTTTGCAGCTGAGTTTCTGCACATGACTTTGAATATGTCACTGTATGTTTATCATGGGCTAATTGTGGAACCACATTTCCATACTTTTTCTTCTCTCTTTCATGAGATTACACCAGCCAGCGATGGAGGCAAGACTCTACAAGGAAGAAATGATCAGTTTGGGATAATTTTCTTTCCTGTCCCAAAATAGCTGTATGTCTGCGTGTCTTAGGGACTCAGCCGAGACACATTTTTTTCCATTTGTTGCTTGATATAATGCAAATGTGATTTCGATTCTATAGCAAACTCTCCAGCTAGTCCATATTACAAATTAATCAGATTCAACAAACACCAACATTTTTAAACTTTTGCAAAAAAATACTTAATAGGAGCTAAGCAAAAGAAGAAATCAAACCAGCTGCTGACACAGCTGTTTCTTTTCTTGTTTAATTCAGTTCAATATAAAGGTACCATATGCTGCTTAAAATGATGATAGGAAAGATGAAATAATTTAAGAGAATAACAAGAAAATACATGAATTGTCAGCATTCTGTCAGATTCAGAGAATGAAATAGACAGGTGTAGTATTGACATGTTTAACTTTGTGTGGTGTTAGCAGTTTTGGTGCGAACAACTTCTGACATGTGCTGAAGTGATGTGAGAACGTTTCTCCTCCGCTGCAGACATTGGCGAGGAGGCTGGGAGATCGGCCGGCGTCCAGCAGCCCGCACTGCTTCGTGACAGGAGCCTAGGATCAGCCATGAAGGACTGCCCATACTGTGGGAAAACCTTCCGGACATCCCATCACCTAAAGGTCCACCTGAGGATACACACAGGTGAGAAATCTGGGTGCACAGCTTGGAGGAGGTGGCCCAGGCGGCCGCGATCCTGTCCCAGGTCTAGCCTCTGTGGGCCGGTCTGTGCACCATGTCTGGGTCTGAGCTGACCCTAACGACCTAGTTCTCTGCCCCACACTCACCCTCCTGAATGACACATGGCATGTGGCGTGGGTCTCCCGTGGTCCAGGTTTGGGCTGATGGTGCTTTGTCCGAGGCATGGAAACGTTTTGCTTATGGTGTCCTCCTGCTGTACTGAAGTCGCATCTCCTACAGCCTCATATGGACCAGGGGGTCTTTCAGGCGCAGATGACGAGAAGCCAACTCAAACTGTAAAGATACAGGTCATGTAGGAGGTCTTTGAAGGCAGGCTGGCTTCCAGCCCCGTTGGGGTTGTGCGCCCACACCTGGGACTTGGACAGATGACGAGGGAATGGGTAGCTCTCCACTGGGTCTCCTCAAAAAGAAAGACTGAGATGCTCTTAACCGAGCCTCTGGACTGCTGCCGTCATTTCCCATGTGTTGGCAGTGCCTGAGCCCCCACAGTGAGGACTTCTCTTGGTCTCTCTGCCTCGAGCCTCGGTCATGGTTCTTGTTAGCTTTTCTGCTAGTTGTTTGCACATTGCCAATACAAAAAAAAAAAATCTATCTGAGATATGGACACCTCCATTTTCTTTGATTTTTCTCCTGACACATTATCTATTGGAGTATGAGCTGCTTCAGAGGATAGACAAATATGCCATCTATTTTCAAAAATAATTGTGGTCTGTTTCCCAAGGAATCAATAAAGTTCAGGGTTGTACACGATATTTAGTGCATACAGGCCTCATGTTCAGCGTGCTATGGAAGACAGGGAGCCCTCACCTGGACCCTCACCCATGCCCACATGTCTCCCTGCCACTCAGTGTCCTGAGGACAGGTGGTCATGGGCAGTGGGGATGGGCTGCCATCTTTATATGCAGCCCGGGTACAGTTGGCATCACCACTGTCCCTCCCTGTCCTGGAACACTTCTCTCGTGGGGTCACCCCAAGGCAAGAGAGGACTCCTAACATGCACTGACGACGCAGCAGGCTCTCTCACCCTCTGGGGTCCATGGAATCCGACCATCTTGACCTTCATCACCTCCCTGTGACCCCATTGCTGTCTTCCTGTTCCTCCTGTGGAAGAGGTCTTGCTTCTGCGACAGGACCTTTGCACCTACTGCCCCCTCCCCTGGACTGTTCTTCCTCCAAGTGTAACTGGGGGCTTAGCTTCCTGTGATTTCTTGAGAGGGACCATGCCTAACTACCCTGCCTGAAATATCCCTTGTGCCCCTGAATTATTTTTTTCATACACTTAGCACCTTGTGAAACTATCTTGTTCAGTTCAGTTCATTTCCTTATGTGTTATCTTCCGCTAAGTAGAATGTGAGGGTGGTAATATTGTCCATCTTTTTAAATGCTATAGAACCCCAGGCCTGCAATAGTACTTTGCAGTAAACTATAGCTTAGCAGAGGCACAGTGCATTTATTTGAGAGGTTGAATGACAGACCAAATAAGTAAGTGACCCTTCTCCTTCAGTACCTGCTCTATGCTGGGTAGCATGGAGCGGATAAGTGCAGTGGGGAACCTGAACTCTTCCCTGGGAACCTGTGGTCCTTCTAGAAAGACCCTCTGCACGCACGAGCTGGTCAGAAGCTACCATGTGGGAGCCACCCTACAGGTGCATGGGTGTGGATGGAGCTCAGGGATGGGTCCCTGAGTTCCTGCCTCAGGGCCTTTGCTCTTCTCTGTAAGACAGGTCACCCACCGGCTTGTGCCCTCACCTTCAGAGTGGCACCTGTGTCCCCTTCTCAGTGAACTTATCCCAGTGAGAGGGCTCAGGACAAGACAGCTTTCACAAGCACACTGATGTCCGCTTTCCTCCTCAGGTTGTATCCAGGGTCCCCAGTGTTATGGCTGGGGGACCCACAGACTGCCAGGCTGTGGGAGACAGTCCGCCAGGGCATCTACCGTCCTGCTGTCTACAGGGGTGTAGAGACCTGTCCAGGCAGATGCTGTGGTTCTGCCCTTTCTGGTGATGTAGATACAGGCTCTGGGGCCAGGTTTCCCAGGCAGGTGAGACTGGCCCTGCCAGGGTTAGTGTGGGTCAGGAAGGAAAGAGACAATGTCTCCCAACCAGGAGCTCTGCCGACCCACGGGCCCCCTACCCACCCTCAGCTGGACTATGGTTTATGTGGAAATGTCAAGAATATTCCTGGTAAGTTAGGACTGAAGCCAGCAGAAAGAAATCTTGCTGAACCTGAGTGGAAACAAATGGATACTGCTTTTAAAAGGTTTAAAGTTTGAGGAAGACTGTATTTGCCCAAACTTCTGCTTCTTTTGCTTCATAAACTTCTGAAGTTTGTGACCAACAGTCTTTGGTGACATTGAGAGAAGTGACATAGGGCCATGGATCGAGGCATTCTGGAAACTTCCCAGAATAAGGTTGAAAATGAACGAAGTCATGGAAACATCACACCAGCCCTCCTTGGAAGCAGAATTTGCAGGGTTTGAAAGGCAGAATGGTAACCAGATAAAGATCAATTTCCTTTTTATCAAAGAACAAAGAAGTTGGAAAATGCTTACAGTTGTGCTTTTGAACAGAACAGAAAGTGTTACATGTTATAAATCACCAAAGTAAACATCCATTATGACAATGTAAAAGCGTAGATTACGCGAGTAATTAAAATCAAAATCAAGTGGTTTGTTAATGAATGAGTTAATAGGGGCCCCAGTTGTGGAGATGTCCTGGGCTGCCTTCCCCTGTCTCTTTGTGGTTTTGTGTTTCCAGATGACATGGTCAGAGGACAGCAGTCTCCAAAATGGAACAGTTGTTTTCCAAAATGCCATCTTTTGAAGTTTTTCTATAATGAACCTATATAAACACATTAAAACTCTGATGTGTAATAAATATATTTTAATTGGTCAGGATACGAGGTGGTACATTCTCTATATCTTTCTGTCCTACCCCATCTCTGTGGGAAGTTTTGATCGTATAACGTCAACTGATTAAAAAAAAAAAACACACACTTTCCTTTTTTAACTCCGCTACATTAACTCAATTACTGCTCTTCTTCTCCAACACCTGTCTATTAAGAGAGGTTCTGAGCAGATGCACCAGTCAGGTTGCTCTGAACACCTGGGGGATGGGCAGAGCCTGCAGGGAGCTAGAACATTTCAGCTGCTGCTGAGCTCCAGCCAGATCTATGGGGAACAGAGAGGAGCACCCAGAGGACCCTCAGATCCTAGGGCTGCCCCACTCTGGCTACTGCAGGGAAGAGGTGGATTGCTGATTCCACCTAGGAAAGGCGGAACTCCTCTCCTGTTTGAAAGTCTGGCTGATTAGGACAAATCACTAGACATGTCTGATTTGTCTTCTAGAGCACACTGCTAGTGACTGGAATTCAGAGCCAGACACTAAAAAGACTGTGTCAGTTAGGGCTCTCCAGGAAAGCCCTGCCTGTGTTTATACATCTATATACATATATATGTATCTATATATATATATATAGAGACACATCTGTGTACATATCCATGTATAGACACATCAATCTACATATATACACACATATATATACATATACACGTCTGTATACATCTATGCAATATATA
Source organism: Nanger dama (assembly GCA_917880005.1). NCBI lineage: Eukaryota > Metazoa > Chordata > Mammalia > Artiodactyla > Bovidae > Nanger > Nanger dama. Next base: position 40,646,657 of record CAKJTW010000012.1, read on the forward strand.
TAGGTATACATTCGTGTGTCCATGTATGCTAAGTCACTTCAATGTGTCCAACTCTTTGCAACCATATGGACTGTAGCCCACTAGGCTCCTCTGTCCATGAGATTCTCCAGGCAAGAATACTGGAGTGGGTTGCCATTTCCTCCTCCAGGGCATCTTTCTGACCCAGGGATTGATTGAACCCAGGTCTCTCTCCTGCATTGCAGGCAAATTTTTTACTGTCTGAGCCACCAGGGAAGACCTTTTATATATATATATGTGTGTGTGTGTGTGTGTGTGTGTGTGTGTGTGTGTATGTAGGGCAGGAGGAGAAGGGGCTGACAGAGGATGAGACGGTTGGATGGCATCAGCGACTCAATGAACATGAGTTTGAACAAATTCTGGGACATCATGAAGGACAGGGAAGCCTGGCATGTTGCAGTTTATGTGATCGCAGAGTCAGATATGTCTTAGCAACTGAACAACAATAAATACATATATATATATATACATACACACACACATATATGCACATCAATATACATATGTTTGCATGCCGAGTGTGCATGCTATGTTGCTTCAGTCATGTCCACTCTTTGTGACTCTTAAGGACTGTAGCCCTCCAGGCTCATCTGTCCATGAGAATTCTCCAGGCAAGAATACTGGAGTGGGTTACTGTGCCCTCCTCCAGGAAACCTTCCTGACCCAGGGATTGAACCCACATCTCCTGTGACTCCTGCATTGGAGGCAGAGTCTTTACCACTGAACCACTGGAGAAGCCCTAATACATATATACACATCAATATGCATAGACACACATATCTGTATATACCTGAAAGTGAAAGTCGCTCACTTGTGTCTGACTCTTTGTGACCCCATGGACTATACAATCCATGGAATTCTCCAGGCCAGAATACTGGAGTGGGTAGTCTTTCCCTTTTCCAGGAAATCTTCCCAACCCAGGGATCAAACCCAGGTCCCCCACATTGTGGGTGGATTTTTTTACCAGCTGAGCCACAAGGGAAACCCTCATATATATGTATGTGTGTGTGTGTGTGTGTGTGTGTGTGTGTGTGTGTATGTCTATATACCTATACCTAATAGACTCTTGAGAGTCCCTTGGACTGCAAGGAGATCCAACCAGTCCATTCTAAAGGAGATCAGTCCTGGGTGTTCTTTGGAAGGAATGATGCTAAAGCTGAAATTCCAGTGCTTTGGCCACCTCATGCGAGGAGTTGACTCACTGGAAAAGACTCAGATGCTGGGAGGGATTGGGGGCAGGAAGAGAAGGGGACTACAGAGGGTGAGATGGCTGGATGGCATCACTGACTCAATGGACGAGAGTCTGAGTGAACTCAGGGAGTTGGTGATGGACAGGGAGGCCTGGCGTGCTGCAGTTCATGGGGTCACAGAATCAGACACGACTGAGCGACTGAACTGAACTGAATTGAATATATATAGAGAGAGAGAGAAAAAGAGAGGTCTTTATTATAAGGAATTGGCTCACTTGATTATATACATACATCTGCTGCTCTGCTAAGTCGCTTCAGTCGTGTCCGACTCTGTGTGACCCCATAGATGGCAGCCCACCAGACTCGCCCATCCCTGGGATTCTCCAGGCAAGAACACTGGAGTGGGTTGCCATTTCCTTCTCCAATGCATGAAAGTGAAAAGTGAAAGGGAAGTCGCTCAGTCGTGTCCAACTCTTAGCGACCCCATGGACTGTAGCCTACCAGGCTCCTCCATCCATGGGATTTTCCAGGCAAGAGTACTGAAATGGGGTGCCATTGCCTTCTCCATATACATACACAACACATCGATATACATACACACATATATCTATATATATATACACACATATATACATCTGTATACCTAATATATATAGAGAGAAAGAGAGAGGTCTTTGTTATAAGGAATTGGCTCAATTGATTCTGTGCATAATATACACATCAATATGCACATACACACATATCTATATATATCTACATATATATGTATATAATCACATCTATATACATAATATATATATAGAGAGAGAAAGAACGAGATCTTTATTACAAGGAATTGGCTCACTTGATTATGGAGGCTGATTAAGGGTCCAGTGTGTCTGTTTTGTGCAGGAGATTGGCAGGTACTGATCAGTTCCTGAAAGGCTGGAGGGGTCTGCATTCCCCACAAGCCCTAGAAGGATATAACACCCCATGATCTGCAGCCAGCAGCTGGAGGCCCAGGACAGGGGATGGTGTAAATTCCCATCTGAATCCAAAGGCCTGGGAAGCAAGAGGGCTGATGTTTAAGTCCTGGTCTGAGATGGATTCCCAAGACAGGAGAAGACTAGCCTCCCAGCTCAAAGAGAGAGCTCCCTGTTCAGCTTTGTTCTATTCAAGACTTCAGCAGATTGGGTGAGGCCCCCTCACACTGGGAAAGGCAATCTTCTTTCTCTGTCTACTCTTCAAATGTTAATCTCATTCAGAAATACCCTCACGGACACATCCAGAATAGTGTTTGACCAAACATCTGGGCAACCTGTGGCCCTATCGAGTTGACGCATAAAAATAGCCATTGCAGAAATGCATCAGCAAACACTTAGTCATCCATGTAGCAGGAGGCAGGGAGGCCCCCAGGTTGCCCTTGACTGAGGCCAGCCCGTCATTTCATTAACAGCTGCCTCCAAAAGCACTCTATCCATTCCCTCACTTCCCCTTCCTCCAGGGACCACCTTGGGGATACACTGAGGGGTCCAGTGTGTCTGTTTTGTGCAGGAGATTGGCAGGTACTGATCAGTTCCTGAAAGGCTGGAGGGGTCTGCATTCCCCACAAGCCCCAGAAGGATATAACACCCCATGTGTCGGCCCACCTGTGTGTCAGATGTCCCAGGTGATGCCTGCTGTCTCAGGAATGACCAGTGCAGAGAAACGTGCTAAGCAACCTCACTCATGAAAACTTGGAGGCACTAAAGTTCAAAGACTAATTAAAAATAAATCTCATTAGTTTTTGTCCCCTCTTAAAGTATGTGCGTGGTTCATTAATCTGGTTTTGATTTGCTGCATGTGCGGCTCTGGCCCAGAGTTGGGAACCTCTTTATGGGACTAGATTTGCACAGGGAAGCCAGCAGTGGTTCTCTGAGGGTCTCAGGGTGGGCTAAGGGGCATGCCCAGCACGGCCCACCCTTCTGGGTGCTTCCTCCATGAGATGGCGGCTGGGTGCTGGCTGGGTGGGACACACAGGATGCCCTCCTCGGGTCACCTGCGTTCTTGGCACCAGGCATGAGTCTCCTTTGCCTGATGGGTCTGAAAGAAACGATGGGGGTGAGAAGTGGGTGAGAGGGGGCTGAGAGCCCTCCAAGGGAGAGGCACACCCTGGGGGTTTTCTGGCTTCAGGACTGAGGCTGTCTATGCAGCATGACAGCAACCGACTGCCACGGAAAAATTCAGCCAACAAGGGTAATCGAGCAGCCAGTGACAGTGGTGGTCACTGTAGTCGTCACTTTCTGTGCACTCCCGTGTGCCAACACTGTGCTAAGTGTGGCTCACTGCTCGTGGATTAATGTTATTCACCCCTTAATCCTCACAGCACCTTGGAGACCGGGTTCCACCCCTCCCACCCCACCCCCACGTCTCCTCCCCACCTCGTCCCCTTTGCAAGGGAGGGCACTGAGCCTCAGGGACGTGAGGTTACCTGCTCGGAGCTGCCCAGCATTGACTACAGGTCGTAATTCAGACCTGCCTCGTTTAGAATCCCGTTCTTTAAACCACTGTGCTGTACTGCTATTTTTACTGTTCTGGGTGGACTTTTGGCTTGTTTTAGGGAATTAATGCAACATTTCTTTGACAGTGTGTGTCCACACCATAACCAGCGGGAGGAAAGGAAGTGACTTGTACCCACAAGGTGTGTTGACGCAGCCTTTCAGCGATTTAAAAGGGAAGTACTATGCACCCTGGCTCCTCCCCTCCCCTATCTCAGCCTGGCCTGAGGCCCCCTTGACCGGCTTGCCTCCGTTTACCGCTTCGCACACGGAGCTCAGGGAGTTGGTGAGGCAGGGGCATGGCCACATGGGCTGGTGGAGGCGCCCTGGTCCCAGCATGGAAGGTGGGGGTGGAGTAGACGCTGACCTCGTGGAGAAGATAAACTCCCACTGCCTTTCTGGAAATTGCCTTTCAACTAAGCACTGACTGGTATGCAGATGTGGGTGGGATGAAAGTTCAGCCACCTAAGCCAGGCGCCTTACACATGATAGGCACACACACAGCTTACCTTTGATGCGTCTGTATTTCCTGTTCTAGGCGAGGTAACCAGGCTGTTTTAACATTTATACAAGCACTTTGAATAAATTCAAGAAAGGATTGGTTAAAATGGGCGTGCTTCCCATTTCCTTTTCTAAAAGGAGAGTGTGAGTTGTTGTTCTTCGTAGGGGACAGCCACCTGCGTAATGATGAAAAAAACAAAAGACCCACTTGCCCAAAAGGAGATGATTCCTTTTTTTTCTTTTTGTTTTGAATTAAAATTCCATCGTTTCTCTAAGATGAACTAAAAGCCCATTTTCTTTCTCCACAGTCCCCCATCTTTGCTTTCCTTGCCTTAATGACATCCCAAACTTTTGTTGAAAATAATTGATTGAATTTAAATTTCCTTAAAAGTTTAAGAGGTAATGTTACAGTATAAATTTCCTACCAAACACTAAGTAGGGAAATATCCATTAGTGAAATTAACTACAGTTTCTAGGTAGCTAACAATGTGCCGTATACAGTAGGGCATGGCTAATGAACACTGCAGTGGGTGATATTTCATTATACAAATTAATGCTCACATTTTAATGGGAAAGTCACATAATGAATCTCAGCTTCAGTGACAGCAATTAGAGACACAGATTGTCCCCTTCTGGACAAGGCACTGTTTAGCAATAAGCAGCTGTGTGAAAAGTCTTCAGGTTTACAACATATATATGCTTTGGGGGAATTAGTGTACAATTTATATTAATGTACTGAAGCTTCGCTGCAAAGGCACCACCATATTTATCTCTCCTGGTATTAACTAAGTAAAGATATGTAGAAAGACTAAATAAATATCAAATAGAGGATGCGAACACAGAAAAATACTCGGTTACTCAACTTAAAAGCAAAAACACTTTTGGGGTTTAACACCCACACACAAAAGTTAGAAACATGAAGCTCTTCTTAAAAGCTTGATAAAGGGATTTCCAAAGAGAATAAAATGATCCCCCTGTCATTTTTGGAGAAGTGCTAAAGGGAACTTGGTCTGAATAGTTCCAGAATAACTCCCCAGAACAGTGAAGTTTCCTCGAATATCAAGTGCAAAGAATGATGAAAGACATGACCATGTAAAAATAGGTACAGTGAACTAATTAAACCACTGGTCGTATATTTCTTAAAATTTATGATACAACGACTTGGAGATGTTATCAATGATATTCCAAAATTGAATATACATCTTATGCCATGTGTCAGTGGGTAGCTGGTTTAATGTAAGATGGTTCCAATAATTTCACTAGTCCATGAAATGATGAACTGGCGATTTTAAAATTTATTATGCCTTTTCTAGCAAAACTTTCTTTTCTAGCAATGCATTGTTTGGGAACACATTCTACTCCTTTAAAATATCGTGAGAAGTTTCCCCACAGAAAGGCACCCCCAACTGTCTGTCCTGCTTCCTTCAGTGGGTGAAGGGCTCAACACTCATCATGCTTTTCCCAGACACAGGGTTCATAGACCAGACACAGTATGCAGAATAGGGTCCTTGGCTTGAAAAAGTTTTTAAGTGCATGCCATTATTTAATAACTGGGATATTGGATGTAGAAATCTGGAGGTGAGACATTCCTTAGACAGTCAAAGGTCCTAGTATTCACTGCTGATGGCGTTGGGTGACAGCTTCCCTCCAGGAGTGGCCCCCACCCTGCTGTTTCACATATCATCTGTTGGGTTCTGAAAGCATCTGTGTGTGTGGCTCCTTCAACAAGCAGATGCAAAGATATCGAATCCAAACATCATGGAGATGACCAGAGGGCTCATGTTGCCCTGGAGGCCTGGGGCAAATTGTCTGATCCCCCGAGTAGATTTGGACTCATTATGGGCCTAAGTGGACAATCATTCAAGTGGACAGAGCTGCTGGCAGGGTCTGAGGTTGCCTGGGCCACAGGGCTGCACAGAACGCCTTTCCAAGTCTCGGGCAGAGCCCAGCCCATAGAAGAGGGCTGGGTGGCCCACTGGCCTGCCTCTTGGCAGAAGCCTGGGGCTTTGTTAAAGCCAGCTTAGTGCGGGCCAGACGGGGTGACGCTGACTAAGGAGTGGCTCCTGGCATGGGACTCAGCATTTTTCTGTCAAGCAAGCTGCAGAGCAGACCTTGACTGCACCTCAGAGCGCTGAATGTGCTGACGGTTTCTCCCACAGTCCAGGCCACTGTTGTGAGACGTTTGCCTCCCGAGCACACCGAAATGTGCCCTCAGGGAGGCTGGCCAACAGCTGGGATGTTTGCAGTAGAAACAAATCCCTGGCGTGGCCAGGATTCCCCAGAGGATATGCTCACCGCCCCCCCACCCCACCCTGGTCTGCTGGCCAGAAACGCACCCAGCCAGGCTGGCAGTGGTCTCAGAAGCATTTCCCTGTCCCCTTTGTGATGATGAAGCCCAGGAGAGGCAAGGAAAGGCTTCAAGGCAGAGGGAAATAGTGGTTATTGCACATTAGGGATTATAAAGAAAGTAAAAATGGGTTTTGTTCATTTTTGAAACAAGATATCTGAAGTTTGTGGGTTTATCCCATGGAACTCACTCTGGAGCATTTATCTGGGGGACTGGGTGGTACAGGGCAGTCACCTAAACAAAGCCCCTCAGGAACTTGGAGGTGAGGCCACACGGAGAAACCCACCACTGAGGGCTCTTCCAGGATGTGCTCAGGGAAAGTGCATGGTGTTTTCTAGAACCTGTGCTGTCGAAATAACCCTTGAGGACTCTATTAAGTGGCCCTGAATTTACCAGGGCCTGGACCCTTGGAGACTCAAGTGCTAGGAACAAAATATCCTTGTGTCTCAACTGTGGTCTTTCTCCCCTGAAACAGTGGCGGTCGAAGCCTACAGTGGGTCAAGTGAAGAGATCCTTTCCTACATTGTGTGACGTGTGTGTGTGTGATTTGTGGTGTGTATGTGATATCTTTGTGTATGTGTGTGTGGTGTCTGCGTGTGTGTGAATGTGTGTGTGTGATATATATGTAGTGTCTATGTGTGTGGTGGGTTGTGTGTTGTATGTGGGGGTTTGTGTGGTGTCTCCGTGTGTGTGTGCTGTGTGGTGTGTGTGCGCTGTGTGGAGTGTATATGTGGTATGTGTGATGCGATGTGTGGTGTCTGTGTGTGTGTGTGGTGTGGTGTGTGTAGTGTGTGTGTGGTGTGATGTGTGGGGTGTATATGGTATCTGTGTGTGTGTGTATGTTGAGTTTTGTGTGTGTGGTATGTGTGATGTGATGTGTGCTATGTGTGTGGTGTCTCTGTGTGTGGTGTTTGTAATGTGATGTGCAGGTTGTGTGTGGTGTGTGTGTGTTGGGGGGGATAGTGTGGTATCTGTATGTGTGTGTGCTGTGTGGTATGTATGTGTGATGTAATGTGTGTGATGTGGTGTGTGTGTGTGTGGTGTGTGTGTGTGTGTGTGTGTGTGTGTGTGTGTGTGTGGTGTGTAATGTGTGTGGTGTGTGATGTGTTGTGTGGGTTGTGTGTGGTGTGTGATGTGTGGTATGTGTAGTGTGTATGTGGTATGTGTGTGTGTGATGTGTGGTGTGTGTACAGTGTCTGTGTGTGAATGTGGTATGTGCGGGTACGGTGTTTGGGGTGTGTGTGTGTGTGATGTGTGTGTGTATGATGTGTGTGTGTGTGTGTGTGTGTGTGGTGTGTAATGTGATGTATGTGGTGTATGATGTGTTGTATAGGTTGTGTGTGGTGTGTGTGATGTGTGGTATGTGTGGTGTGTGTGTAATGTGTGTGTGTGTGATGTGTGGCATGTGTACAGTGTGTGTGGATGTGGTGTGTGTGGGTACTGTGGGTGTTGTGTGGGTTGTGTGTGGTGTGTGTGTGTGTGTGATGTGTGGTGTGTGTACAGTGTCTGTGTGTGAATGTGGTGTGTGATGTGTTGTGTGGGTTGTGTGTGGTGTGTGTGATATGTGGTATGTGTGGTGTGTGTGTGGTGTGTGTGTGTGTGATGTGTGGCATGTATACAGTGTCTGTGTGTGGATGTGTGGGTACTGTGGTTGTGTGTGTGTGTGTGATGTGTGGTATGTGTGGTGTGTGTGTGTGATGCGTGGCATGTGTACAGTGTCTGTGTGTGGATGTGGTGTGTGTGGGTACTGTGGGTTGTGTGTGATGTGTGGTATGTGTGGTGTGTGTGTGTGTGTGTGGTGTGTGTGTGATGTGTGGCATGTGTACAGTGTCTGTGTGTGGATGTGGTGTGTGTGGGTACTGTGGGTTGTGTGTGATGTGTGGTATGTGTGGTGTGTGTGTGTGTGTGTGTGTGTGGTGTGTGTGTGATGTGTGGCATGTGTACAGTGTGTGTGTGTGGATGTGGTGTGTGTGGGTACTGTGGATGGTGTGTTTGTGTGTGATGTGTGGTATGTGTCTGGTGTGTGTGTGATGTGTGGCATGTGTACAGTGTGTGTGGATGTGTGTGTGGGTACGTGGGTTGTGTGTGTGTGTGTGTGGTGTGTGTGTGGTGTGTGTACAGTGTCTGTGTGTGAATGTGGGTACTGTGGATGGTGTGTGTGTGTGATGTGTGGTATGTGTGGTGTGTGTGATGTGTGGCGTGTGTACAGTGTCTGTGGATGTGTGTGTGTGATGTGTTGTGTGGGTTGTGTGTGTGTGTGATGTGTGGTGTGTGTGGTGTGTGTGTGGTGTGTGGCGTGTGTACAGTGTGTGTGGATGTGGTGTGTGTGGGTACTGTGGGTGGTGTGTGTATGTGATGTGTGGTATGTGTGGTGTGTGTGTGCCCAGCACCAAGTACAGTACTTGGTGGGTAAGGACTTGCTCATTCCGTCAGAGACTGTGTGAATGAATCTGTGTGTTTCTGGGTGTGTGGTTGCATACATATGTGGACATTTTTGTCTCTGGCATCATTTAGGAGAGGTAGTTTGGCTCTGGACACAACCTTTAGAATTGACATGATGCCCCAGAGAACACGTGCTCCAAAGTTGCCACATTACAGGTTAAGGAAGCCAAGGTCCCAAGATGAGAATCCTGTGCCCCATGGAGCAAAAATCGTCGAGAGTATCTGTCCCAGACTCCAAATGCCTCTTGGGATCCAGAGGTCAGACTCACTCCTCTGCCACTTGGTCCCACATCATCCACCTAGAAGGGCAGTTCCCAGGGAGGCTCCTTATGTGGTTCTCCACCCAGGCTCCATAGAAGGTCACCTGTGGGGGCCTTTGCCCACCTCAGGTCAACCCCAAAGGCCAGTCTGCCCGGGAACTTCTGGAAGTAAAGGTGGGACCAGTTATCCGCACTTTTTAAAGCTCCTCAAGCGGTTCCACTTTGATTTTTCAAAATGTAACATTTACACTATTGGCCTCAGACTCATCAGGGACACCTATGGAACCACCCACTTCTGCCCCTCTCCCCCAGACCCAGGAAAGAGAACTGCTGTGCCTTGGGTCCCAGGACAGGTGTTTTAAACTCCTTTGGGGGTTTTAATTCTCAGTACAGTCTGAAAACTGCTGCTCCAGTGAGCATTTCAAGTGTGTGTCCCTTGGAAATCGACACACATCCCCCGAACATCCTTGCTGTCGGCCAGGAAAGGCAGCCCCACCCCACCAGGCGTGGAGGGAAGCCCTGCTTTCTCCCTCTGCAGCTCCTGCTGATGGATGCCCATGCATGCTCTGCAAACCCTTTGCCAGATGCGCTTAATCGTTTCCAGGTGCATTTTTGAAATGCATCCTGAGTCTCATCCAGTACCTGCAGGCACCTTTGCCAGCTCTCACTGCAGGGCCATCCCCCAGGCCTTATACCAACCTGTGGACCAGGATACGAGTTCCTTGTCAGGCTTTCCTGCCACAAGCCCCACAGCCCGCTCCCCCACCCCCTGCCCCTCAGCTTCAGGGGCTGCCTCTGCTGCAACTGGCACTGGACTTCTGTGTCAGCCCAGAAGTACCCCATCCACAATGCCCATCCCGCAGAGAGTTCCCTAGTCTCCAGTGAAATGTCACATAGCAGTGGCTGAAGGAATTGGAGCCTATCATGGGCATTGACTTCAAGAAGTGGGAAATGGTGCCTTCAGCCATTTGTACCTCTGCATCAAAGGGGACTGAGTCTTCTTGTAGATCCATGTCACTGGTCTTGAGAAAGAGAGTCCCAGCTGGGTCCTCTCTGATGTGTCCAGGGGAACCTTCACCTGCACGTAGGTGGGAAAGAGAAGTACACAGCCCCCATCTGATGAGGCAAGTACAGCTTCTCCAAGGCTAGAGCACACAGTCTGGAGGTGACATGGAGTCCTTTGTCAGAACCCGGGTTGGTGGTCCTCTTATTTACAAAATCCATGCATCCTCCCCCTGCCCCTAATAAGTATATTACCCCCAAAATACCCTGTGCCTGGAGACTGTGAATCTGGCATCATCTGAGACTAGACATGGTAAAGTGTCTCCAGAATACACCATTCACCCTTTACTTGCTGTTGCTTTAGATCACTGTTTTACAACAGAATAGAGGAAGTGGTGGGGGAATGCCTGAGTTTCCTTGGGAGAAATAATTGTGATTATTGACAGAGTGCTGTTGTAAACAAGGAGCTCGAACAGTCCCATTCCTTCCAGAGAGCTTTTTGATTCCAAGGTCCAGAGAAGACCCTGGACTGTGCACAAATTCTTAGAATATATTTACATTCACATTTGTTTACCCTCCTCTCTTTTCCTCTCCTACAATGCAAGCAGGTCTCAGTTGTATGTCATGGTGTTTTTTTCCATAGTGGAAAGAACAATAGAAGTTGTGTGTTGGATTTAAATAAATATTTAATTCATGAAAATGATCTTATATGTTTTAAAACAGCCTTTAAAGCTATTTTTATTCTCTAGAAAGCGCTTATTATAGGTAAATTACACATTTTACTACCGGAGCATTAGGTTTGCCATTAGTACAAATTTAAGGCACTACAAAGACCAGTAGATAATGTTAATTTCAAATACAGAAACTAAATATATTTTGTGCCTTTTTATTACTCATTTTCTTTTAAGTTTTATTGACTGCTTTTTATCTTAACTATATGTCTTTACATGCTGCAATCATAATGCACTGTAATGGTATTAATATTTTATAGAATCGGTATTTATAGTTCTTTATTTAGAAACAATGAAGTAGGTCTGCAGATATCTGAGCCCGTCTGGAATGGTGCCCTCCAAATAATGATAAATTACTCGTGCAGTATGCCATTTGCTAATTATATCCATGATTTACTGCAGAGCAAGACTTAAATCATTCATTTCAGTCTTGCGTAACAGTGCCATAAAATTTTTAGGTTTAAAAATGGTTTCCATGTGTATAATTTAAACAAATTTTAGAGCTATTGTATACACAAAATATTGCAACCACCCATTTGTTACATACTTTGTCTTTTTAAACTTCTACTTTTAATGATCACTGTGGTTGAAATTATTATGCTTAATTTTCATAATCATAGCTTTTAAATCTACAGCCGTTTTCACATGTTAGATAAAGAAAAAGATAGCTAATTGTGTGTAGATAGTATGTCATTCCTGAATAGTCCCAAATGGTACAAAATCATTAAAAAAGCTTAAGAGTACGAATTATTCTTCTATTAAAAAACAGTTGTTCTCTAACTAATTATTAGTTTGAGCTGCTTTGTTTCCAAGAACAAATGTTGATCCTTCTAGCCTTGTTCAGCACACCAAAATGAGATTAACACTTTTTTTTTCTCCTTATACCAAAATCTTGCAGGTGAGAAACCCTACAAATGCCCCCACTGTGATTATGCCGGTACCCAATCAGCTTCCTTGAAATACCACCTAGAACGGCACCACCGGGAGCGGCAGAATGGAGCTGGACCACTGTCTGGGCAGCCCCCGAACCAAGACCACAGGGACGAGCTGTCCAACAAAGCTACTTTGTTTATCAGGCCAGACATCCTGAGGGGCGCCTTTAAGGGGCTCCCCGGAATCGACTTCAGAGGTGGCCCTGCGTCTCAGCAGTGGACGTCAGGAGCACTCTCATCTGGAGATCACACAGGACAGGCCAGTGGCATGTCTTCTGAGGCTCCTTCAGACACCCTGAAAGGCACTGACCTTCCTTCCAAAAGCACCCACTTCTCCGAAATCGGGAGAGCTTATCAAAGTATCGTGAACAACGGTGTGAATTTCCAAGGGTCCTTGCAGGCGTTCATGGACAGCTTTGTCCTAAGCTCCTTGAAGAAGGAGAAGGACTTGAAGGACAAAGCCCTCTCTGACCCTCCTTCCATGAAGGTCCACGGGGCGGACGGTGGCGAGAGAAGGTAGGCGGCAGGGTGGCCCCCAGGAAGTCTGAGAAGTCTCAGTATGAGCCCCTGGACTTGTCCGTGCGGCCGGACGCTGCCTCCCTCCCGGGCTCCTCGGTGACTGTGCAAGACAGCATTGCGTGGCACGGCTGTTTGTTTTGTGCTTTCACAACATCCTCTATGGAGCTGATGGCCCTTCATCTCCAGGCCAACCACCTGGGCAAAGCGAAACGCAAAGATAACACTATCGGAGTGACCGTCAATTGCAAAGACCAAGCCCGGGAGGCCAGTAAAGCAGCCTTGCTGCCTTTGGTACAATCAAACAAAGAGATGGCGCTTTCCACCGTGATGGGACCGCTAGACTCGGCTTCTGAGAAGATGGCCCAAGGACAGGTCAAAGAGACTCTGGGGGAGCAGAAGGGCAGCCCATGGCCCAGCCACGTGGACCCCTCATTCTGCAGCCTCCCATCAGACTTCTACAAGCAGTTCGGTGTTTACCCAGGCCTGCTCGGCTCAGGGGCCGCCAGCTCCTGCCCCAACAGGGAGCCCGACGGGAAGGCCCACTCCGAAGATGACACCCCGATCCTGATCCCGAAACCACAAATAAGAACACTACTGATGACCTCTCGGACATCGCCTCCTCGGAGGACATGGACTCCTCCAAGGGAGAAAACAACGAGGAAGAGGATATTGACACAGAGCCGGAGGTGATGAGCAAGCCGCCTGCCCTGGGCAAGGATGGGGCCAGCGACAGCGGGGACGGCCTGCTGCCCACGGGCGCCCGCAGCCTGTCCAGGGACTGGTCTCCCCTCTGCCCCAGGCAGCGGAGAAGCAGTGGCACAGCCCGGGCCTTCTTCCAGCCCAGGACCCGACGGCGGGCCTGCCCAAGCCGGAGCGGGGGCCCCAGGGCCTGGAGAAGCCGATGAACGTGCTGTCGGTCCTCAGGGCCTATAGCTGTGATGGCTTAGCAGCCTTTAACGGACTTGCAAGTAGCACAGCAAATTCTGGATGTATCAAGAGGCCAGACTTGTGTGGTAAGTTTTAGAATCCTCTTCCTTTAGTTCATTTCCCAAAAACACCAGTGCTGATTTGTGTATTTTTTTTAAAAATGGGGTAAATGTATCCATGAGCAAATTTTGAACTACACATAAAATACCCCCAACTATGCTGTATACGCAATGTAGACAATCATGAGAGTCAAATTCATTTAGAAGTGTTGGACCTCGTACTTTTGTGTTTCAATTTGCATTATTGTGATCTGAAATGCCTGTACTGAAGGCATGGAGAAGGGCGCGGGGTCTCACAGTATGAACCACTCCTGTTTTTTAATCCGTAACTTGAGGGGGACAGGAAAAACTTAAAAAACAAAAAGAAAAAGAGACCTGGTAATTTGCAAACTTTTTACTCTTTTCAACTTACGCATAAGATGCCTAAAGACAATTCCTTACTGCTTTGCTAAGCCAAATCTGCTTTCTGAAACTTTTCTTTATAATGACTTAGAGGATACTAAAATCATATCACACTAACCACAATGTAGAAATAAAGTGACCCGCTCTCCAAATAGGGAGATGGTTGTGGGGTGTTTGTGATTCATCTTCAGACATATCAAATGGCAGTTACTGTGACTTTGGCCTTCTATTATTGCCTTCTGTCTGTCTGTCTCTTCACCCGTCTGTCTGTTCTAACAAGAAGTGTACATTGTGAAGTCCCTGGTTAGCAGTGTTGTGATCCTGTCTGTCTTGGATTTATGCCTGCCTGATCTTGTTAGCAAATTGGCAATTCTTTACTTCCTTAAAGAATATGTTTACTCCAAAGTAATTCCAGATCTTAAAAAGTAATGCTAGATTTGAAGCCTAGAACTGCATCAAATGAATGTCGGTGTGGGCGGGGAGGATCAAAGTCATTCTCTCAGCACCCAGATATTCTTATTTGAAAGTCTTTCTCCAAATTGAAGCTCAGTTTCCAGCCCTAAATTTCCCCACTAGAGACAAATGACCATGGAATCTTCCCATCTGTAGCCCATGAATGCATTACTGTGACTTTACTTGTTCATAAAAGGCAGCAAAGTAGGAAGGGAGGGAGGGAGGGAGCAAGGAAAGAAGGACAAGAGGGAGGAAGCAAGCAAGGAAAGAAGGAAGGGAGGGAGGGAGTGAAGATCCTATTTAACTTCTGAATCCTGACATTCCTTTTAGCACAGAGCGGGATTGAGCAAGCTGGATTCAGTTCATAATTTAAATTGATATATTTCTTTTTCTCTCTCCTTCCCTAATTCACTAAGAACTGGATCAAGCAGTCAGAAATATTTTTTGAATTGTCAAAAATCACTAAATGGATTTCTGACAGCTCAAAAAATATTGACAGTTCCTTATGCTGAATGATTCATAAGGCCCCATTAACCAGCACCCCCAGATCTATTTTTAGTCACATACAATTCATTACTTCTGAAGCTGTTAAAAACAATATTTAAAGGAAGGAGAAAAGGGTTTCATGTCAGTCCAATTTTTTTTTTCTTTTCTTCCAGGGGAGTGATGTTTGTCTTTTTTTTTTTTCTTATTGTTGTTGTTTTAAGTTTGTGATTGGAGTGCTTTCTTTTTCATTGTTGTTTGGGGACTTTTTTTTTTAAGTCTATTTTCAGTTCTTTCAAATACCTACGGAGGACCATAGTTCCTGCCAGGAATCCATGCATCAGAAAAGATCAAAACCTGGCATGTTTATAAGCTCATTATTATTGAAATGAGCTCATATTACCCCTATTAATTTTCCCATCGTCCTATCAATGCTGAAGGAAGGCTGCCTGCCTTTGAGGAAGCATGCCTGCTTGTGTCCTTTTGCACCAGGCGAGGGTGGAGGGAAGCGGTATCAGGGAGCCCTTTCCTCTGAGCTGTAGCTCTCAGGCCCTTCTCCCCCTCCCCCAAATAGCAGCTCCCCACACTCCTCTGACTTTTCTGGAGTACAAGCAAAAGCTTTGCTTAGTCAGCCTTTCAGCCATTGGGTGACAGCCTGGTAAGTTGCAGCCTCTGTCCTGAAAGGGGAGTGAAGACCCTCAGCCCAGCCAGGCTCCAGGGTACCTGGTTGCTTCCCAGCGGGGTATCCAGGTCCCACTACTCCACCTTGAACTCATGATAAGATGCCAAAAGTAACTCCAGCCAAAAAATGCTGCTTTTTTAGAGAGCACAAGTTCTGCATTTCATTTATCCTCATTTCTTCTGCATCCTCTTGCTTAGTTTGGGAGCAGGCAAGAAAGGCCCTTCCCTGGCCTCTGTGTTTGCTTGGGTTGGGGGCGGATATCTTGACTCTGTCCAGTTCTCATTCCCCTCTCCCACTCTGGCCTACCATAATCAAAATCCTCTTCTTGATTTCTTACTGGCTGTTGTGACATGGGAGGGCCAGGCATATTCATCCTTCCTAAAAACTGATATCTGGGAGGAAAACTTAAACTCACTGAGCTACAGAGGGGCATTTGGGGCCATTTTTCTTTTTGCCTAGTCTACTGTCTTTTTAGCATTGCAAAAGCACAAATGATAGTTAAAACCTCAAACTCCTGTTGGCTTGACTTTGCCAAGGTGGGTATGATATTGGCACAAGGAATCAAATATTCCTAATGTTTATTCCTTCCTCTCTGCTCCACTCAGAATAGATATGGGTTTTCAAACAGGCCCACCAGCTTGATAGCTGGTTTACTCAAAGCTGGGCTTTGCTCAACCAAAGAATTATTCTGCTAGTTCTTATCTCAAGAGAGTTCGGCATTTGATTTTGCCTGGTTAGTAAACCCAAATCCCTGCTTTGATGCCCCTACAAACAGGCTTGTCGGAGGTGCTAATATCCATCTGTATCTATTCTCATGGGTGTAAAATTGTTGGGAGACGCATCAGGAAAGATCTTGTTCAAGTCATGTAGAGCCCTCTCCCCAGCAGAGCTCAGTGGTTCTGCTGACACAGGCTGGTGAGTGGAGAAGGGACCTTTCACCCTCAGTTTGTGGGTGATCCTCATGTTGTAGGCTCTACTTCTGGATTCTTAATTCTGCATGCCTGCTTTCCAACTTTTAAAGCTCTGGTCCTACATTCCTTAGTGTCATAGGCCTGGGGTCTTGGCCTATGTGCACTGTCTACTAGGCAATGCAGAAGTGAGAGACAACCAGGAGAAAGGCCATCCCAGCCAGCTTGGTAGGGGAGGCATGCAGCATTTGCCAACACTGAGAGCTTGAGCGTGAACTTCTAAAGATCAGAGATATGTTACAGATGATCCTAAGAAGGTGACTGAGCCATCTGGGATTAAACTGAAGGGCATGTGTTGTTGGCTTCTAGAGTGAGTCATTTCCCACTCTGGGCCTGATCGCATTACAAGAAATCCTGCTCCAATCAAAGTCCCCATTTCCAGGCTCCAGGCATGGCCCACCTTTCTTTATTCTGTTGAAGAGTATAATGTACAAGGGCACTCCCATGCCATGGGAGAACTTGGATGTGCCCTTGGTTTTGTTGGAATGGATTTGACCTTGGTCTTGTAATGGGACAGGATCCATGTGATTATCTAATAAGAGGGGCCAGGGCAGACCAGGGCAGCATTCATATCCACTGAAAAGACAAGGTAGACAGCTCCTTTGTCTAGGCTGGGAAATCTGATGAATTGTTGTATCAGCCAGTGGCTTGGAATCTGAGAGTGCTCCGGTGGGCCCCAGAGCACACAGAGGTGGGTCTGCACAATGCCTGTGGGGCTGGCTGCATGGTCCAGGGACAGAACTTGCTTCACTCTGGAGTTTGTAGACTTGAAGAGCAACCACTACTTTTATTTTTGAATCCTAGATGAATGACTGGTTACCGTGGTGTGTTGAGCAGAGTTTGCTCTATGTTCTTTGGTGAGCCCAAGAGTAGGGTTGATGGTGAAGAACTAAAAGTCAAATTAAGGGAAAGGAAGTGAGCAGGGTACAACCCCCTTACTCTTGGAGTTACCAACCCTCAGGAAAGCCCCACTGAGTGAGGAGAATCTAGCAGCTTGTCTGTGGTGGGCCTGAGGTCCTTGTACAGTGGCTCACAGACCAAGTGACCCACTGAGCCTGGGAGGAAGCAAGTGAGAAGGCAGGGTCATTAACAGCAGTTGATTCAGTATTCCCAATTAGGGGGCAACTGGCTTCCCTGATCCAAATTATGTCTGAGACCAAGAGTTCTCTCATGGCAATGAGAGAATGAGGACCCCTCCCACTTCCCGGGGAAAAAAAAGGTTTCAAAAAGCTCTGTGCCTCATGTATTCTAAAATGTCTGATGACATGATAGAAGCTCAACTCTTTTGAAATGTGACTTCTGTCCTCCAAAAACCTTGATGATTTCTCAGCATAGGAAGTCTGAAAATATTCACCGTTTTACCAGCTATACAGTCTAGAGCAGGGGTAGGCAACTACTTTCCTAGGTTAGAGAGTGAACCCATTAGGCTTGCAGGCTTGTGGTCTCTGCTGAGCAGTACAGAGCAGCCAGCAAACAATAAGGGAACAAATGGGCATGCCTGCATTCCAGTAAGCTTCGTTTACTGACACAGCATGGGCTAGAATTGGCCCAGGGGGTCCTAGTGTGTCCGCCCCTGCTCGAGTATAAAGAAGGTTGCATTGCTGTGGTCATCCCTAGAAAAGATGTGTGAAAACCGTCCTCTGCAACCCCACTGGCCTGTGAGATGATGCGGGCAGGACTCAGGTCAGCAGCTGCAACATTCCATCTATTGCCGTTTAATGCCAGAGATGCAGGAGATTTTCTGAGAGTGAGAGGGGACTTGTAGACCTACATGGCCTGGAGTAGCTTTTTCTGGAAGGTCACATCTCTGTCTATGTGTAAAAGACTTGCAAGAGAACACCCTCCTCTGTGACTCATGGTGGGTCCATGGCCGCCCCCATCACAGCCAAAGCAGGCAGACAAGAAAGACACAGGAGCTCTTTGTTGGACAGAAGCGTAAGGATAAAAGAGATGATAGAGGTAGAAGAGCTTGGCTAAATAGAGCTGATATTTTCTAGAAGAGATGATGTCCACACTAGGCTATCACAAGGAGGTGATGTCACTGCCCAAACACCTTTGGGTTGCGATCATCCCTTTTAGCACCGAGCAGGTAGAAATCTTACTTTCCATCAAGGTTATAGAGACACATTTTATTTCCTTATGTCTGCCATGCCAAGTCACTGATGGCTATTTCTTGATATGTGGGAATGTTAGCTTGGAAGGCAGTTCTGGCAGTTTAGTGGTGACATCCCATCACTGTGGCCACACCCTTCCAGTTTCTACCCAGTTCGCCTCCTGATAGAAAGCAGGTGCTTCAGAGTAGGAAATGTCTTACCACCTCGGGCTTTGGCCAAGAAATGGCTGATGTCTGTGGGTAGTCAGGGATTTCAAGCGAGCTGTGGCTGGGGTGTGTGACTGTGAACACTGCATATGTATGTATGAAGACACCCAAGCACAGGCTCCTGGTGCATAGCCCATGATAGGTGGTATGTTTTTGATCTCGTGGACAATTCTAAGTTTTAAGGTGTGGCCCTGAAGTCAACAGGTCCTAATGGAGAAAGAAAATTGGTTAAATGGCACAGAAAGAGAACCACCAAATCCAAATCCACCAAGTGTACAGGTGCCCAGGTTCAGCCAACACGTGGGAGGGCAGTGAGCCTAGGAGGCCCAGGGCATCTCTGTCCCAGGGTCTTGTTTCCAGAGCTGCCATGCTTTATTTAAAGCCAAATGAGCAATTATCCTCCTCCTCTCTTCTTCCTGAGCTGACTCTTACTATCAGCTTACAGACACTGGATAAAGCACAACTTTTGCACACCCTTTCTTTGCCCAATTTTATCATTTCTAGGTTGGCTGTTGACTCCCATTGTCCAGGTTGCCCCCAGTCATAGTGCATGTCCAGGGCCTGATGTTAGACCTCAGTAGGGAGGATCAGCTGGCTTGTCCTGAAGTCCAGGGGCAGATCCTTTCAATTAATGCAAATCACCACCCCATCCTGCCTGCCCTGCCCCTGCAGACTGCCTCACAGCTGGCTGCAGAGCCTTCCGCTTTGTCTCTGGTGGGACAAAGCACAGGTGCTATCCCCTTGGGGTCCTCCCACAGAAACCAGCGCCCTGGACAGGCTCTCCCCTGGCCCCATCCAGAGCCTCACGGGGTGCAGCCTCTTTGGATGACAGCCCTCTCCAAACTCTTTCGGCATTCTACTCCTCCTCCCTTTCCTTCTGTTTAAATTAAATGGGAATGCCACTGACGTGATGTCGTTTGCACTGCAGGATGACAGAACTGTTGTGTGAATACCATTGTATTTGCCAAATGGTCCACTCGTCATTTCAGAACAAACAAATGGATGGTGTCTGTAAGTCGGCAAACACTGGTGACATTTAGCCTTGTTTATGTTCCTTTCCTTTTGCTGCATATTTTTGGCTCCAAAAGCTACTGTCTGAATCAACAGTGCCTCCGAAGCAGAAGTCTGGTAGCTTTCATTTTGGTTGCCGTATCCATGTTCTCTTTGGATCGCATGATACCTGTTGCCCAGGATCAAGCCTGGGCTGGGAGAAGAGACCAACCAAACTCTTTGGTTCAAAACATACATGCCTGTATACAGTAATTTTTCCTCCCTAATGATGACTTCAAATTGGGAGAGAGGAGGAGAATGCCGAGTGAAGAGAGTGTTGTCAGAATGGACATCCACATCCCTGGGGAAATGCAAGCCTCCAGGCAGGCCCAACCGCCGCCATATGCAATAGGAGCAGAGTGACCCTATGTGTATCTTGAGTGCTTTGGGGGACCCTGGGCTTAAGCTTTGGGGTCTGCCTTCTGAGGCTGCTGAATCAAAGTGCTGGTTGGCATGGACAGCCATCTAGCCTCAGACATCTTAGCTGCTGAAGGAATCAGGTTCTTTCTTCTTTTTATTCAGATGTTATGTGCCAAGCCCAGCTTTCAGATAAGTAGTAATTATCTCCTATTACTTAGCTCTGATCAACAGCACCTCTGCATCTAATTGCCAACCGGCTCTAATCACATAGACTATTCTTGCTTTAGCCAGAGATGGAAGGACCAAATTTTATAAATATTGCTTTATTGTCATCATTCCATTAAAAAATTAGGGAGTGTGGCCCTGCCCTTGCTTTCGAACACCTCTAGCCCACATGGTTTCTGGATTGTTTAATGAATCTGCACATTTTCTTGCAGGTAAGTGACACCCCCTGTTCTAGTCGGTCTAGCTGGATTTGCCCTTGTCTGTTCGTGCTCCTCGGTGGCTATCTGCAGCTTGTTAATCGTGTAAAGTCAAGAGAAGAATGTATACACATATGTGTGTTGGATAAATAATTACTATTGGCATAGGTATGTGTATACACATGGCACACCAACCTACAGTATATATAGCAAAGAATCAGGGAGACTAAAAATACTCCCCCATATGTTCCACTATTAGCAAAGGATGGTGAAGGCTTAGTAACTTGAGCAAGAGAGAAAATTCCCTCAGAGTCATGAATTCTGCAAAACAAACACTGGTGGAATGGGAGCCCCTTCACCTGTGGAAACCCTGTTGGGGGGCTTCCGCTCAGCACAGCTTCTAGAAGCGGGCCCTGTGACGGTCTCGTTGGCATTACTGCTTGTGTCCGATTGTCCTGTATTTTGTAACACTTAGAAGAATACAGAAAAGTGCAGTAATTCTCTTTCTCCATAGTATTTAAGCAGTAATATTGCTAGTTTAATATTGTGTCAGGTCGTCACGTTAACCAGGAACAGATGACAGTAAAGTACCAGTGAACAGCACCTCAACATCCACTCCTTAAAAATGGTGATTGAAGCAAAATGTGTAAACTTGTACTGGGTTATCGTGTGCTTTGGAATAGAGTATTGTTGAAGTAATTAGAAGATATATGAAGGTGTTCCTGGTAATGAAGGCATGTAAGTTATAATAATTGTAGCTTTCTGAATAAGTGTCAAACTATATCTCTAAGTGTGCTGTATGCTGAGTTACAAGTTAGGTCATTTATGAATGGAATGTAAAACAATACTAAAAATGCTTCAATAACTTATCTTGGTATTGCTAATAAAAAAAGCTGTGAAACATTAGTGCAGTTTTGAGTCCTTATGTTAATTCACTCCGCAACACCCTCCACCCTTGACATCCCTCTGTCTGCTGGAAGCCTCAGCAGGACATTCAGGGATGCGAGATGCTGTCCTGTGAGCTGTTGGCTGGGCCGCCTGCCGTGTTTTCCACCCATCTCTAGGTGGCCCCAAGAGTCACAGCTCCTAAACATGCAAATGTCGAGGCACCTCCCCATTGGGTGGGGTGACCGTGGTGGGTTTGGGGGAGAGCCATCTGTGTGCACAAGTGTCTCTCGGGTGGGTGATTAGACCCCACGACAGCTCACAGGCCCCGTGTCCCTCATCCCCTGTGTGGAAGACGACACACGCCTGGCCTTGGTGAAGCAGACTTTACCATTTTCTTTTCATCCTGTGAAGCATAGTTTTACATGGAAAGGCCCTTGGAATTGCTGGAGTGTGAAACTTTGTCCACTGCAATATTTTGGTTGTGCCCTTGTCTGTTGTAACAGGCTTCTGCCAGCTCTGCCCCCAACCCCATCACAGCAGGAGGCAAAAAGCAAGGATTTAACTTTTCTTTAGTGATTGCTTAGTTTTTTTTTTTTTTTGTTTGTTTGTTTTTTTGTCCATGAGCTGGACTTCAGGCACCTGCCACTTCAACAGTGTTACCAAGCTTCTCTAATTGGGCATGTTTTGTAAACTTCTAAATTCCATGCACATGCTGCTGCCTGGCTAACTGGTCCTGGGGGTGGGAGAGGTATTATCATTGTTTGACCAAACCCCAAGCCCCAAGCATGGTCCCCCATCTCCAAATAAATGAAGTGTCCTGTGTGCAAGGGAAGCCCAGAAGTGTCCAGTGGAATATGCCTGGCCCATCAGTAGGTCAGCCTTGTCACCTTGACTGTTGAAGATATTCCCCTCAGTAGGTCTCATGGAAATTGTCCAAGCAACCCCGAAGACCATAGAGTATAAGATTAGGTGGTGTCTTATTGGAGATAAGAGGTGAAAGTGAGAGATTCTGAGAACAGGATACTGTTCCATGAAGCTGAGAACATGCATTGTGGGTTCTGATGGAAAACTTGGTGGACACTCATATGTGTAGCCAAGGTATAGCGAGTGACCCCAACCACATCTACCTGGACCAGCTTTGACCAGTAGTGTGTAGGCAGAGCCTGAACCAAAGGAAAGACTCTAGGGGTGGAGGCGGGGAATCCCATCTTTGTTTCCAATGCCACCTGAGTCTGGGGAACTGCCCTGAGACAAGAATTCATCTCTGCCCTTTCCTGGGTCCCTGCCTCCTGATGGCTCCATGAGGCCTGCATCACCTCTTCACACACACCAAGCCTCTGTGAGCCTGTTCTCTCCACCGGGGCCTGAAGCCATGTTGGGTTTCAGAAGCCACATTTGCAGCTCCCAAGGAGGGGCTCACCACTATCCACTCTGTGAAGGCAAGGGGCACCCTCTTTAACCCCTGGCCAGGATGCAGTGGGGACCAGAGGGCTCTGCTGAAGGGCCTGGGGTTGAACACATAGTCCCTGGCACTGTTCTCCATTTACAGTCACATTGCACACTGTGGGAACCCTTGCCGAGACCACCATTCCAGCAGGGAAGGGGCTGGGAGTCCAGTGCAGCGTGAGCGGCCAGGTCTTGGCAACAGAGGCAGAACCACTGCAGGAAACAGATCATCCTGGCTCCTCGTGCTGACGGCAGGAAAGTTCCCTGGAGCCCCCTATCCAGGCGTCTATTTCCCTCTTCCCTCCATGAGGGCTCGATTTCCCCTAACGGGGTCTCCACATTTCCACTTCGAAAGCAGGGGGTATTTCCTGGGTTGCTCCCCTGGGGGAGCTTCTCAAGCTTAGAGGAGACCTTTGTGGATTTTCTCCTCCAATTTTTATGAGCAGCCCCCAGCCTCTTACCCCCTCTCATTTCACAACCCTCCCTCCTCTGCCTGCTTCTTCCCCACCTCCCTCTCATCCCCCTGTCTCGGGGGAAGAACTCCTTTCTCACCAGCTGAGTGTTCTTGGGAACATCCTGTCTGTGGCCGTGAGGGAGCTGGGTGCATCCAGGCCTCTGGGATGAGCTGACTTAATTTCACAGCTCAGCATGAGGGCCAGCAGTCCTGTTTCTGGAAGCCTGCCTCCCCCTCCCCATCCCTACATGGCATTACAAAAAATGCAACCTGTTTGGACTCAGATTTGGGGCAACCCCAAGCATCCCCAATGACTCTACTCTTGGCCCTAAAGCCTAGACCCTTCTAAGCAAGGACAGCCCACTGGTCTGAGGTGGAAAGAGGGGAAAGGAGTTTCAAGGAGGTAACTGTGCCATGAGATGGGATAGACTGAGGGGGAGAAGGCTTGTGCAGCTCATGGTGAAAACTAGTCTTCAAGTCCGTTTCTTCAATTACTCATGTTTCGAAGAAACTCAGATATTCTGGTGCAGGGGAAAAGAGTCAAAACTTTGGGAGACGATTTCGTACCTATAGTCACTTTTTCTCAAAGAAACATCATCATGAATGAATTACATCCCTAAGTGTGCAGCCTAACATGTACAGGGTTGTCTGTGCAAACAGTGCATTCTCAAGGTTAAAGTTGGGAACTCTGCACAGCAGTTTCATAAGCAAAGATCTCCATCTGTGCACCCAGAAATTGGCTGGCTGTATGAAGGGTTTGTCGTTCATGCTCTTTGTGGAGCTGTTTGGACACACCCATCTAATGGTAACCCACTGCTCACAAGGTTAAGTTTTCTTTTTGAACTTCTGTTGTTGTCAAATTAATATAATATACTCTCAATTATCCACAGAAAAGGAGAAAGGCAACCAAGCGGGGAAAGCAAATTTGCAATTAATTTACCAAATTATTGCTCTTTTTATATGATGGACAAGTTGCTTTTCTCTTTGGAACTCAAGTGTTTTGTATGTCCTGGGGGAGGGCTGGGGCAGTCGCAAGGACAAGCCACCCAAACTTGTCCCCACTCCTAGGGACCGGGTGGAAGCAGGTGTCTTACTGGGGTGCAGAGGCCTCAGGGTTTAACCGGGGGGTTCACAGAATGTTGGGCTCTTTCTTGTCAAGGCGAGTCCATTAATCTTCTCAGTCTTTCAGGAGCCCATGGCTGACCTACTTTGGGTCTCACTAGAGCACAGCCTGACGTAAGGAGTGGGGTACAGTTTGTTCAGGTTGGGGGCAGTCCTGGGAGGCATGTTTGAGGGTGCTGATAGGGCTGCTACTGATCAGGGACTAGGCCTTGTCCCATGGGGATCCTTTAGGACACGATGTGACATTCACCTTAGAATGATCCCTGAGGGCTGAAGAAGCTGGGGCATTTATCCACCAGCTCTGCAGCTCTCCGTAGTTGAGAGTCACTGCAGCTCACCCCGGAGAAGGCAATGGCACCCCACTCCAGTACTCTTGCCTGGAAAATCCCATGGACGGAGGAGCCTGGTGGGCTGAAGTCCGTGGAGTTGCTACGAGTCGGACACGACTGAGCGACTTCACTTTCACTTTTCACTTTCATGCATTGGAAAAGGAAATGGCAACCCACTCCAGTGTTCTTGCTTGGAGAATCTCAGGGATGGGGGAGCCAGGTGGGCTGCCATCTATGGGGTCGCACAGAGTCAGACACGACTGAAGCGACTTAGCAGCAGTAGCAGCTCACCCAACAGCAAAACAGTCACAATCAGAGAGAAACAAGAGGCCACGGGCATCCTGGGGAGCCAGAGGGGAAAGGGTCAGGCACGGACAGCATCCAGCATAAGCCAGAACCCCTTGGGCTGAGGATTTTTACATCCCTGGCGCACTGCCGAGGGTCACCAGTCTTCCAGAGCCCAGCGTGAGGTCAGATTCATACTCTAAGGTGGGCAGCGAACTGCAGATTTTAAATATTGGGACATGCACTCAGCTTAGGGCCAGGCTTTCTGGAAGCTGGATGGAGGGCTACCCGGGGGTCAGAGGACCTACAGTATCTGTAGATACAGTCACACTCCAAGGAGCTTGGACAAGCCCCCCTCAGTATCCTCTTGGGTCCCAAATTCTATGGCATTGAGGATGCCTGTTTCCTTAACTTTTCTGGTGACTCTATAAGACTCTATCTGTTCTAGAGTCCTCATGAGCACTCAAGTCTTGCAGGGTCCCAGATGTGGGCACCAAGTTGGTCTTCCCACAGGTACATGAACGTGTGGGGTTTCAGTCTGAGAATGGGGCATATGAATTCTTGCTTCTTCATCAAGACATTTTTATTAACTCGTAAGAAGAGCACTGAGGTATTTCCCTTCTAATTATAGAAGTTGGTCAAAATTTTTTTTTAAAGAGGGAGTCAATAAAAGTGGATCTTTGGGTTCATAGTAGTGCAAGAAAAATCTGATTATTTAATTTTCTTTCATTTTACAACCTATTGTATTCACAGCAGAGCTTGGGTATTTTCATGATGATTAAGGTTTCCTCAAGTGCTTTACTGACATCAACTTGATAATCCAAGGTGCCCCTCTTGAATGTGACAGTATGTAGTCCCTCTTGAGAGCCCCCGACTCCCACCGAACACTCCAACCCAGTAACACTTAGAAGGAAAGGCGGGAGGTAGGGAGAGAAGAGGGTCATGCTGTGCTCCATCTTGCATGCAGGGGGCATGAGGAACAATTCACATCCCTTTCCATATCTGCAACCCTTCCTCTCTTCCATCCTCAGCATTCCTGTGGCCACTCAAAGTCACTGTTGGCTAGCAAGCCCCTGAGTTTGGGACAGTGTGTAGTATCTACAACTTTGAACTCCTCTGTTCCTTGGCTTTTGTTTAATTAAAAAAAAATTATCTTGGAGTATAGTTGATTTACCATGTTCTGTTAGTTTCAGGTACAGAAAAGTGATTCAGTTATACATATCCATTTATCTATTCCTTTTCAGGTTCTTCCCCCATATAGGTTATTACAGTGTACTGAGGAGAGTTCTCTGTGCTCTATAGTAGAGTTAGGGTTGACTGCTCTAGTTTTGTTATCCATCAAAGGATACACTTGTGTACCCTTGTGCATCCTCAAGACAATAAAATGAATTTGAATGAGTAAGTTGGAGGTTGGCAGATCATCCACACTTCAGTTATTTTAGGATTTCTGATGCCATGCAGGCCCCAGGCTGGGTTGCCATGAAGACTCATACTCCCTAAGACCTTGACAAGTGGGGAGAGAATTTGGGTAAGGTATTGCAGAGCATGGAGCTCCTCATTCTTGCCAATCTGTACTCACCACCTGAAGGCCTCTTTCTAGACAGCCTCACTGGGATTCTATCCCATCCACGGAGAAAGGTGTGCTGGGATTCAGTGACCCCGTTCCTGGGATGTGCAGACATCACCCAGTTGGCTCCAACTGAACTCTTTTTCTTGTTTTTTTTCTTATGCTGCAAAGGATTTACAATTAGGAGATTTTTAAAAATGTCCAGTGGTCAGCTAGCAGCGCCAGTGCTTCTTATACAGCGGCTTTCGCTTCTATATGGAAACTTTGGGCTTGAAGTGTCATCTCAAAATCACATTCAGGCAATTCAATTTAAGTCACCTGGGGGATTTTCTTGAGAACTTTGGGATAAATGCCTTCACAAAGTGAGTAATCCTGTCTCCTTTGCACAGGTGCATGCCTGGACTTCTTTATTGTGGGGCGGCTCTGGGAAGCCCCAGCTCTTTCATGACACAGGAGATGCGTGGGTGCAGAGGCAGGCTGACCTTGGCATCCTGGGGTACACGGGGGGGAGAGGGTCTTTGGATTTGGGGTGGGGCATGAGGGGTTTCCCAGTGGTGGGAAGAAGGGTTCCTGTGGGCACAGTGCTTCTGGTCAGCCTTGTTCAGGCCTGATAGTCTAAGACAGCCGGGGATCAGGTGGGGCCTGTAGGCCTCAGAATCTCCTGACTCTACACCAGTCCAGAGTCTGGAGGGGTGGGCCTGGGATGGGAGGACAGACAGCCACCATGAGACCAAGAGCAGGAAGGATCAGACAGGGAGAGAGGGGTGAAGAGCAGTGAGTGAGAGGTGCGGATGAAGAGAGAAAGGAGAGATGTGAAGGTTGGAGTGGAGAGTAGGGGGAAGGCGTGAAGAAGGGAAACTGGAGACCTGGGGAGATGAAGGGGAGGAAGGAGATGGTGAGAGAACAGAAAACCAGGATGAACAGACTAAAAGAAACATGATGGAGATGGCATCTGGAGAGGGGAGGAAAGCGGGAAATAGAGTGAGGAAGAGGAGAAGAGCCCCAGAAGGGAGAGCATGCGGCAGGGAGGAACCTTCCGGAAGCCACCTGGGGTTTGGAGGTGGTCAGAGAGCCTGCTGCCGTGGGCAGGGCGAGGGTGAGGGGCAGGGGCCGGGGGAGGCTCTGAGTGTAGCACCTGGAGGCCCAGGCCAGCTTCCCAGCAGCTCCCTCCCCCTGCTCCCCACCACCAGCTTCAGGAGGGAACGCTGCAGCTTAATCAGAATTATTTACAAGATAATGGTCCATTGTTTGCACTAAGACAGATGTTGACTGTGGGAACTTTGTGTTTTATGCTCCTTTCCCTGCTCTGCCTTCCCTGGGTGCAGATGGGATTGAAGTCATGTGAGTTATTATTCCCCGAATTGGAAATTTGGAGGCACCTTCACCCCAGCCCCTACTTGGCTGGGCTGCCGAGCTGGGCCAGCACCAGGTAGGCAGGCAGTGAGCGGGGGCAGTAGCTGCTGGAGGCAGGGTCAGCCAGGGCCTGTGGTCCCCCTCCCAGCCCCTCAAGGCAGCCTGTGATTAAGAAGGTCTTGTTTCCTTGAGGGGCGGGTGAGAGCAGTAGCCTTTGCTGGTGGACAGGAAGGGCACTCTCTGATTAAGATGCACTTGCTGTTTGTTGAGTCAGGAGGTCACAATTGACATCTCAAATGAAGGTGGCCATCTGGCCTTCTTCTTGCCAAAAGGAAAGAGCAGTCCCTCTGGGGTGGGGGCTTTGTATTCCCCCTTTATTTAAACTCACGAGAAGGCTTCCTCTCGTCTTCTGGGGTCACTGGGAGGGCCAGAACTGGACTTGTGATTCCTTCATTCCTCCTGTAAGGCTGGGGTTGGCTGGATGAATGCCTGTCCCACCTACTCACCTGGAGAGAGTCTGTCCTGAAGGAGGAAGGATAGGGTGGCATGGGAGGATGTGCCTGTCATGTCTCACTCCCAGCCTCACCTGCAGCAAGTGGGCCCCTCCAGTGTCACAGGCCCAATGGCAGCTGGTCCTTCTTCAGCCTTTCTGGTTGCCAGTCACTTCTGCATAACCAAACTCACCTGTTTAGCAGAACCCATCTTATGCATGAGGCCACCGAGGCCAGGTGACTTGCCCGAGGTTCTTTTTCTACTACGCTGGAAAAGCCTTCCAACTTCTCAAGCCGTGAGCATCCCATTGGAGAGCCTCCCTGAGCCTCAGCGTAGTCTGTGCACACAGGTACCAGGCACCTGACCGGGAGCTCAGGGACCACAGTGTACGCAAATACACGTCAGGTGCTACGCTGTAAGCCTGGCAAAGAGTATGTGCTAGATGATAGTGGCTTTCAGCTACATTATTCCATATACAGTTGACTCACTACTACTGGGCTCCCCTGGTGGCTCAGACGGTAAAGAATCTGCTTATAATGCAGGAGACCCAGGTTCAGTCCCTGGGTCAGGAAAATCCCTTGGAGAAGGGAATGGCCACCCACTCCAGTATTCTTGTCTGGAGAGTTCCATGGACAGAGGAGCCGGGTGGGCTACAGTTCATGGGGTCACAAAGAGTCACACAAGACTGAGCGACTGACTGATTAGGGTACTTGGGGTGCTGATCCCCTACACAGTCAAAAGGGATATAACTTTTCACTCCCCAAACTTAACTACTAATAGCCCACTGCTGACTGGAAGCTTTACTGATAACATAAGTAGTTAACATATATTCTGTATATTATGTCTATTATGTATCATATTTTTATAATAAAATAAGCTATAGCAAAGGAAATATTTAAAAAACCATAAGAAAAAATACATTTGCAGCACATACATATATTTATTGAAAAATATCCTCGTGTAAGTGGACCCCAGCAGCTCAGATCCACATTGCTCAAAGGTCACCTGTATTGCATTTCCAGTATCAAGCTATGACAAGGAAAAAAATCAAAGTAATACAATATCATAGAGTCACATTTGAATGCTAAAACCCCCAGTAGTGGAAACGAGAAAGCCACTTTCATGACAGTTGAGTGGAATCAGACCCACCGTTTAGCCCGAGAACGTCTGATGGCCAGTGCTCCTAACACTGGCCCCGCCCCCTGGATTCCTTGAGAGGTTGCCAGAAAGCAATTATAACTGGAGGTTTTGTCCCATTCTAACCCAGCATCTTGGCTCTGGTGTTCAGGGATCTGACTTTATCCTCTTGATCTCCCTATGCCTAAGCGTCACCTACAGGATCAGGTCCTCTGAGCTACCCCTCCATCTATCAAGTTTGGTTTTAAATCATAAATGATTAGTGATGTACCAGGGCCAACTCCAATTTTAAACACCATATATATGTGTGTATATATATATATATATATATATATATATGTGAAAGTGAAAGTCACAAATGTTATTCTTTCATCTAATCTTTATATTCTAAAAATCCCTTGAGGTAGATGTAATTTTTCTTCTTCCCATTTTACATATGGGGAAATGGAGGCACAGAGAAGACAGTTACTTACCTTACCCAAGGTGACTCAGCAAACACACGAGGGTCTGATTCATTCAGGCAGTGGAGCTATCCGAGATGATATGTTGTTGCCTCACCCTGTGGGCTTTCCCAAGCCTTTAATCCTTGTTTGCACGTGGATTCAGCCACTTCAGTCGTGTCTGACTCTTTGCGATGCTATGGACTGTAGCTCTCCAGCGTCTCTGTCCATGGGATTCTCCAGGCAAGAATACTGGAGTGAGTTGCCATGCCCTCCTCCAGGGAATCTTCCTAACCCAGGGATCGAACCTGGGTCTCTTACATCTCCTGCATCGGCAGGCAGGTTCTTACCCCTAGCGCCACCCGGGGAAGCTCTTAAACCTTGTTTGGGATATGTCAAAAACGAGCAGACCAACACACAAATAAATAAAAATAGCGTTTTCTTGCCATCCTGTAGATCTGGGTTCTGGGAGAAAATGTAGCAATTCCAGCGGAGATTGCACCCATAGGTAGAATCCTGGGAACAGGCAGGATGGGGCACTGGGTGTGGTCAGATGTGCTCCATGTGACCCACTCGGCTGAGGACGTGCCTGTGACCCTGAGCAGGTCTCTTCCTGTCCCCTCAGCATCCTCACCTCGTCATGAATGAGAAAGTCCCACCAGATCATCCCCATCCCAAGGTTTCTTCCATCTCGCGGTTTGCAAATTAATTATTTTTAAGGCTGTATTTATTATACTTCTCAACCTCCAGGAAAAGACTGTCTACCCAGCCCTCCCCAAAGTGAGAGGGCCTCAAGAAAACCCTGACCCCTCACCTTGCAAATGTTTTCTGGGGTCCAGGTGGGGGAGAGTGGAGAGTGGGTGGCCCAGGGCACCAGTGGACCCTCCAGACGGGGGCTGCCATGGGCCCAGCCCCCAGCTGTGAGGGCAGCAGAGGTCAGACTAGGATAATATTTATCAACCCTCTGCCCACTGTGTCAGGCTCTGACCAGACCCCAGCGTCACTGGAGATCACAGATCCTGTCTTTTAAAGGTCCCACAGAACCGCTTCACATGCGACCAATTACCTCTGTCAAGCAGGGGAAGGAGGTCCTGCCTGGTGGGTGGGATCTGAACTTGAGCTTCCAGAGGTCGACGACAGGGATCTTAGGCCTTTGAGTCTGTCACTCCCCTATAGCCAGACCTTTTCTGTTAAAACTGTTTAAATTACAAACCAGTAATAAAAGGATCATATGTGTTTCCCACCGAACAGGTTCTTTAGGGCTATTATGATAATTAAAAACATATGGTGCCTGTGCCAGTCAGAGGGAAACCGCAGATGTACAAATTAGGTATTATATAAGGGTTTTCTGCTTTTGCCCTTTTAAAAACGTCAACCGGAGAAGTTTAGAGAGATAAAATGGCAATTGTGCAGATAGTAGGTAGCATTTTGGTTTTAGAATCATTAAATATATAAACCCTTTTCTTTAGACTTAATAGGAATAAACGGCTCCTCATCTAAGAAGGAGAGGAGAAAAGTACCGAGGCCCGGAGTTTACAGGGAAGAGGCTGCTTTCCACCACACAGGGTCTTGGATACCATAGAATTCTTTGCATTTTTATGATGTTGATCTGCCCAGACAAAGAGGATTATATTTATTAACTACTGAGCTATATTATAATTGGATTGACAGGAGCAAAGATAAAGATTTCCTTACATTCAAACTTTTACTTTTTAAAAGGCAAAGATGCAAGTATTGATCAGTCTGGAAACAGTCATTTGTTTTCATTTAAAATACGCAATTGATTTTGAGAAGGTGATAAATACTGCTAATTAAAAAAAAAAAAAAATTGGGAGGGTTTCTGTGGTCCCTGTCCATGACTTTTCCAATGCAGACGTACAGTACATGTCAAGTTCTACTGAGCTGTTCATATTGAGAGGATCCTGGGCTGGCTGGGGACCCAGGCAACATCCAGCCGTGCTCTGGGGCAGTGAAGAGTATGCACTGGGTCCAGGTCCTGATGCACTGGGATCTGGGCTAGATGACGAAGAATTTAGCACTGTCACCGTGTGTCTCTGCTACAGAAACCCAAGTGGACTGGTCTAAAGAAGGAGGTGACAGGTGAACAGGTGGGAGGAGCTTGATCCCCACTAGCTCCGCTCCTCAGAGCCTCCATTCTTCCACCTCCTGAAAATAAGTCCTTCCAATGACAACCCAGCCAGAGCCAGGATGGCCTCATCTCTGACCTGCAACCCTTCTTCCATGTTATGTGGTAGTGTCTACTTAAGAAAGTTGAGTGAAAAGCCAAATTTCTAATCAATACAAACCACGTGCAGAGAGGAGGTTCTACTTACTGCCCAGCTGCCTGAACATTCAGATGACCAGAATTTTTGAATCCTGGTGCATAATTATTGAAATTCATAATAATGAGTAGAGACCAGTTCTGCTTGACACATTTTTGTGTTGTGGCATTTATTATATGATACATTTCCTTAGAATGCAAGGAGATCAAACCAGTCAATCCTAAAGGAAATCAACCCTGAATATTCATTGCAGGGAATGATGCTGAAGCTCCAGTACTTTGGCCACCTGATGAGAAGAGCTGACTCATTGGAAAAGACCCTGATGCTGGGAACGATTGAGGGTAGGAAGAGAAGGGGGCGGCAGAGGAGGAGATGGTTGGACAGCAAGAGTGGACACTCAAAGGACAAGGAATTTGAGCAAATTCTGGGAGATAGTGAAGGACGGAGGAGCCTGTTATGCTGCAGTTCATGGGGTTGCAAACAGTCGTACATGACTTAAAGACTGAACAACACACATTTCTGAAGATCCTGATGAGGGTGCAAGGCCCTGTAGCCAGAAAGTGCCCTTTTGTAGTCACCCTGGCTGAAGGCAAGTCTGGGCTCCTGAGGAAAAATGTCCTTCGAAATTCCTTCTTAGGTGCTGAGTCCTTTGTCCCACTGCTGTCTTCCACCCACACCCTCTAAACCATACGGAAGCACACTGTCCTGTGTGCTTTCGAGGAGCAGTGGTCTGAACCTGTCTCTGGGTCAGGTGGACTCAGAGAGCTTGAGACAGAATAAATCAGAGGAGAGTTCTTGCACCTCCGATCTACTATACAAAAACAGTCTGGGGTGCTAGGTAGGGCAGTGGTTTCCAGCTAAGAGTGTTCCCCTGGCCAGGGACATTTGACAATGTCTGGAGATATTGAGGGTGCTGCTGGTATCTAGTAGGTAAAGGCCAGGGCAGTTAGCAGTGTCTGGCAATGCAAGGAGTTATCAGGCCCAGCATGTCAGTAGTGTAAGACTGAGGAATCCTGGTGGACAGGTGGGAGTACCCGGCCCTCAAGTGGAATTACAAGCTGGGTACATGGCAACAAGTTGAATGACAAGACTTACCACCCAACTCAATTGTGGCATTCTGCTCTCTCTCCGCAGACACACTCCCTTCAGCTCATGTCACCTTTGGACCCTATGGCTTTGTGAAAACTTTGCAAGAAACCCCGTGGCGGGGTGGGAGTTGGGGTTGGGGAGGCAGAAATTTCCAGCACATTCCTCCCAACTCAAAGTGGTATGTGGGGAGGGGCCTCCGAGCAGACCACCAGAGTTGGTCTTTTCTTCTGTGCACCCCCCCACCCCCACGCCACGAGGGAGAGCAAGCCTGCAGCTTTACTGCACATGTAGGATTACCACTTTAACTTTCACTGAGGTAAAATAACACCTTGTCACTCAGTTCAAGTACCAATCACCAAATGAATTAATTGTAATAACTGTTGTCAACAGAACAAAGGACTTGTTGCTTTCCTAAGCAGATTTCAGCGCCACTGAGAACTCTGCACAAACGTTCCCATTGGGCAGGCTGGCGGAAACTAGTCAGAACATAATTGTATCTGTCTATCTCTTTACTTTGTTTTTAAGGGCTGAGGAATGGAGTTAAAAACCTATATTTTAAACATATCAATAAATATACCCCTTTTTGTGTTCGTGACGTCTCCTCAAAAACATGGAGTCTTTAATAAATTGGCCATGAAAATAGCATTTGCTGCTGATGGTCCCAAATCAGGGCCAGCTGTAGAGGCTGCCTGTAGACTAAGTCATGAAGGGAATTATGCCCAATTACCCTCCCATAAAACACCCTCTCATTTCTGGGAGTTATCAAAACACATCCCGTGGACAAGCGGTCAGCTGTCCCCTGCTCCTCAAAAGGAGACAAGTGGGCCTCACGCTGGGCCTGCAGCGCTCCTAACTGCCTTCGCCCGACACCGGCGGCTTGTTTGCACTCAGCCTCTTTTTACAGTCACCCTTCCCATTTTTTTTTGGCTCTGGCTTTTTCACATCTTAGCACATTTCCCACTTTAAGAAGCCCCATAGGGAATCTTCTAAGAAAAGACTTGCTCCTGGAGAGGGGAGGGTGGGAGTGGCCTGGGAGGCTGGTCGCTCAGGGTCTGTGGCCAGAGGACTGTGTCCCCAGCAGACTTGGGCCCACTTTCATGGTGGGGGTGTCCTCTGGAGCTTGGCAGTCAGCAACAGACTGAGGGTGGCATCCTCGACTTGTCTGCTTCTGGCTTTGCTGAGGTCCACAGCTGGGGACGTCCCAAAGAAGAGTCCCCAGGAGGCTGCATCTGACTCCCAGGCTAAGCCTTCTTCAGTGCGGAGTACAAATAGTTGTACCCACTCTATTCAACAGGGATACACCCTCTCCAGTCGACACTGCCTTATCGGTGCTGACCCCACACTTCTTTCTTCCATGCCTCCTCCTGCTGCTGCTTCTCCAGCCTCCTGGACCCACGTGACCCCAGCATCCAGCTCCATCCCAGAGTCCAGATGCCTGAGTCTCCCCCACAGCATCTCCAATGCCGCTTAGGTAGCCTGCTTTGTTTTAAGAGCTCACTGAGGCCGAAATTGGTTCCTCCGCAATGAAATGGAAGATTCCTAGACTATCCAGAGCTAGAAGTCATCTTAGAGGTCATTTTCCAGATGCAGATTAGGGAGAGGGCTTGCCCTTGGTTGTTGAACCAGAGACAACAGTTGCTGCTGTTGCCAGGTGTCCAGGCAGGTCCCTGTCACTGGCCCTCATTCTGCCATCTGGGGTGGCAGCCTCACCCTCTTGGGGATCGGTACCTACGCAGGGGAGGTTTTCCTGTGACTTATTCCTGCAATGCTGGGGCAATTTTTACTACTCCCCTCCCTACAGAGGGCCAGGCCACTTCAGAAGCAAGGGAAAGAGGCAGGCTTCTTAGTTTATTGTAGCCCTGGCTCAAATATGCTATGTGTTCAAAATGGTAGAGCCATCTCTGGCTAGAACAAGCTGCCACTTGCAAAAATGCCGAGAAGAGCCCTGACCTGGAGAAAAATAGAAATCTCTCCTGCTTCTGAGACTGCTCTTCTCTGCAGGAACCTGGGAATGCAGCCTGCATTAGGAAGGCGGGCTCCTGGCACAACCCTGGAGAGGGGACTCCTGGACTATTGGCCACATGATGGTGCCAGGCTCCTGTGCTTAAGAGGAGGCTGTGAAGTTGGACAAAGAATCACAGTAGAGGAACAGACATAGGGAGAGGGGAAGGAGGTGGAAGGGAGTAGAACTCAGGCCGTGTGGAGGAACCAGTGAGAGTTCCCGGGGTCTCCACCTAGACTCAGCTGGCTTGGTGACAGAGAAGGAAGAAGCGGTTTTTTTTCTCCCAATCTTTTAGAAAAAAAGAGTCTGCAACAGAAAGTGCATGTGGTCATTGGTTCCTTTATTTAGCACGTATCAAATTGTTCCAGAGAGCTGGGAGATGGTTCCAACAAAGCAGTCGAGGTTCCAGCCCTCATGGGACTTGCCTTCTACAGGGGACAGTGGCAATAGAAAAAGACAAAGGAAAGTTCAGTTTATGATAAATGATGTGAAGAGGATGGAGTGGCAAAGGCCTAGAGAGTAATATGGGAAGGTGAGGATCACATATCCTTAAGTTAGGGAGGCCTCTCTGAGGAGGTAACACTGGAGGGAGCCATGCAAAGATTGGGGGGGGTGGTGCATGTTCCAAGAGAGGGGAGAGTGAAGATAAAGACCTGGGGCAGAAAAGGAGCAGACATCTGGGGCTCTTGGCTCTCTTGTCCGTGCACACTGTGTGTATGACCAGCATTTCTGCAGGCTGTCTTGGACATTGAAATTTCATTGAGCTTCTCTATGGCCATGTGTGGTCAATGGAGTTGGGCCTGGGGTTATTGTCCCCATTTTTGCAGGAGGGTGAACTGAAGGTCCAAGAGGAAACAATGACTTGCCCTGTTGTTTGTAGGCAGGGCAGGTGCCTCTGCCTCCAGACTCCCCTCTGGGCTTCTTCTGCTGTCCTTAAAACTTCTGGCTGCTCCCAGGACTCAGGTACTTCCTGTAAGCCTGGCCTGCCATATTGGAGGACTTCTGGGTCTTGGGAATGCACCATGACTGACTCTTTGCACACTAATCCCGTCTTGCAAATGACACTCGAAACTAAGAGAGTTTGTCGCATGACTTTGGAAACACGACACCATGAGAAATAGAGACAGCCATCCCTCCAAGTTCTCCAAGATGAGGGTCACTCATCTCCACAGACCAAGACTGCCCCTGCCAGAACCCATTCTTTTGGTGAAAGTCTATAGTTTTCCTCTTAGGGATGCTGTGGATAGAGAGCTGGAGCTAGTCAGGACTCTTAATGGCCACACCCAACAGGTCACCTGGAAAACATGAACCAAACCCTTGGAAATCTGAGTCAAGTTTCTTTGGAGAAAGACAGCCGACTTTCCATTAGGGATTATATCTCACTCTAGCCTTTGCCTGTGAAGCATCACTGCGTGCTGACCTTGGCTGTGAAGCATCGCCCCATACTGACCTTGGCTGTGAAGCATCACCATGTGCTGACCTTGGCTGGCTCCAGGCTCAGCTCTCCTTGATGCCTTCCAACAGTAGCTGTGATGGTAGATGCTGCTCCCCTGAGGTGCAGGGGCACCTGTTGCCAAGACTGGCTGCCCGTTCTCATTTCAGGATCTGGTTCTCATCTGGGTAAACTGCTTTCAAATGAATAACTATTTCTAATAATTTTTGCAGTGTTTCTTCTCCCAGCTGGCTGCTATATTATTTGCATCTCATGCCATTCTTGCCTCTGTGGGAGATAAGAAGTAGCCCACCTTTTGTATTAGCTCTGACACTATCTGCTTCCTAACATCAAAAGGTGAAATTAGGAACTAGAGCAACTTTAAATACCCTATGAGCTCTCAAAGTTTAATGGTTAAGTGGACAGACTGCTTTCCCCTCCCCCAGCAATATTTGTGATGCTCAACACACATAGGGGATGATTCACAGTGGGGACAGAGGACTGGGATAACATGGACTAAAATTGGGGGAGGAGACCCTTTGAGAAGAGGTGCAAGGCCTCTAGGGGCTGTTCTTAAAAGAAGGGTCCAGGAGTACACTGTTTCCTTGGGGAGGTTGGCTTGCAGGTGCCCCCAGAAAGTGCGTGACTAGTTTAGACAGCTCATCTGAATGGCAGGGACCTGCTCCTTTCACTGCTTTTGCCAAAGGCCAGGCACAGACAGAGGGCTTGCATAGCAACAGGAGAGTTAAGGTTGGATAAGTATGGATGCCAGGCCTTTCTGGATTCCAGTTGTTCCAGAGCTCTTCTTACAGAGGTGCTTATGTGGATGCAGGTGACTCAGACTGAAGCCTCTCTGCTGCCATGTTGGGAAGAATGACAGGCCAGACCCTACTGTGTTAACAGAACTGAATGTAGACACCTTATAAGAATTGAGCATATATAAGTATGTATGTTGGTGTACACATATGTGTGTAATACATTTTTAATCAATGAACTTCCCCTCTCCTGGTCTCTGCTGAATCGTGTTGGAGTTATTCACGTGTAGGAAACAGTCATAGCATGGTTTGAATTTAGTCAATGCAGCCCTTCATGGAAGAGTGAGAGCTGGGAGGCCAAGGGCTGAGGCTCATCACCTGGGCTTGATATTGTATGGAAACGTCTACATCGGCACAGGTTGACACTGGCTTCCTCCACTTGGGCAGTCCCTACCCCTCATCCCCTGAAGTCTGAGTAAGGGGTTCCTGAGTTTGCAAGATACAGTTAGGAAATATTATGCAGCAGTCACTAATTCTCTCATTTAATCATTCCTTATTTCATTCACCAGTATTTATGGGCCATCTTTTATATGCCAGTTATTCCTCCAAGCATCTAGGCACAAGAATGAGCAAAGTGGTCATAGTCCCCACAAAGCCGTTTCTCCGCTGCTCTGGGCCACCAAGCCCTTACCTCCTCTCAGAGCCCCTCTCAAGGGACGAGACTTGCTGGTGTGGCACTCACCTTCACTCCTCCAAGGACAACTCAGCCAGCGGAGGCTGCAGCCCCATCTAGAGCCTTGCTCTGTCTGTGCCCTCAGATGACTCTGTGGGCCCAGGTACATGGCATCAACTACAGGGAGAGAAATGAGATCACAGGACCAGCGACACCTTCCCGTGTTTGTTCATTCAGCAGATATTTCCTGAGTCTCTGCGCTAGCTCCTCTTCTAGGCACTGCAGACCCAGCAGTCAAGAAGATCTCCTACAGGGAGGTCTTTGGGGTAGGCCGAGGCCCAACCTGTCAATGAAGTAACTCCTTGGTGGGGGGGCGATAAGACTCTAGAGAAAAATAAGGTAAAGAAGGGATCTGGGGCATGCCTGGGTGGAGTTGCTACTTTATGTTGGCGGGATAGAGACGAAGCCTGAGAGGTGACAGTTGAGAAAAGACCTGAAGGAGGCCGGCGAGTGTGTAGGAGGGTCTGGGAAGCACGCTGTGGACAACGAGGCCCAAGCCTGAGGTCACGAGCAGCTTGTATAGCTGAGGAGAGAACTGGTAGGAGAGGGTCAGGGAAGGGCACGGGGACAGTCCAGAGCCTGCTGGGCCATCCTGAGAACTCCAGCCACGGGGGCTCTGCAGGCCCTGGACACAGAAGGGCTCTGAGCTTAGGAGAATGCTCTGCTGTCACCATCTTAAAATTCTTAACAATGTTTGAGCCAGGGCCCTTGCATTTGCATTTTGTGGTGGGCTCCACAAATTATGGGGTGGTCTGACCCCAGCTTTGCATATGCCAGGAGTGAGCAGCTGGCGCTGAGGAGGGGCCCATGGTGGGGGCTGGGCAGAGGAGGCCATGCAGGGAGGTGGTGACATCGGCTCTGCAGATGCCAGTTTTAATGGGGACGCGAACCCTCAGGACCCTCTGCCTGCTCTAGGTTCTTCAGTCTTAGATCTGACCTGGGCCCCTCCCTCTGCCCACCCCCATGCCCCAGCCCCCACATTCCCGGAGTGCCAAGGTCACTGCTGAACTTCACTTTCCTTCTCATATCCTCTTCATACACCTCCCTCTTCCTTACCTCCTGGGGGCATAGGTAGCTGTCTGGTAGAAACAAGTGGTCTTACTCTTGTCTCAGAAGAAAGTATCCGCACAGCATTTTCATGCCTGCTGCTCTGGGTTAGATAGCCAGGCTCTGGTCTCAGGAATGGGAACCCACTGCCCCTCACCATCTAGTCTCCCCTCCCTGCTTCCTCCTGTGCCCCACAGGGTACATTTCCAGGTCTGGCTGCCCTGTGAGTCCTAAGGGGTTTCAGACCTGTTTCTCAGCCTTCCTTCCAGGCGAGCAGTCAGTGAGAGCAGCTGGCCCTTTCTAGAGAAGTATGGTTCTTTAGGAATGTGCACCCAGGCCTGCTCCTGCCAGCCTCAGTTTCTCTGATCACATGCTCCTCAGAGCGGCGTTTTAAATATACCTCTCACTGGTTTTATTTCCTTGGGATCTGAAGTCTATTTATTTCATGTGCTTTGTGGAGCATATGTTGAAAAATAGTCTTCTGATTTAAATCAGAGGTGAAAAAAATCAAGTCTTCAACTTTTACTTATTTTTCCCCCTTCCATTTCAATACACCATCTCTTCAACACCAAAATAGCAAACATACAAAGGCTTTTAAAAAATCGGATGGGGGTGGAGTGGTGATTGTAGCGTAAATTTGCTTTCTGGCCGAGGCCTTGTATGCCAAGTTTTAGTCTGAATTACATATTTACAGCTGAGTTATAAACCCCTGAAAAACAGGATTTATCATGGAAATAGTGACACCACCTCACCCAGTGTGGTGTTCTTGGGGACCATGGTAATATACTGTGCAGAGAAATCAGTTCATTAGTTAGTTATAAACAAAGGACAGAGATAGTAAATTAGAGTAGGTATTTCAGCCGTTTTCTATGTATTTATGACACCAAAATATGCAGCTGCATTTTATTCCTTGAGATAGTATTTAAGTATTTTAGATTTGAAGCGCATTTTTAGATATGGCCATGGTGCATTTTTAGCCATGGTCGTTCTTGTTCCTCTGTAGTTTCTTTCCTGGTATTTTCTTCCTTCTCTGTTGCTCATTAGAAAAATGTTAAAAATCCATTTTCGTCTGATTAATAATAAAGCTGATCACATGTAACCTAATTTTCATTCCGTGCTGCCCCTGTCTGTGGAGTCATATACAAAGTGACCTTTGAATCGCCAGTGGACTCATAAAGTACAATAAGCACCATTGTCCTGTCAAAAATTGAAGATGTTTTACATCATTACAAAATTTAATGTTCCATCTTTTCAAATGCACTACTTTTCAAAGGCCACATTCCAATTGAAGCTCATTAAAATCAGACTCAAGTTTCCTGTGGTGGGGATGAAGAGAGTTTCGCAGGCAATGGGAGGAAAATGAATCACTCTTTTAAAACAGATATGGTTACATATTAGTTTTGAAAGGTACGGGGATGGCAGAGCCTCCGCTGCCGGCAACAGTGCGGCTTTTGTGCGGATAGATCCAATAACTGCCTCCCAGTTGCTCTGCCTTCACCCACACTGTATCCTATTTACTTGGGAATAAATCAGCTCTCTAAATAAAATTGTTGTTTTAAAGTTCCGAGGTGGAATGTGAAAGGGTTTTTGGCCCGACGGTTTCAGATTTTTGAAGAATGCTTATCTGACTCAGGGACCTGAAAGTTTGGAAGCTGAGTCACTGAAGGAAATTTCCTGCGGGGAAGCAGGGGGTCAGCCAGCAAAATGCGTGATGCTTCCTGAGATGGAGATGCTTGGTGGATTTAAGACTCAGTTCATTCACTTATCAAGGACCTGGGAGTTCTGAGCCTGGCTTGCAAAGAAAATGTGTTCAGGTCTTCTCAAATTCTCCCTTGATTTTAAACCCAGGCTTCTTGCTTGTTTCTTGGCCACATCAGAGTGCTAAGGATGTAGCCTGGCCTCATCTTGCTTTTTTTCTGGCAGATTCCACTGCTCTGAAGGTGTTGGATTGTGTGACATAAGGCAAGCTCCCTTCTCCCATGGGGCTCTGATAAGGCAGTCAAGTTGTTCAAAAGTCCTGGTTTTTGAACATGAATGCATGTCTCTCGAGCTGTCCTCTTCCAGAATCATTTCCGTTGGACAGTTGTCCACGTCAAGCTCTGGGAAATAGTGATGGATAGAGAAGCCTGGTGTGCTGCAGTTCATGGTGTCACAGAGTCAGACACGACTTAGCGACTGAACAGCAACAGTGCATTAATGATATCTTGAGGCTGACATGGCTCACGTCACCAGATTATTCCTAAAATGGGGCGGGGGCTTTAGTTCCTCATTGATCAGGTTTGGCACTTAGTCGAATGAGGGTCGTCCAGGTTCTACACAGACTCTTTTGTGCCGTAGCGCCCTATTTACAAGGACAAGCATTAGCATCAACTAGAACTGCGTTCCCACTTTTGCCACTTGTAGCTGTGTGACCTCAGATGGGTTGCTCTGCTTTGCGAAAC
This sequence comes from Nanger dama, assembly GCA_917880005.1. Classification (NCBI taxonomy): domain Eukaryota; kingdom Metazoa; phylum Chordata; class Mammalia; order Artiodactyla; family Bovidae; genus Nanger; species Nanger dama. The sequence continues at coordinate 40,688,535 of CAKJTW010000012.1, forward strand.
TTCAAATTTCTCATGGGGATAATACAACATGACTATGACTGTATCATATCATGCTTGGAACGGATGCATCTGAGGCTGAGTTATTGATCACTAGGAACGTGATGGCACCCCACTCCAGTACTCTTGCCTGGAAAATCCCATGGACAGAGGAGCCTGGTAGGCTGCAATCCATGGGGTCACGAAGAGTCAGACACGACTGAGTGACTTCACTTTCACTTTCATGCATTGGAGAAGGAAATGGCAACCCACTCCAATGTTCTTGCCTGGAGAATCCCAGGGATGGGAGAGCCTGGTGGGCTGCCGTCTATGGGGTCACACAGAGTTGGACACGACTGAAGCGACTTAGCAGCAGCAGCAGCAGCAGCAGAAATAAGCTACTGGCTATGAAGGTGGCATTATTAGTTGCTGTTTTAATTATATCTAGAAAATGATTAGCTAAGATCAATCCTTGAAATGTAAGAGAGCTCAGAGATCTAAAACAAGGAGAGGCAAAGTGTTTTTCCTTGATCATGTGACTAAAATTGTCGGGGTTTTTTTTTGCACTACAGTTGTAGCAGTTAGCTACTGCTGTGTAACAAACCACCCAAATACTTAGTAGTTTAAAATGACAACCACACATATTTTCTATAAGCAACTAAATGATTCTGCTGATCCAGGCTAGTCTCAATTGATCTTAACTAGACTTGCTTATGCCTCTATGTATACTGGCTAACAGGCCACCTGGGACAGGCTAGGCTAGGGTGGGTTTGGCTGGGGTTACTTGGTTCTGTCTCATGTGTCTCTCCTCCCCCAGAAGGCTGGCCTGGACTGGTTCTCATGTCAGAGGCAGAGTCCAAGACAGCAAACAGAAATGCAACAGGCACTTTTGCCTGACTATACCTGCACTGCACAGAGCCACTGTTGCCCACAGAATAAAGCATGCCACCTGGCCAAGCCCACAGTCAGCTCGGGAGGAGGCCTAAAAGAGCATGAAGCAAGAAGATATAAGCTTGCAGACACTAGTGCAATCCATCAACTGCCTTCTGGCCCCAAATCCCCAGTGGACCCATCAAGTGGTGTGAACAGGATAGAATTAAATGTCTTAGAAGGTAGCTTAAATCCTCCAATCTCAGGACACCACTAACAGTGAGATGTTCTATTACATTTTCTAGTGTGTTCTGGGGTCCTAGCTGAAATAGCCTGCTTTATCACCACTGGATACTTCCTTCCCATGAAGGAAATCTGCCTCATTCTTTCTGCTGGTAGATTCTCTTTTTGAGAACACAGAACACGTCTTGGAAAGACTTTCTGGCTTCTTGACTTCCACAGGTGCATGGATGGAATGGGGTAGATTTGCCTGAGTGTGACAGCTCTGTCCTCCCTGCCGCCCCCTCACTGGCCTCCTCCCTTTCCCTCCATCTTTCCTGATGTCTTGCCCCATGCCCACCCAGTGGTTCTGGGATGGAGGACACGTTCTGTCTTCCCTGGTGGCTGACATTCCCACAGGCCACTCCATCCTCTCCCTTCTGCACCCACATTTGAGCTCTGATTCTACTTATACTGTTGGGGTTTGAGTTGCAGTAAAAAGACCAGCTCTTAGGCAAGTTGGAATCTCTGCGGTGAGTCCCTAGGATGTTCATCTTACCACTGAAAGCAAGAAGACAATGTCTCTCAGGGAACCAAGGTCCAGAGTCTGACCCTGTAAGTGGGGGCATGCTGAAGGCAGTGGGACCAGATGCCTGAGGAGCAGTCCTGAGGGTGGCCCACCTGTGTGTGCATAAGCAGGGCTACACGCGTGTACGTATCGAGTGTGGGGAAGAGCTGGAAATCAGACCCCCATCTACTTCTCCAAAGAATGGCTAGGGTGGGGCCCAGAACCCTGACAAGCTGTCCATCAGCCAAAAGATACTCTGGCTCGGAAGCAGACATCACAGAGTCCCCTGTACTCTGGGTCCCAGGACCTGTGGGGGCCCTGAAACACTGGGACTCAGGAAATCACAGCTCATCCTCAGGCCTCAGGTGAGCCCTTGAGGCTTCCTGCACTTTCTTCCCAGGGACTCTTTCTCACCTGGGCATCCTTGGTGTTCAGGCAATCCCAGCCCTTCCAGGAGCTCTTGGCAAGCCCTCTCTGCTGTGTGACCCCCACAGAGGCCATCCTCAGAGCCTTGGGCCGTAGGTCTCTGCTGATCAGATAGGGCAGAGGTTGTGCCCACAGGAAGTGGGTGGCTGTGGTTGCAGGCGGGCTCAGCACTTTCCAAGACCTCTGTGAGTCCATCAGTCCTCATTTTATTTAGAAATGTTTCCATCAAAATAATTAGCTTCTGGAATTATGAGCATTGATGGTTTACTTTAGAACCTCCAAAAGCTGAGATTCCATCTGAAGCAGATCTTATAAAACCACTATTCAGGTGAAGCTCAGTTCAGTTCAGTTTAGTCGCTCAGTCATGTCCCACTCTGTGTGACCCCATGGACTGCAGCATGCCAGGCCTCCCTGTCGATAACCAACTCCTGGAGTTTACTCAAACTCATGCCTATTAAGTTGGTGATGCCATCCAACCATCTCATCCCCTGTTGTTGCCTTCTCCTCCTGCTTTGAATCTTTCCCACCATCAGTGTCTTTTCCAGTGAGTCAGTTCTTCGCATCAGGGGGCTAATGTATTGGAGTTTCAGTTTCAGCATCAGTGCTTCCAATGAACACTCATGACTGATTTCCTTTAGGATGGACTGGTTGGATCTCCTTGCTGTTCAAGGGACTCTCAAGAGTCTTCTCCAACACCACAATTCAAAAGCATCGATTCTTCAGCACTCAGCTTTCTTTATAGTCCAACTCTCACATCCACACATGACTACTGGAAAAACCATAGCTTTGACTAGACAGACATTTGTTTGCAAAGTAATGTCTCTGCTTTTTAACATGTTGTCTAGGTTGGTCATAACTTTTCTTCCAAGGAGCAAGCATCTTTTAATTTCATGGCTGCAGTCACCATCTGCAGTGATTTTTGGCACCCCCAAAAAAAAAAATAAAGTCTGTCACTGTTTCCACTGTTTCCCCATCTATTTCCCATAAAGTGATGGGACTAGATGCCATGATCTTAGTTTTCTGAATGCCGAGTTTTTAAGCTTTCTTCGCTCTCCTCTTTCACTTTCATCAAGAAGCCCCTTAGTTCTTCACTTTCTGCCATAGAGTGGTGTCATCTGCATATCTGAGGTTACTGTTATTTCTCCTGGCAATCTTGATTCCAGCTTGTGCTTCATCCATCCCAGCATTCCTCATGATGTACTCTGCATATAAGTTAAATAAGCAGAGTGACAATATACAGCCTTGATGTACTCCTTTCCTATTTGGAACCAGTCTGTTGTTCCACGTCCAGTTCTAACTGTTGCTTCCTCACCTGCATACAGATTTCTCAGGAGGCAGCTCAGGTGGTCTGGTATTCCCATCTCTTGAAGAATTTTCCACAGTTTGTTGTGATCCACAGCATCAAAGGCATTGGCATAGTCCATAAAGCAGAAGTAGATATTTGTCTGGAACTCTTTTGCTTTTTCAATGATCCAACAGATGTTGGCAATTTGATCTCTGGTTCCTCTGCCTTTTCTAAATCTAGCTTGAACATCTGGAAGTTCATGGTTCACATACTGTTGAAGCCTGCCTTGGAGAATTTTGAGCATTACTCTACAGGTGAGACTAGTTCTTTAGGAAAGAAATGGTAACCAACTGGTAAGTTCAACTAACTTTATCTGACTCTAAGCTTATAATCAAAGGTTACAGTTGTTTGTCATGGTTGCAGACTTGCTTTGAAGACTAGAGGCAGCCCTTGCAGGGGACAGAGAGAGGCTGAGACCAGCTGACAGGGCTATGATCCTCCTCTGGAGTATTTTCTGGGCCTCTTGAGACTGGAAATAGGGTGGCAAAATAATGAAGTTACATCTAAAAGACAGGTACCAAAGAACCCAAAGTAAGTGGATGTCCCCAGGGTTCAAATAGACTTCTTAGAGGGAGAGAGGATGGGGAAGAGGCTGAGCACCCCAGCAGGGTTTCACCAGCTTCCAGGTAGTTTCCAGCCCTGTCTATGGCAACAGACTCAGTATCAGCTCCAGAAGCTTTGGCTCAGAGCTGGAAAAACCCGAGGGCTGAGGAAACAATGCAATCTGACAGCTCAGGAAAACTGAGGCAGTGAAGCACAATGGGCAGAGCACCCACCAAGCAAAAGTAATAGAACCTAAGCTTTTTAGAGCATCTACAAGGGAGTGTGTTATGGGGGAGATTTTGCTGCTAAAACAGTTGAAAACAATTTGTTTACACCCTGGGGCTTCCAAAATTACAATGTCTGATGATCTGAGTTCTCTCAGTAATTCTTTGATTGACTTTGAGTAAGTCTCAAATACTTTTTAGGCCTCAGGTACCCCATTTGTTCCAGGAGGGGTGGATCACCAGGGACCCCATAACACCAGTAGTCATGGGCCTGTTGGAAGGAAACCTTTGCCACAAAGTGACTTTTCTAAGACCAGTGGAAGAGTGACAAGAGTCGGGTCTCCAGCAAGCCAGGGCCATGCTGGTGAGGTTACAGGCAGAAAGGGGCTTGGCACTGTAGGTCCTTCTCTCAGCTAGTGAGCTGATGCCACCAGAGGCCCCAACAGTGGTCCTTCTGCCTGGTACAGGGCCTGGAGCGATGCCTTGGAGATGCATGCATGGGTGCTAAGTTGCTTCAGTCATGTCTCTTTGTGACACTGTGGACTGTAGCCCACCAGGCTCCTCTGTCCATGGGATTCTCTGGGCAAGAACACTGGAGTGGGTTGCCACGCCCTCCTTCAGGAGATCTTCCCAACTCAGGGACTGAACACATGTCTCTTATGTCACCTGCATTGGCAGGCAGGTTCTTTATCACTAGTGTCACCTGGGAAGCCCTCCTCTGAGCTAAGAAGAGGTCATTGTCAGGCCAGAGTGGTAGGCAGGTGCCACACCTTACTTCTTACAGGAAGGGCTATGGTGTCGGGTGTGTGTGAGGTATCCTGTATGCAACTCAACCCAGATACTCGAGGGCACACGTGCTTGGAGCTTGCTTAGTGCAAGCAGATGTTTTCTTCCAAAATCAGAGTTCTGGCCAGGGTGGTCCTGAGCCTGGGCTCCTGCACGCAGCGTCTTGCTGCCAGTGCTTCCAACAGGTAGAGGGCCCCTCTCCTCTGCTCCTCGTGGGACTCAGGCAGATAACGCCTCTTAGCTTCTGTGACATTTACACTCTTAATTCTCCCAGCGCCAAGAGGAGAAGGGATCCGTGGTAAGAAAGCTGTTGGTGAAGCTGCAGTGTACTTAGTCTGGGTGTCGTAGAAAATGTGGCTTCCCCTGTGGCCCTGCCATGTGACTTCCTTCTCTGAAGTGTAGCGGCACTCCTGATTAAGTGCAAGCATGCACATATCTCTACATGTGGGTATTTATTTCTACAAAGCACAGTTCAGACATCATGAGGACAGCAGTCGATGCATTCCTAGCTCCTAGCACAGTGCCTGGCACAGGGCAGGCCCTCAAAACTCATTGCAGAATAATGAATGAAGGAATGTATGGATGGATGGGCAAAGCAACAAATGAATGAATAGACAACTCTTCAGGCTCGACAACCTTGGCTATTAATGGGGACTTCAGAAGAGTGATTGTGGCTCCTGTGGTTCAAAAGCATTATCAAGTCTTTGGGAAGATTACTGGAAATTCGGAAAGCAGCCCTTCCACTCACAGCAAGTGCCATTGGCTCAGGGTGGGTGTTGTTGCTTGGCATCACCAGCCTTTTGTGTGTCTAGAATCAACAGTCAGCCCACGCTAATCTTAAGGCTTCCATTGCAAGGAGCCCAATCTCATCTCTGCCACCACACACATCATTTACATCTTTACCTCTGCTTTCTCCTGTCTCCCCTAAGACACAGCCCACTTGGAACGCTCTCCTGGCTTCACCACTTACCCAGTATCTAAGGCCTGCATCACGTCTCACATCCTTCAGCAGCCTATCCTGCCGACCTTAGGTAACACACGTCTTCTCCCACTTAATGACCACAGAACGTTCTCTCATTGTCTGCACCACATAGCTGGACACTTGAGACTCAGCTTCAGCCTTTGTCACAGTGCAGCACTAAGTGCCACAGCTGATTTCTTCACTTATTCAAGAAATAGGCATTGAGACCCTACCCTGTGCCTGCCACTATTCCCGAGCCATACAGTCAACAAGGCCACTCTCAGGCTCCCCCAGCCCCCCACATCCATCCTAATGCTTACACGCAGTCAGTTTGCATCCCAGCTCTACCACTTAGTAGCAACGTGTCTTTAGGCAAGTTCCAAGACAGTTTAAAGGCTGAGTTTTATCAGCCACGACAGGGAGCTGAGAGGGCAAATTCGTGGAGCTGGAGCCGGCCGGCACCAGAGCACCTTTGCAAACCAGCCCAGAAAGCCACACAGTTCCCTCCTTCCTCTCTTCCTTCCTTCCTTCGTTTCTCCTTCTGGCACTCGGTGTCTATTCCAATACTGAGTATCATTTTTAAATGGCTTTCCCAGCTAGCCAACTTCTTGAGGATGATCATAAAAGGGTAAATTATTTGCAATCACTTCTTGAGGCAACTGCACCTTCTGGAAATTAATTACATTTTTAACACAGTTAGCCTGCTTTGGGCCTACCTGGAAAATATTGTGTGGATTGAGAGTACCATGAGTATTTAAAATGTAGTATTGTAGTCCAAGAAACATTTGTCAACATTATAAAATAATCTATGATCAAAACACTAAAACTTGTCAACTCTTGGTGTCAGTTGCATTCTCACTGTATAACTGAAACTCATTTAGAAGCAAATGAAAGTCCAGAGGATGAGATTCAATTAAAATTAAAGTATGGAAAAAATGATTCACAATGATATAAATCAGTACATTGTTACTGGCCATTTTATCTTATCCTATAAGGGACTCTCTAAAAACAACCAAGAAAGATTACTGAGTGAAGGACAAACTGTGTGCACATAACACGACTCTGTCCACACATATCTTGGGAAAAGATTTGAAAGGGGTTAAGATGCCCTTTTCCTTCTAGACCCTCATCCAGCCATTTCTACCACTGCTACTTGCCTGGACTGAGGCGTAGCAGGAATCCAATTAAAAATCTTGTTTTTTTTTTTTCCTTCAATTTTTGAGTATGCATGCAATTTCACTGATAGCAGGATCTCAGCAGAGAAATTAACTTCAATAATCTATGGATTACAAGACATATCAAACCTTCAAAGCAACCCAATGTTAGATCTATTCTCAGAAGGGTTTAAATGACTTTAATAGTTAACAACAAATGATAGAATGCATTTTTCCGACTAAATCAAGATCAGTTGGCATTACTGTCCCATCCTCCAAGTCTCTTAATTATGGCAAGCACATTTTCCGCCACTTGTTGAGGAGCCCTTGAGGTCCTTGCTCCCAAGTTGTGCCTGGCATTTACCTCAGGGTGTAGCAGGCATGGTAGGCTCAAGGCTGTAGATAAGACAGTACAGCCAGCCTTCCCCAACCTGTGGTCACTCACATCCTTTATTATCAATTGAGCTATTATTGATCTTCAGCCTCATAGCCTGCAGAGTTCACTCCCTGAATGAGTTACCAGGTCGTGTTTCAGATGGTGGCATCCTGGAAGGGAACCCCAGCTGCCAAGGGGGTGACTGTGGGTGTGGCGTCTGCAGGGTGGGGCTCCCTTTAGGTGAGAGAGGGGAGGAGCCTAGAGCCGCTGGGGCTGCAAACCCTTTCTGACCTGCTTAGTCCCCGTTCAGCTTGAAGCCTGCATCAGTGCTAACTCTGCAGCTCACAGGGTCGAGTGAAGCTGCTTCAGCACATTAAGAAAGTACTTCTGTTTTGAGTTCCCCAAGTCATACAGCAAATTTCCATTGGCTACCTATTTACATATGTTAGTGTACATGAGTCCACGATACTCTCTCCCTTCATCTCACCCTCTCCTTCCTCTCTGCTACCATCGTCCATAAGTCTGTTCTCTATGTCTGCATCTCCACTGCTGCCCTGCAAATAGAGTGGGAAAGGGTGGGAGGTGGGAGGGAGATTCAAGAGGGAGGGGATATATGTACACCCATGGCTGATTCATGCTGATGTATGATAGGAATCAAACCAATATTGTAATACAATCATGAATTAAAAACAAATAAAGATTTTATTAAAAAGGTGCTTATGTTTGCTGACTTACTGCACTTGATTGGTCCACGCATGGCACTGCCCACTTGTGGCACTCCGCTTCCCCCTATGAGAATACCACTAGATCTCGTAGGCCCCAGCTGCAAAGCGCAATCTTCATCCGGTAGCAACACATGGCTTCCCAGGGAGCTCCCTCGGGCAGCAGCTGTGCCTTGAGTCGCAGATGCACCTGCCAGGCTGGAGGTCAAATTGAGGGCCTATCTTTACCAGCTCAGGAGGCCATCTGGGGCCGTTCTAGCGGACAGCACCCTTGCAGAAGAGGCACAGTGATCCGGAGCCTGATCCTGGTGTCTCTGCAGCAGTGGCAGGCTAGGCCCAACCCTGAGCCCGTGACACTGATGTGATCCTGCCTGCATCTATAGAAGATGAGTGTCCTGGCCACAGCGGTCAGTGGTAGGACCGAGGGGGCCCCAGTGTAGTCCCAGATGCCCCATTCGGGGAGAAGATTGACAAACTGGAGGTCAGGCAAAGGAGAGGAGCCATGTGCAGTGTGTCCCGTGTGGGCATATGCCACTCACTGAGGACTGGGTAATCGTCTCAGATGAACCACAGCCTACAGAAATGTCATGGGAGATGAATTCCCTTTTCAGTTTTCTCTGACCTTTCTGATTCAAACCAAGAAGAAAATATGGCTTTGGTGCTGTTCTGTCTTTAATGTCTCCCCAGCATTTGCTGATTACAGTTTTAACCCAGAGACAGAAGGTCTTAGTTGCAGAGCCCTTTGGAGCAATTGATTCTAGCTGGAATTGAGTAATGTGCTCCTGTTTTCATTGTTTCATTAGTGTGACTTCCCTAATTGCATCAAGTAGTCCTGGCTTTCCATTTATGGTTCTGATAGAATGCTTCCTTTTAGAATAAATGTAAAGCGTAAAAAGAGCTAGGTTTTTAAAGTAAGGGAATGCTAGTACAGGTGATAGGAGAATATGGCGATAGTCCAGAGGCATCATGAAGGTAAGTGCAGTTTGGGCGCTATGATGGGAGGTATGGCTGCAGGAGCAGGGCTTTTCAGGAAGCTACAGCGGTGCTGGCTTGGCGATGGGGGGTGGGGTTGTCTTGGGATGTGCTGGAGTCCCCAGGAGACCTCAGAACGGAGGCTGGTGGGTAACTGAAGGATCCTACATGTAGTCCAGAATAGGAAGGGACTTGCTAGTGCCTAGCAGCTTCCCACCCGGGAGCGTGCTTCACTGCTGCCATGTGGAGGGCTGCTTCCGGGGACCGCACTGCCTGCAGGGAGGGCTCAACCCTGCCCAGGGCTCTACTGAGCCCGGGGTTCTGTGCAGCGGACCTTTGTTGCTCTTGTAGAACATGAGGGGCAGTGATGCTGACTCTTCCCGCGGGAGATGACAGATAGATGCCTCCACTAAGCAGGTCCCTCAAGCCGTGAGATGTTTCAGACTTCCTTGTGAACTTGAGGGGGTCCGAGCACAACTCTTGTTTTGCGTTGACAAGTCATTACTGTTGGGGGAACTAGTTCTGATATCAATGTATCACCTTCGCGGGACTGTCCCCAGGTCGTGGGTGTCTGATTGTTGAGTGCTAGTCCTTCGTTTGCTGTGGTCTCAGGAGGGACAGGTGGGGGGTGGGTGGGGAAGTGAGACAAGGACGGGAAGGCAATAAAAAGGGTACATCTCCAGCGGGTGACTATGATGGCTGACTGGAGTTCCACGCTCTGAGAATGTGCCTCGGAGTTTTCCCAGTGGAAGAGCCAGGAAGCAGGGGCGCCTCCCACTGACTCTCTCCTGCCCTTTGTTGGGGTTTCTTCTAGTGGAATGAAACCCCTGGCACTTCCAGCCAGTGCTGCATGTGGGTTATGCATGTTTCCATGTCCTGAAAAATGCCTTCTGACAGCAAATTCCGTGTGTCCCTCTCAGCAGCCTTTGGTGGCAGAGGTGTGCGTGGAGGGGGCTCTGGGTAGGGTGCTGTCAGCAGCTGCCACAAAGGATCTTCATTTAAGAGAGTGAAAAGTTGACTCTTTCAGAGCCAGCCCTGTGGATCCCTGCAGGTGACCTACTTTTGCTCACTGGACGAGCTAAGTGGCTCTTCTCCCCTCCTGCCTGGGTCAGTGCTGACTTGGGCCATGCCTGTGCCCGCGCCTTGCTCATGGGCGCTTTGATCTGCCATCCTCAGTGGGTGCTGGAGTCTTGTCGTCCTCTCTCCCTGGTGACTCCTGGTCGGGGAGAGCCTGACAGTGTCCTCATAGTCAACTTGTTCCTCTGAGGTCTTCTTCCCAGGACTCTCGGTCCTTGGTGTTTTGGAACAGAGAATGGGCTACATGCTGGAGAAGGCGATGGCAACCCACTCCAGTGTTCTTGCTTGGAGAATCCCAGGGATGGGGGAGCCTGGTGGGCTGCCATCTATGGGGATGCACAGAGTTGGACACGACCGAAGCGACTTAGCAGCAGCATGGGTGACATGCAGATCTTTCTGTTGCTCCAATTGCCTTTCAGGATGGCTCTTTTGGCCTTGAAAACCTTGGCTCTGATTTGGTTTGGGGAAGGCAAGAACTCCCACTTTCGCTTTTCCTTATCGTCTCCATGAAAAGGGTTCCACAGTGGATTTTAAAATTTCCTGCCCCGTCCAGGCTGTCAGCTTGTGCCACAGTCTACAGCCCACTTGCAGAGCTGGTATAGGCACCCCTCCTTCTGCCAGATGCTGCAGGCCCAGGTAGAGTGGAAACACGGCCCAGGAGACGGCCAAGGCCCCACTGTACCAGCTCCCTCCAGAGCCCCTTTACTCTCCTGGGCCGGTTTCCCCAGCGGCAGAGTGAGTGGTGTGGACTCGAGTGTCTCAGAGGACCCTTCCATGTCTAGTGTTTGTTTTCTGTAGTCCTTACTAAGCCAGCACTTACTAACAAAGCCTCTTTGATGGCCAGCTGTTTGAAGGAAGGCTGGCCATTGGGAAGAAAAGACAAAAACGGTCCCAGGTAGCAAGAGCTGGCAGGAGTGTGGGAAAGACCCAGGGCTTCGGGTGTGCCCTAAGCGCCCCCAGCCCTGGGCAGGCCCCAGCTGTGCACAGATGGAAGAGCCCAGCCCAGCTGGTCCTGATTCCCAGACAGTGGGATCAGCGCTGACAGACAGCTGATAATTCACGGGAGAAAGGCAAAGACAAGTGCCTCCGCCCATTTGGAGGCAGAGAGCTCAGACCAGTAGATAAGAAACTGCCATTCTCCTTATCAAAGCAGTGCTCTGGTTTGAGATGTCAGGTGCAGGTATCTGGGGTCCTTACCGCTCATGCTCCATGGAACTACCACATCCTTCTCTTCCATGCACCCCTCTCAGCCACCTCATTTCAACTGTCCCATACAGACCCTCCCCTCTAAGTCACGAACGGCTTTGAAGGGCCACTGAAGCAACTTGGGAAGGGAATAGGCTATTCTGGGCTTTCCATCACAAAGGGTAATTTTATTAAAAATATAAGAGAAACACATCCCTAGGAGAGGGTTACTGCCCTTCAAAATTTGTTTTCAACATTCACAAGGTGGCCTTGGAAAACTTTCCCAGTGTGGTTTGGAAAGCTTAGTACTTGCTGAGCAGGTAAGGTGCGGTGCGTTTTCCTGCACTTTGGAAATCATTTGCATATTTATAAATTTAAGTATTTATTTTCATATTAAAATTAAAGCTCTATTGTCTTGCAACTAACCTGCCTTGTTCTGCCACTGCAAAACAAAACCTTCTCTGGTGTGATAACCTTTATTTATAGATGGCAATAAGCATATTTAGCAATATTATTATTCATGACCCTTGCACTAAATATCATAATCAGAATACAGATGTGCAGGGTAATTTCCATGCACAAGTCACTATGCATCAAATTCTTGCAAAGCAAAAATAGCATCCATTTTAGGATAAATTATCCATTGGTCTTGCATCAGGGTATCAGGGGGACAAAAGATTTCCAGAAGTAGAACTTGGAGAGACTGTTGAAGCCTAGGGGTGCTTCAACATCGCAATGCAGTGCGATTTTCCCATCCCTGCTCTGGTAACTTGTTTGATGACCTCCTTTTCTTGGGCCCATTTTCAGGATGTGGAATAAAAGTGAGTCAGGCAAACAGGTGTCTGGATATGAAGTGTGTGGCTGAATCAAGGCCTCCCTCGACCCATTCCCCATCTCTTGGAATATCTTCTTTACTTTTGTCAGACTAAAGATGCAGATTATCAGATAAGCAGCACACTCAGGCTCAGCTCACTAATTGACTGAACAAGATGCGGTCACACTTTACACACCATTCCATAATGGATTTTCATGTTTGTGAATCCTAACTGGCTGTGGAAATGAAAAGCAAATGTCTCATAATCACAAATATCTTCTGGGTTGTTTTTTTTTTTCTAAACCCAAAGATTAAATCAACTTTACCCCTCATTTGCCAGCAAGTTCATGGTTATAGAAGGATGATAAATGATTGGGTGATGGACACATCCGTTGTACTACTGTTTAGCAAATTCTTATAAGTGATTGCTAGATATAACACATTTCTCAGCTAGGTGTTACATGAATAATTGGTATATTAAAGAAAGTGTGAAATAAACAGGTATAAAGCTTGAAATGCGCTTATTATTTGCTGAGGTTTTTCACATTCATACCACTTAGAAGCCATCGTCAGGTTCAGCATCTTCTCCTATATATCTGGAGCAGAACCCTTCATTAAACCTGTTGTAAAAAGATCCTTTCATGCAAACGTTATCAAGTATTTATACCTACAGCTTGGTGGACCAGAGACAAGAGGCTGTGTGGCATAAAAAACCACTCAGAATCCCTGCATCTGTCAGTGTGAGGGCGGGAACAAGCGGAGGCCTGTCCAAATGGATCAGTAGGGCCTCCCAGCTCCGTTCCTTGTTCTCAGTGCTTGCTGGCCTTCTGTTTCTTGGTGGCGGTCTGGTTCCAGGCCAATCCCAGCTTTACTGGGCTCTCCTTGGAGTAGATGCCCCTTCCTTGAAAACTCCAGTGTGGCTGCTGCTGGTCCGTGAGCAGCCAGGAAAGTGGTCCTGAGAACAACCTGTGAGCCATGATGAAAAAGCCATCTGCCTCCCCGTAGCTTAGTCACCCAATGTGCCACATGGGGGGACCCAGGACAGGTTCCCCAAACTTCTCTGTGGATGGCCCCGTGAGCTCTTGTCCCCGCAGCTGCAGACAGCCCAGCCCTGGCCAGCATCCCAAAGGGAGCATCTCTCACAAACGATTTCCACTTTCTGAAATGGAGCATTTCCTAAAGAGGCAGGCAGGCATAGCAAACATGGGTGACCCTCTGGCAAAGCAAAACCCTTCTCATTTTGGTGAGGCCAGCCTTGGCTCTGACCCCAGCTGGCAGGCTTGGAAGCAATGGAGTTTTGCTGTCCTTTGTCTTTCTCACCACTCTTCCACCCTCACTTGAAACTCCAAAATTCTGTGAAGGGAGATTAGCTGTCACTCAAGGGTTAGACATTTACCCACCTTGCAGTGACCTTCCAGACAGCCTTGAGCCTGAGATCTGGGTCTGCTGGCCTGGCAAGTGTTCAGAGCATTTGGAGGGCATGAGATAGCTGGATAGAATGAGACTTTCAAAGTAGGGCCCTTGAGATTCTGAGAAGACGAAGACAAGAGAAAACTCTAGACTTAAAGATATCAACTGCCCCACGGCCTCATTTCTCAGCCTCATTCTCTCAGTCTTACAAGCTGTGTCTGTGTCAAATGCAGCATCTTCCACAGGGCTACCGTGCACTAAAATTGTCCAACATCAAAGTGCAATGGGTGATCCACAGCTCTTTCTATCAGTTTCTTTGGTCAGCAAAGAATACAGAGGATTCCATATGGAGGCGAGCTCAGAGGCTGTTTGCCCTGACCTCATCTCTCCTCACAGCTCTGCGTGCCCAGCACATAGAGTCCCTCTGACCCACTCTCCCAGAATCTGTTCACACACTTCTGGCAGTCATGCTTCTTAATACACCTATGGGTGCCCCATGGAGGCATCTGCAGAAAGGCAGGTGTCAGGCCCCCTGGCCCATCCCAGCCTGGTCTCCAAGGCTGCCTTCTGGGCCATGGCCTGGGCAGACATCTGTGAGCCAAGAAGGGGGTGCTACCCCCTCCTTCTCTTCTCAGTGTTGGCCCGGCTCTCAGGGTGGAGCCTGTGGTCTTCCTACTACCTTCCTCCTCGGCTCCCTCCATCACTGGTTGCTGCCTCTTTTGCATAACTGGTAACAAATTGCTTGACTCACTGAGTGGCACTAACTATGACCGATTCAACAGCTCCCTGGACCAGACTCCCAGATGTTCAGTGAGGCCCCCTGGAGGGATGCTCAGGCAGTCCCTGGTTGAGCCCCTGCTCCCCCACCTGTGGCAGCAAGCTGACTTCCTGCTTCCTCCCTATTTCTTCTTCCTCTTCTGTCTCTCTCTTCTCTCAAGAGAAACTTGCATTTGATCTAGTGAAAACTAAAGACAATACCTGAGTCAGCCTGGCCCAGAGGAGCCGTCTAGATGGACCTGGGTGTGAATTTGAGGGGTAGGATTTGCAGCACCCCGGACCACCTCCAGTTTTCCCCTGGAAACCTCTCTCTCCTAGCACCCACACCAAGGAGCCTCATGTGTGTGCTCAGGGTTGTCCGAGGCAGGCGGCTTCCTCCAGGGCTGGCATCTCTGTGTCACATGCTTCCAGCCTGGGTCTTGGGTGCAGTCAGTACAGTGGACACAGCAGAGAAACAGTTCCCAAAGCAGTGCCAGGGAAGCACAGAGCCAGGCTGTGATTTGGCCAGCCTCGTCTGAGAAGTTGAGCTTAGTTTGAATTGTAGGCATGATCTCCATTTCCTGACTGCGATCTGACTGCTGGCTGTCCCCATACACAGAAGAGGTGCTGGGCACGGCCTCGTAGTGGGCCATCCCCCAGGACCTGGAGATGGTGGTGGGAACACCATTTTTGATGGACTGTGTTTGTTCATCCCACCACCTGCCTTCTCCAAGGCAGTTTTTGAGGATGAAATCTCTCTCAGTTCAGCTCAGTCCCTCAGTCGTGTCTGACTTTTTGCATCCCCATGGACTGCAGCACGCCAGGCTTCCCTGTCCATTGCCAACTCCTGGAGCTTACTCAAACTCATGTCCATTGAGTCAGTGATGCCCTCCAACCATCTCATTCTCTGTCATCTCCTTCTCCTCCTGCCTTCAATCTTTCCCAGGATCAGGGTCTTTTCCAATGAGTCAGTTCTTCGCATCAAGTGGCCAAAGAATTTGGAGTTTCAACTTCAGCATCAGTCCTTCCAATGAATATTCAGGACTGGTCTCCTTTAGGATGGACTGGTTGGATCTCCTTACAGTCCAAGGGACTCTCAAGAGTCTTCTTCAACATCACAGTTCAAAAGCATCAAATCTTCAACGTTCAGCTTTCTTTATAGTCCAACTCTCATGCTGATACATGACTACTGAAAAAAACCATAACTTTGACTAGACGGACCTTTGTTGGCAAAGTAGTGTCTCTGCTTTTTAACATGCTGTCTAGGTTGGTCATAGTTTTTCTTCCAAGGAGCAAGTGTGTTTTAATTTCATGGTTTCAGTCATCATTTGCAGTGATTTTGGAGCCCCCCAAAATAAAGTCTCTCACCATTTCCACTGTTTCCGCATCTAACTGCCATGAAGTGATGGGACCGGATGCTCTGGCTCTTTCAAAATCCAACTCTGCAAGGGGGCTTGACTTCTGCGGTTGTGCTGGGAGTGTAGGGGCCTTCCCCAACTGGCTGCTGTCCTTTCTTGGCTGCATCTCATGTTACTGGGCAAGAGGAGACCTATATTCTTTGGGATTCAATGTTTTGTTTTTTTTTTTCTTTTTCTTTTTCAATGTCTTTTGAGACAAACATTGAGTGGGAAGGAGGAGGGAGAGAGGACAAAGAAGCATAGGACCCAGGGGATGATGAGAGAGGACCCCTGAGAAGACGGGGGGTTTCCAAGGGTCACACATTCAAGGAAGCCCCAGCAACCCCTCAGTTTCAGGGTACAGAGCCTCAGGGCAGGTTCGTTCTTGACCACAGGCTAACTCCCACCAGGGCTGGAGCAAAGATCGTCTATGGGACAAACTATTCTTTCTTCTTACAGTCTTAATGTGGCTGAGCTATTTTGGGCAACCATTTAAATAAAAGCCAATTTGACTAAAGAGCAAAATATATTCCACCGAATGACGGCAAAAGGGCAGAGCTTGGAAAGGGAAAGGAAAAAAAAAAAAACAGAGAGAGGGAGGTGGGGAATAAAAAAGAAAATGCAAGGCATTCATTTTTCCTTTGTACTTTTAATAAAAGAAATTCTCTGGCTGCTTAAAGTGACACATTAAAAGATGTATGTATCGTGGCTTTTAAAAACACAATTAGATAACACCTTGTCAAAGCCTTACATTCTTTGTTGACAGCCTTGAGCGCAGGCACAATCTCGGCACAGCCATCGGGGCAGGTGTCTCCCCTGACACGCTGGCAGCCGAGTCAGCCATTTTACAGAAATGTTACTGTTTACCACTTTAATCATCAATCCACATCTAGTCACAACAATAAGTCAGAAGGAGCAGTAAATTATACTTGTTCAGCCCTGATGAGTTTGAACTGTTTTGCTGAAATTAACTGAAGTAATTATCTATTTTTCTAAAGCTGCAAAAAGAAAAAAAAAATAAAAGAGTAATGTTCCTTGGGGAAAGAGGCTCTTCAAGTTGTCAGTCTTGCAATATTTAAGGAAACTTTTTTTTTTTTTTTTTTTTGGTCTGATGACCACATAGGTTTGATGAGGCTGTGAGATGAGGCAGATTTCATGTGCTATATTCTCTCTCTCTTTTTAAGCTTAAAAATAAATCTCCCTCAAAAGAAGACTCTCCCTTCCTGAACTGGTTTCTCCATCCACCTGATTTGGCCTTTTTGATGAGCTCATTGCATTTTGGAGCTGTTTCCTCTTGTGATGCAAATCCTCAAGAGCAGAAGGTTTCTGCCTTTCTGTGATCTTACGTAAAAGGGGCGGGGACGTTCGCATGGTGACTGGATCCCCTAAATTTCCTCGGCCAGCCAGTCTGGGCATTTCGTCTTGGGAGACCCCTGTCCCTGGACTAGTCACATGGGTGATGGAGTCCACCAGGGCGAGAGGCAAGCCCCACATCCCCCAACCCAAGGATGGCTGTCGCATCGGCTGGCTTGGTCCTCAGCTGCTGCTCTTCGGGGGTCTCTCCTCCCTGCGCCCACCACCATGGGATGCACAGTGCTTTTGTGCACTGCTGTGGCGGGAGCAGCACTCGCTCTGGAAACAGACAGAGGGCATGACCTTGACTAGCCTGGGTTTCTCCTTCTGGAAAACAGAGCTGATAGCACCAGTTTGGCAGGTTTATTTCAAGAGGTACATGGATTTCTGTGAGATGGTATGAGTGAGGGCGACCGTGCTAGTCTTGGGCCCTGGGTGATGCCCAGCAACTCTGAATTTGCCTTGTCTTTGGTTATGTGTGGGAAAGAAGCATGGGGCAACGGCTAAGAGCACAGGTGCTGGGGTCAGATGCCCGCACCTGACACCCAGCTCCTCTGTGATGTTAAGTGCTGTCTGCTTGATGCTGCCTTGGTTTCTAAATCAGGGATAATAGTTGCCCCTGTGAGCTGACTGAAAACTTCATATGTAAAATGCACAGTAATGCTCAATAATTAACTATTGCAATAAAATCATAATTTAGTTGTGCATATAATATGCAGAACAGGTACAGATGCATAGTAGGTGGACACTATTGATTGAGCTGGTGAAATTCCCGCTGGTTTTCCAGTTCAGCTGTAAGATGACTCACCCTTAACAAGGAAGATGTGGGTGCCCAGATATCATCCATCCTGGGAGAATCACTACAGGGACGCCTGGGCCTATGCAAACCCCTCCATCCAGAGGCCCTTAAGGACTTAAAAAAAAAAAAACTCCTGTTAAATCCACACCAAATATATATCCTTGTCTAGATTATTCCAAAACCTAAGGACTCCACTTTCTTTTTAATTTTCTGGGTAATTAAGGTAAAATTAAAGCAAAGCAAATGGTTAGGTGTGGGGGAGGGAGAATGAAATATAATTGTCCATTCTGCCCAGCCAGACAACTCCCAGCCACAGAGAGACTGTTCACTCTACCATGTTCTGATCTGGGTAAACATGATGATTACCCAGGGGAATGTTATTTTCTTTGATTCATTGTGATAAACCAGCAAAATTAGAATCTGAAGTTCTAATTTAAAAATACTATATTTTCATACGTATACCTATGGCCGATTCGCTTTGCTATATGGCAGGAATCAACACAATATTGCAAAGCAATTATCCTTCAAGTAAAATTAAATAAATTTAAAAAATAAAAATACTATATTTTCTATTTAAACTTAGGGATAGCAGTGGTTTGTCTTCTTCTTCTTAGTTCACTAGTCAGTTTTCTTGGAAAGAATTTCCCCCTTCCTTTTTTCTTTCCTTCCAACTTTGCTCATTCATTCTTTTATCTACTCAGTAAACTTTTGCCGATTTACCCTGTCCTGCAGATTATAGCTTAGAAAATGGGCCGATCCAACTCTTCACACTTGGGCCATTCGCAGGCCTTCACAGGACAAGTCAGAAACTGTAGATTCTTTGCTAATCATATGAAAAATGAGAGCTACAAGTAAGGCATTGAGTTTGGACAACACTGGCAGGACAGAGGAGGGCCTGATGAGGCTCTGTAAGTTTCACAAAGCCTGTTTGTCTTCCTTTTCCTGGCAACCTTGAGGCATTTTGCCCTATTCACCGGCTGTTTTGTCGACTAATGGGATTTTCATCTTTCAGTTTCCCTAAAAGCTGCTGGGTTCCCTCAGAAACTGAGTGACAAATCCCCACTATGGATTTGATTCTTGGCCTTGTGCGTGTCATGTTTATGATATAACAATTTTCACCAAGCGTCACTGGAGCAAGAGTGACTCTAGGGCTGTATTCTGCTCCCAAAGGCTCCGAACTTTTTGTTGATCCTAATTTCCACACACTGCAAAGCCAAACATGTGTGATCTGAGGCTCTGTCTGAGGCCAGAGCTGAGGGAAAAAGATCAGTGTCCTGTCATTCCTTGACTGCATCTAGGATGGCTTTTGGGGGTTCGGGTGTTCCTTATCCAAGCCCTATTTGTCCTACCCCCATACTGAACACATGCAGGTGAAACACACTGGAGGGAGGTAGAGGGGCCAGCACGCTGCAGGTCAGCAAGTGGAGCCCCCAGTGAAGACACAGCCTGACTGGCCGTCCCAGCAGCCAGAGACACTGTGTGCCCTGAGTGCTGGAACCTTCTGCTCTGCGCTCCGTTCCAAGGTCCCATTGCTCCTCCGAGCTAGTAACGACTCAGAAGGCACTGACTTCTCTGAAAAGGCAGGCATCAGACACTCTGGCTTGAAGCTTTCCTGCCACGCTGAATGTGGACCTATGAAGAAGAGCTCTTTCGTAAAGTAAAATGTTGCTTTATTTGTAGTTTTTGTTGTTCATTGAGCAACTGCTTTCTAATTTTTTATTTATGGCATTTTCTTGAAGTTGGGTGCACCTGGTACTTAGACCCTGTTTTCTGGGGGAAATCTTTGGCTAAAGCCTGAAGGAACAGGTGAGCCAGGAGAGGGGTCATCCCCAGATTTTCCATGTACTTTGGGTGTGGACATTGGCACCCAAAATACAAACTTTGGGGGCTGGATGATACCAGAGAGCTCATTTAGCATTTGACATAGAGGGAAACTGAAGCTTGGGGACACAAGGTGGTCTACCTCCTCCTCAGTTGTATTCTCTACTCATCCCAGCAGGATTTTCTGAGTTTCTATTGGGTACCAGGCATCATTTCTAGTTGCTGGGAATCAGGAAGTGAACGTACAAATCCCTGGAGATTGCACTGGAGTGCATTCTGGAAAGTCACACGTCCGGGGTGTGTGGACAGAAGATGGGCAGTAATATAATAGAAGCCTCTTCCTCCGACTGTGGGACATGACTCCCGAGTAAAGGACCAGGTCAAGGTAGCAGAACCACCCAAGGAGAACTCAAGCCCAGGTTCGGGGACTGAAGGAACCCTGCCCCCGGCCCAGTTGGGCATCACTGTAATGAGAAGTAAACCACACATGCCATCAGGCCCTTTGTCAGACCCATAGCTCTTGAAAGGAGTTCAGAGAACTTCTCGGCATCCACTCCTGGGAAACAGAGAGTAATGCGGCATATTGTTGTTTGAGTGGAGTGGACAGCCGTGGATGTCGGTACCGGCGACCCAGGAGGCTGTGGTCAAGCTGCGTTGGTGGGAAAGGGTCTAGGGCAGGGGGTTTCTGCTGGAGGAACTTGTTCTCCAAGTTCTGCAGTTTGGCTGTAGGCTGCTGAGAGGAGGTAGTGATGCAGCAGAGTGGAGAGAGGATGGTAAGAAATTCCACTCTAAAGCTTGCTAGCCAGGGGTGAGAATTTCCTTGGTCCAAAGAAGGAAATTGGAGGGTGTTGAAATAGAGTGTCTCTTTGGTCACTGGGAAGTGGAGTCCAGTCATCCTCAACTCACCTTGGAGCAGTTGATTAAAGCTAGGTGCATGCAAAGTGCTTGGAAAACTTCACTCCACCCACACTTTTATCTGCAGCGGTTACTGGATTGATGGAGGGTGGGGCCTGCATGCTCACTCCTGTGATGAGGAGGGGCAAGAAGCCCAGTGGATATTGCAAACATATGCTCAGGGGCTAAGTGTTTATATTTGTTCCCTCTTTCCTTCAAAGATACTGAGTAGCTGCTCTACGCCAGGCCCTGTTTAAGTCAGTGGAGAGAAAATGGGGAGCAAGCAGATGTCCCTACACTCAAGCAGCCCCATTCTTGGGTGCTATGTGGCATGCTGATACAGAACACACACACATCTTCATATTTAAAGCCCTCGGAAACCAAATTCCCGTAGATGCCAAAAGTCATGACTGGGTGAATGTTAACTGTTCTCCCCATGAAAGTTAGCTTGTGCAAAGAGGTTCAGTCATTGATGGTGAAATCCTGGGATCCCATGGTGCCAGCAGGCCTGTGTACAAACCTTCATCTTGCTTGAATTTGGGAACTTGGTCCAAAGGAACCAGGCTGCTGACTCTGAACAGTCCCCGGGCTCCAGGAGCAGATTGGTGGAGGAGCCCAGGTTGGAGTGCCCTAGTCAATATACAGTTCTGAGCAACATGGGCCGGCATTCTCTGTGTGGAGTGTGGCTGCTGTGATCCTAGTCTGGGGAGCAAGCTGCTGCCTGGGTGCTCTTGCGAGATTTTAATCCTGCCTTTGGAAAGCTGCTTGAAAATAATACTGCTCAATAAATCTTCACGGTGGATGGGACAAGCCAAGAAACCGTCCCCTGCCCCAAACAAGCAAGGAGTGGATGGGAGCAGCAGCAGTCAGATGTAGTATTAGGTAGCATCGGTGGGGTGGCCTGCTGACTGTGCCAAGGCTGGTCCTCTTCCTCTTCACTCTCCCGACATGCCAGCACTGCAGTCTCACACACTCGGGCATCATCATGATCATACAGGCGTTTGTGGCGTGGGTGCGTTTGATGTCTGCCAAGTGCTGTAGACCAGCAGCTCCAGGAGGACATGCCTGTGCCCCTTTGTCATCCCTGAATCCACAGGGCCCGAAGCCGTGCCTGAGACAGAGGAGAGGCACTCAGCAGACATGTGCTGAGAGCAATGGATGGATGGATGGATGGACAGACAGCATTTTTTTGTGGCTACAGGAACTGTCAGACCTTCTGGTGCTCAACCTGTCCTCTTTAACTCCACAGGCTCTGTAGAGGTAGCACAGATGGCCTACACTTATCAAGTCATTTTAAATGAACAAATAAAAGCCATGTGCTTACCTATAAAAATACTGTGGATCCTGTTTCTTGAGCAGGTAACGAGTATCTAGATATTCATTTTATTGCTATCATAATCTTTGATCACTCTGGATATTATTTTGTACATGTTAAATATATAATTTAAAAATTAATCGGAAAAAGAAAAGGAGTTGTCACCAATCTGGTACACTGACGACAGGAGTAGAGTTTGGTGTATTGTTTGGAGAGAGTGATTTCATAAGACAGATTTCATAAGACAGTAAAATCTTTCTTTAAAAATGGCCCATGGGACTAGAAGCATCAATTTCACTTCTAGAACTGAAAACGAAATAATTAAATGTGTGCCCAGAGTAAGCCGCAAGGATGCTCAACACACTACTGGGTACAAAAGAGCAGAATGGAAACAGCCTAAAAGTCCAGGGATAGGGGTGTCTTGAATAATTTGTAAAACACTAAAATGATAAAATACATTTCTGTGGATAAATAAGAAAGGCAGCCAATAAGATGTTATTAAGTTTCTTTAAAAGTTACAGAAAAAATACACATAATAAAGTTCACTTTTATAAAGATATGTGCATTTATATATGCATGAGAACATTTTGAAGTGAAATTCCAAGTCTACCTTATATACTTGAGTATTTTTATATTTTTATAATCCATATATATTAAATTTATAAGAAGTGAAAGTTGCTCCAGCATGTCTGACTCTTTGTGACCCCATGGATAGTCCACGGAATTCTCCAGGCCAGAATACTGGAGTGGGTAGGCTTTCCCTTCTCCAGGGGATCTTCCCAACCCAGCGATAGAACCCAGGTCTCCTGCATTGAAGAGTATTTCTAAATTTGGAAAATATAAAATAAATTAACAGTGTAGCTTTAAAAAGAAAGTTGTTGAACTTGACCGAAATGTTTTTGGTAAGAATTCTATCAGCTCCACTGGTTTCTTCTTCCTTATCACAGGCACCCATGGGTCACACAACTGCCTTTGATGAGTTAGCATGGGAGAATGAACTAGCTATTATGTAATAGGTTAATTTTTTTTCTTGTAGATAAAATCTGTCAACAAATTGAGTTTGTGGGGCTTCAGGAATGAATCAAAGGCAATTTTGTTGATTTAAAAGTAGCAAACTGCTAAGGTGATTAAACCAACACTCAATTTTCATATGAAGAAACTGAGGTTCAGAGAGGGTGAGTGACTGGCCTGAGGTTGCTCAGCAAACCTCAAAAAGCCACAAAAGCTCTGGGGCAGAGCTAGGAATCCTGGCCACCAGCCCTCCATGTGAGAATGGCTTTGCCCAGCAGGGTTTCTGGAACCATGGATACAAGCAAGGCATGTGATGTCCCTGCAGAGACAGCAGACTCCCAAAAGTAGGAGTCTGGCATTAACAGCAACTCACTGCTGGAGCACTTTAAACTCATCATCAGGTTTAGTCTTCACCACTGCACTGGTCGTTAAAGACTCTGATGATCCCCATTTTACAGATGAGGAAAATCATTGTTCACCAGGTGGCAGTTACACGCCCCAGCTGCTGATGCCGCAGGGAGTAGGTAACGGATGACCGGAGGATGCTTTTGGACATCAGAGTACGATGGGTGGAACAAACTGCTTCCATCACCAGACAGTTTCCTCTCCTGCTTCTATGGCTAGAATCGCCCCACCTCCAACCCACCCACTCCATTCTCTTTTTTTTTCTCCCCATAAGAGGACCAGAATAAAACGATTTCATACAGACCCTGGTTGCTTCAAGTTTCAGTGGAGTCAAATTGATACTCAGCAGGAAAAAGAGGTGGAGAAGGCAATGGCACCCCACTCCAGTACTCTTGCCTGGAAAATCCCATGGACGGAAGAGCCTGGTAGGCTGCAGTCCATGGGGTCGCTAAGAGTCGGACACGACTGAGCGATTTCTTTCACTTTTCACTTTCATGCATTGGAGAAGGAAATGACAACCCACTCCAATGTTCTTGCCTGGAGAATCCCAGGGATGGCAGAGCCTGGTGGGCTGCCATCTCTGGGGCTGCACAGGGTCGGACACGACTGAAGCGACTTAGCAGCAGCAGCAGGAAAAGAGGTGGGCTGTTTGAAAAGCCCTAAGTTGGGGAAGAAGAACCTAGTCTCTGAGTAGCAAGGCTTCTTTGGGATCCTGAACTGAGATCATGTACAGGTTGCAGCAAACTGAAAGAGTGTACGTCACTAGGAAAATGTGCCTACAAGGATGCACACACCTTTGGGGTCTTTGGAAGTCACACTCTTCTTTTCAAGCACTAAATGCCTTTTTCTGTGGCCCCTGGTCTTCATGGCTGTATGATGTGGGCCCTTAGCTGCCAGCGGCTGCCTGGCTGGAGCAGAGGGTTTGCCCTGAAGGCACGGGTGGTGCTGAGCCCCCACTGTCAGGAGGCTACGTCTTCCTGCCTCTCCCCATGCCTAGTCTAGGGTGGGGGACAACTTACCTGGAAGAATTCTGGTCAAGACAATCTGAAGGCAGATCCTTGATGGAATGAAGACACCATGAGGACACGGGGAGGACTGGACCTGAGTGTGAATGGATTTGAAACCCGTGCACAAGGGGGAGGGTGGAAGCAGCTTGGGCTCTGTAGGCCAACAGTGTGGACTCCTGTTCAGCCGGAACCCTCTCCGGTCTGTGATCTTGAGAAAACCAGCCTCTCCACACCTCATTTTCCTCCACTATAAAAAGACAGTTGTGTGATTACCTCATGGAAGAAGTGGCGGGGTAGCAGCAGGGTCCCTGTAAAGTGCTGGCTGCTGTACCAGTTAAGTCAGCGTGCATCACACATTGGGGGTGGGTGTTGGTGAAGGGTCCACAAACAGGTGAGGTGGCATGCTAGAAAGCCCGTTGCTGGAACAGAAAAGGGAAGGAAGATCAATGTCAGAGTAGGTGCCTAGGCTGGCTCAGGGGCTCCCCAGGGGACGCTGGCGTACCAGCCCCAGGCCAAGTCATCACTCCACTGTCCACATACTGCTTAACCTCGCTACCAGGTTTCTCCTTCAGCTGCAAACTGAGTAACTTGTATTGAATGATCTTTTTGCTTCCCTGAAGCGCCATGATGGATGGAATGATTTTTTCAAATTTATTTACTGAAGATTCCTGAATTGCAAACACTGCAAAATGCCATTAGATATTTTTCCATAGTTTTTTTGTGTGTGTGACTGGGTAACCTACTCTCAAATGATTTTTAATATGTATGTGTAATTTGCTTTCTTTTGGAAAGTGCAAAATGAAAACTTTTAATTGATATTTTGTGATGAAGATATTTTTATGATTATTTTTATTGTGAATTCTAATTAAGCTCTCCTTTGTTCATCAAATTTTTCTTTCACATCCCCTCTCTACTTAAATAATTACATTTACAAGTGAAAGTAGCATATGCTATCATAAAATTTCCTAAGCCTATGTATATAATATGGTAGATATACGTATGTTTTATATTACTATATTACTGTACCTTTTACTCTTTTTATAACTATGATGATACAATAACCATAAAATTGATATTTTCTATAATTTGCTTTTTTCACTTAAAAAGAATAAAAGATAGATGTAGAAATACTGACTTTAGTCTCAATTTGTATTGTCACCAGTTGCATAGTATTCTATTATATTAGTGCAATAATTTATTTAATCAGTCCTGTGCTGATGCCCATTCATACAGGGTATTAGGTTGCTGTGTATTTCAGACAATATCACCCTAAGTATCTTTTGTGTACTTGCACAATTGTACTCATACAATAAGTTCATAAAAGAGGAATTAAATTGATTTTTCTAAATGGATTTGTTAGGAATAATATTTACAAAATCTTAAATGGTATGACTTATGTGAAAATGGACTTTTTCATCAAGTGCTAGACCAGAAGAACCTTGAAATCTGACAAAGGTAATTATGGGCAGACAAAATGGATTTCTAGGAAGTGGTTACCTGGGCCATGTTTTGCTGGTAAACATTTCCTGGGGAAATGAGAAGGTGAATGCTTGGCTTGGGCATCTGCAGGTGGCAGAGACCCAGGAGAGTTGCATGGGGTGATCTGACATGTATGAGAATGAGAGTTTCCTGGAGAGAAATCAACTCTGGACTTTCAAAAGAGTCAGTCAGGGCTGGTCCTGCTGGAACATTTATAAGACATCAACTGTCTACCCAGCTGTAGGCTAAGTGTCTACAAACAGATTTAGAGTAAGTCATGCTAAGTAGTCGGAGAAGGCAATGGCACCCCACTCCAGTACTCTTGCCTGGAAAATCCCATGGACGGAGGAGCCTGGTAGGCTGCAGTCCGTGGGGTCGCACAGAGTCGGACACGACTGAGCGACTTCACTTTCACTTTTCACTTTCATGCATTGGAGAAGGCAATGGCACCCCACTCCAGTACTCTCACCTGGAGAATCCCAGGGATGGGGGAGCCCGGTGGGCTATGGGGTCACACAGAGTCGCACACAACTGAAGCGGCTCGGCCGCAGCAGCAGCAGGAGCAGCATCCTGAGTAGTGGTCCAGCGTGCAGTACGTAGTCAAGCCAGGTGTGGTTTCTGGCACTAAGGAACTTGGTCCTAGTAGCTTGGGAACCCAGAAACTGCATCACCATAGTTCTCTCTTTGGCTTTTGAGGGGCCTAAGCTGCTGGTTTGGCTGAGCTTCTGTTGTGGAAAGGCTCCTGTGATGCTCTCTAAAGAAGATGCAGGTCCTTCATTCCCCTGACATCATGGCCAGTTTCCTTGATGCCTACGTGATACTGACCAGGATTCTTGGCCTTCTCTAATCCATAGAAATTGATAAGAGGCCAGACAAAAATTCAGGTAAGGCTTTACTGGGATCCCTGCTGTACAGGAGAAAGCAAAAACTAGCAACAGGTTCCCTTGCTCACTCCGTGTTTGAAATAACAGGGCGGGTGGGGTATGAACTGGTTTTATAAGGGCTGAAGGTAAGAATGTGTCCAGAGGTCGGGCCAGAGGGGTGGTTTAGGTGTTTGCCCACCCCTTTGGTGGTGGTGTGTGTAGGAAGCATGCTTCGTACCCTGTTTTTGCTCCCCACTATTCAAAAGTGGCAGCTGAGCTCCCAATCTTTTTGTATCTTATTGACCATAATTTGCCCCAACTGCACATGCACTCAGTTATTTGTAGTCCCTTATAGTTTATTTGTATTTGTCGCTCCAGGGGACATTCATCCAGGTACAAGCACTGCAGCAGAAGGCCCCAGCTCCCAGTCCCAGTGTGCCTCATAAGGAATGAGCATCTCAGTCAGAATGTGGCCTTGGAGCTGTGAAGAGAGACTAACCCTGTCATGTGGCCACTGGGAGAGGTGTTGACTCTCATCTCAAAGCCAGGAGACAGCCCTAGAAGTAGAAAGGGTCAGCTGATAAAAATGCTCTGTCCACTTCTGGCTTCCTCTGTTTTTGCTCACTGCATCTGGGTGGCTGCTTGCTGGGTTTGGTGGACATGGCAACCAAGAAAGTGATGCTTCTGGACCACAAGAGTGTAATTGCATTTTTGCCTTTATCTTCCATTGCTCCCCTCTTCATACACTGTAAACTCCTGCTCCATCCTAGCTCTAAGAAAAGAATTAGGGCAACTTAAAAAATTAAAACAAAATCTGTGCCCTCCAAGCAATGGGCTACCAGTAAGGAGCTGAGACTTCTATCAGTCAATGTAAAAATGGAAATATGATCAACTATATGAGTCAACAAGACCCAGCAAAATTTATCTTGTCTTCTTCCTATATGATTTTTAGTTACTTATGAGCTGGTGTATGAGGAGCTTCAAATGTATTTTTGTTATCTAAGTTCTACTACTGTTTCTTACGAACTGTGTGACTAGGTCTTAACATTTTTGAATCTCAGTTTTCACAGCTGTCAAAGAGTGTGACAATTCCTGCCAAGCCTCTCTGACAGAGTTATTGTGAGCATACATTGAAAGACAGTCGGAGAGAGTATTTTCTTAATTATAAAGCTTTGGAAAATGATTGACAGGTTCATGGTCATGGCCTGAGATGAGGCTTGTATTTTTAGGTTGGCCAACAGCTATGCTAACAGCAGAACTGGTTTTGCTTCACAGCCAAGTAATTAAAAGGCCTTAAGGTATCCATTCATTCAATCATTCATTCATTTACCCATTTTCATTCATTCAGCCACCTATTCATGCCATAGATATTTACTGAATACCTACTATGGCTAGGCATTGTGGATAGAAAGATGACAGACAGGGCACACTCCCAGCCCCTCAGAGGCTTCTTTCTAGCGGGGAGATGAACAAATATAGTGGACATGATAACACATTTTCTCCTTTTTAAAATAAAATGAAAAAATTATGTTTCTGATTTATGTAGATCTAAAAAAAAATGGACCTAAAATATTTGGGGGAGGGGGCAGGCAACCATATTTTTTCCCACCTGGCAGGGCAGTTTCAAAGGACTGGCAAGACTGGTCCTCCTTCACTCCTGGGGCTAGGCTCGTCCCCTCCCTGAAGGAACCCCTCAGTGGCCTGCCGGGCCACCCATCATCGTGTGGCTCTCCCCATCAGGGGCTGGGGAAGCAGAGGGGTCTATGGATGACTGCTCGGCCACCACATACGGTCTCAGTTGACCTGGAGGGTGAAGTATTTCAGTGTAGTTTCTCTCTGAATGGAGAGCAGACGGGAAGCTGAGTTGTTGAAACAGAAGGGAACAGGGCTTCATGAAGCTTTTAAGACAAACTCAGTTTTTGGACCTATACCCCTTAGGGCACCTTTTCTCCAGTGGCCACGTGTTTAGTTTGCCTCTTCGAGGGCTGGAGGCTTCTTTGGCAACCAGTGGAAGTTCTGTCATTGTTGCAGGAGATGCAGAGGCTAGAGAGGACTCACCTGCGCAAGGCCACACCCAGAGGAAGCTGCCTCCAGCTCTGAGAAGGAATAGCAATGCTCAAATTAATGTATTTGAAATCAATCGAAAATTAGGCTCTACCAAATGTAGCATCATTTCTTGAAAAGTCCCTCTTTATTCTCATTGTATCTGCCAACCCGAAGACTTGGCAATCATTTACCCATCTACTGTACCTTTACTGGGGGCCTACTGTATGCACTCCCTGCCCTGCCTCTCTGCATTTTAAGGATCAGGGCCACTCATGCAAAATAGATCAGTCATTGCTAGGACAAGGCTAGGTGAGAGGGAGGCCAGGGGACCCCTGGAGTCAGTGGGAGCCGCTCCAAGCTCCGTTGGGTGGAAAAAGCTACCTGGCCACTTGACATTGCAGGAAATCTGATTTCCAAGGCAATGGGAAGCAGCATATGCTCCTGGAGGCTCCTCTGCTCCCCCTCCCCTTACAGTCACGCTACTGTAGCAACGTATACAACTGCAGCAGAAATCTGAAGAGTGGGGAGCGTGGACTCAGAGGACCTCAAGGCCACTGAGTTTATAAACAGGCATCACAGAGAAGCTGCCCTTGGGCCCCTCTTACCCTTCTTATTATAGTTCATTAGAACCTCTGCTCTGTTCAGTTGACAAAGACAGATAAAAAGGGTCCATTCTAAAATGCAGTCGTATAAACCATATACTTACCACATAATCCTTAATTACTTCCATACTTTTATGTATAAAGAGCTTTGACTGCATTTCTGGATACTTAGTAAACTGAATAAATCAGAAATTATTCCTCTGTCTAAATTTGGACAATCTGTGGGGGAGGGGGCCAGTTAGCATTAAGGTTGGTGACATGGTGCATATTATTTCTGAATAAATTTTCTTGGAGTCATTGATCCACTGAGTGTCAAATAAAATGTGATACCCACAAAATTCATGTATGACCCTGACATTTTTCCAGTACTTAAAGTAATTGCCCTTCTGTTTAATAACAGTGTTTATAAAATTACTTTCTGATTGGCTAGGTCCATGGCACACTCGTGTCAATAATCTACTGCAAATATATGCCCGTGGCCTTTGGCCTTGGTTTTCAAAATAATTTTCATCTCTTAAGCGTGAACTGGTGGCAGCCCTGGGAGCTAGGAGTCAAGGCTCCAGTATACCAACCTTCCTTTGCTCTTTGGTGCTGGGCATTTTGGAATATTCATTTCAGATTCCTGGCTTTGCACTCTGGATGGAGGATGGGTCTTGTGTTCTTGGCGATAGCTGGAGCCTCTGAAAGGGATCTGAGATCATGGAATGAGCCTCTTATCTTAAGGATTCACTGCTTTCAGGAGCATTCCTTTAACCTTGTGCTGGTTTTTATTCCTCGGATTTTACAGCTACAGAATGGGAAATTGTGAATAGGTGAGTTACTTTCCAAGACTGCTCAAGTGGGAAGGAGATGGTTTCAAAATCTGCCCTATTCTTCAAACCCAATAGCATACTGAGACCCATGGTTATGAGTATTTAGATTTAAGGCTCAAACAGACCCTTGAGGTTACACATCCAGCATTTCTATTCTGAAGGGATTTAGCTGATTTCTGGCCTCTTTGCACCCCACTGAGATCTCTGAGTATGGCATTCTCATCTGAGGCCCCACAAGTTCCAGAATCTTCTATTGTGATTTCATGACTTGTTGACCTGTCAGATATCTTGTATCTTTCATTGTCTGCTCCAGTGGGACTTCTAGGAAGAATATTTTTAAATTATTTTAAAATCTTTTTATTTTGAAATAATTTCAGTTACAAAATTAGTTTTAAAAATGGTACAGGGTTTTCTAAAGGCTAACGTCTTACACTTCCTTAGATTGATTATCAAAACCAGGAAATTAACATCCATACAATATTATTAGCTAATCTACAGATCTTATTCAAACCTCCCTGACATCCCACAGATATCCTTTTTCTGGGCCAGCATCCAACCCAAGATCCCACATTGCCTGTAGTTGCCATGTGTCTCCTCCAATCTGGGATAGTTCTTCAGTCATGCTTTATTTTTTGTGACCTGAACGCTTCTAAAGAGTACTGACCAGCTATTTTGTAAAACATTCCTCAAATTGGGTCTGTCTACTATTTTGTCATTTTAGACAAGAATGCCAGGGAAGTGATGCTGTATGCCATCAGTCCATCATGGCAGAAGGGCACATATCTGGTGATGCTAACTTCTGATCACAGGGTTAAGATGGTGTCTTCTTAGCTTTGGGTTATTATTTTTTTTCCTTTGTAATGAAAAAGCATGTTGTGGGGATCCTTTGAGACAAAGCAAATATCCTTTTATTCCCATGCTTTTGTCCACTAATTTTTTTATGCATTAGTGAATCTTGCCTGTAATAATCATTGCTATGATGCTGTAATTATGATTTTTTAAATGTCCCTCCCTTCTCCTACATTTCTCAACTTGGAATTACTTTATAAGGAAAAGCTGTTCCTTCTCTCCCATTGAGTTGCTTTTTGTCATATTACTCAATGATACTTATTTTATTTTGTGTGTTATAAATCCATTAGTATCATTATTTCTTTGTTCAACTGTCAGAGCTTTGGCCACGGGGAGCACCTTCAAATTGTGTCCTGTGTCCTTTGGATGTGCCTCTATCATTTTTTGAGCCCTCAAGAAGGGCTTTTTGTTTGTTTTCATATATGCACATAAAACTCAAACTATACAAAAGAGTATATCTGTACAATGAGAAGTGAGTTTTCTTCTTACCCCAAACTCTTAGCACAACCCCATTGATTAACCACCATAAATAACATATATGTTTCAACACATTGTCTACACAAATAAATATGAGTATATGTACACTAATTTTTAAACACAACTTGAAACACACCTTGCTTTGTTCCTTAATCAATGGAGCATGCATATCTTTCCACATCTCCCATAGTTTTGTTAATGATTTCATAGAGTTCCTATTCCCTTTGTGGATATTCACCATAATTTACACAAACAGACCCCTGCTGATGAATAATTATATACATGCATGTGTATATATGTCTAATATCTAATATTATTGTTGTTTAGTTGCTAAGTCATGTCCAACTCTTTGCAACGCCCTAGACTGTAGCTCAACAGGCTCCTCTGTCCTTGGGATTCTCCAGGCAAGAATGCTGGAATGGGTTGCCATTTCCTTCTCCAGGGGATCTTCCCCACTCAGGGACTGAACCCAAGTCTTCTGCATTGGAGGCAGATTCTTTACCACTGAGCCACTAGGGAAACCCAATCTCTAATATATATCTACCTAAAATCTCTATCTATCTAAATTTTTGTTTTATAACTGGTCACCTTAGATGAGAGAGAGAGAGAGAGAAAAGGAATGAGAGATTCCTTTAAGACAAATTCTAGGAAATATAACTGCTCAAGTCAAAGATGGAAGCTTTGCCCATCTGATAGGTTTCCCATTGTTTTTATTTGCATGTCTTTAATTATGAGTGACATTGAACATCTTTCCATATGTTTATAAGTCATTTATATTTCTTTCTCTGTGAATTATTTTCTCATATAATTTTCTTATTTTTTTCTATTGAATGATTGATATATTTCTCACTGATTTGTAAGAACTTATTATATATTAAGGAAATTAGCCCTTTTCTGTCATTTGTGTTATAAATATTTTTCCCAGTTTGTCATATGCCTTTTGATTTTGTTTATAATTTTTTTATCTTACTGAGGTAGGTTTTAGATTTTTTAATACTTAGATTTAGCTCTCATATTATGGCTTCTGTGACTCACTCCTAGATTTTATATTAATCTCTTATGTTATCTTTTATGATCATTTTTTGCCTTTATATTTTTAATCATCTTGATTTTATTTTGGAAGAGAATTAAGGTTCCACTGTTACTTTTTATCCTACCTCTAACCCAGTGGCTAGCCAGCTAACTAACATTTATTAAAATAAATCTTTTTTTCCACTGATTAAAAAGGCACCTTTAGTATTTACTAAATTCTCAAATGCATTTACACTCATTTCTGTACACTTTACTCAACTGACCTGCCTGCTATTTCTGCACCTGTTCCAAATTGTATTAATGGCTATATGTATAATTTAATGTAGTATCTGGTAAGTCTTTCTCTGTTTCAGAATTTCAGTATATATTTTCATGTTTGCTTTATGATTTTTAGTCTTAAAATACTCAGGAGAATATTTTTGGAGGTGGAGGGATGAGGAAATACAATAAGCTTATAAATGTATAAGGAGAATTGCTATTATTACGGCTTAGCGTCTTATATCCAAGAGCAAACTGGGGCTTTCCATTTGTGTTGCTCAGTCATTGGAAACTGTTGTTTTTATTTATTTGTAAAGGCTCTAAAATGTATATTTAGGTTTATTTCTAGGTATTCTCTCTCTCTTCTCACTTCTCTCTTCCTCACATTGCATTGCACTGTAAATCAAACCTTTTCTTCAATTATGTTTCACTAATTGGTTCTTGTTTGGATTAATAGAAAATACTGATTTTTGAATATTCATTTTACAACCAGCCACACTGCTGAATTGTCCTATTGTTTCTAATATTTTTTTAGTAGTTTCTCTTAAGTATTCTTAATGTAGGAATCATATTACCTACAACTGATAATAATCTTCCCTTTTAAAACAAATTTAGAATCTCATATTTCTTTTTCCTTCTCCACTGCAATGACTAATATGTTTGAGAAAAATGTTCATTAATGATGTGCAGTGGAGAGCCTGTTTGTATTGCAGTGTGCATGATTTGAGCATTCCTGCATTAAGCATCTAGTTATATGTATGTTTCAAAAACACACATGTATTACTATTTGTTAATTATTTCTTTTAAGCAGGGATTTATATTTAAATTTATAAATGCCTCTTATAGATTTGTGGAGATGATAAAATATTTTTTCTCTCTTTGAAAATTTGTTAACATAGTGTGTCATATTAATTGATTCCCTAATAGTAAAACACCTTTTAATTTATGGAATCAACCCTATTTGACAGAGGCCTGTTATCCTTTTAACGTGCTACTGCAGAAGTCTACTTTTAAAAACATTTAGGATTTGTTGCATTGCTGTTGATAAGTATGATTGATTTATGCTTTTCTTGCTTTTAGGTCTTTGTTAGGTTTTGATGTCAATGTTATGACACTTCTGGAAAAGAATTAGGAGATTTTCCTTCTCTCTTTAAGCCCTTAAACAGTTAACTAGCATTGATATAGTTTTGTTTTTGAGAGCCTGATAGAATTAACCTGTGAGATCATCTGGGCCTTGTGCATTTCTGAGATAGCTCTCTGACAATTCTCTCAGTGTTTTTCCTCATGGTAATTGACCTCTTTCTCTTCTGTTGTTAACTCTGGTAATTTCTACTTTCAAAAAAATATTCATTCTATCTACTTAAAATTATTTGCACAAGATGAAATAATGTATTATTTTCTCTATACTTTAGTATTTCTTTTTACCTGTGGCTATATCCATATTGTTATTTCTAATTTTGTGAATCTCTGCTTTCCTTCTTTTGTCTTTATTAAGACAACTCAGAGTTCTTCCGCCTCCGCATGATTGACACTTTAGTGAGTAATTCTTCGCCATTAGACTGTCCTGGGCACCATCACATGCCCAGCAGCATCCCTGGCTTCTACCCATGAGGTGCCCAAGCAGCTCTCTAACTGTGACAACCAAAAAATATGTCTGGACATCGCAAAATGTCACCTAGGGGAAAAAATTTTTCCTAGCTGAGCACCACTGAGATAGCTAGAGATCTATCTGTTTTATTGTGTTTCCCCTGCAAAGATATATATTCATTAGATGTTTTTCATTAATGTCTTCTGTTACTCTAATAATTCTTTTCACTTTAGTAAGATATATTCAGTTCCTCTTTTCCTTCACTGTGAATTGAATGCTTGGCTCACTTATATCCATGCTTTCTTACTGAATAACCTATGTTTTAAAGGTTATGACTTTTCCCCATTATAGCTTTAACTCCCTTGATATGCGATGATTTTTCTTAAACCAGAGATTCTGCAATTTTTCTTTTTAATTTTTATTCTATCTCAAGTAATGTTCATCTTTAAAGGGCTTTCAATGTGCATTTATGTTGTTTTGCTGTGTTTTCTATTTCAGGTATCAATATATAGATTCATATGGATACTGCACAGACACTGTGATCTATCTCAGAATTTGGTGTTGCATCAGTTTTCTTTGTGGTCCATGGTTCTGTTCATGTTCTACAGGCATTTGGAAAGAGTGTAAATTTTCTATTTTAAGAGGGTGGCGTTTGACGGATGTCTATTAGACTTACCGTATCAATTATACTCCTTTCATCTTTTATGTCCTTTCTAAGTTTTATCTGCCTGACTGTGGTGGACTGAGCATGAGGGAAAGTTTTCTATTACTGTCTTGTTTTGGTAACTTTGGCTTTTTTAAAAAAATTCTTTGTTGTCATCCTGTCTTTTGGTTTTCGCTTTCTCAATATTTTGCAGCACCGTGGCCTAACTGGATCTGTGTGTGTCTTCCTCAATTGATCATTATGAAGTGCTCCACTGGTCTGGCTAAATACTTTTACTTTAAACATATGGGCTTCTCAGGCGGCTCAGTGGTAAAGAATCTGCCTGCCAAGCAGGAGACACAGGAGACGTGGGTCAGAAAGATCAGGAAGATCCCCTGGAGAAGAGAATGACAACCCACTCCAGTATCCTTGCCTGGGAAATCCCATGGACAGAGGAGGTGGTGGGCTGCAGTCCATGGGGTCTCAGAGTGGAACGTGACTTAGTGACTAAACCCCCACCACTTTAAACTTAAATTCACCTGGTAAAATTATCAAAACCCTAATTTCTTTTATAGTATGTGTTCAAAGTATGTCTTTACCGATCATCATAATTTTAATCTCTCTGAGTCACTTAACCTCAGATAAGTCAAACATGCAGCATGATATTTTGTTTTCCTTGTCTGTTTTCTCTTAATAGATTAGTCCATTTATACTTATTAATGTAAAAAAATATATTTGGTGCTAGTACTATGATTGTACTTTAGCTTTTCTTCTGACTTAATATTTTGTGTCCCATCTTCTGCTATACTCTCTGAGCTTTCTTTGTTTTGTTGTGTGTGTGATTGTATATCTTTTTTCACCAATGGTATGGAAAAGTAGTATACTAAATATTGTAAGGGTTACCTTTATATAACTTTATATATTAATTGTATTCTCAAACCTTTTGTTGATTTATTATTTCTGTTTTATTTGCTTGTTTACTTTTTATTGTTTTAATATGGAATCTATAGGGTTTTTTTAACTTTATTCTTGAAATCTAAAGTGCATCAGGATTTCCTGACTTGAGTACTATTTCAGCCAAAGATTCCATTCCTTTCTTTAAGGCCTGAAATATATATCTCTGTGTTGTCACCATGTTGATTTAATTAATTCTGCTTCTAATGAGACTTTTATTTTTATTTATTTATTTTTAAATTAATTAAATTTATTTATTTTTTTAATTACAATACTGTATTTGTTTTGCCATACATTGACACGAGTCAGCCATAGGTAAACACAATCGCCCAATGCCGAAGCCCCCTCCCACCTCCCACCCCACATCCTCTACCTGAATCATCCTGTGCATCAGCCCCATGCATCCTGCATCCTACACCAAACATAGATTAGCGCTTCGTTTCTTACAGGAAAATACACATGCTTCACTGCCATTCTCCCAAACCATCCCACCCTTTCCCTCTCCCTCAGAGTCCAAAAGTCCACTCTATACCTCTGTGTCTCTTGTTGTCTCACGTATAGGGTCATCATTACTGTCTTCTAAATTCCATATATATGTGTCAGTATACTGTATTGGTGTTTTTCTTTCTGGCTTACTTCACTCTGTATAATCGGTTCCAATTTCATCCATCTCATTAGAACTGAGTCAAATTTATTCTTTTTAAGGGCTGAGTAGTATTCCATAGTGTATATGAACCACAGCTTTCTTATCCATTCATCTGCTGATGGACATCTAGGTTGCTTCCATGTCCTGGCTATTATAAACAGCACTGCAATGAACATTGGGGTACATGTGTCTCTTTCAATTCTGGTTTCCTCAGTGTGTATGCCCAGCAGTGGGATTGCTGGGTCATAAGGCAGTTCTATTTGCAATTTTTTAAGAATGGCTTTATTTTATTTTATTCTTTATTTTGGAAAAGTGATTTTTTTCCATCCCTTTCTAAATCCTTCTCCTGTCTGATCCTCTACATTTTGATTCTTTGTATCTCTTTACACTCTGTTTCAAAGACCTTCTATTTTCATTATTGTGCATGCAAGTTGAGCATTATGGCATGTCAAGTTCCAATACGTTCTTATCCATTCCTGGAGAAATTTCTGTCTTGATATAGATTCTTTTTTCTTTCTTTCTTTCTTTTTCTTTTTTTGGGGGTAGTTATGCTTCTGATGCCTTTTTTTTTCTGGTGTCAGCATTAGCTGAGGTATCTGATGAGGTGACTGACTGGAGGAAATGGACTAGGGGAAACTGGGTTGGAAAGAGGCTGAGGCCTTGAGTGCAGAGTGAGAAGACTTGGCTGCATCTTGTCAGGTGGGAGTCAAAGACAGGTGCTCAGTGGAGCTCAGGTAATGCCTCCCACACTGAACTTCAGCTACTATTTCTTTTCAGCCTCTTTTATAATGCTCAGTATTTTCTTTCACTAGAGCAGTTGGTATGCTTGCTTCAACCCCAGGTTAGATTCAGCTTGTGGAGGGCAGGGACTCTACTTCCCCACGGTACCAACTGGAAGACC
The DNA here is from genome assembly GCA_917880005.1 of Nanger dama. Lineage (NCBI taxonomy): Eukaryota > Metazoa > Chordata > Mammalia > Artiodactyla > Bovidae > Nanger > Nanger dama. Next base: position 40,726,071 of record CAKJTW010000012.1, read on the forward strand.
CAGGTCCCTGAAGCAGCTCAGTGCATGTTCTTCCAGTGTGCATGGCCTGTAGTCAGAGCTGCTGTCCCCCAGAGAAATCAGAGCTAGGCAGGGGAGAAGGTGGTCAGGGAAGACTTCCAGCAGGAAATTTGGTGGGGGTCACACAGGCAGAAAGAGCAAAGCCCAGAGCGCACTAACTCAAATGCGTGTTCAAAGCTGGATTCTGCTCCATACACTCCCAGTATTCTTTTTCTCTTCGATTTTTTTTTCATTTTAGCATGTTTTACTTTGTAGCATGCATATGAATCCTTTATTTCTCATGTCTATGTACTTTTTAATTTCCTGCCCTTCCCTGCAGTGACACAAGCTCCCTGGGGAAGAAATTTTTGTTTGCTTTGCTAGCTGATATCTCTGATATTTAGAGCAGTGCCTGGCACATAGTAGGTGGAATTCTTGCCTGGAAAATTCCATGGACAGAGGAGCCTAGCGGGCCACAGTCTATGGGGTCACAAAGGGTCAGACATGACTGAGCAACAGAGCAGTCTTGCTAGCTGATAGCTCTGATATCTAGAGCAGTGCCTGGCGCATAGTAGGGGCTCAGTAAATGCCCAGAGGTGCCAGGCTTGACATTTGTACATATGCCTATAGGGATAGTCTTCAGTTTCACAAAGAAGAGTCCTTTGTTGTATCTTACTTAAAGCATGCTGCTTCACCTATAAATTTTCTTCTTTTTTTAATCCTTTTTTAAAGGAACAGTACAAGTAAACAGAAATGTTCTTTACTATAGTAAAGAGAACACTCCAAATGTAGGGATAAATGCTGGCTGACACTCAGTCTCAATGATAAGTCACAATAGGGAGTGGTGGGCACTCTGGAAAACTGGAGAGCATAGGTCCTGTTTAAAGGGGCAGCCTCCACTCTACTCCTAGACATCGGGATCTTTTGAAACTTTATTATTGCCAAGTATTAACCCCTCGAAACAGAATACTACATGGGTCCAAACCAGAGAAAGTACACTGGGTACCGGAAAGGCCAGTGGAGCTGTTTAGCTACAACTCCTGTTCATCCAGCAGATGGAAGCCTTGCAGTTGGCAGGTGAACCTCAGCTTTTCCTCCACCATCCACACTCCCCACTCTGAGACTGCTTCCTCCCCATGCCACTGTGCAGAGTCTAAATGTCACCCACACGTAGAGCTGCGGTGGCTCCAGAGCCATCGTGGAGGGCTGTCTGAAGGGGTGTCAACTCACTGGACAGGGTATAATTTAAGTCAATGTGTTCTTGTCTTATTTTAGTTCAACATCATTTCCCAGTTGCAAACCTTTTGAATGACACACAAAATGCAAAACAACATAAAAGGTCCTCCCTGAGGCAGATCTGTGTCCATGCAGAACTTTAATTATTCTTTTGAATCCTCATCATAATGTGCTACCCCAATTCTGGCAAAAAAAAAAAAAAGGTAAAAAGTCTGATGGGAAAGATTTGTGTCACCTGTAGCAGGATTTTACTTTTTATAATAGTCTTTATATTTTTAGAAACAATGAACAAAAGGAAGGACCTTTCTAATCAAGAGTATTCTTTAGATACAGAGCATCAGACAATATTTGTGATAAATAGAAAATAACTGCTCTTATAGTTTTCGGCAGTGACATTTAGAATATCACATTTGTCTTTCAAAAGTATTTTTAGTTAAGGTTTGAAGAACAGCATCTAACATACTTGTTGGGTAGAGGAGGGGTGGAGGATCAGTTTAGGAGGTTTTAAGATACTAGATTAAAAAGCAGAATGTTTGCTAAGAGTGAAGCAGTTAGATTTGGATAGATTATTTCCTGTATAGATCATTACAGAAGATTCGAAGACCTTTTGGGGGAATTGACTAGTCCTCTCATCTCAGAGTTTTAGGAAGGGGCTGCTGGGAATGAGGCTCAGCTTCTCCTTTTCATGAGTGGGGTGAGTTCCTTGTTCCTCAGGAGAGGCTCCCAGAGGCCAAAATCAAGTATCCTTTTCCACCTGCAGTCTCATCAAACAGTCCATATGAGATGAAATCTGAGCCCGAGAGAGCTCCATTTTCTTTGAAAGCTATCCAGGGCAGCCTGTAAGCGCCAGACCTAAAAACAATATCTTTACAACCGTCAGCCGTAATTCAGCGTGATAATGTAACTATGTTTTTGTTTTAAACCTGACAGCATGTAAAGTTATGATAGACATAAAGCTGGGGTGGAGAGCGGCTGGGAGAGGGAGTTGAGGCGCCAGGCCTGAGCAGACAGTTGGGGGGCTCGGGTCAGGACCCTCAGAGCATCATCGAACACCACCTGTGCTCCCAGTCTTCCTCTGGGGGGCTTCTCTTCAGTTGATTTGTTTTTAAACTAAAGCACTTTGTTTGAAATAGTCCCCTAGATGGTTTGCGGTGCCCTTCAATTCATATCCACGCTCCTCAAACAGAAGATTGTAAATAAGTTGCTGGCTTCTGCATTTAAATGGAAACCTTTAGTAACCAAAACTAGCTCACCATGAACTTCCCAGCTTGAAACGTCCATTTCTCCTGCTGATGCAAGTGAGAGAGTTAGTTCTTTCCATTGGCTTTCAACTGACCCTTTGGAAGACGGGAAGAATAGATTCCCTGTTATTTATTTGGGTGTTTTGGGCAATTTGCTGTATATAAAGCAGTAAGTACAGCAGCAGCTGTACTTTCCCTAAGAAGGGGCTAAGAATGCAGATTTAAATGGTGTTTAGCAGGAGCAAAATCTCAGACACATCAGCAAAGTTCACCTTAATTCCAATTCTATGAACCAACAGTGTTTAGGAGAGTTCAATTTTCCCTTCTATTGCTTGGGCAGCCTTATTCACAAAGCTCCATCATTTCCCCCTTGGGGCCATGCTTGGCTTGGGGCCAAGAGCAGGCCGGACCTCCTGCCCACTGGTGAACCAGAAGCACCTGCTCTGTGTCAGTTGTTAGAAAACTGAGGATCTGGTGCTTTGCTGGAGAAATATAATAGACAGCTTCACTTTCACACTTCTTAAAAATCTTTTTAAAAATAGTCCCTCTAGCAGGAGGCTTTTTTGGGATGCCGTGCTTTACACCTCTGTATTTTCAGACTGTTTGGGGAGAATTTTTATATTTGTTATTCCACCGGCCACACTACCAGGGTTGGAGGGCTGGCTGTGGACATCGCCGGGCAGGCAAGGAGCTTGCCTGTTTCACGGAATGCCTGGGGCTGAGGGGTTAGCAAACCAGGGTGACATTTTTACAGCTCTTTTCTGAGCAGTTCTTCAGGGGCCTTCAGCTCATCTGATGGCGCTGATAGGCTGGCATTGGCCTTCTGTGATTTCAAGGCCCCAGATGCTTCAGCCTTCCCACATGCCTCAGGGTGAACACCTAGGAGGCTCCTCCCTGTTGGCTCAGCTCTGCCTTCCCAAGCTGGATCGTGATCTTCTAGGTAAGCTCCCACATTGATCTCCATTCCCACTGTGAATCCTGGTCCTGCCCTGTGGAATCTAGGGCCTTCCTCTGAATCTTGGGGTCTTCTCCACACCTTGCCACGGAATATGTATCAAAGCCCCAGTGATCCTATAGTGTAGGGAGGGTACTTAGCATAAAGAGAGGTGGCTTCCTAGGGGCCAGCATTCTTTTTTTTTTTTTTAATTGAAGTATAGTTGATTTACAATGTTGTGCTAATTTCTGCTGTACAGCAAGTAATACATTATTTTTCATTCCCTCTTCCATTACGGTTTATCACAAGACAGTGAATATAGCTCCCCGTGCTCTACAGTAGGACCTTGTCTATCTGTCCTACACATTGTAGTTTGCATCTCAGAAGGCAATGGCACCCCACTCCAGTACTCTTGCCTGGAAAATCCCATGGATGGAGGAGCCTGGTGGGCTGCAGTCCATGGGGTTTCGAAGAGTCGGACACGACTGAGCGACTTCACTTTCACTTTTCACTTTCATGCATTGGAGAAGGAAATGGCAACCCACTCCAGTGTTCTTGCCTGGAGAATCCCAGGGACGGGGGAGCCTGGTGGGCTGCTGTCTATGGGGTTGCACAGAGTCAGACACGACTGAAGCGACTTAGCAGCAGCATTCTTACTATCACAGGTTCTTATCATTCTGGACTTTCCGATATGATCAGCCATACAATGGGCCATCTTTTGAGGGAAACCATAAAGTCCAGTGTCTATTGTAAATTGCATTATTACTTCAGGCGTGTTCAATTTTGAATGTCTGTGCGTCTTAACACAGAGGAAGCACAGCATTATGGGTTTGTTAAGGAACAGAGCTGATGGCCCAGCCATCTGGAAAGCAGCCCAGCCCAACGAACCCCCGCATGAGTGCCTGGGATGAGACCAAAGCTCAGGTTGGGCCCAAGGTGAGGATCGGTGACTGGGTACAGGCGAGCTTTGCCCATCACGGGATAAGGGACAGTTGTGACCCTCAGGGTATAACCCTCTGGGTGACACTCTGACCTAGCCTCAGAGTCAGAAACATTAGTCACTTGACCAACAGATGCACAAGAACCATCTGATCTAAAAACACTCACGTGTGTGGATTTTCTGTGCAATACCAGCTTTTCAAATTGGAAGTAAGAGGAAAGTTAGTCAATCTGGGCTAGCCCTATTATACATCACAGCCAGGAGAAATTACCATTATAAATAATTAGAAGATTCTTAGTACAAACAGTATTATCTTGTATACCATACATTAATATTATAACAATTACAATTACAACTATTAGAAACAACCATTTAGGAAGTGCTTTCTTTGTGCAAAGAATTGTGTTTGAAGTTTGATGTTATTTGAATTACCTCAATCATCATAAGAGCTGGTCAGTTGGCATGAGTGAGGAGACAGTCTCAGGCAGGTTTAAACATTTGTTCTAGGTCATATGGCTGAGAAGTGGGGGGAACAAGATTCAAAATCGCCTTCTCCCCAGTGTAGCACATTTAGGGAGCCTCCCAAGTCAACTTAAACTGTAGACAGAAGCGTGATAAAGTACTCTGGACCTGACTTCTTCCTGTGTTCTGTTTCTGCACCCTGGCAGCGCTACAATCCCATGTGCTGGAGACTGGCATGACCTTCTGAGAGTGGGAGCTGGGGGGGTGGGCTGAGGAGGGTCTCCTGACCTATTAAACTGCCATGTCTTAGGACATTCTTGATTTCTTTTTTTTTTTTGAAAGAATGGCAGCTGTGCTAGGAAATTGAAAGGGTGGAAGTGGCTAAAATATTTTTAAATGCTTTTTTCTGCATATAGGCAAGAGGTTATATTGCAAGTTCAATGCTAATTACAGTTATTTACCAAGGGGGTTGGGGGGAATCCATGTGAAAGGGAAGGAAATTTGGTTCCAGAAAATGCCTGCTCGTTTGTGCCGCCCAGAGCGGCCGGTGTCCGCGGGAGGGAGCCAGGCAGGAGACATCTCTGGCTGGCGCACAGGGGGCTAAATAACTCACAGGTGTCAGACACACAAAAGAATTATGGCTGGCTGACCTATGCGGGGATAAATCCTGCGTCTCTGCTTGTGGCCAAGAGATGTGTCTTTAAGGGTCATAAAATTTAGCATTTTTTTTCCTCCTAATACTCTTCTATAATTTTGCCATATTTATTAAAATAAGATTTTCTGGGGGTTACTATTTTTTTTTTTTTCACTGGTAGAATGTGCTCTTTAGTATCATTTTACATAATTTAATACAATTTGTTCCATCCATTGATTTTCATGGGGATACAAGCTGTTCGTTTGTGAGAAAGCTGGCATGGGCGTGAGTGTTGGCAAGGAGGCCCGTCGAGAAGTCGATCCTGATTTCAAAGTTCTGGGGGGCGGAGGGGCTTCAGCCATTTTGAGGCAGGTTCCGCGGAGCTGGGGCTCCCAGGCCCCCTGGAGTCCCCCTCGGAGAGGCAGGACGGAGGCCGTGGGCCGCCCGGTGGGCTTCGGGGGACGGGCCGACGCGGCGCCGGGGGCGGGGCGCTCCCGGATCGTGCAGCCTGACGGAGAAACACAGGTGTTTCTTAATTACTTGTGCAGAAGGGAAGGGAACGCCGGCGGATGTGCGCGGCCGCCGCGTGCCAGCCCCGCAGCCCAGCCCGCGCCGCCTCCGGGTCCCCCGCCGGCTCTGCAGCCGCAAGCTTCACCTTCGCGGCCTCCCTTCTCCGCATCCTGCTTCTGTGAAATCCGACCGTGGATATTTAAAGAATCAGCCCAACTCTTGAAATATGGGAAGGGAGGCAACATAATCAGGCTGGTGCTAATTCGTGGAAGTGTTGGGCCCCCGAGTGTGAGAGGATCAGCTATTGCTTTCATCCTCATGGGGGCCCTCGCTGCGCCCCGTGAGACAGGTCCTGGGTGCCCTTGGCCTCTCCCCCACCCGACTCCCTGTAAGCTCTTCTGACCAATCTGTGCTTCTAGGGATAGATTCCAGGTGAGCGAGGGACATATGTAGGAAGGTTCCAGGCTGGAGGACAAGAGAACTGGATCCCAGTCCACCTCCATTTTGCTGTGTGATCTTGGACGGGTTACTTCACCTCTCTGGGCTGTAGCATCGCCTTCTTCCTTAAAGGCTGCCTTTCAAGCCCTGTGTACCACATGGAGGGTGTCTGCAACCCTTGGAGCTGTCAGCTTCCCTGAAGCTCTGAGCTGTTCAAGACCTGAGTTGACAACTGGGCTTCTGCTTTGCTCTTCTCGCAGCAGCCCTGCCTGAGACAGGTGGGAGGCATGGGAGGAGAGGATGGTGTGGGAGTCTTATTGCAGAGACCTGACCCGCTCCCTGGCCAGGAGGTGGAGATACGCGGCGGGAAGCGCAAATTCCTGTCTTCACTGCTGGTTTTCTGAGCGGCCACCATTACCTCTACCCCAAACCAGTGTCACCCTGCCTGCCCTGGCTTCCTGCACGGAGGGCCTGGGGACTGTGGCTGTCATGTCACGCAGACTGACAGGTTCACAGCCCCCTTGGGTGGAAGGCTCTCTGCACGAGGGTGCCCCAGACAGTGATGAATCATCTCCTCCCCGCACCCCTGGGGAAGGCTAAGTAGGCCAAATGAAATGATCTGAGCTGGCCGCTGGCCAGGGCAGCAGGGCTAATCCTCGCCTTTGTGGGAGAGCCTGGGGCCCAGGGGGTCTGCCTCCAGTCACAGCCGCCTGTTACGGCGCTGGCCCAGCAGCTCTGCCACCACCCCAGGGGCCTCTGAGGTCTCCTGCTCACCCCAGTGCTGTCCCCTCCCCCATTCCTGCACTCCTGAACCCTCAGAGACCACAACTGCGTCCACCTGCCCCGAGGACATGGAGAACAGGACAGCACACAGCTCTCATCCATCCAGGAGTCATTTTAGCACCTACCTGTGGGAGGGGTCGTTATCCGAGAAAGAGAGGAGACCGGATCCCCTGCAGCTGCTGAGCGTGGTGTTTAGCGCCGACACAGGGAGGCTTCCCTGGTAGCTCAGGTGATAAAGAATCTGCCTGCAATGCAGAAGACCCCAGTTTGATCCCTGGGTTGGGAAAATCCCTGGAGAAAGGATAGGCTACCCACTCCAGTATTCTTGGGCTTCCCTGATGGCTCAGACAGTAAAGAATCTGCGTGCAATGCTGGAGACCTGGGTTCAGTCCCTGGGTTGGGATGATTCCCTGTAGGAGGGCTTGGCAACCCACTCCAGTATTCCGGCCTGGAGAATCCCCATGGACAGAGGAGCCTGGTGGGCTATATATAGTCCATGGGGTTGCAAAGAGTCAGACAGGACTGAATGACTACGCACAGCAGAGCACAGGGAGGTGCCAGGTGAGCGTGAGCAGTTCTCACGAGTGCTTGCTCGGTGGCAAGCACTGTGCTGAGCACTCGACAAGGCTAACCTTCCCAGTAGTTACAACAGCCCTAAGAGGTGGGCATCCCTTATTATCTCCATTTTATAAGTGAAGGGCTAAAGCTCAGAGAGATCAAGTAACTTGCCTAAGATTGCAGAGCTGGCAAACGAGGCCGCTCTCCTAGGTTTTGGCCCTGCTTATGCCCTGGAATCTGCTGGGAGTTCCTCTCTGTGCACTCGGCACTCTTGTGCCATTCATCAACCAGCTCAGAGCTGGGTGGGCAGATGCCAAGGTCAAGGGGAATGAGAGGTCCCCGTGTGCAGGAGCTCACAGTGACTTGAGCACAGAGGCCCTGCTCAGCCTAGACCCAACAGATCTGAGCAATCCGGCCCCAGTCCAGAACCGGAGAGAACACCAGTTAATGTGCAGACATCAAGTAACTGTGCCAAGGAGGAGAGCAGAGCCTGGCTCAGCCTGAACTGTGAGGAAGAGCAGGTTTGGGGAATGCGCTTTGGGGTGGAGGGTCATTGTCCTTACAAGTTCATCTCTTGAGGCAGAGTGTGAGAGGCCCACAGTGGGCCTGCCTGAGAACACCTAGGGCTACAGCTGTTACCCAGGCTGGGCTGAGCAGGTGGGAGAGATTGAAACATGGCCTCTGTCATTCATTCACTTGTTCATTCAACAAATACCACGTCCTTACTAGTGCCAGCACTGGGCCGGGGAGAGGACATTCGAGGAGACCTGGATAGACAAGGGCCCTGCTCTAATAAAACTTATATTCCAATGAGGGGAGATGGACCACAAGCCTGTAAATAAACATGTAAACAAAGTCATTGCAAATACGGTTGCATGTATGAGGAAAACAAACAAGGGGTGAAGTTAATAAGGATCTTACTCCTTCTTTCAATCATGTATTCACGCATTTTTTCATAGAACAAGATTTACTGAGCACCTAGTATATCTCAGGCACTTTCTAGGTGTGGGATACATCAGTAAATAAAACAGCTAAGACTCATGTTCCCAAAGATGTGTCCTGAGTGTGTGTGCATGTAGCTGTGTGTGAGTGTGTGCGTGTCTACCTTGGCATGGCTGTGTGTCTAGGCACATAAGGACGTGGGTTTCCTGGAAGAGAAAGGAGACCTCGGGCAGGAATAAGAGCGGGGCTCAGCCTCCCTTTCAGCCCAGGCCTACAGACCTTGCCAGCAGCTTCGGCTGAGAGGAAGCTTTGAAAAGCCCTCAGCTCTCCAGAAAGCTCTCCTTGGCACAGGCTTCCTCCCTCCTGCCTGCTCCTCCTATCTAAGGGCTGCTCCCACCTTCCAGCACCTCCTAGGTCATTGTCAGGACTCGCCACCGGGCCAAGGTCAGCACAACCCTTCCCAGGACAGGAGGTTAGGCTGGCCTAGGCACCACAGGGAGGCTCCTTTTTATTGCTCACCCAGCCACTTGCTGAAAAATTAATCTGCAAATGAATCACATTTACTGAGACCTTCTGGATCAGATAACAGATGCAGCCTGGCCCGTTCCAGAAGACCATCCAGAGAAGAAATCCTAAAAGCTAAAAGCTTCCATGGACAAAAGAACTCCCGCTGGCCTGGCCGAGCATCACTCCCCATTTGAGCTCCTCACTCGAGGTGTGCTGCTGGATATTTGGAAGCCTCTCCTGGAAGCACAGGCTCAGGCTCCCGCCCTGCAAGTGCTCCTGGAGTGGAGGCTGGGCTGGGCAGCCGGGCACTCCCGGCCGGCTCTCTGGATTGGTTCTCCTGGAGCCCCTCGGAAGCAACCAGGAGCCGGCTCTCCCTCCCTGGCCATCTGCTTGAAGCATCTGGTGATCAGGTGCAAGCCCCACACCGGAGCATTCAAGCTGAAATGTGCAGTCACCTTGCCACCCACACTGGCTTTTGTTACGCCGCCAGGCTGCCCCTCTTTGTGTTGGGGAGAATGGTTTTGGGCTGGAAATCTGACTGTCGGCGCTGGGAGTTTATCACGGCTGTGCTGAGATCCTGCAGCCTGTGGTCCAGCCTTCATACCTGACTTTCCCCACCTGCCAGGGTCTGTGGACATGACTCCAGTGAAAGGCTGGAGCTTTTGACAGCAGAGAAAAGACTGTTCTTTGATGTTCACTTTTACCCAGCTGGGTAGAGCCAGTTGCAAATATCTGGATCCTGCTGTAAATAAAAAGGGGCTTCCCAGGTGGCCCCTTCCCCTAGAGGTGAAGAACCCTCCTTCCAGTGCAGGAGATGCAAGAGACATGGGTTCAATCCCTGGGTTGGGAAGATCCCCTGGAGAAGAAAATGGCAACCCACTCTGGTATTCTTGCCTGGAGAATTCCATGGACAGAGGAGCCTAAAAGCCCATCAGCTTCCTCTGTGCCCACATTTGTTTAATCAGAAAGAGTGGGTTGCTCCCAGTGCCACTGCTAGTCTTGAGTGAACTGTGGCTGTTTTGAGGGTGATTCACTGTAGCCACAGATGAGGGGTGCTGGGGAGAAGGTCCCATATCTGCTGTCTAAATTGCTTCCTTCCGCATTGCCGACCCGGGTATCCTGAGAGCTGCACGGGTGTCCACATTGTTGGAAAGAAGGCATAGCACTCAGGGAATAATGGGGCGCGATCCTCTTCAAGAGGGAACCTTGCCTTTTCTGAGCCACTGAGGACTCAGCTGATAGCTGGAGACTCCCTGTAAGAAGAAGAGCTTTCCTTGGCTCTTTGTGCTTGTAAAATATGGCCCCAACTGCCACCTCTCCAAACAACCAGGGGCCCTGTCCTCAGGGGGTTCCAGAGCCCATGGGCTCTGCATTTACAGGCTTCCTTCTTGGAGAGGGTCGGAGGTGAAAGGTCTTGGGAAACCTTACAGAGAAGAGAATGAGCCTCTGTTTTAAATATTTAAACAGTGAGTAGTAGGTTTTTGGAAATTGTTTCCTTTTTCACGTTGTTAATTGCTTAGTGTGATCGACAAGATGACAGCGATGTCCTAATACTTGTTGGGGATGCATTTTTCTATTCCTCTTTCTAGATTAGCCATGGGCATTACTCTGGAATGTTCTTAGAGGAAGACATGATTCTTTGAAAATAAGAAGGCCTGCCCAGGCCCCCCGTCTATGGGTGTTCACTCCTTCCAATGAGCTTTGCCAATGCTAATTGTAACAATCAGTTGCTGCAGGGCCCACTTGCTGAAATTAGTGTGAGACTTTGTTCTTGAAAGGCACAGAGGGAAAAAATAAAGAAGTCAAAAATCTCAATCGGGCTCCATCCACTGGTCTCGGTCCCAAGGTATCTTCTTCAGAAGATAGGGAAGTTGAGTGCATGGGGTGGAGGGCAGGATGGTGGTAGGGAGGGGAGGGAGGTGGAGACAAAGAGAGAGCTGAAAATGAAAGGCTAGCTCCCCCATGTCACAAGCACTGTGATTCCTGGACAGCCCCCAAGTATCACCTGCACTGTTCTGCCAGCCATCCCTTTGCTTCCAAACACTTTCCAACAAGATGATCAAAGGGAAAAATAATTGATTCTAAAGGTGAATTTTTGGAAACTCTTAAAATTTCACAATTAATTCACTTCCTTAGTGGGGAAACACAGCAAGAAGATCTTCCATATTAGATACTGAGCTGAAAACTGACATTGTTCAAAGGTAAAGAAGAAGCTGATGTTAGTTTCAGGCATAATCTAGCTTTTAAATGTTTCCATATGATGGCTTCAGTATGTCAATAGTAGATTTTAAACACACCCCAAGGATCTTTTGTTTTAGAGATGTAATCTTTTTTCCCCTTTTAACCAGCACATGCGTGTAACATGTGGTGGTATTTCCCTCATAAAGTACCACAATCCTTGCTCGTGTGCCTGTTAAGACACTCCCCTGCTCCTAACTGCCCCCCCTGACCCCCCAGTGTAGCCTCTTCCCAGGAGTGGAGACTGCAGGAAGGTCAATTTTATTTTATCCCTGTGCCAGCTTGGCACTCCACCCATACTGGCATCAGAGTCTCAAACATCTTTTTCTCCCACATCTTGGTTGAGCATAGCAATGAGGTCCCATTGGCTTAAGGCGCGGTGCTGGCTTTCTCTGGTGGTTGTGCCGTAAGTTAGCAGGATAAGTTTGACAGTAATTTAATTTTCATTGACAAATGCTGTCATAATATTGAGAAAAAAGTGATATATTGTATCAACAGTAGTGGTCGATGCTCAGCCAGTCATATGGACTGGGCGAGTACCATATGCTTCTCCCAAACTCGCCTAGGAAAGCTCTGGCTAAGAACTTGACAAGCTTAAGATACCAGTTGGGAAAAGCGATTACCCTTGAGAGGTTCTCGCCGTGTTTCCAGCTTCCTCATTTCCTGGGGGAAAGGAGGGATCATTTCCTGGGGCAGCCACTTACTCACCATCACGGGCATCAGCCAGCCTCTACCATACCCTGGGTCAGGGTGGCCCCTCTTGGACACCCGAAAGGCATTAGCCGAGGAGTGTCTCCCGGGCACCAGGGCCAGCGGCAGACAAGCGGATCCCCTGCTGACAACCGGAACAGCCCAGGGCCCGCGATGATGAAACACCATTGATTTCCTGTTGGTTTCTGTTTGTCCCAGCTGCGGTTCCCACCACTAATGCTAGTGGATGTGCGTCTGTGTGTGTGAATGAGGCCAGGACCCCAGTTCAGCCTGCACTGCAAACTCAAACAAGCCGACCGCAGAGGGGACAGGATTCCCATTTTGGGAGCGTAGCTCACCATCTCCGTATATCCAAAGCCCCTTCTGGTCCAATCTCAGAAGCAAGTAGATTAAGCGTGAGTGTTTCTGTACCTGGTGCACGTGTGTCTGACTGAATTATTGGCTGAAATTTTAGTTAGAGGATTCGAGCAAAAGTGTGATTAACTCAGTCTTCATTTGCTCTGTTTTCTTAGCACTGAGTTTATTTTAATTTGGTTACTGTTCACAAAAAATAGTAATTGATGAACAATGTTAAAAATGGTCTGGAAAAGAGCACTGTGTGTGTGTGTGTGTGTGTGTGTGTGTGTGTGTGTGTGTGTATGCGCACGCATTCAGGGACACAGCATCCCTGCGCACATTCGGCTGGAGTCCTTGTCTGGCTTGCCAAACACGCGGGGACCTTCCATTCTCCGAAGGATTCCCATCCCAAACAAGGCTAAGTAAAGAAACAGGCATATGGCGTGTATTGGAGATGGTTCAGCACTGGCACAGGGCATCTGCTGTGGTGAACAGGTATCTGGAAAAGATGACAGTCCCATCCGCTCTTTTCGGAGCTTATCATTTATTTGGCCTTTGTTGTCGCTGCTTTGTGTTTATTATTATCTTAACAAAGGGGGAGGAGAGTGTGCAGATCAGGGCCCTGGGCACTGGCACCACGACTGTCCAACATGGCTCCCTGCTTGGGCCGGACACCGCCCTCTCCTTCCACACGGATGGGGTCTCGGCTGCCAGGGGCTCCGGCTGGGAGCAAGGAACACCCCGAGTGTTGAGGGCAGTGTCTGAGGGCAGATGGTCCTCTGAGGCGATGAGAGCTCCTGGGTGTGGCCGAGGGTGTCCTTGGTCTCCAAAGAGAGAGTTGACTTGAAAAAGCAGGCAGATTGGAGGAGCAGCTGCCCTGCTTGTGGATGGCATCCGTTGGTGGCTGCGTGGAGAGGCGCTCCGGACTGCCTCCCATTACCATTTCATTACGCGACAGCAGATCCATACACAGATCCATACGCTGCCTCTTGGATGGGGTTCCCGAACACAGCAGGACGCTGCAGCAAGAGCTTACCTCCTCTCTGCCTGCTGGAAACCCAGCTCCCTGCCATGTGGTGCTTACTGAGCTGGCAGCTTCAGGCTCACTCTGGGCAACCCAGCTGATGGGTGCAGCCCTCCTGAGGGCCACACGTGAGCTGCAAGGGGCCAGTGGCTGCCACAGTTTCCGGAGGGGTTCCTGAGAGAAGACGAAGAGCCCAGCTAAAGTGCATTCTCACACTCCGGTACCTCGAGCCTTTGGACTGTTGCTCAGTGGAGTAGCTCAGAATGATGGCCGGCCTCATAGGAGTTGTGGGTCTGGTCACCATCATTTTAGTGATGAAGGAAATGAGATCATCTGGGTCACTGACACTCAGAGAAGGCGAGAGTCGGGGCCCTATCTGCTGAGTCCATGATGGGCTGCCATCTTTTGCTGGTGGCAGCAGGACCAGATGGCTTCCCAGGAACCACTATGCCTCAGAACCGGCTCCCTCCTCCTTGGGTCTTCATCTCTTTATGGATAAAAACTAACGATCAGGATGCATTCTTTGTTAAAGGGTGATGATTCTGCACGTTCTTCCGGCAAGGAGCCTCCTTTCTTTACTGACTAGCAGATTTCTTGATCATCTCTGTATTTAACGAGAAAAGTCTGCTAGGTAGAAGCAATGAATGACACGATTCTTTCTCCTTATTTAAACCCATGTTGTGGAGTTAGCTTTCCCCACCTACCCAGGATGAAATCTAGGAGAAGTCAGGGCTGGCTGTATGGCCACAGCAGGTATTTTCCTCTGGGCTGGATGGTTTTTGGAGTTCTCTACAGACTGCCTCACATCTTCAGGGTGCCCCCACCTACACTTTTAGAATGTTCTCTCTGCTGGGTACCGGCCTCTCAGACACTGGGTTCCATAGTGAACATCCAGTCTCTTCCTATGGAGGTTGTTTTGTCCTTCCAGTGGCCTCTGGGGCCAAGTCTTTTGCTGTGGATTTATGCAGGGGCTCCCTTCCAAAGTGAGCCATATCTGGACCTTGAGAAACACTTTTCATTTGTTCCCAAATCCTCTGGAAGTAGAACCACCCCCCAGATGGCTCCTCCCCTTGGCCTGCCATCCCTGCAGCCACCAGCCTTATGACTTTGCTAAGCTGGGTCCCACAATGACCTCGTGTCCCACTGATGCCAAAGAACATGGGACAGGCTCATTTTGAGTCTCTCTTCACCAAGCCTGAAGGGGGAAGCAGCCATTGTCCCTCTTCATGGGAGGAGGGGATGACCGTGGCACATGGGCAAGTCACCCCAAAGAGCTACTCTACTGTACAGATCCCTGCCTTTTCTAAGTCAGTCCTTCTAGAGCCTCATGTTGGGGGCTAGTCTGGGAGTCTGGACACTTCCTTGCCAGCTGATATCTCACTTTGGATAAAGCAAGTGTTAATCCCTTTCGTTTTATGGGTAGTCTTTTGGAGCATCCATTTAAAGAGTAGAAGAAATACAAATTTTAACATCCTGCTCACTTGATTATTAAGCAGCTCTTCTTAGAATCCAAAGTAAAATCTCTCTTTTTTTTCTAGAATTTTAGGCCCTTTTCTCCTTCCAGATGCTTGGCGAGAGCAGATTAGTGTCCACTTTCAGTAACTCTTGTTGTACCTAAAATTGATGAAGCTTGTAGTCTCTCACACTACTCTTCTGAGGAGGGCTGTGCCTTTCTTTGTGGTGAGGGTTAGACACAGCAGCAAGGTATTTCCAGAAGTCCTGTGTAAGGCCACTGCCGTGTGGACAGAATGGCCGGCCTCCTCCCTCTGTCCTTCTGGCTTCTGCTGGATGTTTAGGACATCACAGCACAGCGTAAACATCCGGTGTCTTCCTCGTGGACCACCCAGAAGTGGACCAGCCAGGCCCTGAAGGCTCTTTCCGGAATGTTCCAGTCAGAAAACCCTGTGGGGCTGCAGAGCTATCCTGTTGACGTGGCTCCTGACCTCTGGGGAATACCAAGGCCAGACCTGATGGAGGGCCTGACCCTCCTGTCCAGTGTGGCCAGTTCTGTCTAAGGCCTATACCCTGACCCAGACCTCTGCTGTGTTTAGCATGCCTCCTGTGCCTGTCATGATGGCCTTTAAGGTTTTGACATCAAATACCACTCAGCCCTCTGACTCTCTGGGAAGGAGATCTTGCAGACTCCTCAGGAATTGGAAGGTAGCCATAAGGCAGACTATCACAAGTGCAAAACTTAAATGTCTTTAGGGTTAAGAGCAGGGCACATGTGTACTTTGCAAATGGAATCTTCTTCCAGTTAATGAATTCTTTATTCAGGTATATCAAAACTACCTAACTAGCTTTTAATTTCAGAGAGACCTGGGTCCAATCCCTGGGTTGGGAAGATCTCCTGAAGGAGGACATGGCAACCCACACCAGTATTCTTGCCTGGAAAACCCCCAAGGACAGAGGAGCCTGGCGGGCTGCAGTGCATGGGGTTGCAAAGAGTCAGACATGACTGAGTGACTAGGCACAGCACAGTGCAGTGTATTTTTAATTCTAAAATTTCCAGTTGATTTCTTTTATAGATTCCAATTTTCTGCCAAAATTCATCATCTTGTCATCTATTTTCTTAAATTTATTTAGTTACTATTATTTCAAAGTCTGTCAAGTCTCTCTTTTACTTAATAGCTGTATCTTGTGTGGGTCTGTTTCTATTACCTATTGTCTCACTTTTCCATTCTTATTTGCATTCATTTGGTCTTATTTCATGGTGTGCCTGGTAATTTTTTATTGAATATCAAACATCGTATTTAAAATTTTTAGGTCATTTTAGCCTCTAGATTGGCACTGTCATATAGGAAGAGAATGTGAGCCATATATGTAATATTAAATTTTATAGTAATTACATTAAAGAAGTACAAAGAAGCTGGTGGATTAGTTTTAATAATATATTTTATTTAATATTAGATTGTCCAAAATACACTTGAAAATGTAACTGATATTAAAATATTTATATTTTCTGATTTTTTACTAAGTCCTGGAAATGCAGCAAGTATTTTATCCTCACAGTACATCTCAATTCTGACAAAGTTACAGTCCAAGTGCTCAAAAGCCACCTGTGGCTTCTGACTACCGTATTGGAAAGCACAGCTGTAGACGATGCTGTAGCCTTCTAGGCTAGATTTACATTTCCAGTAGGCCTTTAGTCAAGGGGAAGATCAAACTGGCTGTGTTTATTTTCTATCTGTCCTTACTTCTAAGCATGTCCCTGCTGGGGTCATAACTACAAGTACTGGGTATTTACCAGGTAACTTCTAACTTTACAGGCCCTAGATTCTAACGTTTGACTCTTTGGTCCCTTGGAAACCTCTGCTTAGCTTCTCAGAGTCTTAGCTGCCACTTGTAAATTCACAGCTACCTGCAGGGAAAAGCAATGCCAGAAACAGGCCCTGCTCTCCTACCCCCGTTTTGCTAGGATCTGGGCCCCTCAAGTCCTGGATTCTTTGATAACCCTCTTATGCCTAAAAATAATTTACACACACACACAATTTTTTGATGCAGTTTTTCTATTTATTCTCATTAGAACAGTTGATATGATACAAGTCTTTGCCATAGCCAGAAGTAGAAATAAAATAACATCTTAATTAACTGAAAACATATATATATATATATTTTTTTTATTTTTTATTTTTTATTTTTATTTTTTTCTGTTCGGCCATCAGCACTGTTCCAGCCTTTAAAAAAACTTACATCTCTGCCCCTGATTCAGCACAACCAAATCCCTAGGGAATAAGATTATTTTTTTTTCCCAATTCTAAGGACTGGCAAATCGAGGCATAATGAGTTTATTCCTAGGAATAATCAGGGCCAAGATCCAAACCCAGTGTGTCTTTGTTCTCAGCCCAAGAGATTCCCACCTGCCCCGCCACCCACCTGCCTGGTAGGGAGGTTCGCTGAATCTCCATCTCTGTGCAGGCCCTCCACGTGGAAACACAGAGAAATACCAGGATTGGTAGTTATTCTGGGCAAAAGCACAATAGGCATGCTCAGAGACCCTCACTTCCTGGGTAGCATTTGTAGAGATGCTGCTTTATCCAAGACTCTGTGCTTGGTCATGTGGGAGAGACAGGATAATGTCATTCACAGCCCCACCATTGAGGGCACGTGTTTACCTGCACGGGTCGGGTACCATGACCCTATCAACAGCACAGAGGCAGAGCTCTGGAAACCTTACAGCCCTGTGAGGCTGCACAGGTTCCCATGTACATACGGCTCCTGTCCCAGCTTCAGTCTGGGTTAGTTACCTCTGCACCGGCAGCTGGGACCTGCCTGCACATAGGGCTTGATGATATTTCAAGTATGTGCTTAGTCGCTCAGTCGCGTCTGACTCTTTGTGACCCCATGGGCTGTAGCCCACCAGGCTTCTCTGTCCACGAGGAGTCTCCAGGCAAGAATACTGGAGTGGGTTGCCATACTCTTTTCCAGGAGAATCTTCCCAGCCCAGGGATTGAACCCAGGTATTCCGCATGGCAAGCGGATTCTTTACCAGGGAATCAATCCCATTTCAAATATGAATGTGAAAATCACCCAGTCGTGTCTGACTGTTTATGACCCATGGACTGTAGCCTACAAGGCTCCTCTATCCATGGGATTTTCCAGGCAAGAAAACTGGAATGGGTTACCATTTCCTTCTCCAGAGGATCTTCCCAACCCAAGGATTGAACCTGGGTCTCCTGCATTGCAGGCAGAAGCTTTACCGTCTGAGCCACCAGGGAAGCCCCATTTCAAGTATAAAATACTCAAATAAAGGATTTTACAATGTGAGCGAACTAAGATATTTGACATTAATAGAAATTTTAGTTTTTAACTATAAATATCCAGGTTAACTTGAAGTTTATTTTTAATTCACTGCTTTTAACCTAATATGCTTTCTTTTTTTTATAAAAGAAATCAACTTGTGTTTTCTACAAATAAGAGCAACTTTTACCATTTTCTTGTCTGATTATTGAAAAATAAGAATGTTTTCCAGCCATTTCTCACTACATGAAGACTGCCACAATTTGAGTAGATTTCCTTTCAGATTTCTTCCTGTGCCTGTCTTCTACATAACTATAAACATATCATACATATGACTTTGCATGTAGTATATACGTGTAATATGAACATTTCCTCATATTATTAAAACTCTTTATATGTACAAATTTATGGTTGTAATGAAATATCCTATTTGGGATTTTATAGTCATTTCTCCTATTGTTGAATATTTACATTGTTTCCTATTTTTTTAATATTATAGATACAATGCAAGGGATGTCTTTGGACATGAAGGTAGCCCTCTTAATCCCCTGTGCTCTCACATTTTAGATGATTTTTCTAGAGCAGATTACTAGAAATGGAGCTAGTCCATCAAATAAGAGAATATTTTTGTGCTCTTTAACTTATTTTAAGCCTTGAATATACTCTGAAAATGGGCAATCACTTCACCCCAAATATCAAATATAGCACAAGGCAGGAGGACTTGGGCAGCTCCTCATGGCGAAGACTCAGTGCCTGGCTGAAGGTGGTGAGTCCCTAGAGAGCCCCAAGCTGTGAGTGGAAAGGGACCTCAATCCTCAAGGGCTAAGGGTAACATTAGTAAACCAAAGGAAAGCCAGTGTGAGGAGAAGGGAGATACTTAAGCAGGAAAACCTTTCGAAAAGAAAGTAAAATCAAGTCTGCTGGAGGACCTCACTCTTCCCATGTCTGTAGCGATGGGGCTGTTGTGGACACGGTGTAGATATTGAATTTTGGCAACTGAATCCCATTTTAGACGCACTATGAGCTGAATCTCATTTTAGATTGACTCATATGAGGAACCCCGTGGTGACTCTATAAATCAGAAAGTTTGTTTGCAATGCAAATCAGTCCTTTCCTAAGTAATCTTCAGCTCCTTAATTTTACAAATTGTATATTGTAAATTTTTATTTTTGTATATTGGTTTTTGGAAAGTACACTTGGAGGACACCAGGGGTCCATTTCAGCCATGGGGCCTGTGGGTCTCTGTGGGAAAAAGTTCTTCTATTGGATCAACCCCTGAGGTTGACAGCCTGTCTTTGACCTCCAGCGGTCAGTTGAGTCCCGATGATAATGGAATCAGTCCCAGGACCAGCAAATTGAGGAGGAAGTGCCCACAGGTTTGGAGGAGACTGACTGGTGTGAGGTAGATGGGGATTCAGGGAGGCTAAAGAAAGCTCACATCTGAGGGTCCCAAGCCCTCATAGGAGAGGAAAGCTGGATGACCCTGCAGTGAGACTGAAGTCTCTGAAGGAAGCCTTGGCTACCACAGGTGCCTGCAGGGGTTTCAACTCTGACAGCAAATTAGAGACCATTTGGAAAGAGAACGTATGCTGCAGAATGTTCTGCAGCAATGATGTAGAGGGCTTTGTCTGAGGGTGAGGCAGACGAGCTGGCAGACACCTTCTTTGACTCCTTCCATGGGGGAATCAAATGTTCATAGACTGGATCTCTTTGCCAGGCACACTGGAAAGGAAGAGGCAGGGCACACCACCACCTCCCCAAGGGACGTAACTGAGGCCTTTGATTTACAATAGCCTCAGCTTTGGGGTTTTCTTTACCCTTTCCTGTCAGCACCAAGAAGCCATGGAGTTGGGTCTTAGAAATTCAGCAAAGCACAAAAGTCACATCTTAAATAATGATCATGTTTAAAGTATTTCAAATGACTGATCTGATTTTGTAAATAAAGCCAGCTTTGCATAAATTAATGGAAATTTGCACTGGGTAGCCTGGGAAGTTACTTTCCCAAGTTCTTGGGGAGCCTGTGGCAGGGGCCACTTGTTCTCCTGCCGAACTCATGAGTCTAACCTTTCCAGTGAGGTGGTGTCCTTCTTATCAGGCTTGCGTGCTGAAAACTGCTAAATGTCACTGAACTTTGCAAGCTGCTGTGTTTGCTGAGGCACTGTTCAAACCTCAAAACCTAACTGGAGGTAGAAGTGGGAGAGACACCCCAAGACCTAAACTCAACTGTGGGAACATTTGAAAAGAGCCCCATGAGCCACATTCCCGCTGGAGCTTGTTGAAGATTCATTCACACATGTATCAGTAATTATTTAACAATCAAGGTGTCCCAAACTTTTCTACAGTGTAATTTATACTGATTTCTTCATTTTACATGTAGTAATTAATTTTGTCTTACTGACAGATGATTCTCAGTGACTGATGTCAAGAGGCGTTCCTGACAGGTACTTTTTAACCCTTTGTTGTCTTTGGAAAGCCTTGTACTCTGAGGTGGTGTTATAGGCAGCACAGGGATTTCCAGAGCGTTTGGGCAACAGCTATGTGGAAGCGGGAGGTGGGAGGCAGCTTACATGTAGCTCATAGGTCTGTTCAGAGTCACTTTGGGGTGGAGCTTGGTGATCATATAGGAAGGGCTTCTATCTCTCCCTGTTAACCCTTTGCTCCCTTTAAGAGCTGGCACCTATGGATACTGTCCTAGACCATGCTTGAATAGGCTCCAGGGTGTAAGAAGGATTCTCTAGCTTTAGAAGACGAAGTAGAAGTCCCTAAATTTACTCTGAATGAAAAATTGGGAGATTTAAAAATAATTATAAGGCAAGTATTTTTTTGTTTGTTTCTGTACGTATCATGAGAGTTACAAAAAGTCCTTGTAGGGTGGAGAGAGCTGCAGAAATGACCATGACATGTGGTGAAACCACAGGTCCTAAGCCAGTCCTGTGTTTCAGTTTTATCTGGAAAGTGAGTGCGTGTTCATGTCCGTTGTCCCTGGGACATGTTGGCAGAGGGACCCTGATGTCAAAACAGCACAGATTACAATTCTGCTGTGTTTCTTTAAAAAAAGTTTCTTCTGACTTTCATCCCTATTTTATAGACTCTGAGTATTAATTCATAACTCTTGGATTTAAAGCACGGGCATATCCAGGTTAGAATTACCAAAACAGGGATGGAAGTCACAGGGAACATTTCTTTTTAAAATCTGCGTTATGATTGAATGTGTTGCCCCCTTTGCATTGCAGGTGATGACCACTGGACAGTATTCTTGCTATCGTTAATGAGGAGGATGTGTATCCTTCACTTTGCAACTTTCCATCTCAAGTGACCTTTTAAATTTGGGTACTATCCAAGTCACATTTTCATATTAATGAATGATGGAAAAGGTAAATGAGGTTCAAAGTGTTCTGACACTCACAGGTTAGAACCTATGTCTATAGCTATATCTAGTCATAGCTTCACATGGAGAGAGGGGGTTTCAGCACCGATCCTGTAGGTGAGTCTTGCAGGTCAGTGCTGCATCCCACTTAGATGGCAGTGACTGCCCTGTAGCATGGAGCTTCCCCTAAAAACATATACTTCTTTCTGATCCCAGGTATCATTTTTGTGCTCCTAAGAATGAAGAAGCATTTGTCCGGCAAATACTAAGACATATTTGGAGAGTTCCCCAGGCCTTTGCCCAGCCTGGTTCTTCTCTGGGCCAGACTCTGGTCAGAGTTCTAGAACAGCAGGTCCCAGATCTGGGTCACCGTCGTCTTTAGGCTGCTGCTGCTGCTGCGTCTATAGCTCTGCCTCTGAGGGCAAGCTTGGGCCCCTTGGGGGACTTTTTGTCATTATCATTCCTGAGTACTGTGTTCCTCGATATTTCGTCAGAGAAGGTGCCAAGATCTGGCTCAGCCTGCAGTGACAAAGGTCTTTCTGTGCCTCCTGGTCTTCTGCTTTGCCTTTCATTCCCCAGGCATCTATTATTACTGTAATGTGACTAAGGCGGCCTTTTATCCCCAAAGTGCCTCCCAATATTTCCCAGTAGAAAATAGTTAACTTCTTCTTTTTATACCTGCCATTTCCACCTACTTGTGCAGAACAGTCTCAGGATGTGTGTGAGTATGTGCACGCATGTTCTCAACTGTATGTGTACCTGTAGTGTGTTTGTAGGTATGTGCTGTGTGAATGTGGGCATCTTTGCAAGGCATGGGGTGTGTTAGAGTGTCCCCATGAGGATTCCCCTGGAGAAAGAAATGGCAACCCACTTTTTTTTTGCCTGGGAAAGCTCATGGACAGAGGAGCCTGTCGGGCTACCGTCCATCGGGTCGCAAAGAGTCGGACTAGACTTAGCAACTAAACAACAACGTGTAATGTGTGAGTGCGTGTGTGGATGCGTGCGCTCTGGTGAGTGGAGGTGTGTGCATGCCCGCATGTGAGGGTATGGCTGTGGGCATCAGAGGGCGCTAGTGCTGAGCCGTCCAGGTCATCGGGCTTTGTCTCCTTAGTCATATCATAGCCTCCTTCTTCATTCGTGTTCATTATTCGCAGGGCGATTAGTGGCTATGCCTGCGCCCTTGGTCACAAACAGCCCCATGGTATTTAGGAACAGCCAAGTCTTCACCAAACGTTAGCAAATCCTTCCCAAGGCTATTGTCCTCGTAGCATGAACCGGCACCTGCCCCTCAATACCACACCTGCAGGAGAAATTCATCACATTTTGACACATTTCCTAAGCAAGCCTGCTGATGCACTATGTTAAAAAAGTAATTAAAAAAAATTCAGATCTCGGGAAATTCCAGCAGTCAGTCTCCTCCCTTTATCCTAATCTCTTCATGGTAATGCTCACAAGTACCCTCGGTCCAGACAATTCTTCATTCATTCTCCACCCCCCCCACACTCATACCCAAACTCCCCACCGCTGGAGATTAGCCTTTTGTGAGGCAGTGCATCAAAAGCTTTCTTAAAGTCCCAGTAAATTATACCCCTGGTTTCCCTCTTCAATTCCTTTTTGTTACTTTTTCAAAATATTCTATTAGTTTTGTTACGTATGATCTCCCTTTTGTGAATCCATGCTGAATATCTTTAATTAAATCATAACTTTCCCTATTTTGTCCCTGATTAGTGTTTCCAATATCTTCCCCACCGCTCAAGTCAAGCTTACTGGTGTTTAATTTCCTAGATCTCCCTCAGAGTCGTTATTAAATATAGGTGTTGCATAAGGGCTCTCGTCCACTGCTGCTTCTCCCGTTTCCCAGGGTATTTTTAAAAGGTATTTGCTAATCGTTCCCCCGTCTCCTCACCTCCACTTGCACAAATTCTAAGATGGTTCCCATCTGGTCCCGGAGTTATCAGTCTTCAGACACTCTAATTTCTTTCTCACCTGTTCTGCTAGGATGCCTGTTTCCTTCAGAAATGTTTTCCTCTCCTTGGGAAATGCTTGTCTGTTACTGGCATCTGCTCTCTCCTTCCTTTTACGGACATGGAGGCAAGCCTTTTATTTTTAAATTTTCCTTAGTAGTTGTCACCCCTCATTTCAACACACTATGTTCTGTGTCTCCTTACATCTTTAAAAAAGCATTGCAGACTCAGGTCAAGCACTACCTTGCTAAGCCTCCCAATTTAGAAGTCAATATTTCCTTTCTCTAGGGGTGATAGCACCACTGACTTTTAATTTGGGGCAGGAAGTGCTGACCCTTTGGTAGTTAAACTGTTCCTGATGCCCTCAGCTCTTCTAGGGGAAGGGTGATATCTTGAGCTCCCCCCGCCCACCCCTCCTGACAACCGGTACAAGAGGAATCTGGCTCCCACAGCAGCTTTCAGGGGGTTGTAAAGTTTCCCAAGGGTCATTTTGCACACCTCTCCTCCGGAGTCAGCTTCAGCCTGGGTGTTTTCCTTTCCCCCATCCCAAACTGTGTTGCTGGTTCCCCTGCCCCCGATGGACGCGCTTCTGTCTCTCGTGGCTCCTCCAGTCTCAGGCTGTATTGTGGACTCACCTCATGAGTCTCCTTCCTTCTAGAGCTCCGTTCCCAGGACACAGACTAAAGGGCTGCCCGTGGAGGGTGCACACCCAGTGACTTTCAGACGCTGGCACCAGCAGGTGCCCTTGGGAAGGGGTGGCCGCAGGGAGGGGTTTCGCATCCCTGCCCTGAGGACCGGGGAAGCCTCTTTAGAGGCACTATCCTCTCCCAGCTTGACCTCGTTTCCTTTTCCAGCACATACAACCCAGATCTGCACGCTGAAACATCGCTCTCAGGTTGTAAATTCTACACCAAATCAAAAGGCCAAATCCTTCTGTAAACCCGAGGGCCGCTCGACCTACATAATACCAAAGAGCCTGGCGCTGATGGCTATCGTGGGGCCCGCTGGGCAGGGGGAGGAGAGGTGTGAGGTCCGTGCCCTCCAGGGCAGGCTACCAGCTCAAGTCAAGTTGCAGAAACAACATCAGTCAAAAATTTCAACAAAGTAGGTGTGTGACATCAATAGTCCTTTGACATTCTTTTATGTCAAAAGGCACACAGCCCATGTCCCGTATCCTTCGTCATGCAAATGATGGTAATTTGCACGCACAGAGGGATTTGAGATTTTAAAAGCTTAATAAAGGCTGTGTATACACACACACTCGAGCCAGTTTTTAAAAACTGCATTTAATTGAGTCAAGTAGCATGTTACTTTGGGGAAAAATGAAGATCGTTTATACTGTTTTGTTTTTTTTTTAGTTCAAAAGTCTTTCTAAAAAACTGATTGCGTGGTGCAGACTAGTTGAGGATCCTGCCCAGATGCAGCAATGAAAAGTAGATGGGCAGGCCCTCCGAAGCTTCGGGGTTTATTTTTCACCCCTACAAGTATGTCTCCATCGAAGTGGGCCCCTATCCCTTTGCCTTGGGGTTGTGGGAGGGGATGGCCTGTGCCTGTAATTCTATCATTCATCAAGACCCTGAGACCGGGGACCCAGAACCTTGATCCACCACCTCAGTGATCCACCCACCTCAGTGAGCCCCCCCGATGGGGTGCGCCATCTTGTGTCTGCTTCTGAGTGCCTTTCCCAAAGCAATTGATAGATGGACTTTGTAAGTGAAAATAAGAGACACAGGTGCTTCATAATAATTACTTGCACATTTACAGAATCGGACATTCTGTCATTTAATAGACCTAAAACTAAAAAGCTTTTGTCTGTGAAAGGTGACCAATAGAAAAAGGGTTTGGATTATATGATATCCCATAACTTAATCATATGGCTCTTAAGAGGGGGACATACACAGCTGTGTCTCACTAATATGCAGGCAATATGTGTAAACTGATACGCTTTAATCCTAAACTTGTTTTTAGCAGGAAGAAAAAAGCACTGAGATGAGGAACATTAAGATTCAATATTAACCATTTTTTTCCCCTTTGGGCAAAATTATTCATCACTTGATATTTATTAAAACAGCATTTTTTCTGCAACAGTGAGATGGATCCTCCTGAAAAATTTCCAAACATCCTCAAAGTTATGTGACAAAGTGAAAAGGGGAAGAAAACAGACAACAGCCTCCTTTTGGCCACAGAAAGACAATGGACTTGAAGGACAGACATTTGTTCTTTTCAGGCTCAGGAGTCGTCCTAGCCCCCTAGACCCAGGGCTGGGGCAAAGGTTGGAGTCGTTTAGGAGGGCTGTCCTGTTGTACTCCTCCCCTATTATAAATATTTGATTTGTCCATGTGCTCTGATGTTTGAATTGTTCGTTTGTGCTGGTTTAATGTAAATTATTTAAGTGTATTTTCTTTAATAATCTTAACCAAAAGAAAAAGAAAAGAAAAAAAAAAAGAAACTAAGACAAAGGAATTGTAGATTAGAGACTTTATTTTCAGGGCAAAATGATACGGATAAGTGAACATCAACTGACCAGAAATTATTTGCTTCTGTCTGTTAGACACGTAATGGAGTCATTTAACTAGTCAAATTAGGAGCTGCAGAAATGCACCATGCTTCATTACTGAGTTCGAATGGGCACCATTTTACATTTACGTCAAAAATTATCTCATAGCAAATTAATGTTTTCATTGTGCTGAAAAGCTGAAGCTATGCAGTGTTAGCACCACCTAGAGGCCATTGCAAAAATACTTCAAAGGGATCTACACCCAAGGACAAGATGATCAATAGATCAGTTTTAGGGAACAGAGTCCTGACCCCCTTTTCAAGTAAGAACGCAGTCATTGACTCTGATTAGCTGGGTTTGGCTTATGATGTGAAGTTCTGAGAGTTCTATGAAGATTTCTCTAAACTTGGCTTAATATGCAACGTGCTAAAATGTTTCTGCAATTTTCCACCCTCTCTCCGTGTTGCTCTTTAAGTCTTGAAAATGTTTGCTTGTTTTTTTCTCACTTTGCTTGATTTTTTTCCACCTTGTATTATATCAAAATCTCAGATTTTAGCTGAAATAGCATAATTTTAGCTGAAATAGCGTGGTAAATAAACAAGGAGAGTGTTTTCCTCCCATATTGTAAGTTGGCATCATTATAATCTTTCTTCTGTTAGTAAAAACTTGTTATCTATGGAAAGAGGCAAAAACATGACATTGTTTCAACTTAAAAACTACTGAAACTAGTAAATTCTCTGTTCACATAGGTTATAAAAGGTTGGTAGAGTTCTCAAGAATGTTGGTTTCTGTTCAACTCAGAGAGAAACCATTTAGGATAAAATAGCAAACCTCTCCCTGATAAAAAAAATATTGATTAAAATGATGTGTGGGCATTCAGTGACTCTGGGAAGCCAGAGCATACTGTCAGAGCAGAAGCAAAAGAAAAGATCAAAGCATATAAATAGAATCGAGAACTTGAGAATATTTCAAGACAACATTGATGTCTGAAATATATGTGGATGACTGCATAATGATCGAGGCAGACATATTTCAAAGTACAGCCAGACTCTGACCTCCAGCTGGGAGCTTTAAATTCTCCAAAAGACGTCTGTTTTCTGAAAAAGACTTACCTACCGCTGCTCCATATAACGGGAGGAGCCCTGGGCTAGGAGGGGAGCTAACAGGTGGGTGGCCCCCGTGGGTTCGGGGTCCAGGCCGCCGAGAGGGCGTTGCAGGACACCCTTCCTCCGAGAGGATAGTAGGTAGGATTGCTCTGGCTCCAGGTGAGAGACGCACCCGTTTCTTCATGCGCTTCCCTAGGGGGCGCCCCACTGCAGCGTCTCTCAAGGATGAGGTGGTGATGCACCTCTTAGCTGTACCTCCTTTCAGAGAGTTGGCTTCACCCCTCTGGCCCTCGTCTTCTCCCAGCTGCTATTCTCCTGCTACTTAACTTTTTCAGCAAGCAGAAGCTGGAGAAAAACAAAGTGGCAGGTGTGATTTCTAAACAAAACAGAAAACTCTGATTTAAAAACAACAACAACAAAAAGAGAGGATAAGCATAAATAAATAGAATAGCACCCATTTTATTCTTAACTGTGATTCACAAGTGACCGTTTTTAATTAAAATGCTGCCTGCCAACCTCTTTGCAGACCAAAAAGAAAATCCCTCGGAATGTTATCAACTCTCCAGTTTCTGCAAAGATGCTGTATTTTCAGATTTCAAAGAGAGAATCTCCTTTTGAAAGTAAATAATGGCTGGCGATCATATGAGCCTGCTAAGTACAGTGTTTTAAACCCATGCTGTGTTGAAAAGTTCAAGAATTTTGCAGTGACCTTAGGGCCACAGATAGGATAATGAAAGATGGAAAGATGAGGGCAGGGTCTGAAAGCGAGTTCTCTTTTGTTCTAATGGAAGCTTTTTGTGTGTGTGGCTTAAGCTAGTGGTTCAATAGAATTTCTTTGAAACAGACACAAAAAATGTTAAGAGCTGGTTACAAGTACTCTCGTCTGTTCTTCCCCTTAAAATGCAGGGAGAATTTTACCTCTTCTCATGAATCTTGTCTGCTGAAATGTCTCAGTCTTCATGTTATGTTTACCAAGGCCAGGCCGGAGGATCCGATAATTTATAACCATTCCTATTGGGTTTTATGTAATAACTTTGGAACTCATATAAAGTAATGATCCACAAACTCTTTTAATGTTCATTATAAAATATGAAATATTTCTCAGAACCATTGCAATTATGTGACCAGACATAACTGTTTCACACATGAGTAAATACAGGGAGGTTTAACATAACTTTATTATCTTCCTGTCTTTTCTTCTCATTGATGTGATAATACTGTTTTAATATTTTTCTAAAGAAAAGTTAAGTAATTTTAGAATCTCTACTGAGGCCCGCTTTATTGGCTTTTGTAATAGAACTCTCAAATCTAATTGTATTTATGCTCAGACTGACACCAGTAAATGTCGTGAACGGAAGGGAGATGCCCCAAAGCTGTGTATTCCCTAATTATCGATAGATGTGTCTCTGCTGACAAGGCCTGGGGATTTGGGGAGAGTCAGAGAAGCAAAACTGCGATGGAGGCGCAGCCATCAGAGGCCCTGCAGATGCTGAGAAGGGCTTTTCTAAGGGGCAGATGAGCCCCATTGTTCTGTACTCACCACGAAACTTTCCTCCTTCCCTGTGTTGCGTCTGCCTCACCGGGGCCCAGAGCCAGCAGCATGGAACTTCTCGTACGATGCAAGGCTGATCTCCAAAGAGAAGTGTTCCTGGGTCCTGTCCTGGAGATCTTGAGCTGAGTGGGATTGGCCTGGCTGCTTGATCTTTATCTGGAGTGTGGCCTTGGAGGTCAGCTGTCCATGGTGTGACGTGTCCTGCGGTGGTGGAAGGCAGTAGGGACCCACTCTTCTTACTCTCTGTCTGGGCAGCCTCTCCTCTGCCACCCATGTCCTTATGACTCCAGTGACTGTTTCTAGTCTGAAAAGTGAAAGTGGTGTCTGATGTGTCTGACACTTGGCAACCCATGGACTGTAGCCCGTCAGGCTCCCCTGTCCATGGGATTCTCCAGGCAAGAATACTGGAGTGGGTAGCCATTCCCTTCTCCAGAGGATCTTCCTAGTCTGGTACCTGGAAAAGATTGAAGAGGGAAGGTTGTTTGCTTGGGTTTCGGCATCTTCTGGAAAAGGAGAGGCTTTCATAGTGTCAACTCGTTTCTCTTATTTGTGAAGTGAAGTGAATTCACTCAGTCGTGTCCGACTCCTTGTGACCCCATGGACTGTAGCCTACAAGGCTCCTCTGTCCATGGAATTTTCCAGGCAAGAGTACTGGAGTGGGTTGCCATTTCTCTTATTTAGTCTTAGACAAAAGCTTCTTGAAGCCTAGTGTGCAAACCAGTAGCCATGCATCTATGACTATGCGGATTCTGATTCAGTGGGTCTAGGAAAGGTCCAAGAAAAGGCCTTTCTCGTCTGCTCCTGGCTGAAGCCCCTGCTGTGGGTTGCCCTGGGCTGGATTCCTCGTCCACCTTCTCCTCACTGCTCTTCCCCTGGAGGTAAACAGAGCCGCCAGAGAGTCTAGAGGGCAAGGTGAGGCCCTCAGAGCGGCTCAGGTAGGATAATGGGAACCAAAGTGTAGTCTGGGGGTTGGACTCCGCTCACAGATGTGTTTTGTTTGGCTTGTGTGATATTTACACGTTTGTCTTTTGTTAATTGCAAACATTCTAAAACTGTGAGGTTTTTACTTACAAACCCCGGTTTCCGGGTTCTCCGGAGAAAGTGGACTATCCAGGACAGGTGATGGAACTGGATAGGGGGCTCGCTTTAGGTACACATGGCTCTCGCTTTCCCCAGGGATCTTCCTGCCCTCGGTGCTCCTCCCTCTGTGCTCAGCTGGGGCTGCCCTGCTCAGTACACAGCATTTGACAGTCTGGCCCATCCAGGGGGTCTTTCATTGGAGTTTTCAGGACGGGAACCCATGCCCACCTCAGAACCCAGATGCCTCCCAAGTGCTTCAACTCTGCCTCTGGCAATTGCTCCTCCTGTTTTAGGAGCTGTTTGAGAGCTCCGTTCTCCCAAGCAAGCTGCTGGAGAGCAGAAAACTCTCCACTAATTAAATGTCTCGAGAAGCCCCCTCCCTGAGGCCAACACCGTGGCGGAGACAAGCAGGCGTGATGTGCAGGCTCCCTGGCAGCAGGTGTGAGCCAAGGGCGGCTGCCCAGGCTGTGAAGGTTCCAGAGGTGCACGGAGCCTGCCTTTCTCGAGGGGCAGTCGACTGCTGTCCGGTTCGCAGGTAGGCAAGTTAGGGGCTTGTCACCGAGTCAGGAATGTTCCTTAGTGCTTAGAAAATAAACTGTGGCCCCTGTCACCACCTGCATACCATGCTCACTCATCCTCAGCCACCCCTGGAAGCCAGTGGGCCGTATTGGAGTTTGAGGTGGCAACAAACAGGCAAAGTCAACATGTGTGGTTGCTATAGCAAACAATGTGGGACACTTGCACGCAGAGGTTTCTCATGACCGCCCCTGGTTGGGTGATGCCTTTAAGGGGAAACCAAGAGGCTCTTCTGCTTCCCTGGGCATCGGCCACCTTGGTCTCCCGTTCCTTTAGCGGCGGACAGCGGCTGCTCGAACTGGTCACCACGCTGCTGCTGTGCCGACTCCGCTTGGTTTTCCCTGTGTGAGGACCAGCAGCCCAGCCCCTGCGTGAAACGTTGGCCCTGGCCCTGGGAGATTTGAGAGCCAGCCTCGGGGAAGCCCTGCTGAGCTCAGAGCAGAAGCCTCTAAGGCAGTTCAGCTGTGCCCACCCTCCAGTCCTGAGCAAAGACTGCTTCGAGCATAGATATTTTTATCCCTGAGCAGAATTCAGGGGTAAAATCTCATATTTATTTATTTTTTTAAACTGTTGCATACTGGTTAGAGATGGGTCTTCCTGCTGCCAAATTCCTCAAGCTGCCTTCCGCAGCGTGAATGGGTGAAGGGGTCCTCTGCTCCTGCAGCTGAGCCCCATACATCCAGGGAGTCAGAGGCTCACATAGGACACTCGAGTCTTCTGTCTCCACTCAGTTGCTGGTTAGGTAAATCTTGCTTGAATTAAAATTTCCACTTCTTCCTTTTTCAAGATCAATCGTTTTACAAGATCAATCGAGAACAATCGTTTCATAGGTGACGTGTAGTTTCTGGACTGTTCAGTGATAGAGTGCACAGAGATAGCCACGCTCCAGCTTTCTTAATTATTGTCTCAGAGGGTTCTGCTCAATGCTGTTTGTGAATATGGACGAGGGAATCTATCACATGTTGCACTCAAGGAAAACAGCACCCAGCTATAACCACATGCAAAAGAAATGCCATACCCACTGCAGGGCACACTGCTAGGCACGGGGAGCTGGCAGCCAGGGAGTGGTGGCAGTCTGGAGAAACTAGGATGAAATTCGCCCTCATCCCCAGAGTTTGCAGTCTACTCGGGGAAATGAAGCAATAATATGCATATAAGTTAAATGGATATCTGAGACAGTGAATGATAAAGTCAAAATAAACGATGGGGAGGAAATAAGGTTGGGAGGAGCAGGAGGACATTGAGCTGAGCCTTGAAAGACGGGGAGGCTTTGATGCAAAACAGTGTTTTAAAGCTTCATGCAAAGAAGGCAACTAGCAAGGATGTCCTCTTGCCTTTAGTGGCCTTTTCTCTTTCACCTTCACTCACATCTGACAGTATTTGAAAGGGCTCAGAAATGAAGTTCTTCTCTTAGCTTCAGCAAGTCACTGTGTTCTAGAGACCTACCCTGGGATCCCTCTCCTGCCTGTCCTTGGTATGACTCTAAGGAGCAATTGCCTGGCCTTCTGAATTGGGAACTACTTAAAATAAAATGACTGTGTTTTATATGATGAATTATTTTCTAATGAATTTTATCAGACTGCTCTTCTGAGCACATTGCAATATGGCAGTGCCGGACTATTTTCTAGCATAAGAAAATAAATTAATTTAGGATTTTTTAATCACATTAAAACAATATTAAAACTATGGCGTGTCTTTTACTAGGCCTTCACTGGAGCACACTGTGCTGCCGTTGACAGCCCAGCCGGGAGACGCACTGCGTTGCTCGTAGCATCCGTGGCTGTGGGTCTCGTGTATGTGCACGGGGACAGCAAGCTAGCTGCTCTGCGGCTTGCTCTCCGGAGTCAGGAGGTGTCATGCCATCTCGGCAGGGACACAGCCACACATGTGCTCTCTGGTCTGTGACACTCACGGCTTCCCCTTCTGTCTCCAGACAGCTATGCCTGTCATCTTGTTACAAGGCTCCACAGAAAGCCGGGCTCACCCCTAACACGGCAGAGATGATGCAAAGCCACCAAGCCAGGCTCATTAGATGCCCTGCACGTGGGGGCCTTGGTCTCACTTCCTAACTCAAGGGAGCCCGCCTGCCTTAGATGGCCTCTACTTGAACCATGGAAATTGCAGGGGAGACTTGGTGGAAGGCTCATGGCCTGATCGGAAAGTGAGAAGCTGCTTTGAAGGCTTTCCTTTCGCTTAGCTTGTCTGCTTTACAAAGCCTCTCTTTCCTGGAGTTAAGTCACAGTTAGTCTGTGGCAAGCCTTGATGCAGCACAGGGAGCCAGAAAGTGAACGTGTTAGTTGCTCACTTGTGTCTGATTCTTTGAGACCTGCATGGACTCTAGCATGCCAGGCTCCTCTATCCATGGGATTCTCCAGGCAAGAATGCTGGAGTGTATTGCCATGAACTCCAGGGGATCTTTTGACTCAGGGATTGAACCTGGGTCTCTTACACTGCAGGGCAATTCTTTACCCCCTGAGCCACCACCACGGAAGCCCGTAGGGGATCAGAAGGGGTAAATATTTCATCTGAGATACCATACTGATGGTGCCAATGCTAGTGTTAAAGATGCAGAAAGAAGATATTCAAAACATGTTCATAAGTTCTCCCAGTGGCGTGTCTTGGCCATACTTGGCAGACCAGACACTCAGATCCAGGAATGTCCTAGAAAGTAGAAAGCATATAAATAACAGAGTAGTCAAGAGCTAGGGACTGGTGCCTGATAGATTCCAACTAGGACATGATGCCCAGGAAGCAACTGAACCTCACTGAGCTTCAGTCTTCTTCTCTGTAGGATGAGGATGGGAATAGAACCTGCCTCAAAGGTTAATCACTCTATGGAACATCAGTATCCAGAGGCAATAAGATTCCAGGAATATGAGATGCTGGAAAAATCCAAGAGGACCCTCTGCTAAAGCCACTGTCCTCCTGGTTTCTGTGAGACCACTGGCTCTGGGACTTCCTCTCCACTGGCTCCCCCTTCTTGGTGCTTTATCTGACTCCTCTTCCTCATTTGCCCTCCTCAGGCTCTTCACGGTTCAATCCTGACCTCTTCCTGGGAGATCCTAGCCTCCCTCATAGATTCCACCACGTGTCTGCTGGTGGTTCTCAGGCCCCAAACCTTCAGCCCGCTTCTCTTCTCCAGAACGTCCACTCTAATATGCTACAGGACTCCTCCGTGGGGAGATCTCACAATCTCAAACTTAGGCGTTAACCTTGATTTCTCCCTTTCCTCCCATCTAGTCCACCAAAAAGCCCTGTCAATCCTATCTAAAAAATGAATCTGGAATCTCTCTTTCCTCCATCTTCACCCTTCACTGTGGGTGATCATTGTCTCTTACCTGAGCTATGATTAACTGATCTACTAGATCTTCCTCCAAACCAACTTGTACCCTTAAGCTAGAGCGAGCTTCTAGGACATAAACTAGTTTTTTAACACCTTTCAAAAGCTTTCCATCCCCTTTGGATGATTATACAGAGTGAAGTAAGCCAGAAAGAAAAACACCAATACAGTATACTGATGAATACATATGGAATTTAGAAAGATGGTAATGATAACCCTGTATGCGAGACAGTAAAAGAGACACAGATGTATAGAGCAGTCTTTTTGGACTCTGTGGGAGAGGGCGGGGGGTGGGATGATTTGGGAGAATGGCATTGAAACATGTATAATATCATATATGAAACAAATCACTAGTCCAGGTTTGATGCATGATACTGGATGCTCGGGGCTGGTGCACTGGGACGACCCAGAGGGATGGTACAGGGAGGGAGGAAGGAGGGGGTTCAGGGTGGGGAACACGTGCACACCTGTGGCAGATACATGTTGATGGATGGCAAAACCAATACAATATTGTAAAGTAATTAACCTCCAATTAAAATAAATTTATATATATAAAAAAAGAAACTCAAGGCCCCTTAGCTACAAAGCCCAAATGATCATGTCCCTACACAACCTTCAACTTCATCTCTCAGGGTCTGCTCCAACTGTATGGGTCTTTTCTCTGATCATTAAACCCTTCTGGCTGTTGGACACCACAGGGTCTTTGAGTACTCAGCTCTCACTACCTAGAATGAATGACAGCGTCCCCCTTGACCATGCACACATACACACAGC
This sequence comes from Nanger dama, assembly GCA_917880005.1. Taxonomy (NCBI): domain Eukaryota; kingdom Metazoa; phylum Chordata; class Mammalia; order Artiodactyla; family Bovidae; genus Nanger; species Nanger dama. The sequence goes on from CAKJTW010000012.1 coordinate 40,760,558, forward strand.
TTTTCGTGGCCAGCTCCTCATTCATTAGGCCTTACTTGAAACATCATCTCTCAGAGAGGCAGTTGCTGGCCATCCACTCCATAATGGCTCATTGCTCTATTATTCCCTCTCTCAGTCCCTTGCTCACTCGTTGTTGTTTAGCTGCTAAGTCATGTCCGACTCTTGTGATCCATGGACTGTAGCCTGTCAGGCTCCTCTGTCCATGGGATTTCCCAGGCAAGAAACTGGAGTGGGTTGCCATTTCCTTCTCCGTGGGATCTTCCTGACCCAGGGATCAAACTCACGTCTCCTGCATTGGCAGGTAGATTTTTACCACTGAGCCACCGGGGATGCCTGCTCACTTCTTAGCAATTATTTTAAAATGTGTGTGCTTAGTTTTTTCATCAGTTTTGGGTCCAATTCTGCCTCCAAACTGAGAATCAAAGCTGTCAGACACCTTGTCTATTCTGCTTATGCTTTCATACTTCTGAATACCACAATGTCCAACCCACAGAAGAAGTTTAATAGTATTTCTTAAATGAGGGAATGAAAAATATGCACAGATACATAAAATAAAAAGTACTTAAGTAAGCATCAGTGTCCACTCCTGTTTAGAATCTGCTTCTTGGGTCCAGACAGTCATTTCTTAGGTGTGCTCATTAGGGATGTTGCAGACTTGGCTCAGCGGAATCTAACTGTACCAATTGCATGGGCGTTTTTCAGAGATTTCTTATAGTAAATAAGATCCTCTGAGCCCCTGTGAAATGCTGGAAGTGATGCATGCAAGTGTGGCCTCCAGGGTGAACAGCTGGACCCATCCTTCTGAAGAGAAGACTTAGTCTCTATCCCTGACCCCCCACCCCTATTTGGCCCAGTGGGGGTGTGTGTGTGTTTGCATATGTGTCTGTGAGTATAGATGGTGATCCTCTTTGACAGATTGTTGGCAATTTTAAAATCTCCATCTTTACCCCCCCATGAAAAGCCACAGTTGACAAATATAAGGGATTTGTTAACAAATGTTAGTGATACATGTGGTCACTCCACTTCTCAGTGGAGACGGGACCACTGGTTACTTTGGAACAGAAACTAGGAGGAGGAAGACCCGCATGAGGCTGACAGTTCAAGGGCCAGTGTGTAGAATGCAGCTATAATCCCATCATCCAGACTTCCCTTGCAAAAATGACCCCATTTTGGAGCTGGCATCTTTCTGCGGGGCCTTGCTTGACGAGTTTATCTGTGAGTTGTCACAAAGAAGCTGTTTCTAATGTTAGGAAATGCTTCAGTGTTGGCAACCCTGGATCACAAGGACTTTTCTCCACCCTGCCATCTCCTTGTGTAGTAGTAAAAAAAATATATATATATCCTTTCACCAAATATATATATATATCCTTTCACCACGGGGACTCTGATGTTAAACTATATAAATGAAAAAAATTTACTTTGAGCCTAAAAATAAATATATAACACAGAAATAACTGATAAACTAATAAATATCTATCACCATTATATTTCAAGATTTCCCAAAGATATCTGAAGAGCACTTAATTGTTACTGAGTAATCAATTATTCAATTAACCTTCTTCTCGTTGAATATATTTTTGATACAACTTTTGAAGCTTCAGCTTTAAAAGGTTCCTATCGATTGAAAGTTTCAAGGCCATATGGCCTGAATATTGGATTTGTGCCGTCATGATTGACAGTGGAGGCTGGTAATCACATGCAAATATTTCAGATGGTGTGAGTTTCAATGATGAGGCTACAATGGTGATGCTCCTTTTACAGATAAATATATTCATGCACCTGTGAATGTATATACATATGTACTTACATACACAGAATCTCTGCCTCCTGCATGCACTTCCCCAGCCCCGTGCATACACACACAGCGATGCTTCATTTAGTACAAACATTGACCAAACACAAGCCCCACTCTAGACGTGAGCCCAGCGTTCCGAAGAGTAACTGCATCATCTCGGAGGCCACCCGGTGATTCAGTGATTCGCGTTTTGGGAAGTCTTCTATTTAAACAAGATAAGAGACTGGCAGTGCTCTCAAATGCAAAAACTAAATTGCATGAGGCTTAAACTTGCAGGTTGGAAAAAAGTCATTTCCATCCACAGGGGATCTTTTCTGTCCCATTTTATTTTTCTAGAATCTTCTTGGGTAACCTTAGGTTTGTCAGAGCCTTCATTGACTTCTTTTCTTAATTTAATCTTTCTCCTTTCTCCCAACGATAGTTTAACGTGTGAGTGTGTGGAATTAACAGCGGCTATGATAATCTTGGGTGGTACAAGTCGTATTTGCAAAGAAATCTTTGCTCTGTGTCATGTGGGCAAAGGCTGAGGCTACTGTAGCAGGTTCTGAACTCATCCCTTGAAATAAGTAGTTTCAAGCTTTCTGGAGGCCAAGGAAGAAATGTATGTGTTAAATAGATATAAAATATGCAACCCCTTTCACCCAGAAATTCCACTTCTAGGCATTCATCCAAACAAAATTACCTGATGTGTGGGGAATATAGACATAATGATCATCACACCTTAAAACTGGGGAAACTTACGAAACAACCCACATGCCCAAGAAGAGAGATAAAGTTAAATAAATTAGGTGCCTCCACAGGAAGAAACACCATGTAGCCATAAAATTATATTGCAGAGGAATAATTAATGACGTGGAGAAATATTGACAATACCTATAACATTTAGTGAAAAGCTGTATTTGAAGCATAAATTTTGTAAAAATATATATTTCTGCATAGAAAAAAAACATAAAAAGATTGGATTAAAAAAATAAAAAGATTGGATGATTTTACATTTAAAATGCCCAGGGGTCATTTCTAGGTGTTGAGATGGTGGGAGATTATTATTCATTCGGTCTTTAAGCTTTTATTTTCCACATCTTCTATATATTTTACTAACAAACCTCTGAAGATCTTGAAATTAGCATAGTTTAATAGCTCAGCGCTTACATTATTTGATGCACCCAACTTTCTTGAAAATGGTTTGCGATTGTGGAGACTCTCCTGACCCATCTCCAGCCCGTGTTTCAGTGGTCTTGCCTCCCAGCCCCCCCGCTTCACAACATCTCCTTGGAAGCCACAGTGCTGAGCTGTGGGTGCTAAGACGGGCCCCCCAGAACACAGTCATAATCAAGATATTAGCAAAGAGTTTCTGTCCTGAAAAATACCATAAACAGGCTCGGTTTGACCTCCTTAATGCAGGAGCACTTTAGTAATCTGCGCCTAATGATTTTTTACATTAAGCCCCAGCTTGTGTTGGGCCCTTGTGAGGCGCAGTAATTTAAGAACAGTCATTTTGCACATTCCGATCCCATTATGTTACATTGTTACTGAATAAAGACTGGTATTATGTTGCTCCCATAAAGGGCAGAAGTGGCCTGAATTTTATCTGCTGAACGAATCAATCTGGATTATGTCAGCTGAAAAGAATTGCGACTGCAGACTCTCCCGCAGATGAGGGGGACAGGGTTCTTTTTTTTTTTTTTAATGTATCTGTTAGTTCTGAATACATGATCTAAGATAATACCTTGTGGTGACTGAAAAGTAGTTTTCTCTCTTATTTTTCAGTGAGGAGTGTACCAATTATCATTTCAACATCATGTATTAGGAGATCAATTGGGGACTGAAAGCCATTTCCCCATGTTAATACTCTGCTGTATTTAAGCCGCCCTGACGGCCTGTCGGGGCTGTGGGGAAAAGATTGAGCAAATAATGAGGAAAGAGCTTAGAAAAAGGCAGAGGGTGGGGCTTGGCAAGGGATGTGAACTATTCATCAACAACTCAACAAGGATGATGGAAATAATAAGTTCCCCTTAAAGAAAAAGGGGAAAGTTTTTTTTTTTTTTAAAGAAATAGTTTACCCTAGGTGGGGGGGTGGGGGAAGAAAAACACATTTAACCCTAACTTTATCCTGCTTCTCCATGAACTGATTTTAAACTTCCTGAAATCAGCCAATGCTTCCCTTTGAAATGGATAGTGCACGTTTAAACAGGGTGCATTCTTTAGCAATCAGTTTAAGAAAACAGTGTCTAATTTCCTGTCCATTTGTGCAAATTTCTTAGCATGTGGTTGTGTCATTTAATATCGAAGTACAGTAATGCTCTGCTTTAACGCAGGCAAATCCTTTGCATGAAATAATTTGTGTGATCTTTGAACTGACCATGAATAAAATCAAGTCCTTACTCTGCACCCTTATTTATACGGTAGAGAAACCCTTTGAAACCCGAAGCCCTTCCGGATATGGTTTATGTATCCAGTAAGTTGCTTAAAATAATATAACTCTGTTGCATTTTATAAGTTTCCCCACACTCCTCTAGTCACCATTATGCAACCCCTTCCAAATATTTACCTTAGAAATGAATAGGCTTTTCTAATATTATTGTGCTCAGAGTTGCTAAATTTCCATTCAGCAGACCTAATTCCGCCATCTGCAAAGTTCTAGATTTTATAATACTTATAAGCTGTTTCTAATCTATTTTTACTGCCTTGTTCTGTCCTGAAATGTCAAAGAGTGCAGAATAGGTCTTGGAATTAACATGACAGTTAAGAAACTTGGCAAGGTTTTACAGCAGATTGTGACATTAACAAAATACAAAGGAGAATGGTGAAATTAACATTAATGTATGCTTGCAGACACTATAAAAATCTATATGTCCATGATCAGGGAATTAAAAAATAGGCATGTTTTTAGGATGATGCTATTAAAGGCAGATCTTTACTATGAAAAGAAATTTCCATATGAAAAGCAACTTACTAAAAGTAATGCCGTAATCCCCTCTCTGGAATGAACAACAGGTTTATGGTCCTAGGTCAAGTAGGCATATGGCTGTCTCCGGTTGCCAATTTTTTTTTTTTTCCCTAGGCTTCTTTAATCTGTGATAAAACTGCTTTGAAAGCACTAATAGCATTTTTTCACAGCTGTGAAGGAGATCATATGATAGATGTACCTAGAAGGGAGATCGTTTGTTTAGATTCTCAGATTGAAAAAATAAATCACTTAGGGCCCACTTTTAATTTCATCATGGGAAGGTTTCAAACAGTGCTTTCTAGAGGAATTCATATTGTATTGTCTCTCTCTCTCTCCTTCCCTCTCTCTCTTTCTGCAGCTGCCAGAATCTGCCTGTCCGGGTTGTTCCTCGGTGATCGTAGTTGCGTACACTATAATGGTTTTGACCTTGGGCTGCTGTTTTAGGGACACTGTGTTTCAGGAACGTGGAGTCTTGGTGTTTGAATCGTGCTAGGATGATTCTGAGGACTGGGTGAATGTGTCGACTGTGATCACATCACTGGACCTAGACCCCGGCTCTTTCTTCTGTGTGATCTCGGGCCAGCTACTTAACTTCTCTGAACCTCAGATTCCTCATCCAAAAAACAGCGAAACAAAAACATTGACTTGTCCAGCAGTAGTTGTCTTAGAACAGCATACGTATATATGAAAGTCCCTGCCACAGAGTACCTGTGATTTATGCAGTTGTTGATGTTTTGAATCTAAGAGTGGGAAAACTCAAGTGAGGGTGGGGGTAGGGGAAGAAAATCTGGGCCTTTGAACACACTCTGCTTCCTGTGGAGTCGGTGCAGCTGGCATCAAAGAGCATGTTCTGCTATAAAAATCTCTGATCCTGCGTGTCCTCTGGACACCTCCCAGCTGGGAGTGCTGAACCCTGGGCTGCTGGCCCAGTTCTTGGGTCCAGCAGCTCTTCCCTTAACTACTCCAGGCCTCCACATATCCACCTGTAAACAGGGCACAGGGCTTCCCAGGTGATGCTTGTGGTAAAGAACCTGCCTGCCTGTGCAGGAGACATATGAGAGGTGGGTTTGATCCCTGGGTCCAGAAGAACCCCTGGAGGAGGGCATGGCAACCCACTCAAGCATTCTTGCCTGGAGAATCCCATGGACAGAAGAGCCTTGTGGGCTACAGCCCATAGGGTCGCAGAGAGTCAGATAAGACTGGAGCAACTTCGCACACACACAAACAGGGCACAAGCATGCCTCCTGCAGGGGCTAGGAGAGCAAAGCTAGTTATTCAACAGAAAGCCCTTAGGATCCAAAAAAAAAAAAAAAAACCTCCCTTTTTTTTTTTAAGAAGGAGAAAGTTTAAAGAACAGTAAGTAATGCAGTGTTTTCTGAGCTGTCTTGGGGGGATGACTTGGCTCTGCTGCTCTGTGCCAGCCGTGGAGCAGGTCCCAGGAGGTAACTCAGCCCAGCCTCGAGACGCTGGTTCCTGTGCGGGGCCAGCCATTGCTGCCCTGCCCTCCCTGCCTGCCTGAGCTTGGGGTTTTCCAGGGCGGTGGGGCGCTCCTGGAGGAGATCCTGCCAGGACAGGTAAACTCCGGATCTCACCTAGACTTGACATGTCATGTCAGCCCCACGGAGCCAAGCCCGGTGTCCCTCCAGCTGGACAAGGCAGTCCTGCAAATAAAGTGAGGGACAGGCAGCCATGAGGAGCCTTGATGGGGGTGCCTCCTGGGCAGTGGCAGGTTCACATGGGGTCAGAGGCCTGAGGGTAAAGGAGCGGTCATCGGCTAGAGGCAGGCGTGCTTGCAAACACGTGTGCGTGTGTGCACACTGGCTCCTTATGCTTCTCTCCAGGAGACACTGTCCTCGGCCCACCCGGCCCCTCCCAGCAGGGGGTGTGGGCCTGCCTCCTTCTCTCCTCATGGACACAGGCACTGATGCCCTAGGTGCTTCTTGTCCTTGATGCCTTGGGTTGCTTGGGCCCCCCTTCTTTCCTTCCCAGATCAGGTCCTGGCCAGGCTGGGCCGCCTCCTCTTCCCCACATTCTACCTGATGCTTTCCTGGAGATGCTGGCCGGCGCTGGCTGCACTCACCTTCTTCCACCAGCAGATGGCGCTCTCGGCTCAGCAATGAGGCCCACATGTGCATTTAGGATAAAATCCAACCTGGTTGTCTCTCTTTGGGCACCAGGCAATCTGAGCCTTAGGGTGGATGTTCTCGGAGCAGACTGTGTCCTGCACAGAAGCCCAGGCCTGGGGGAGGGCTGTGTCAAGTGTCTGGTCTAGTTTCCTGCTTCAGAGCTGGGGCTCAGGGATGTGTTTTAATTGCTTCATTTGCTTAAAAATTGAACTTACCCACATTAAAAAGGCAAGGTATATAACAGAGCATAACAGGCAATCTCTGGAAACGTCAGAAGACGCAGTGACAGGAGACCCATGGCCGCTGAGCCACAAGGGGTCAGCACTGAGTGCCCTCTGTCCCCCGGGGCAGTCTAGGCGCTCTCGGATGGGCCCACTTCTGACGTGACTGCGGCCTGTCCTGTGAGTCAGGACCTCAGAGCAAACTATGCTTGTTAGGGTCTTGCGAGATCATAAAAGCAATAACTGTTCATTGAGCACCTGCTGTGCATCGAGCCCTCTCCTTACAGCAGTTCGTTTATTCCTTGGGTGTGATTGTGCCCATTTCATGGGAAGGGAAACTGAGGTTCAGAGGCACTGTGGCATGCCTCAGTTAGTAGAACAGGGACCTGTGCCTGGGGAACGCCAGGCCTTCAGGAGTGGGAGGGGCACTTGAGCTCCCTGAGTTCAGCCCCCTTCCTAGGGGCTCTCCACCCCTGTCTCCTGGCCCTCATGTCCATTATTAGTCCAAGAGGCCTTGTCCCTGCTGAAGCTGCCTGCTGGGGGTGTTGTGGGGGTAGGAGACCCCAAGGTGACAAAGTGACCCTGCAGGCCTGAATCAAGATTCACTGAAGGAAATGATAAAGACTGTGCACAAAATAATGTCAGAAGACTGGCTTTCAGTTAGCTGTGTTTTTAATAGCAAGAAATTAGGTAATTCCAATTTTTAAGTGCCAAGACTAAATGAATGCCTACCTGCTCTGGAAGCCTGGCGCATGTCAGGTTATCTCAGATGAACAGTGGTAGGCGAGTGCCTAACAGCCCGTTTATGACAGTGGTTGTGGTAGCAGATTATAATAGTGAAGAGTGGAGCACACCCAGTGTGTCTTGAGGGCTACAGTTTGCTAGGAAACTATACTGTGAGCCTCACATGTTTTAGATCATTTTATCCTCAAACCCTGTGAAGTATGAATTATTATTAGTCTCATTTCACAAATTAGGAAATACAGGCTCAGAGAGGTTAAGTAACTTGTCTAAGGTCACACAGCTAGTGATCAGTAGAGTCAGATTTGAAATCAAGTCTGCAGGGCACCATCATTTCAAGGCATTTTATTTCAATGGGCATGTAATTTGCCTCTGAAATGACTGCAGTGCTCTTTAAAAGTGCTAACTGCCCTGAGCTGTCTGGATGCCTCTTGGATGTTAAGTGCAATATTAGACAAAAATTTAATTCTTTGGTTCATGTTAATGGTCTTGGCCGCATTTTGCCCCTCTCCAGGAAACAATTTTTGCGCAATTAGAACATTTACCCTAGAGATGCTCTTCCAAATTTGGCTGAGTGCCCCTAGAGTGGCAGTTCCTGACCTTGACTTAAAGATCTAAGTAGTTTTTCTTTGGGGTTGGGGGTTGAGGTTTTCTCTCCTTTTGCTTGCAGAATGGTTCCAGCATTCCTGGGCCAATGATGGGACCCTTCTAGACATTTTTCCCCAACCCCTAGCCAGGCTACAGATACTTTATGCTGTGTGTGGGTACAGGGACAGCTCCTGAGTATAGTGGCTCCATCCAGGACTCTGGGGTCCAGGTTAGGGGTCACTGCAGCCCCAGAAAGCTCTAGTAATAGCAACATTTAAGCTGGGCCCCAGTTCCTTGCTTTAGAGTTGACCTAGGTCTGTGCTGGGGTTTGGAGGCCAGCTTCAGGGTTTGCTGATACTGCTCAGAGGCTATGTGTCCCTTCTGTACAGGGGACTCACAGTGCTGGCCACTCTCAATCCCTGGCCAGGTGAATGACAGCAGAGAAGTTCCCAGTTCCTGGCCTGGGAGAAAGCCTTTAGCTGCCATCACCCCTGGAGCTGTCAACATGCCCATCAATCCCCCCTCCTCAGCTCAGCTTACTCTCCCGAGGGCCTTGTGGGTGCAAAATGCACCCAGGGACTTTCTGGTGCAAAATGCAAGACATCTGAGGAGCTTCCATTTCTTTTGGAAAAGGACTGCTCCTTGAATGTCCAGAAGAAGGAGCCAGGCCCCTGAGGAGAAGGACTGATCACATCTCAGCTCGGGGAGTGTGAGTTCTGTGTGGGTAGCAGGAACAGGTGGCTTTGTGGGGGCCTTAGGTGCCAGAGCATTGCTCCCAGGGCAGTCCATGGAGTTATCAATGGGGCGGGCCAGAGGCTTCTCAGAGCCCAGCTAGATTATTCCTGGATGCAGCAGGAGCAGACTGTCTCTTGGAGGTGATGCCCTGGCTGGCAGGAGCGAGTGTGTAGTTTCAGAGAGGAACTACAAGCAATTTTGCGGAAATACCTCTTGTCAAGTCAGGTCCCCCATCTCTATTCCTCACTCACTTCCCCAAACTGGACATCTGGCAGGCTGAGCTGTGCAGATGTGTTCCAAGGACCCTTAGAGATAGCTGAGAGCGTGGAGTCCCCTGCTTGAGGGAGGAGCCACCCACATCCCCACTCTTTCTGGAAAGCTGCCTGTCCACCTTTGGCATCCCCGAGGACTCAGCCTCAGTGTCCAACCGGACTGAAGGCAGAAGGGACAGGCTCCTGGGGAATCTGGGGCTGCAGGCAGGTGGGACGTTCCAGTTGGCTTCCTTTTCCAATTCAAGGACCCGGTGGCAGGAACCCGAGATGGTCACAAGAGGGCGCCCGAGGCCTGCAGAAGGCATCCTGTTCAGTCGCTTCCGATGTGTCCGACTCTGTGCGACCCCATGCCCTGCCGCCCATCAGGCTCCTCTGTCCGTGGGATTCTCCAAGCAAGAATACTGGAGTGGGTTGCCCTTTCCTTCTCCAGGGGATATTCCTAACCCAGAGATACATCTCCTGCATTGGCAGGCAGATTCTTTACCTGGGAAACGGAAACTGGGCTCCATTTGTAGAAAACCTGGAAGATTGCTCTATTTGTGAGGGATAGATGTGTTCAATGAATAAAGGTTCGGATTGACCATCCCCGGGGTGTTGGGAAAAGATATGGGGCTAAAATTTCTCTTACTCTTGGAAAAAATTAAAAGAGAAAAGGCATCAGGGTAGTCACTGTTCAATTCTGTACTCATGGAGACAGGCTGCATTTATGGAGCATCTGTTGTACACAAAGTTTGAGGGTATGCTGTGGGCGAAACAGAGTCCCTTCCTCCCACAGGATGCAGGGGAAAGAGCTGGGCCCAGTCCCCACTCCACGTCCAGACCCACGACTACCCAATCCAACATCTCCCACTCTGTCACTTTCCCCAGAGAGGAGAGAGCTCAGATTCAAAGGGCCTTAGCATGGGGCTTGACTGGCCTGAGTGCCTTGGTGTGGGAGTCTGGGCCCACTCTCTATCCTTGAGATTCCCAACAAGGATAAAGGGCTTTCCAAGACAGGTGAGGTCGAAGGGAGACTGGAGCACGCCCTCAGGTTGGGTTCGAATCCGGTCCTCAGTAGCTATGTGCCCTGGGGGAGCCAGTCACTCCTCTGGGTTGCAGAGTTCTGCCTGTAAAGCAGGTAGGCTCTCAGTTACTGCTCTAGCTTCGGACAGACTCGTAGCTCCAGCGAGATTTATGCAGAGAAGCCTCTTTAGCCTGATGCTGGTGCAGAGCAAGGATTTTGCAAGAGGCTATTATTATTATTGACATTGCTGTTGTTGTATCCTAGGCTCTGCTGGGCGAGTCCTGGGAGATTCCAGGATCTTTCACGATGACGAGAGCTTTGTTTTCTTTATTGGGGAGCATCTTCAATGCTCCGTCTGTGGAGTCAGGTCCCAGGAGACCCTTCTGGAGTCGCCCCTGGTTCATCACTGGCAGATCTGAAATTAGGAGCTGTCCTGGGTCTGGTCCCATCCATCTGTGCAAGAGTACATCCTGTCGGTTCTCCCCAGTTCACAGCCACCTCCTGCTCCTCCATCCTCTGCTCTTCTCCCCCATCAGATCCTGCCCCACCCAGGGTCCCCCTCGCGTCTCCTGAGACACCTTCCCTCGTGCTCATCCCCTGTTCAGTCATTCATCCATCTCTCATTCACTCAGCACACGTGCAGGTCAGGTCCACAGCAGGCCCTGGGACAAGAAGGATGCACAGATCTTCGTTCCTGTACGAAAAGAGATGGTGGGTCTGGGCACGTGAGTGTGTGGCGGGTGCCCCTGGGCTCCGCCCCCCTGACCTGTATTCAGGCCGGAGACTGGGGAAGGGGGCCAAGGGAGGTTCCTGAAGGGAGTGCCAGTCTGAGTTCTGGAGGGCTGAGCGAGGTGACGGTGACAGAGGTGACCCGGCTGAGGACATAGCCTGCAGCGACGGGCCCAGCTTGGGGCTGATGGGGGTCCTGGGGCTGATGTGGGAGGGCAGTTTGGAGGTGGAGGCAAGGGCAGGGGTCTGCAGAGAGACCGAGACCAGGTCATGGAGATCTTGTCAACTCAAAGGAGATGTTGGTGGCCCTCGTCTGAGTGGTTCTGGGCTGCAGAGGGCTAGGGCAGGGATAAATGGGGGAGGCGGAGAATGGGGCAGGGCGGAGGTCCCAAGCTTGGTGAGGACCTGGCCCAGACTGCGGGGAGAGGACAGGGAGGGTCTAACTCACGAGCACCCGCCCTGCCTCATGAAGCCCTAACATAAACAGACGCAGTGGTGAGCAGCGGAGAGCCTCCTTCCAGGCCTCATGCAGCAGGTAGAATGGCAGGAGGTCCCGTGGGCACCAGGCTGGGGCGCAGGGCTGCCCTCCAGGCACCGGACGACTGTCCATACTAAGTCTAGACGTTTCCACATCAGCCGGACTCTGAGGACTGGAGTCTGTGGATCCCTGGGAACCCAATCCACTCAGCCCAGACCAAACCACTTACTAGAGGTCCTAACTTGGGGCAAGAATGTTTTATTCCAAATAAGATTGATTACACGGCTAGAGAAACTGGACTAGACAGAAGCAAGTAACTTCCCTCTCTTGTGGAACTCAGAACGTCTGATGAATGGTCACCAGCGGACGCCGTCTCCCTGGTGGTGTCCGTGTGTCTGCAGAGTGTCCCCGGGTATTCCAGGGCTGTTGCTGGCAAGATCCATCCCTGATAGTCCTGAGTTTACCACCAAATGTAATATTTTATACATTAATACACATATTTGCAGTAATACAATTAGTGAACACATCAGCTAGGTGCTGGAAGCGTTCTGAGGCTGGGCTGGTCAGCAGATTTGCTTTGGGGCATTACTTCCGCAGAAAAGTGTGTTCTGTAGTTTGTTCAGAAAACAGGATCAAAGCTGAGAGAGGCACCCCCTCCACTCCTCGTTTCCTCCTCATGTGTAACGAGGTGAGTTCCTAGCTTGAGGATCTGTTAGAAAGAGCACTGGAATGCGACGATGAGAAGTCCTGGTTTGAAAACAAACAAAAACAAGCCAACAAAACCAGTCCCCACTGATTGCTCCTGTGACCTTTGTCTTTTGCTTGGATTCTTGCAGAATCAGATGCTGAGACCAGGATTTCCCTAGAGTTAGTCTTTGGGGGAGAAGATCTTGGTAAGGATGAGGCAAGGGTGGAGACATGAGGCAAGAAGGAGGGGCCCAGATGGAACTCGTTTCGGAGCAGGTTAGTGCTGTAGGGGAGGGGGCTCAGGCCTGCTGGGGACCCACTGAGGCCCATGGGAGCATTTATAAACCAACCCCTTGGTTGACTGAACCTCATGCTTCAAACCAATGTGATCCCTGGGCTGGAGAACAGCCTCAGAAACCCTGCAGTCTTTGACACATGTGGGAACAGGCCTGAGACCCATGGGAGCCTCGCCTCGGGAGCCTCAGTTGCCTGGTCTGCAAGGTCAGCGGTTCGGTCCTCCCAGGACCTTCTGGGGCGGTGCGCGTGGTACAGTGAAAGAGATGCGCTGAGCCCGGGGCCAGCACTTCTGAGGCGCTGCCGACCTTGCTTTCATTGCTTTTCTGTGTGGTCTTTTTCTTTCCTGACTCAAATACTCATCTTCCAGTTTATTTCCAGATCTTCCGCCGGGGATGATTTTTGATGCCCCACGCTTGGGTCCTGAGCACAAGCAAGGTGTCCTCTTTGTACCTCAGAAGCTCATTCTTGCAGCCTGCTCTCCCTGCCTGGGTTTGCACGTGGGCCACCACAACAGCACCCTTGCACGGACTGTACGGCAGGTCCAGACACAAGGGGTGTCGACTTTTCCTCCTCCTTGCCTCTCTGGCCGAGGCAGTCGTGCCCACCGCCTCCTATCTCTGGCTTACCACTGCCCCCCACCTCCAGCACCTCTGGCCTGAAAGACACACCTCTCGATTTCAGGTTCCCGTGTTTATGGCTAAAATGTTACTGGTGACCGACACGCAGCCCCTTTCTCCTGCGTTGTCATTTTATGTTAATTGAATGCTCGTGTTAATCTAATAGAGTTTAGATTTATGTTGGGTTCCTTGTAGAGCGTCATATTTTAATCAATACACATCCCAACATTTAGACGGACAGATGAGAAAACCTGCTTCGTCTCTGCACTTGGGTTCCATCAGCTGTCAATAATTCCTAATTTGAATCCTTCAGACAGTCAGATTTATGGGTTTGAGTATATTGCATTCATCACAGAAATTAACTTTGGGGGAAATGATGTGAAAGGTCGCATGGCATCTCGCAGAGGCAGATATTGTGTTTCAGAGATGAAGCGCTTGAAATATTTATCTAAGCGGAGTGGGCTGGCAGGGTGGTGGTGAGAGGGTTTCAGGGCCCGGAGGTGAAGCTGTCAAGAGATGCTGCTCCGTAGGGAGAACTGGCATCACGCAATTCCAGGAAGAGCCGAGGTCTAGGGTGGTGCTGGTGTCAGTGTCCATGGGCCACCCGGGGACGGAGAGGGAGTGGACGAATGTTAGGCAAAAGGGGATGCCGCTAGCATATACAGTTCAGTTCAGCTCAGTTCAGCACTCAGTCCTGTCCGACTCTGCGACCCCATGGACTGCAGCACGCCAGGCCTCCCTGTCCATCACCAACTCCCGGAGCTTGCTCAAACTCATGTCCATCGAGTCCATGATGCCATCCAGCCATCTCATCCTCTGTCGTCCCCCTTCTCCCCCTGCCTTCAATCTCTCCCAGAATCAGGGTCTTTTCACATGAGTCAGTTCTTTGCATCCAGGTGGCCAAAATACTGGAGTTTCAGCTTCAGCATCGATCCTTCCTTCCAATGAATAGTCAGGACTGATTTCTTTTAGGATTGACTGGTTTGATCTATTTGCAGTCCAAGAGATTCTCAAGAATCTTCTCCAACACCACAGTTGAAAAGCATCAATTCTTTGGCACTCAGCTTTCTTTATAGTCCGACTCTCACATCCACACGTGACTACTGGGAAAACCAAAGCTTTGACTAGATGGACCTTTGTTGGCAAAGTAATGTCTCTGCTTTTTAATATGCTGTCTAGGTTGGTCATAGCTTTTCTTGCAAGGAGCAAGTGTCTTTTAATTTCATGGCTGCAGTCACCATCTGTAGTGATCTGAAGCCCAAAAAGAGAGTCTCGCACTGTTTCCATTGTCTCCCCATCTATTTTCCATGAAGTGATGGGACCAGATGCCATGATCTTCATTTTCTGAATGTTAAGTTTTAAGCCAGCTTTTTTACTCTCCTCTTTCACTTTCATCGAGAGGCTCTTTAGTTCTTCTTTTCTTTCTGCCGTAAGGGTGGTGTCATCTGCTTATCTGAAATTATTGATATTTCTCCCAGCAATCTCAATTCCAGCTTGTGCTTCATCCAACCTGGCATTTTGCATGATATACTCTGCATATAAGTTTAATAAGCAGGGTGACAATGTACAACTTTGACGTACCCTTTTCCCTATTTGGAGCCAGTCTGTTTTTCCATGTCTGGTTCTAACTGTTGCTTCTTGACCTGTGTACAGGTTTCTCAGGAGGCAGGTAAGGTGGTCTGGTAGTCCCATCTCCAACATATACACAGTACTGTATATAAACCAGATAATCAACCGGGACTAGTATGTATAGCACAGAGAACTCTACTCAATACTCTGTAATAACCTCTATGGGAAAAGCATCTGAAAAAAATGGATACATGGATATGTAACTGAATCACTTTGCTAAATATCTGAAATTAACACAACTTTGTAAATCAGCTATACTCCAGTATAAAATAAGGACGATTAAATTTTTAAAAGTGGTTGCCATTCATGTCAAGTGGAGGACTCTTCTCCTTTGGAATTCTGCTTCCCCTCTCTCATGGAGGTTTCTCTGGAATCAGATCCTGAGTGAAGGATTTGTGTGGTGTGGGCTGGTGACCTGTACGAAAGAGAACAGAGTCCGGGGGCTGCTGGAGCTTTGGGAAACTCCTTCAAGTCACCCCGGGGAGGGGGCCTTCCAGGTCGCAGCCCTCTGTGGGGTGAGAGCACCTTCTGGGGTCATGAACTCTCAGACACTTCCTGCTCGTCCTGCCCGCTGGCCTGGCAGCCTCTGCAGCCAGGAAGAGAGGTTATCAAAGCCTCAGGTGCCGCCTCCGTGCTTGTGAGAGGCAGACATGAGTGTTCAGAGCCCAGGGACTGGGAGCCAGGGTGCTCAGACCAGCCATGCTTAGGGTGCAGGAGAAGATGGCAGGTGGCCGCTGGGCACTGGGAGGGGGCCCCCTGCCTACCTTCCTGCCTTGCCAAACCCCTACCCTGAGAAACCATAGCAGCTGAAGATGCCTGGAAGGCTGTGCTTTCAGGGCTCCCTAAGTGACGTCCAAAGCCTCCTGGGACTTCATTTTCCTCTTACAGCTTTACTTCCTGTAGCATCTGTACAACATCACCTATTAGTCTTGGAGTCCTTTGGTCCTGTGTCTGGGGAACTGGAGATGCCCTGAGACGCTGGGTGCCCCCACAGGTGCCCCTAGACCCCTGTGCAGAGATTTATTCTGGGATAGGGGCTACTCATCTCTGTTTCTGTGTGTGAAAGTGAAAGTCGCTCAGTCGTGTCTGACTCTTTGTGACCCCATGGACTATACAGTTCATGGGATTCTCCAGGCCACAATACTGGAATGGGTAGCCCTTCTCTTCTCCAGGGGATCTTCCCAACCCAGGGATCGAACCCAGGTCTCCCGCATTGCAGGCAGATTCTTTACTAGCTGAGCCACAAGGGAAGCCCATGAATACAGAGTGGGTAGCGTATCCCTTCTCCAGTGGATCTTCCCAACCCAGGAATCAAACCGGGGTCTTCTGCATTGCAGGCAGGTTCTTTACCAACTGAATTCTCAGGGAAGCCCCCATTTCTGTGTGGAGATAAGCAGAAGGACTTGGCCTGGAGTTTGCTGTCTCAAGTGAGTGTAAGACCCCCACTGAAGGACCCAAAGCAGGTTTCTGTAGCCAGTGAGAGGAAAGCTTGAAGAGGGCCCCAGGAGACCAGACAGAGCTGGGCAGGTTCTCGGCTGCATTCTCTGCTAGACTTCTACTTGTTTTCACTTGATTTGCAGAGGGAAAGGCAGGGAGAGCCCTCTGAGTTCTGCATGTCCTGGCACCCACAGGAAGGACGGGGCACTGGTTGGCCTCCCCAGTCTAGCTGCTCTGCACCCAGAGGACGTATTTTCAGGGCTGGAGAGAGGACGGCCCTCTGGGAGCTTCTCCCTGCATGACACGGGTGTTCAGTAGTGAGTTCTCACACAGATACGCACCGGCTTCTAAACTCTGAACACTGTAGCTGAGAAATTTGTAGCACTTGGTGTCTTTGGAGGCATTTTTTGTGAGCTCTCCAAAAATGGTATCCTTGGCTCTTCTGTGCCTTAATATGAACTTGAACTCTTGTGCATAAAGTCTTCTGGATTAGACTTCATGGCAATTTGTGGATCGGTAAATAACGTGGCTTCCACCTGTCCTTGCCATGTGCCGGGAAGCATGCCCACCAGGAGAGGGGATTTCTTTACATCGACAGCATTATTTGGGAACATATCTGTATTTGCAAAAATCCATTATAACCCCTTTGTTGTGGGAGATGCGGTTAATAATGAAGGTAGCAAAAAATATGATTTTAAATCTGTTTAATAAAATTATTCAAGTAGATTTTAAATCACTTTTACAGTTGATTTAACATTTGTGACTGGTTTATAGATTATGATATAGGATGGTGTTTGCATCTTTGCAATTTTATTCCAATTTAGAAACAGTACAAATATTAATTTTTGCTTCAATAATGGAGCCTTTGAGAATTAAACTTGTCTTTTCTCACCACACATTTTATGAAAATGATTTTAATATGATTTTTTAATATATTTTTGAGGAGCCTCTTGCAGGAAGCCCTTTAACAAGGACTGAAATGGAAGTCTCTTCTTGGAAGTTTCTCTTGAGACAAAGCGGGGCAGTTTTCGGGGAGCAGGTTTCTTTGTGGGAGACCTGATGCTTTCTCTACAATTGAAGAAAGTTTGGAAGCTTCTAGAAAAAGTTTCTTAGGCAGTAGGAGCCCAGTTACAGTAAACACTGATTGGTAACCATGGGGTTACCTTGGTTACTGTGGGGCCACCGCGGTAGGCTGGGTCTGTGGAGAAGTCAGACACCCGGCTGGTACGGGGGAGGCTGGGGCTTCTGTGGGCCCAGCTTTTGTTCTCATGGCTAGTGGGGACTGGCCACTTCTCAGCTTCGTGGTCTCAGCAGCTAGGTGACCTGTGTGCAGGTGTTACCTGGTCATGTTGAGTTGGCCTCTTAAGGGCCTCCTGTCAGCCTGTGATGAACCTACAGAGCACACTGGCAGGCTGCAAGGACGGGACCCTGGTCTCTCCCCTCCCCAGAGAGGCCCTCTGGCCCTGCCGTCTCACACTGGCTGCGGTGGTCTTGGCACCGCCGTCTCAGCTCAGTCTACTGTGGGGAGGCATCCACCCTCTCCAACATGGGGCATGGCTCCCAGCCTGGAGTCTCAGTGGGAACAGCTCCTCTGGGGCAGGGGCCAGCTGGCCGCACACTGACCTCCTACAGGGCCTGTCTGGGCCTGACCCGTGGGAGCTGCACGTTTTGTGAACTGTGTGTGACGGCAGGGGATGAGGCAACCCACCTTTCCAGTCAAATGTGACTTTTGTCTTCCTTTTTAAAAGTCCCCTGAGGACTTCGGCACGCAGCCTGGATCTAAGTCAGGGCCGCATGTGTGGACCGTCCTCTCAGGTCTGCGGGGACTTGGCGACTCCTGAGTGGGAGCAAGGGCCCTCGGAGAAAGCCTGGTGTTCTCGTCTCCTCTGGGCTCAGGGCTCACTGGAGCACGGCAGCCTCCAGCATCACCCTGAATCACAGCGTTTTTCTCCCCTGGGAGCAGAGGAGGCAGAGTTTAGAGACCTCTCCCTGAAGCAGTGAACATCAAAACAGTGAGCATTCAACGGGAGTTTCTATCTAAGAAACAAAAGGTGTCAAGAGGGCCTGAAGTGAGAAACGAGCAGCATCTAGAAAGACTCAACCACGCCTCTAGAAAGACTCAACCATGACCACCTAGAGCATCTAGAAAGAATCAACCATGACTGTCTAGAGCGTCTAGAAAGCATCTAGAAAGAATTAACGACGGCGGAGAGAAGCCAGGGGAAGGTGTCTTCAGGTGCCTCACGAGGGTAACAGCTTTCTTCTGCAAAAAGGTGGGCCAGGTTCTGGTGATGAGTGTGAGGTGCTCAGGATGTGGGGGCAGGCTCAGCTCCAGGGGCTCAGGGATCTTGGCAGCGGTCAGAGAGGCTCGTGACCCACAGGGTTTCCCTCCGGAGGCCTCCGTCTTAGCATTGATCAGAGGCCAGAGCTGAAAGGAGAGCTGTCCAGACCTTGACTCTAGACTTGGGGACAACTGTGCACAAGGCTGGGTCTCCCCCCACCCCGAGCTGGCTCTTCATACATCACATCATGGGACTTCCCAGAGGGCTCAGTGGTAAAGAATCCACCTGCCAACACAGGAGCAGCAGCAGACTCGGGTTTGATCCCTGGATCGTGAAGATGCGCTGGAGGAGGAAATGGCAACCCACTCCGGTATTCTTGCCTGAAAAATTCCATGGACAGAGGAGCCTGGCGGGCTGCAGTCCATGGGGTGGCAAAGAGTCAACATGACTTAGCAACTGAGCGTCCACACCACCTCTCAGGAAGGAGCCGCCAGGCCCAGCTGAGTGTTCAGTTCAGCTCACAGCACGGGTGACTGTGGGACCTGAGATAAGAAACCCAGTGCATTTCAACTGCAGGTCCGGAGCAGAGCTCAGACCCCAGCCTCTGCCGTGCCTGCTGGGCCCTTAGGGCAGGGGGTGGGCACTGGGAAACTTCAGTGTGCCCCCACCTGACTGAGCTGTGAATCATCCCAGGGCTTAGGATGCATCCTGAATCCCACCACCTCCCCAGGGCAATAGCTGATGAGGAGAGCCTGGGAATCCTTATCGTATCAGGGCTCTGCCCCCCCCAAGCCTGCAGGGTGTGACAGGGCCTGGGGTGGGGCCTGCTGTTCTGGAATTTCTCCCAGGTTCCTGGGGCTCCTTGGTCTCCCCTCCACCTCCCCTACATCCGAGAGTATTTTTGCTTTCTGCTCTCCAGCAATCCATCAATTAAATCTTCATTCACAATGAGGGAGGGGCACGTTGTGATCACAGCAGCTCCCTGTGGCCCTCTTCAGCGCTGAGCTCCCAGTGGGTGGGAGCAGTTCCCTTCCCTGGCAACAGGTGGTCCCCTAGAAGAAGAGGGGAGGCGGGGGTTGAGCCCTAAATCCCTCTCCAACCGCTTATCCAGGCACCAGCCTGATGTTTTATTTTTTGAAAGTTAATCCATCTGCGAGGTGGATTACCAATAGCGCCTTCCCCTTTACTGTGGCTCCATGATAATCTTGGAAGAAACAGAGGGCAGAGTCAGTGCCAGTGGCTGACTTATTGAGGAGACGCCTGGGGCAAAGGAAGGAGGCTGGTGGGGGGTGCCCTTGACTGTGGCAGGAACAAGGCCTGTGGGTGAACACCAGGGGCCCCTCAGGGTGTGGGGCCAGGAGCAAAGCCCACAGGAGGGGCTCAGGGCTGCATTGCTCCCTTGGAAGCTGCCTCTTTGAAAGATGCCTCATGCACAGAGGGGGGGTTGGGGTGTTCTGGCCGGGCCCTGGGTGTGAGCCAGCAGGGAGGGGATGTGCAGGCGTGGCCGAGTGTCACGGCCAGGGCTCAGAGGCCCTGCCCCCAGCTTCAGGAGGAAGGTTACAGGCAGGTGTGTGTTGGCTCCTGACAGTCTATACACCCTGGCGGCCTGGCCCCCATAGAGCCTCTGAAAGCCTGGAATTGGTAGTTAACATTTAAAACTCAAGGGATTTCACATAAAAATCTGCATTTCTGGCTCCTCTGGAAAATTTAGAGGTATTGCAACCCTCAGTGTGTTTTGCTGCAAGGCGGTGGGCAGCCTAAGCTGGGCAGCTACTGCCCTTCCAGGGCTAAGGTCCCTACCCAGCCCCTCTTCCCCCAGCCTACATCAGGAGCTTGGTGCACAGGTGACGGGGTCCTTGTCACTTGGTAACCGGGACTCAGTGTACCCCAGGTCCCTGTCTCTACTGTGCATTCTGGCCAAGGCTCAGGCCCCTGCAGGAGGCAAGGAGGGGCAGGGGTACAGGACAGGGCTGGGGTGGGTGGCATCGCTGAAGAGGAGTCAGGCTGAACAGAGAAAACTCTGGCAGGCCTGCACAGGGGGACCCTCTTGGCTCCTGGCTGTCACAACGGGGAACAAGGAAGGGAGAGGCAGGGACTGATGGGCAGTCTGCCCTCCACTGACCTGTCCAGCCTCCAGTCGTCATTTACAGCTGCTACAGAACGCCTGCCAGGTGTGCCCTTCACCCACCCCAAGAACATCCTGTCTTCCCACCCTTACACCCGGACGTCTTCCCAAGCCCTGCAATAGCCCAGCCTGCTTGGCTGCACTCCAGGGGAACTTCGCTTGGCCTGAGATCCTCTGTATATACAGAAAATCTGTTTTCGAGATTGAGACCCATGGAGTGGATCATTGTTCAGTTGGCACCTGGCAAAGTAAGTAACCTCTGGAGGGGTCTTGATTTACCAGGCAGAGCTGAGGATGAAAGTGTGAGAAACAGGCAACTGGGACACAGCCGGAGTGCTCACGGTGGAGGGAGAGGAGCACAGTGGGCTGTGCAATACCACAGAGGGCTTCCTGGTGGAGGGGGTATCTGAGCTGGTTTTGGTGGGGGTCCCCAGCAGAAAATGTAGTGACAGGGAGAACTCTTGGAACAAAGTGGAACAAATTCTTCCTCAGTGTTTCCGACCTGCTTTTGCTGAATGATGGAGCTGGGATGATGCTGGGATGTTGGCCTGGAAGCACCTCAGGGCCCAAGGCCCTTCCTCCAGCTCTTAGGGTAGCGCCCCACCAGCCCAGGAGGTAGCTGGTGTTGAGAGTTTTATCTTTCTTGCCCACTGTCCTAATGTGGATTCCGGGAAGCCAGATTGCAGGCTGGTTTATGAGGCGGGAGGCTGGTGCAAACCAGCCTCATTTGATGGGTCCTAATTACTTAGGAGCAGAGTGGCTTCAGCCCTCCTGTGCGTTTCCACGCTGTGGTCTCTGGGTACCCCCCGCCCCCGTAGCATCTCCACTGAGTGAGAGAGAACAGCACCTCCGGAGGCTGTGATGGTGTCAGCCCAGCCATCGTGGGATACAATAGACGCTAATTGTGTCCCCGAGGAGGTTTCCTGAAGTTGGGGTCACTCCGCTGTGTCTTTCCTAAGTGATTCGTGCATAATCGACAGCGAGAACTGGAAGGGGAAATGGTGGGCACTCTCAACACAGTGGGTGGGCGGGCGGGCAGGGAAGGGGACACAGGGAGGGGCCTGAGGGCCCCAGGGCAGAAAAGCCACCTCTCCAAATCCTCGAGCCACTGGTGTCACCTTGATCCTGGACCCCCGACTCCTGAGCCCAAGGCTGGGATTTGCACAAGCCTGTCCCCAGCTGCCCCCAGCATAAACCCACTGTGTGCCAAGGCCATTAGGGCCGGTGTATGTTTCCTCGAGGTAGGAGTGATCTGCTCAGAGGAATCACGAGATGTACAATCGAATTTGGTTTCTCTCCCAAAATATACATTCGTGCTGGTTATGCGCACACGCAAAGCACCGTATAATTCACACAGGCAAGCGAACCAGCCCCATCTAGATTCTTGGGAAACGACCAGCTCTCAGATGAGCTGGCAGAGGCATACGATTCAGACATGACACCCATTTCTTTGGAAAGATGCCTTCCCCCACCCCCACCCCCAGGGGCAAACGCGCCAGTTGGGCATAACGTTAAGTAACATTGGCAGGGGGCACCTAGGGTCCCTCCCGGCACTGCTTCTGGGGTCTGCAAAGATGGTGTCTTTCTTCCCTGCTCTCCCTCTCTGCCTCCCCGCGGCCCCGGGGAAGAGTGGCGTTGGGGTCGGGGCGGTGGCACCTCTTTCCTTCTGGCCACCTCCGGGCAGCACCTCCAGCCGCTGCGTTGCCCTCTCCCCAGGAGCTGAAAGAATCACCTGTCTCTTTTTGGCACCAGCACCCTCCTGAATGCCATGAGAAACTCGTGACCTTCACTCTGGTCTCCATGACGACAAGATGGTATATGTTTAATTAGTTGAGGCTTATTTTAGGACCAATTTTCTTTTATTTTAGGGCAATGCAAGCTATGATAACTGTAAGCATGTTTACGACGCGCGCGAGGCTTAGCTGAAATGTGCCAACAATTCTAGTCAAACAGATGGTGACCCCTGATTCAACTTGCCCTCTCATTCAATTATTCAGCTGTATTTAATTTTCCTCTGGGTGACTCACATGTCATGCCTCCATCTGTCCTCTAGGTGGCGGAAAAGACCATCTTTATGGATGCAATAAATTGTAGAAAGCCAGGTCTAGGGGAATTTTCCCAGCCCGGCCTTGGCTGCAGGAGAGGATAATGAATTTCAGTATTGGAACAATAGTTTCTGCCTAATATCAAATGATGTGAAAGGGTGGAAAAGAATTGGGTCAAATTGTATGTGATTTGGCCACAAGCTCTAAGTAATCTCCATTCTAATAAGAAATTTGAAAGACCTTCCAGGCTTAATATCCTCCCAAATAATTTGTTTGGAGTTCAAGGAGTATTAGAGTGTTAGAGCTGTTTTTATAATTGTGGAAATGTTCTGTTTTCATTTTGAAAACCTCTGCTATTTAATTTTTAGTGGCTGCCAGCCCACCTAGTCTGGGACTGGGGGTGAAGGGGAAGCTGAGCAGCGTCTCTGCTCTTTTCCTCAGTATTCTCTGATCTCCTTTCGTGTTCTCGGGGCTTAGCATTTGGAGTTGAAAACTGGATGTCCCTGTAAAAAGACGAATGGGATTGCTCACTAAATATCTTTGCAAAGATACAAACTTTCTAAGGAAGGAACCAAAGAAGCATGTGGTCACAACCCATACTCACTAAAGACTAGAATTTTTAGAACCTTTGGAAAATGAAACAATCTACTTAATTACTGCCTGCTTCAAGCTGGTCCTCTAGCTCCCCAGACTCCTGCAATAGGAGGAGCTCTACCTCGGATGCATTACACTAACGCTTCCTGTTAATGGACATAGCTGGGTTAATTCAAGCATGGAATTCAGGCCTTTATTCATATCTCATTCAACTTAAGAATTTATACCTTTAACACTGCTTTCTGTTTTTTTTTTTTTTTTTTTGATTCATTAAGACAAGCTCATAGCATGTTACATGTTTATTTCCCCCAGGGAATATCTCACTTTAAAAATCTTCTTGGAACATTGTATATCTTCCCTGTCCTGCATTTGATCAAACCACAAATAAAAGCACCATGTGTCCAACCAAAACCAAGCAGGGTCCACATGTGTGTGGAAGTATCAATGCAGAGACTGCTTCCAAAGACAATAAATTTAATTTCCATGGAGTAACAGGAGAGATGTTCATTCTACCTGAAAATGCTCAGTTCTCGTTTCTGCTTAAGGGCAAAATCCTGGCGATGGAGAGGTTAAAACCACACGCACGAACTGTATTCCTGGAACTTCATTTTAAAGGCTTTGCTTTGGCTTGCTTTCATGCTTTATTTTATCCAGCCAGGGCTTGGTTCAGTCGTTTCGCATTAAAGGGTCTGCATGTAAACCAGGAAATCTTTAGTTCAAGCAAGGGAGAGGGCTGTTAGGCATCACAGGATGACTTCATAGGGGCTGATGGCTTATGGGGGAGAGCCATGCGCATCCGAGGGCTGACCCCACTGCCCAGCGAGGCGGCCTCACCCAGCCTTGGAGGGCAGGCACGGTTGCTCCCTGTTTGTGGCTGGGACACTCACACTTAGCCTGTGAGGCCATTTATGGTTTCGGTGAAGCTTCCAGGGGGTTAAGTGGACATGGGGGTGGCGGTGGTGGGTATCTCACTCACAGCTACTCAGGCCACATAAACTGACCTTAAACACCTTTGCCCTCTCAAGGCTACCAGATTGGGCTCGTCACCTGTCTTGTCTTCCCAGAACCCTCTTACCATTGGCACCACTAGATAACTTTGAGGGGGCTTTCCCAGACTCTCACAAAGAACTGGGTAGGGCACCAAGAGGGTACGAGTGCCATCCCCCATGATAACCCGAGGTCCCGTGGCATCTGTTTCCCAGGCTTCCCCACCTCCCCCAGGAATGCAAGAACAGCGAGACTGAGGCTTTGGAATAAGCCTTGGGCCTCTTAGAAGCGCCGTCACCTGTCCTCCTGGTTGCTCTGTCAGAGCTGCTGGAGATACCAGTTGGGCAGAGACGCCCAGACATCTGGGGGCTCTTACGACTGGGGAGTGTTTTTATTTGTGTGTGTCTTGTGTGTATGCACAGGCTCCTATATACGAGAATCCCCGCTGGTTTGTGGGGAAATCAAACTCTAGGATCCCCATCCGGTTTGGCTCCTCGCAAGCGGCACTTGGGAGCCACATCTAGGGAGCAAGGAAAGGGAGGGCTGCCTGGAGAGGGGGAAGGCAGGGGGACATGTGCGGTAGCCCAGTGAGGTTTAAAAAAATAAATAGTGAAAATGAATCACGGCTTCTCTGGGCCTCTGGCTTCAGTCTGGGATTTGTCTATATTACATAATTTGTCCTGATGGTATCAGACGTTAAAAAATGGGTCCCGCGCAAGTGCACCTAGGGGGTGGGGACTGGGCCCCTCCAGGGGTGCCCTGACCTCCATCCCCTGCAGGCGCCCTGCCACCCGCCACGCCACCTGCCCCCATGGTCCTGTCCTGCCATCTTGCTGAGTTCCCAAGTTACTCTGACGCCCAGAACATCATTTGTTTTTCTTTGTTCGGAAGACACGCTACATGAGCATTTGCATGAGGCCATCTGTATCTTTACAAGCAAATAATGGGGCAGGTAGAGGTGGGTGGGTCAGGATTCTGACCCTGGGCTGGGCTCCTGCATCATGGGGCGAAGGCCAGAAGAGGAAGTTCCTCCCTGGTGGGGCTCAGAACCCTGTCCCCGGGCCAGTGCAGGAGCCCACCGACCTCCCCTCCCCTCCTCTTCAGTCTCTGGCTCTGCCTCGCTGCTCCTGCAGCCGCGTCCCCCTCCCAGTCCCGGGGAGGGTCGCTGGGAGGGGAGGTCTCTCTAGCCAACTCTTCTGCAGCAGCCAGCAGCCCCCAACTCCCAGGGACTGCCCCCTTTTTTGGAAAGGGCCAACTCTTTTTTTTAATTTTTCCTGAAGGTGGCAGTGAAAGAAAAAAAATGACTCGCTTTGAAGATTTAGGAATTTTATTACAAAACAGATGGAGCCAGCGTCCCCTTCATCCCCTTGCGCCCAGGGGCACCGACAATGGAAGCCACAAAGTGGTGCTCACCTGGGCCAGGCCACCCCTCTCCCTTCTGACTCCCCGCCCGGGATAACAGAGGATCATAATGCCTGGGAGGGAGCGCAGCTCGCGGTCTGCCAGGTACCTGCGCGTCTTCATGTCATCCGTCAGCATTCAGCCCCTCTGTCATCTCTCCTCAGCCTTCAGCGTCGCGCTCTCTCATCGTGTTCATTATCTCGGCTCCAGCCCGGCCCTCCCCCCTGCTCCCCCATCCAGTAAATGCATCTTTGTGCAACTCTCAGTCTCCGATTATGAATCGATGATCATGTGGTATAAGAGAGATAGATGGCTTTTAGTTCCATCTTGTCTCCCCTAATTGTAAAATATTAGTTACATTACACTGTGTCTTTTGATTAATGGAACTTATTTGGAGTAGCCTATCCGAACCCTCCCCCTTCTAAAGTCCTCCACTGACTTTTGAGAATTGAGTGATTTCACTTAAAGCAGACAAATAGGCCCTTCAGCGGGGAGATAGTGAGACTGTGCTACTGTGGGCAAGACAGGCTCCGTGCGTGCACGGAGCAGCCAGTGCCGAGGGAGGCTCCCAGGCCAGCCAGGCAAACACTGGGCTGCTAATACATGCCCACAGGGAACTGCCTTCCCTTCCTTATTTCACCCTCTTTTTGGCAAACCTAGCCCATCTTGCTGACTTGCAAAACAGGATGTGAAACAAAATTGAATTAAAATTAAATAAATTGCAGATTGCCACATTCCCACACTCAGCCTGTGTCACATCTGAACTTTGATGAATTTGAGCTCTCACTGGCCATCTCCCTTCTCTCCGAGAAGTGCAGGGCGGCCAGGGGCATGTTGCAGCCCACAGCTGAATCTGTCCTTTAATGCAGAGTTCACCTTATTTGGCACTATTTACTTAAATATGTCTGTTGATAAAATCCTTGTCATACAAAAGGGAAGTCGGTGGCTAAATCCCTTCTTATAATCACTGTCTATCTTTCAGTGTAAATTCAAGGACACGTTCACTTTCAACCTATCAGCTCAATTAAAAGGTCTATTTACTGTCGCTGTGTGTAATGTCTATATCTCGGGGAAATAGGAAGACTGACTTCATAAACAAACTATCAGAAAAAGGTGCCATAGATTAGGAATTCTAGAATACATCTTGATAGAGGCACTTTCAGGACACAGGCTATGTAGAATGCATGCAAATATTTATCTGTATTTTTGTAGGATAGTCTTAGTGCTTTATTCTGACCTTTGGATTTTTATTTTTACTTTTATTTGCATGATTCTTGTAGACACTGACTATTATGTATTTTCTGGGGACATGCTATTTCATTTAATGTACTAGAGGCAGAAGATTGATTTTATTATGTGTATAGGAAGCTGGTAATGTTTTACTTTATTTATTTATTTATTTTCGAGAGCATAACAATGTGTTTATGGCTGCCAGGAAAAGTGAAGGCAGCAAAACAACAAAGCTGGAGCATAAAATCCATCCTGAGGAGTAGATGCCCACAGACATGTAGATCACAGACGGGCAGGCTGAGCCCACGCCGCTTCAGCCCCCCGCTCACCCCCCATGCCTGTCTGCGCGGGAACCTCGCGTGTGTCCAGAGAACCAAGGTCCGCGTCAGCTGTGGGTTCTCTCCCAGCTACCCGGAGTGCTCCTTCCTGTCCCCAGAGCCTAGACTTCAGATTTTATTTATTTCATTTTTCTGTGTGTTTTGAGTCCTTGCTATGGGGAAAGTGTATGCTTGAGGACTCTTTGTTCTGAGTATCAAGGGACCTTTTTAAATGTCAGCTGAGTTCGGGCTGTTGTGTCTCATAAGCCTCCTCGGGGCTTAAGATGTACTTTCTCCAAGTTTTCATTAGCGGCATCACTCAGTTATGCACATCCATCATATTTTGAGAGTATTTTATAGAATATTCTTACTACGGCGTGTGAATGCATATTGACAATTGTTGGCACTTTTATACATTCCACGATACACTTTTATCTGTTATGGATCCATAATACCAAATGTGTAGTAAAAAGCTATATCAAAAGGCAGTTATCCCACGTGCATAAAATGCTCTGACTTAGTCTCTTTAATTTTCTTACTGCAGCTTCTGAAACCCCCACTTCATCCTGATGGACTGCAGTATTTCATTTAAGAGAAGTGCATGGCTGAGAGGGAATGGAGTGACGATGTTTCTAGGGCTAGCGGTGGCTCTAGTCCCAGGGAAGCCCCGGTGCTGGGGCTAAGAGCAGGTCATGAGCACTGCACAGCCCTGGCTGCCCCACCTCCAGCCACCTTCTGCTGGAAACATATCATCCCAGGGGACATGGGCTGGAGAGAAGGCAGACAGAAACTTCAGGGACCTGGGCTCTGCCAAGGATCGGCAGCTGACATTTATGGTCATAGCAGTCGGCAACGTCTGTGCTAAACTCTGGGTGGGTGTCACCAGGTGGATCTTGCCGCCCTAAGCTGAGCCCCTCTAAGAGATGAAGAAATGGAGGCTTGCAGCTGTGGGGAGCTCATTGCTCAAAGGCCAGGCAGCTAAGTGCTGGGGTCAGGCTGGCCTGCATCCCACGTCTGGCTCTGCTGGTTCCTCTACCCTTCTGCATGTGTTTGCAGTAAGTCTGGGCTTTAACTGACTGCTTGATACCATCTCGTTATTTTGAGGATTCAGCGAGATGATCCTTGTACCATCTCTGACACGTCGTTAGTGCTGAGACACCGAGAGCCTGTGTGTATATGTGTGTGTGTGTTGGGGGCGGGGGTAGCATGAGGGGCAACTTATCCCCCAACCAAAAACACTTCCTTTAGGAGACCCTCATTTTTTCCTTCCTTTTCTGGTTTTCTGAATCATTTGGGGGTTGGGGAGCGTGTGGAAGCTCAGTTCTTTGGGTAGGCTTACAGATTGGCTGTGGTTATTGTGACAAGGTGGTCATCAGACAGGAAATAGAAATTTGGAGATTCCCTCTAAAAGGAAGACAGCCAGGGCCTCGGGACGGTGTGTGGATGGGCTGTGCTTAGAGTGACCAGAAGGAGCTGTTGGGGTCACCTGTAGCCCTAACTTCCCCATGCAAAACGTGGGTGGTAGGTGTGGAGTTTCTCAGCCAATCACAAAGAGTGATGCACGTGCAGAGAATGAAGGCAGTGACGTGGAAAGGAAAATGGGCACACATGCTTGTTAGTTGGGGCTGCAAGGCACAGAATGAGGATTTCCTGCTCAAGACCAGAAAGTGGAAATTCCACTGTGGCTTGTTGTTTGGCGTCATGTATTTTAAAAAATAAAATAAACATCTGGTTGTTTGAATGCAAGTGAGATTCCCCTGCTTCCTTCCTTGCACACCGCCCACCCCACCCCCATCTTAATTTCAGCCAAGCTGTGTGTGTAAACACTGTCTTAATTGATTTCAGGTTAGGGAGTCTGAGAAATGCTACTATTCAGAGTCCTGTGGTGCTGGACATCTTGAGGTGTCTCCAGAAAGCCAACAATAGGTACTTACTTGCCAGCCACCTACTGTGTGCAGGGTTTTGTCAGAGATGGGCTGGAGACAGCTACCAACAAGGCTGGGCCACTGTCCTCAGGGAGCCTCCGAGCAGGGAAGAACGTCCACACGCGGACCAGGTCCTACCATTGAAGGGGAGATCAGGGCCCCTGGAGCGAGTAGGGGCCTCCAGAGAGAAAGTTCAGGGGAAGGGGCTAGAAGAAACTGGATAATTAAACTTAAGATGAATTTGGTAATGAAGCCACATTTAGTTTCCATTCAGCTCTAATCTTAACGATGCATCTATTTTGAGACTCAGGAAAGACTTCAATTTGTAAAGTAAATGTTTGGTTGTTTACTAATGATCACATAAACTATTCCGTTGGATCATTGACACTAAATGACTTCCTCTCCAGTCTCATCCTTAAGCCAGGATCTTTGATGGTTTAGAGAAGAGGGGTCTGGAGTTGGACCACTTGGTTTCAAACACTAGGTGCCCATTTCCTGCTTCACCTGGGCACACTGCTGATTGGTTTCACATCTTGGTTGCTGCACTTGTGAAGTGAGAGGACCCACTCATCGGGCTCTGTGAGGACTATTAAATGTGATGACAAAGCCCGTGGATGCCATCCGTGATCCCAGGCTTAAAACAAGGGCAAAGAGTATCTGGTTAAAATGCACCTGCTAGAAATAAACACTACCTTCTTTTTTTTAAAGTGATGCTTGGTCCTTCTTTCCCTTCCAGTTTAGTCAATCACTTTAGAAGGAAATCTGTAGTGTAAATAAAGATACTGGCTAATTCTTATGAGGAATTTATGGCCTGCTCAGAACAGTCTAAGTGAAGAAGGGTGGAAGAGCACATCTCTCAGGTGGGGAGGGAGATCCATTTGCGTGTAGTCTAAATCACTCCAGAACAAAATCTAGAGTATCTTCTCACAGTGAACCATCCAGCTGACTGGTTTGCGGAACAGGCCGAGACGAGATCAGGATCCCTCTGTGTTAACAGTGGGATCTGCTCTGAGACCACCTCTTCCTCCCTGGGGGCCCCACCCCCCTACAGACACGTCTGAAAGAGACAGACTCTGCATCTGCTGCAATTGTCCCAGAAGGCCTGTGGCTGGGATGAGCCAGCCCCTGTCCGTGTCCCAGGCCGCATGTAAAAGGGATATCTTGATGATAAAAATCTTCTTGTCACTGAGACATTCCTCAACTGTTAGCAATCAATTTGGAGGTAGGGGGTGTGGGGTGGAAATACCAAAGGACATCAAAGAGGGTCTCACTCCCAGACTCTGCTCTGTTTCAAGGCTCCCGTAATTTGGGAAGGTTGTATGCTAAATAATTTGTGAGCCTCCAAACACGCAGGTTATTGTTTGTGGACAGATGGTGTATCGCGTTTTATCGCTTTTCCTTCTGTGGGTCCTCATATGTGGGACTGATGTGCATTCTGAAGTCTTTGTCTCCTTGCTAAAATCTCTAATCTAAAACAGGCAATCAAGCACAGAGGCAGGGCTTCAGAAGGCATAATCAGAGTTTTAAAAGCAAAGGGGAGGGGGGAACACCAGAAATCCAAGTGCAGTTATGAGGCAGATGTGTTTGCAAAGAATGCAAGAGGTTATTAGGGTATTAGAAGTGGACAGATGAAAGGGACTCCACTGCGCACAGGGAGAAGGCAGAAGGAGAGCCAGGCTGAGGCGACAGGCACCGGGCGCGCCCAGCGGGGCTGAGCCCCCCACCTTCCCCGGGAGCTGGAGCTGGGGCAACAGGGGTCTTTGTCTCTGCAGGCGGCCGTGTTGGGGCCTGGGAGGCCCCATCTTGGAGCTGCGGCTGCCCTTAAGAGTTAAATCATGTTGATCTACAGGAAGGAAATGAAATAGACGAACTCGCTCCTCTTTTCTTCCTACGGATTTTTCTTTTTTATTCTGAAGATAGAATTACTGTTTGTAAGCATCTGAAAGTCATTAGAGGCCCTGCAGTCTGTCAGGTGCCGACGCAAGAAACTGCTGAAACCGAACGGGAGCCTGCACCGAGGGCTGGGAATTTGTCATGTGCTGATGAGCAGTTATAATAATATATGAGCAAATCACAAGCATTCTGCAAATTAATCAAATTTTTTCCCCTTCTCCCTTGTCTCTGGGAGAGTGGCTTTGCAGGCAGACGTAGGTGAAGCAGTTTTACTCACAGATGGTCGCTCTGGCATCAGATGGAATTTATATAACAGTAATTCTGATTTCCTGCCAAAGTAGCAGTGAACACACCAGGGAGATTGTAGAAGGCGAGTCATGTGGTTTTGCTGAGGTTGTTGTGGGAAGTTGAAGGGGGAAATCTCAAATTTTCCTCTTTGCCTTTACTGTTTTTGCCTGAAGGGCCAGAAACGGAACGCCATTCTGCCATGGGCGAAATCCGTCACATCTTTTCTTGTGACTTGTGCTGAAAGAGTGCTTCGCAGCTGTTGGGACTGCTGGCGGTGACAGAGCCCCACGACTCCTGATCCTGGCCCCGTTCCTTACAAGACGGAGAGGGGAGCCGGTTCAGGAGGTGGTCGCACCGCAGGCTGGAAGGAGGCAGGGCTGGCGCCTGGCGCGCCGAGCTCACTTACCCTCCGCTCCCCGTGGCATTGCTAAACCTACAAGGGCTTTTCTTTTTCAAGTGTTTTATTAAATGAAGAGTCTAACAACCCTCACTTTAATTACACACGGGCTCCGGGTATAATTCCTCTGGATTTATTCAAGTAGTTGAAAACGATGGTGCTGGTGATTAAACTGATAGTTTAGCAGCTCAAAAACCCGGGAGCGCGTTGGTGTGTGAGTGTGCGTGCACGTGGGTCCTGGCCCTGGGTCCCGGGAGAGCCTCCCTTCAAGCTGACACCCTCTTCTCCCCTAAACTTCCCTCTCTCGAGGAAACCCTGTCCTTCCTAGGGTGGAGGGGACACGATGGACACTTTGGGGGCCACACTTCCGAGCAGCTCTCACGCAAGGTGCCTTCCCTGCAGAGGGAAAATGATACCAAGATGGCGTGTCGACTGCATTATGCAACAAAGTCCTGCTGCTGTGGGGCTTCTTCCTAATGTAAAGCCCTGCCCATTTGTTTTGGTTTACGTGACTACAGAGAAATAAGTGGATTAGACGGAAACTTTAGCATGCTTCATTGCAGCTGGGTGCCGACATCTGTCATTCCTCAGCCGTATTCTGGATCATGCCAGCCAGAGAAAGCAAAGTCTGACACCTTTGATTTGAGAGAGAGCCTTTTATAGGGGGAAAAAAAGGGAAGAAAAGAATACCGTTTCCTTTGTGACTTCACAGGAAAAGCCACCTCTCTCCTGTGCTTTATTTATTTAATTTTATTTTTTGGCATGTGACAACGTTAGTGGCACTTGGAGAGCGCTGAACGTTGAAAAGTTTATGTTTCCATCTCCCCTTTTTAGTTTGTTAAATTTTCCATTGTTCACGGTACCAATTTGTTGAATTGGGCATGATAAAATGTAGCTATTTAAAATATATTCAGTGTGCCCATCTATATGGATATATACTGTGGGTATGGATAGTGGGTGTCTGATTCTTTTATGAAAAGAGGAATGTGCCATTCTGTCTCTCACATAAACTCACATTAATAGGATACAACAGCCCTGAAATTTGATGGAATATGACCGGTCCTGCTACACTGTTTTTGGTGAGATCTTCTGCAACCCACATGAGCCCGCCTGGCCCCCTCTCTCAAACCATAATGAGCCCTCCCACCCCCAAAATGTACTGTGTTTACAAAAGATGAGCATGGGGAGAGTGGGTGGTGAACTGGCCCCAGATAACCCTGGACACCAGCCTTTAGTGGATTTGCTGTCTGTAAACGTACAGCATTCTGTGTTGGGTGACTTTGTGGGTCCCCCCCGCCCCGCCCCACAGCTCTGTGTCTGTTCCAGGGTGGCACCGTGCATACCACATCCTTGGCACAAGCCCAGTTACAACATTGCCCCCTCCCCCAATATTTAAATTGTCTAATAAAACAGAACCTACAATTAAGGGTTGATGTGTTCGTCTTAAGGGACACAATGGAAAACAGGAAATGATTAAACCAGCAGAGACCACCCACTTGTTTAGTTCACTGGGTGTGTACAGGAATGCAATTTATCTGCCACGTGAAAAACCACAGGAAGACTTCACCCAGTGACCCGCCCCCACCCAAAGGAGGTGAAGCACCAGGTGTTAGACTCAGGCAGTTCTCAGGGGTTGAGAAATGGGGTCCCGGTGCCAGGCAGGTGGCTGCCTCTGGGAAGATCTTGCCAGACCTTTTCAAGATAAACTAGAAATCTGTATTTTTACACGAAATCTCTTTGTTCTGAAACATTGGTAATACCTTAAATCTTTTTTGTCCCCGATAGCACTGGGGACAAAATAATAAAACTGTGGGACTTCCTTGGCCATCCAGTGGTTAAGATTTCATGCTTCCAGTACAGGGGTGTGGGCTTGATTCCTGGTTGGGGAACTAAGATCCCACATGGCATGAAGCAAAAAAAAAAAAAAAAAATTCACTGGAGAAACCAAGGACATAGAAAGCTAAGAATAAAGACAACCTTAAGAAAAATGTGTGTGCCTCCAGCTTGTGACTTCTGAGGAGGGCAAAAGCATGTACATCCAGAGCAGTCGTGGACTCCGTGGAGCTGGGCTCTGGGGCTCTGGTGAGGTAGGGGGTACTGTCCCAGCATCACACAGGAAGGGCATGATTGAGGATGCTAGAGAGGGGCGTGGGGCAAGAAGGCTTGTTTATGGCACTGTGACTGGGAGATGGAGACCCAAGGTGACCCAAGGTGCACCTGGAAATGATTGAGCTCTTGTGAGTCCTTCATAGATGTTGGGAGGAATGTGGCGGCTGGGACTGGGAACCCTGGGGGCCTCCAGAGCCCAGAGCACTTGGATTTTCCTGGTGTGGAAGGCAGGGTAAGGCAGAGGGCATGGTCCGGGTGTGCAGGGAAGGTTCTGCAGGGCCGCCTCTTGGGAGGTCCTCTGAAGAAGGATGCCAAGCTGGATGGAAGGAAGCAAGGTGGGAGTGTGTCCTTGCAAGACCAGAAGCTGGGACCATCCTCTTTAAGGTCAGGGCTACCCACTCCAGGGTGTCCCTTAGGCCTTCGTGAAGGCAAGAACATGAAGCAGGGCAGAGGGGCACCCAAGGCAGGCCTGAGCCCTTCCTAAGAAGCCACCCAAAGGGAACAACTCCCAGCTTCTGGTATCCATTCTGAGATGTGCATGGCAGGCATCTCCAGCCCCCTAAGGGAAGGGAGAGACCCACCACACCCAGGTCACAGGAACCCATTAGTGAGCAGTCCCGACAGAACTCAGTTAAAATGCCTACTTGTGTGGGCCTTTGCTAAGTGCCTGTGGGGCTCTGACAGCTGGGCCCTGAAAAAGTCTTCAAGGAGCTGAGGCTTTGGTGGGATCTAATTGGAAAGAGATTTGGGGGTTGGCAAATTCCTGGTGGCAATGGCAATAAATATTAGGTAAAACAGGGTTGCATGTTAGAAAGTCAGGCTGAGGAGGCAAGATGCTGTGGTCATCAAAGGAAGTCATCAAAGGCTGGAGAGCAGAGGTGGACGCAAGTACAGAGGGGATTTGGGGACTGGTGTGGTGTGCAGAGCAGGCCCACTGCCTTTTGGTCCTGGGTCTTTCTCTTTGCTATTTCTGGTGTGGTCTGTTGACCCAGTGAGTCTGATGGTGCCAGAGGTGGGTTCACATGGAGCAGGGTTGGCTGTTACAGCTTCTGCTAAATGCCTAGCATCCACCTTATTGCCACAGGAACTTGAGAACTGCATTTAGCCTGATATTCCTAAGGAGGGGAAGATGTGGATATCAAAAGTGTGAATTGAAGATGCTGCATTGGCCCCTTCTATTTTTTATCATCGCTTGAGTACAACCTTAATAATTTTACTTGCTATTTATTAAAAGCGTATCCAACTTTGATTCACTCTTTTTTTTCCTAAGGCTGTTAACCTGAAAGTGGTCACTTCCGTTCCATCTAAAATCACCCCCGTTAGTGTGGTTTCCAAGTATCCCCTTCCTGGAAATGCTGGGAGAGAGAAGAGTTTCGGAGGGCGAGGTTTGCTGTGTGACAATGGAGAAGCTGCCAGCCTGTCTGTTCTCCGGCTCCCACCTTGCGTTCTCTCTCTTCGGCCTCTCCTAGCATTTCTTTCAGGATTAAGTGCGCTCACCCAGAGACAAACACTGGGTATTGTTAGAGCATTATTATATTACGCATCTAAAAATCTCCAAAAAGGAAAGTAAGTTCATCGACCCTTTGAAGGTTATTTAATGATAAACATAAATGCTTTCATAAAATCTGGGGAATGATTTAAGATCTCGGATCAATAGTTGCCTGTGAGTGCTGGCGGCCAGGCCTGCACTGCAATCTGGTTCTCCTGACCACCCAGGCAGGCTGGTGGCTCGCTGAGTGCATAGACAGCCTGGGGCAAACAAATAAACAGAATTTAAGGCAAAATCTG
Source organism: Nanger dama (assembly GCA_917880005.1). Taxonomy (NCBI): domain Eukaryota; kingdom Metazoa; phylum Chordata; class Mammalia; order Artiodactyla; family Bovidae; genus Nanger; species Nanger dama. The sequence goes on from CAKJTW010000012.1 coordinate 40,796,241, forward strand.
CCTGGCGTGGGCCAGAGCATGGGAATGAAGTTGCTAAAGAAGGAGCCACTGTGAGGGCAGCAGGAGGGAAGGGCAGGGTCTCCTGAGGTTGAGTTCTGAGGTCCTGGGTTGGGGGCTGGGGGAGAAGAGGGGACAGGGCTGAGCTGGAAGGGTCTGGGGGACTTTGACATTCCTGCCAGATGCTCTCTTCTGCAGATACCTCCTGGAATCCAGTCTCATCTTCTCAGCTTTCATACTAACTGAACTTGAACCTAAAGCTGCAGAGAGGAAGCGAGACAGTGGGTTGAGCCCTGTCTGCAGTCTAAGAGGGAGCTGGTGCAAAGCTGAGTCTTCTGCCTCTCTGGCTTTGTGAGTCCAGACGCACAGGGAGCCTCTCAGAGCCTCAGCGTCCTTCACTGGCAAATAGAGTCCTAATACCTGACTCCAGCAGCGGCACTGGGATGACAGTTCCCATTCAAGACTCTCACATAATAGGCACTTAATAGGAGTATTTTAATATGCAAAACCATATCGAACAAATGGTGATGTAACTCTTCCTATGTCCCACACGTTGTGCTAAGCATTTTACAAGTCTTTTCTCCTCGAATCCCCACAGCCTGATGAATGAGCTATTATTAGGAGTACACCCATTTAACATGAGTGAAAAAGCTAAGACTTGGAAAGTTTGAATAGCCAGCTCAAGAGCACGTAACCTGTAGAGACAGGTAAGGTTCGAATCCAGGTGTCTAGCTCAAGAACCCAGGTTCTTTGCACTGGACCAGAATACCACAAACACTGTATCCTGGTAGGGCTGCTCCTCCTACTAACATCTAACATTTGTAGGGTACATCGATTACAATTAATGACTTGGTATTGATACACTATTACTAAGTAAAGCCCACATTTTACTCTTATCTAATGTTCTTTCTGTATTCCAGGACCACATTTCCTTTAGGGGTCAGCTCTCCTGAGGGCCCTCCTAGCTTGGACAGTTTCTCCATATTTCCTGGTGTTTGATGACACGGCTAGATTTGAGACATACTGTATAGAATGTTCCTCAACTGAGATTTCTCATGGGTGGACTTGGATTGCGGGTTTTGGGGAGGAAAGCCACAGAAATGAAGTGCCTTCTCATCCCATCAAATCAGAGTACGTGCTCTCCGCCTGACCTTGGTCACCTGGCTGAGCTCATGATTGTCAGATGTCTGTCTATACAGTTCCTCTGAAGTGCTTTCCACACTGCAGGTCTGTGCAGGAGGTCACCATGCAGCCAGCACAAACAAGTGGGAGTTTCAGCCACCTCCTTCAGGGGAGCACCTGTATAGTAAGTAGTCTGGAATGTGTGAGGCCTCTGTTATTCTCCAAGTGGGTGTTTATACATATATAGGGCTTCCCTGGCGGCTCAGTGGTAAAGAATCCGCCTGCCAATGCAGGAGACCTGGGTTCAATTCCTGGGTCAGGAAGACCCCCTGGAGAAGGAAATGGCTACCCATTCCAGTATTCTTGCCTGGTAAATCCCATGGACAGAGGAGCCTGGCAGGCTACAGTCCGTGAAAGTAAAAGATGCTCAGCTGCATCCGACTCTTGGTGACTGCATGCACGGTAGCCCGCCAGGCTCCTCTGTCCGTGGAATTCTCCAAGCGTGAATACTGGAGTGGGTAGCCGTTCCCTCCTGCAGGGGATCTTCCTGACACAGGAATTGAACCAGGGTCTCCTGCATTGCAGGCAGATTCTTTACTGTCTGAGCCACCAGGGAAGCCTTGGGGTCACAGAAATGTCAGACATGATTTAGCAGCTAAGCAATACCACCACCAGCATATATCTTTTATGTTTCATTTAGTTGGTTTGGGTGTTCATTGCTGCACATGGGCTTTCTCTAGTTCTGGCAAGTGGGGGCATACTCTCCAGTTGCGGTGCATGAGCTTCTCATTGCACTAGCTTCTCTTGTTTTGGAACACAAGTTCTAGCATGCACAGACTTCAGTAGTTGCAGCTTATGGTCTCCAGAGCATGGCGCTCAGTAGTAATGGGCTTAGTTACCCCTCGACACGTGGAAGCTTTTCGGACCAGGGGTCTAACCTGTGTCCCCTGCATTGGCAGGTGTATCCTTAACCGCTGGGCTAGCGGGGAAGTCCTCTATGTAGGTATTGATTCAATCGTTTGTTTATGTCAGTGTGACTTGTGGGTGCTTATTTTATGCTTCGTCATTTACTTCGTTGCTGAAGCTGTTCCAGCTCTGGCCACTGGGGGCTCTCTCACTGGACTGCGTGCTGCTCTGATACCCCACCAGTTTACGGATTTGGAGCAATTCCTTACTCTCTGGCACGAAGTACTTCAGGATCACCTTGGTTTGTCCTGCTCCAGCCCCGGAATTAGCCATTTCCCGAGAAGCCCTGGCTCCCTTTCTTGAGAATAGTATTAGAAGTCAAGTTCTGGGCTAACTGTTCTTGTTATCACCAGGATGTCATGGGTTCTGGGCCCTCTCCACTGAGAAAAAGGAAATATTTGTGTGGAGACTAACCCCTGCCTGTACCCACATCTCTACTATACATATTAAGCTAAACACAAGTTCACACTGATGTCTCCAATCTATTACCACATGGATCAAAATTCACTTTTAAAATTGTAAAATATTTTTTGATAGTGCTTTAAATTAAAACCCAAATCACAGGAAATTTAAAACCTAAAATTATTTATACTAAGGATAGTTCAAAGTGTTTTAGCATCTTTGATTAGACGGATGAATATTTCTTTGAAAACTGAAAACATAAATTATGTACCTGATTAGAACCATTCTTGCCTATTTAGAGTTAGGGAAATTAAAAAAAATATATATATGGAATATGTGTTACTGAGAAGTGGCTCTTTCTATCAGCTCAGTGCATGTTCTTGTATATTTTTACCCATTTCTTTGCCCCAGCAGAGCATGTTGAAACTTGAAGGATGGCCGGGATCCTGGGCAGGGACTCCCCAAGCTGGCAGCTTCAGGGTCAGACAGAGCAGTAGACAGTCAGAGGGAGCAGCAGGTGAGGGCCGAGTGGAGACAAGCACCACCTTGGAGGCCTGACCGACAGCCCAGCCCAGTGGACCACCAAGCTTGGATTTCTCCCAGGTCCACTGGGCACAGTCCTCCGCTGGGAGGCTGTTTTCAACTTATAAAATCTGCCCCATATGTGGAGTCATTTTCTTTCCTACTAGCATGCAGTTTGCAAAGGTTTTTGTGTGTGTACTAAGTCACTCCAGTCATGTCCGACTCTTTGCAACCGTATGGATTGAAGCCCAGAAGGTTCCTCTGTCCGTGGGATTCTCCATGCAAGAATACTAGAGTCGGTTGCCATGCCCCCCTCCAGGGGATTTTCTCAACGCACGAATCAAACCCGTGTCTCTTACGTCTCCTGCACTGGCAGGCAGGCTCTTTACTATTAGTCCAAGTGTCCTTAGTTTCAAGGAATCCAAAGGGCTCTGGGTGGGGTGCAATAGGGGCAGGGCTGTTATTAAGGAGTCTTGTTGGTACTTCCCAAGCCTCATTGCCCTGTGCATGTGAGCAGCCTCTGAGGGCTACTTCTTTCCAGGTCATTACCAGGAACTTTCTAGAAGACAGCACCATAGAGCATGACTGTGAGAGACCTTTCAGTGGTAGTTTAGAAATACCCCCATGATCCTGTGCGCCAGAGAGGATGTTGCAGAAAGGAAAATGAGCGTGTCACAGATGGGTCAACTGTGGGCTGCGGCAGGGCCAGATGCTGCTGGTCCCCAAGATTCTTCCTTGGTCAGCCTGGGTTCTCTCATGCTTTCTGGCTTTCTTAAGGGTCTACACTCACCCAAGGTATATGTGGGTGTGGTCAGGGCTAATCTAGAAGCCAGGGCTACAATGTTCCTCTTTTTTACCCACTGTCTTTTTCCAGTTATTTCAACGAACAATGAAGGGCACCGGTGAGATTGATCTGAAAAGCTTGCCTGGTGTGAGAGATGGCTCGGCAGTGTGAGGACATGGGGGATTGCTGCTTCACTGTTTACCTGTCCCAGGGAGTCCGCTCCCCACCACTTTCAAACATGACGGTCTTCTGGACGCTTTTGCTTGTGCTGACCACGGATCATGAACCGTGATTCTGGGGACTGCTCCCCTCCACCCTAGGACGCCCTTGTTCCAACATCCAGAGCTGTGCCTCTGTCACTATGTATAGGCCTGGCTCTGGCAAACAGCATATGTGTCTTTCCCCAAGAATGTTCCTTCTCTCCTGTGAGTCCCTCCGACCTTTGAGCCATCTTTCAACTGGGAACTAGAGCCTTGCTCGAAGCTGGGATGTCCTTCCCTCATGAATGATTGGCCCTGCTCCTCCCACTTGGGTCTCCAGTGGGTTGCAACTCTTAAAGTCAGCCTTTAGGCCTGTGAGCAACCATTCAGCATGTATTGGGTAGGCCTATGTCAGGCGTGAGGAATAGAGGCCCTTCTCACCTTCCCAGTGCTAGAAGTGTTACATCACTCCAACAGCCTTCTCAGGCTAAAGCATGCAGCAGGGGTTCAGTGTGTGCTCCCGGAGGTGGTCTGGGGTCCAGGAGCTGTGCGATGGGAGCTTTGACAGAGAGCTTACGTGGCTGGCTTGGTGCCAGCCATGTGCCCAATGCCAGCCTTTGATGGCAGAGGCCACAGTAGTGCTTGTGTCCATAAAGAGTATGGCACGTGACACGTGTGCAATATCACACATTACAGTACACACTGCTCCACAGAGGAGTGGACTCTTTCCTGGAGCACCCTTGAGTCCTGATCAAAGACACCCCTGTGTAGAGAATTTCCACAGGTGGTGTGTAGGGAGTGACAGGAGGAAGTAGAGACATGATCGTCTGTTTTGAGAAAACCCGAAGGTGGAATTCCTGATCAGGACCCAGCTAGCTGTGCCAGCCTGACTTTGGACAATTATTTAATCTTGGTTTTCTTATCTGTAAAATGGGGAGATGTTTCTCCACTATATATCCCCACTGATAGTCATGAGGACCGCTGAGGCAATTCCTGTAAACGTGCTCTGATGAACGGGTGTCAGACTGTTTTCTCATGATTAAGCACCAAAGGTTGGTCACTTACCTCACCCCCACTCCCCTTTCTGCCATCACACACCTGAGCAGAAACCACCAGCATGGAAAGTCTAGAAGCCTCGTGGATGCAGCCCCTTCTCTTCCCTGAACCCAGTTGCCCACAAGTGCAGAGCCGTAATGAATGGATGGTCCCCCAAGGGCAGGCATTTTCCTTTCCTCCTCAGGTACAGGGAAAGAGCAGATATTTCCATCGTAGCAAGTAAGAAAAATATCTCGTTTCCCCACTTTTGTTATAAACAATGTACGGCTTGCTTTCTCCTTACTCCTCTTGACCCTCCACACTGTATACATATTTATATATTATTCATAGTGGATTAAAAATGAATGTGCTCTTTACCACAGCTCTACGGTGCTGTGACAATACAAATTAACGTATGATGTACTTACTTTTCGCATGGCTGTGATGGGAAATGTTGATGGGCTCAAAGTGAGAGACAGAGAGAGAGGTGGGAAGCGGGGTGATGTTGGGGGCTCACATCTGGCCACCTCATCAGGGACCGAGGTCCTGCCTTCAGACGGGGATGGGGGCTGTTTGGGGCAGCAGCCTTGCTGCAGAACTGGATAGGCCTTCCCCCTTGGAATGAGGTGCAAGCTCCCCAGGGGGTCCTGTGGGCCCCACACCTGCCCAGCTCCCATCAAGCTCCACCTTCACCACACTGGAAGCACCAGCTTGCAGGTCCCTGCACCCACACAGCCTTTCCGCTTCTGTACTGAGGTCAGGCGAGTCTCTCTGCCTGGGATAGCAGGCTGCTCCTCTTTTCTCTTGGCTGCCTCCCTCTTTCCTTCATCCATCCATCCATCCATCCATTCACCTGTCCTTTTGCTTGAAAAATACCTGATGGAAATCTGTAACACCCTAAAGTCTCTATTAGGTAGTAAGAAATATCAATAATCAGAAAACCAAAAAAAAAAACCCAAAAACCCCACCAAACAGCAAAAGCAAAACGCCATAGTTCCTGAGTCCTGGAGCTGACTGTCTTATGGGGCAGACAACATAACTGTTTGTTGATCTACTCTTGTTGGACACTCTATTGTGGAAGAGGAGAGTTTGCTGTGATGAACCTCAGTGGGTCTGGGGTCATCAGGGGAAGCTTGAGGCAGTGCGCTAAGGATGGGATTATAGTACTTCCATGAAGCAGGGGAGGGAGCTTTCAGATGCAGGAAATGAGACAAGACTGGGCAGAGGTCCTATGGCAGGAAAGAGAATAAAGCATGTAAAGCATCTGGAGAACAGAGAGGGTCCTGCGGTCAGAGGCAGCAGCTCGGGGGCTTTGAGGGCAAAGAGGGTGGAAGTGCATGCAGGGGCTCATATTCCTCTTCTCGGAGCCCCCAACCCCCTTGACCATCTCCCCCACTGCATGGCCTCAAACTGCCAGCTCTGCACCAGAACAGACTCCTCCAGACACGATATCCTTCCCACGTGGACCTGTGATCACAGCCCAGCCCACAAATGCTGAACTTTACCAAGGGAAATGCTACTAACAACTACTTCCTTGCTAACAACTACTTCCTTCAGACTCTGAAGGTCTTGCAGATCCCCAAACCCCCAGTCAAAAGCAGGAGCCCCAAAGAGAGACTGTTTCAGGCTTTGTTCCCCAACTATCTGGGATAAGATCACCTAGGACAGGCAGGCTAGTGCAAAACTGGCACAAGGAAGTCTTGTTGAATGAGTGCTTTTGATAAAGAACAAAGCATAGCCTCTCTTGAGCAGTCTAACTTAGATAAGGAACAGAATGATAACAAAGAAATCCGCAATTACAGCAATGACAGACAGCTGACATTTGTAGAGCTCTTTGTCATTTACAAACTTGACATGCTGTCTCCTCTGATCTTCACAAGAGGATTAGGGGGTCAGTATTCGTATTATTCCCCCATTTCCAAGATGTAGAAACTGAAGCCTTGAGAGATCAAATTCTTGCTCAAGGTCAGACAGAGGGGAACCCAAATCTTGGGTGTTAGTGGCCTCTCAGCCTCACGAAGGGGTGATGCTATGCTTTGAATGCAAGGTCCTGGTCAGACTCACACTGGCCACTGTGGGGCAGAAGGACACCTGAAATCAAAAATGCAAAAGAGAGCTCTCTGTGGTCAGGCCTCTGCAGGAAGGGTCTCCCTGTGTTCAGAGGGGCCAAAGGCTGCCCTAAAGCAGAGTGCTTCCCTGTGGGGCTGAACCTGAGAAAGGCCAGTGTGTTCATATTCTCCTCAAATGGGGAGCTGGCTGGGGTGGGTGCCCTTATTCTTTTAAATTCAATCCAAGAAAGGCTATTAGACTCAACTCTTTCTTAAAGCCTTTGCTGCTTCTTAGAGATTGATGGACAGTAGTAGCATCTTCTGGAGAAGGCAATGGCACCCACACTCAAGTACTCTTGCCTGGAAAATCCCATGGACGGAGGAGCCTGATTGGCTGCAGTCCATGGGGTCACTAAGAGTCGGACACAACTGAGGGACTTCACTTTCACTTTCCAGTTTCGTGCATTGAAGAAGGAAATGGCAACCCACTCAGTGTTCTTGCCTGGAGAATCCCAGGGAGAGGGGGAGCCTGATGGGCTGCTATCTATACAGAGTCGGACAGGACTGAAGCGACTTAGCAGTAGCAGCAGCAGCAGTAGCATCTGCATCTCTACCTATAGGCCCAGGTGAATGGCTACCTCCATCTCTGGTGGTGCAGGCAGCATGGCTGGTCTTTCTTCTCATTAAAATGTGCCAGATGGAAGTTTGCAGCGTGTCACCCTAAGGGCTTCTCCCCAGGGGATGTGTTGACCTACCTCCATCTGGAAATCTGATTTCCTTGGAGCCCCACATCCACCTTAGCAGGAAAGTAAGAAAGCTCCTTCGGATTTCCATGGCCCTCTCACTGCCTCTGCCTTCAGGTGGGTCCTTTGTTCTGTTACATGTATGGGGAAAGCACAGTGGAAATCTGAGTGGAGCTCTCAGCTGTGGGTTTTTCTGAAACTATAGGGTATGTTCTCTGACCCAAAGGTAACAGATCACTGAGTTTGTGCCAATACCAGGGGCTTTGCACGGACAAATGGTATAGAGAAATTGGAAACTTTTCATCCAGATTTAGCTAGACTGGGAAATGAATCAAGTTTCCAAAAGTGCTTTGCATACCAACAGCTTCCTGTTTGGGAGTAAATGTTCCCATCACCAAAGGATCAACCTTTTACTTACATCCTATTCTCAGGGAACACAATGCTTTCTTCTGGCCCCATCTCGACTCCTCACAATCACTTTCTCTCAGGATGGACGTCTCATTTCTTCAAAGCTTTTCTTCCACCTCAGTCTCATGGGAACCTTTCAACAAACCATTTAGAAGAGTGTGTGTGTGAATCCTAAAAAAATTATATAATTCTTATAGGAATTTTAGAGAATTAGGAGATCTGAGTACTTTATACACATTTGAAATTTGTTTTAAAGTCAAACCATCCAAGTTCATTCTATTTTAAGTTATTCATCTGAGCTATGGGGTTGATATTTTTGACATAACAGCCATAAGGGTCAAATATAAGGATAAACACAGAGACATGTATATGAAAACCTGTGGGACAGAGGCCTTTGGGACCTTCAGGTACTACTATTACCTACAGTGCTTCTATTTACAAAGTACAATGTAAGGTCAAGATTTATCATGGTTCCAGTATTGTACAGACTTCCTTCTACAAATGTACACATGCATAACATTATACCTTTATATATAACTTTTCAGCTCACCTAAGTTAAAATAAAAACTACTTCCCTGGGTTGGGAAGATCCCCTGGAGAAGGAAATGGCAATCCACTCCAGTATTCTTGCCTGGAGAATCCCATGGACAGAGAAGCCTGGTAGGTTATAGTCCACGGGGTCGCAAAGAGTCGGACACAACTGAGCAACTTCACCTTCAGTACTAATAGTTTGACCACTAAAGTATCCAAATATGCCAGAATTATTATATATCTTTGACTCTCCCAAGATACAGATATTCAGATATAACCATAGGATTAAAAATCATAATTAATATTTAAAATCAGTTGGTGACAAAATTATACAAAGTGCTTTTATGCCAAGTTGGCCAATTCAAAGCTTTTATTGTGAATAAAGGTGATATCTCAGGTTCTCCGTTTGGTTTGTCAAGATGCATGTGGTTCCCACAGTGATACAATTTGCAGAGAGGGTGGCCTCCAAAGTTTGCAGCATAGATTCATATGGAAATAATAATAGGAAGTATAATAGGCAACTTTGACAGATGGGGAAAAACAGTGGAAGAATGTAGGAACCTGATGAATCACGGTGATCTAAAGTAGATTTATTAAACAATACCATGGTTTGGTCATTTGCTTCATGGTTCTGCAAGCCTCTTTGGATTATGGTGCCAAGAGTTTTTATTTTATCTATTTATTTTTAATTATTATTTGGAGTTTTTAGCTTCGAAGTCTTGTCATGATGATTTTCCCCATCTGTAACTTATTGCCATAAAATAAGTGAGTTGATGAGTTAGCCCCAGCTGTATCTGAGCCATGGTAATTAGTATAGTGTCACCTTTCCTTTGTGAACCACTGCAGAGCTGCCCTCGGTGGGAACCCAGAAGATACAGTCCATTTATGAGAAGCTTTGGACAAAACTTTAGAAATGTTTCTTAGGCTTCCTCAGGGAAGTCTCAACTCTTCTCTCCGGTTCTCTGAGTGAACTTGAGTTGGTTCCTATGCCTCTGGCTGCAGACTTGGGCCATCCTTCTTTCTTTCTCCCACTCAAGAGCTGCCCTATCAGAGAACCTCAAACCACCTCACTGAGCCCTGGGCATAACTTCATGTCCATAGGGATGATGACTTTATGAGTTGGATGGTTGAGCCTTGGGATCTGTTGGAAACTCACTGACACCCTGCTTAGTGCTGACGAAGATTCATGATTATGGTGGAGAGAATGGGCATGGCTTTTCCTATCTCACTGCCATTGATCAACACCATGATTCTTCCCTTCAGTCTATGCTTTGGCTCCAACATGATGAAAAGTAGGGCCATATACACTATTCATAAATATCCTAAGTCCACTAGAAACAGAGTCTCAGTTTTCTCCTTGTGCACCAACCCAGATTCTTCCCTGTCATCTGTATGAGGGGGTGACCCAACCCTAAGGATGGGGTTGGGTATCAGGAAGGCAGGAGGCAAACGGTACTCACAAATGCTTCTCTCCCTTGATAACTGTGGTCCCAGCCCCTCCTTCTGACAGTCTGTGCTCTTCTTGCTGTGGTAGGCCATGTAGAAGGGCCAAGAGCAAGTGTGTTCCACTCTATGGACTTACGCAAGTAGGAAAGTTGATCAAATTCAGTCTTGTGTTAGGTACAACAATAGAAACAAAAGAAGAGAAAACTCTGTCTGAAAATTTGTAATTCATTCAAAAAAAAGGCAAGGGGAAACAATAAAATAATAATGCAATCCCTGCAAAACAGTTCATACATGCTTGTTCTGTGCCAAGCAAAGAGCTTGGCACCAGTGATGTTAAGATGGCTATACTTCCTGCCTCAGGAACTCACACTGTATCACGACGGCCAATGCACACACACACCACAGTCACACAAAAATGAGCCTTCAAAGGAGAATGGGGTTTGGGTCTGCAGAGAACAGAAGTGATGTCTCAGGGAGACGGCAGCACAGTCAGAGCATCAGGACCCTGCAGAATGAAGTCCATCTGCAGAGACCATCTAATATTTGGGGTGGGCAAACAGGGGAAGCTCCTGGAGAAGGGAGAGGTGTTGGGACTGAGCTGTAAAGGCGAGGGGTAGGTGGTCATTAAAGATTTGGACAGGGAACTCAGCTGAGCTTCTGCTTTAGGTACTCACTCTGGTAGACCTGGGGAGGATGGGCAGGAAGTGGGGAAACTGGAAGCAGGACGGCTCTCCTGCAGGCTGCCATGGTCATAGTCTAGCATGAGCTGGTGTACACCGGACCAGGCTCAGAAGGGGATTATGGGAAGTAGAAAGATTCAACAGGTAGAATGGATTTGACCTGGGGGCCAACAGGCTAGGAGGGAAGATGGAGAGAGCTAGTTCCTGAAGCCCACTAAGAAAGGAGCAAGAATCTAGTGCTGTGTGCAATTTGGTGAGGAAATGAGTTTCAGTTCCAAACATTTGGTTACTCTCCAGTTTCTCGAGAACAAGACTGCTTTGCTAAGTAGATACACAAGACTTCTGCTATTATTCTCTAGAAAAAGTGATGAATATGCTGTTCAGATGTTTTCTGGGGTAAACAATTGGGCCCATTTATTTGCTTGTTTATTTTCCTGAGCAAATGAAAGCCAGCACTGGGTCTTGACCTCTCTGGGTGCTGGGTGGGACAGCACTCCTGGGCTTCCAGGAACGGCATATCTACAGCTTCCCAGCATTGGCAGAATGCATTGTCCCATTAGAACTTCCCAAACTAGATGTTTTACTGCTTCCTAAAGACAGCAGAGATGTGTGCATGTCTGTGGTGCACCACAACAGAGAAATGAAGCCTGAAGGAGCAGGTGGATTTTCACAAGAATCCATCTTCTGTTCTTATTTACAGCCTTTCTGGGGAAGTTTGATTCTGGGCGTCGACACTCAAAATTGAACTTCTTTAAAACTAGGCTGGCCTTAATTATCTGAGTGTCCCAGTTCTTGTCTGATACGTTCTGCTGCCTCCTCTTGAACAGAGCTTCCCAAATTCCTCCAGCTTGGCACTTCCATTCCACCGAAGAGCAAGGCTTGGGGAACATCCCTCTCTCATCCGACGCCAAACACACTTCCTGGTCACGCTTGACCTGTTTATCAGTAGAGTTGGTGGGGACATGAGGAAGTGAACTGGCTTGGAGATGAGTCAGCATCCCAGATGGAGGGATTTATGGGTTTTCTTGGTATGAAGCTAGGGTCACAAAGTCTAGTCCAGGGCTCAAATCCACCTCCTGTCTGTTCTCATACAGCCTGTGGAGCTAAGAATGGTTTTTACATTTTTAAATGGTTGGGAAAAAAAGCCCAACAAGAATAATATTTCATCACATATGAAAATTATATAAAATTCAAATTTCAGTGTCCATAAATAAAGTTTTGAATTTCATCAACAAAAAGTTGGAAATTTATTTCCTCTCTTGTTATATAAGTATCTACGTCATATCTTTGATCTTGGCCTGCAAAGTCTAAAATCCTTGCTATCTTACTTTTTATAAAAGAATTTCCAGGTGTTGGAACTTTCTTTTCTCTCACCTAGAAAGGCTGAATTAAAAACCCTGGCTAGGATGGAAAGATCTTTTAAATCCTTGTCCAAATTATTATTATTATTATTTGGTAACTTATTGTTTGAGGCTTTCCTGGAGGCTCAGCAGTAAAGAAGCCACCTGCCAATGCAGGAGACATGGGTTCAACCCGGGGTTGGGAAGATCCCCTGGTGAAGGAAATGGCAACCTGCTCCAATATTCTTCCTGGAGAATCCCATGGACAGAGGAGCCTGGTGGGCTACAGTCCACGGGGTCGCAAAAGAGTCAGACATGACTTAGCAACTAAACTGAAGCTTATTATTTATCCAAGTAAGTTATTACTTATCCAAATAGATATATTGGCTGCATCTTTATTCTTTGCCATTTGACCTTTGCAAGGCAATAACACTGCTGATATTGTACTAGTAAAAATGATCATGGTCCTTTGCGCTCTGGGAGCCGGGGAGGGGTGCGCAGCAGAACTGACCGGCCACTCTTTCTGCCCGTAGGTCACAGGCCTTTCCAGTGCCGCTACTGTCCCTACAGTGCCTCTCAGAAGGGAAATCTGAAGACCCACGTCCTCTGTGTCCATCGCATGCCTTTTGACAACAGCCAATACCCTGACCGCAGGTTCAAGCGCTCCAGAGTTGACTCGGAGGCTTCTGGGAATTTCGAAGACCCCGCAGCTGTCAAGGCGGGGAGCTCAGCAGAGTTAACGGAGGAAGGCAGCAAGGCCCAGGAGGAGCGCAACTGAGCCAACCAATTCGGAGATTGCAATACTATTTTACACAGTTTTCAGATTATGCATCTGGTAAAAGAGTTTGCTAACTGCATTCCAAGGGGAAAAAATCATGTACAACCCCCCACTAGTGTATAGAACGTTTAAAAATTTTAAAAAGATATCTATATATATATTAAAAAAAAAGAAAATCCCCAGCCCTTGAAAATGGCTGCTAAACTGTTACCCGGCAACAAGTACTTCCAAACAACGCAGGTGGGAGAAAAGGGATTTCAGAAATGCTTGGTGTCCTCCGAGTTCAAGAAAGCTCGGGGGCCCCTCCAATGCTAGAGTCGCCTATGTCCAAAAATCAAGCTCTTCACTGCAAAACAATGCCATCTAAATGATTCAGTGTTGCCTTGAGGATGGAGGGGCTGTGTTTTCGTTGTTGAAAACGCCTCTATAATCTGACACCAGCTGCTGTCATCTGCCTCGCACCCTAATGGGATGTGTTGGGAGGCAGTCGCGGTGCCAGTCAGGCTGGAGCGGTCACTGCAGAGAAAATCAATTCACGTGGTGTCGTAACTGCACTCTTGGAGAAATCTTAGCCGGCCCGCAGCCAGCGCCAGGGCAGACCAGCACTGCAGAGGCTTGCCATCTTCAATGTGCATTAAAAAAAAAAAATCCACAGCCAAATGAATCAATGGTCAGGAAGTGTCTGCAGACAAATGTCCATTGCAGGTTTGATGAGTAATTCCTTTTTTAGATCAAATTGCAGTATAGAGGGAAATGCTTTTTCTCGGTTGTCTTTTTTTTTTCTTTATTTTTTGGAGGAATTTACAAGAAGGTTGCTAATAAAAAAATAAGGATACATGATATCAAATGCTTAAAACTAGCCCACCCTACTCACAGAAGGTGCTGGTGAAGAATGGAAATTTACCTAATAGTAGAAAGATTGCTTTATTATGATATTTTAAATTTTACTTGAATGAAGGCTGCTCCAGTCCTTATTATCAGATTTTTTTCATCTGTTAGTTTTTGTAAGTGTCATAGACATGAAGCAAGATTTTCTTCTCCAGCAAGCTCTTATGAAATAGCTTGTATTAAAATATGAATCTAAACATCCTGCTCTCTATCACTAATGAAGAAAACTGTTTAAGTTAAAATGTCTGTTTTTGTAAAACAAATGTGTTCTATATTTTTGTAGATTTTAGATTTTCTACTGATTGGATACTCCAAATTTATCAAGTTCTGCACCACCCAGAGGGAGATTCGGAGGGCCAATAATGAAACACTTGGCTCATTTTTTTAACAGACAATTTATGAAGACTAGTTAAGGGTTTATTCTTGAATCTGCTAGTGTGGCGTCAGAGTTCAGCCTCTTAACATATTTGAGTGACACGAAATTGGTGCTGTTGCTTGTGACAGTGGAGAAGTACTGAAGTATTAACTTCTTCTAAGACAAAATTATTCAGACTTTAAAAAAAAAGATCGATATTTCCTTGCAGGCTGGGAGCACAGAATAAAACCCCAGGGCCTTAAAAACTTCAGCTCTGCCTACAGCAGTTTACAAAAATACTAAACTGCAATCAATGTAAATAAAATGCTTCGCTATCCTGAGACCAGAAGGAATCTCAGGCTAATAAGGAATCCGGTTTGCATATGCTGTTGAGAGGGTGACATCCACCCGGGGTTTCAGTGTAAACGCAATCGCTGTACAATGTGGACCCATCTGGCATAGAGCAAGCTGCTTTCTTGTTTTTCTAGAATAGTTCTCACTGCCTTACTTAAATCGAGTTGATAAACTTAATGCAACTGTTTCTATGATCCTAGAGAAAGGACTGAAATGTTATTGAAAACTTTCCGACTGTAGTAAGCTTTAGGATTTTAACTGCACTACTGTGTTTGGTGACTGTGCCAGTCGCTTGCTTTCTGTGTGTTTGCCCCCTGCCTTTGGTATCTTAGCAAAGAAAAATATAAAAAGAAGAAGAAAAAAAGTAAAAAGAGGAAAAAAGTGGAAAAAAAAACCCAACAAACAACGAGAGCCACATCCCATTTCTAGCACTTTGGGCGCTCTTTCAGTATCCTTTTGTGTCTTCTGAGCATCGTCAGATGCGACAGGCAATAATTCCGTTTGTGACACTGGGAACATCCCCTCTTCTTTGTGGCGTGTGTGTTGATTCCATTTTGTCCAGTGCTACTGTCCTTATTTCCCCCGACACAGGCCTTCTCTCCAGAACATTTGTAACTTGTAATGCAAACAAGTGACAGCCGCAGTGACGCAGTGTCAGTTTCTGAATGTCATCAGGCTCTCATATCTAAACATGTCAAGTTTTTCCCTGTAACTTCTGTAGTCTGTGATGCTGGTCATAATACTGTCTACATTCCTACACAAAGAAAAAAAAAATCTATCTTGGAGGAAATCTGAGATCAATAGAGTAGAGGATTTTGTTGCTATGCTTGTAACAAGTAGAAAACTTTGTATTTAAAGTTTATTCTTGGTCATTATTTATTATTATAATACATCAGTTGACAGAACTTTATTCTGGTATAGAAAGTATTAAAAGTTGTTTTTTCAGCAATGACTGTTTTCTTTCTGCTGTTAGAATAAAATGTCTTTGAAGCAGTCCAGTTTTATCCAGTGTTTTACGCAATAAAACCTCTACCTCTGGAAAAAAAATACCCATTTCTTCCTATTCGCGTATGTTTACTAGGAGGAGCAGGACATATTTTTGTAGCTTTGTCAGACTCTGGTAATGCTTGGTCAAACCACACTTCGAACAAAAAGCCCTGCAGTATTCTGTGTGGATGGTTCCCATAGCCTGGTTCTTTTTCAAATTTCAAGCTGAAAGTGTATCACTGGGTGTACAAACAGCATGTGTATGTGCATGTGTGTGCGTGCACACCCAAGTGCACGTGTTTCTTTGAAAGCTTGCAGACATGGGTTACAGTGAGGTAATACCCATGCAAACACCAGTGCTTCTCATATTATAGTAATTACACCAGGCACTTAAAGCGTTGGGATCTATTATTCTCCTTTACTGGTAGCAAGTTTAGAAAAAAAATCATTAAAAACAAGGAACTCTTTTACCTCCAATCAGAGGACAAGCTGAATTCTCTCTCCAGAAGCAAAGGAAAAGAACAAAGACTAATAAAATCTATGGTTTCAGGGCTGCATAAAAAGCAGAATTCTGACACTGATCTTCTCAGGTTTGGTGTGCGCCCCACACTTGATGTGCAGGCTTGCTTTTTGACTTGTTTTTCACTGTTAGTGGTGGCATGGTTTCACAACCAAGCTGCCATAGTAAATGCTGCAGCTCTGGAATAGGTCAGCCCCACCGAAACGCTGGAGGCAAAGGCATCCAGCCATGCTATAAGAATCTATACTTCCCGGGTTTCTTTCAGGAGGCCAAGCTGTTGGGGTTCCTGGACAGGGACAGATGACCATCCTAAGGGCCCACTGTCACCCAGCAAAGGTGAGTCATGAGGGGTTAGTGAGAGATCAGGAAAAGGACCCATCAGGGAAGGAAGGTTGATGGAGGGGGCATGACTCCGTATATGTGATGAATCCAATCCCAAATGCTTCCAGGGGCCAGGCAGGACACCTCAGTGGCAAGAGGAGGACGGTAGGAGTTTGCAGCGGGGGCTCACGGGCAATGAGAAATGCCAGCCCAGTGCCTCATCACCAAGAGGAATGTGGCATCAGGGCTTCTGAGTTTGCAAGTGACACTGGACCTCTGGATTTTGAGTGGTCTCTTAATTTTACATATTGGCTCAAAATGTGTATTTAAAAACTGTGTGATAAACAGATGATCAAAATGTGGCTTATACACACATTTGCGATTTCTTTTTTCTTTTTCATCATGGCTTAGCACAGGAAATTGAATACAGTTCCCGTGATATACAGTAAGACCTTGCTGCTTATCCAGTCTACATATATATGACAGTTTGCATCTGCTAACCCCAAATATCCAACCATCCTTTCCCTACCCGCCTCCCTCCTGGCAACCACAGTCTGTTCTCTACGTTTGAGAGTCTGCTTCTGTTTCCTAGATAGGTTCATTTGTCTCATATTTTAGATTCCACACGTAAGTGATATCTTCTGATGACCTTTGTCTCTTTCTGACTTACTTCACTTAGTATAATTATCTCTGGGTCCATCCATTTTGTTCCAAATGGCATTATTTCATTCTTTTTTATGACTAATATTCCATTTATATATATACGCACACACACACACCCCACATCTTCTTTATCCATTAATCTGATGGACATTTAGCTTGTTTCCGTGTCTTGGCTATTATAAACAGTGCTGCTATGAACACTGGAATGCACGTTATCTTTTCCAATTATTGTCTTGTCAAGAAGGGCATATTATTCTGCTATGAAAAGGGATGGAGATCTGACACAGGCTACAGCATAGGTGAGACATGAAGACGTTGTGCTTAAGTGGAAGAAGCCAATCACAAAAGAAGCCAGTCACATACTGTATCCATTTATAGGAAATGCAATAGGCAAATCCATGGAGACCACACATAGGTAAACGGTGGCTGGATTTGGGAAGAGGGGAGAATGGGGAGTGACTGTTGGCTAAAGAGTAGGATGTTTCTTTTTGCAGAGATAAAATGTTTCTAAAATTAGATAGTGATGCTAGTTCCCCAACTCTGAATATACTAAAAACCACTGAGTTGTACACTTTAAGATGGTGAATTTTATGGTATGTAAATTATACCTCAATAAAGCTATTATAAAATAAAAAATGAAACTGGAACAAGGCCTTTTAAGAAACATCAGTATATATTTCCATCAAAATATTTTGAGCTCTTAAAGAGTCATAGACAATTGGCAGATTAGTACATTGTAAAAAAAAAATACAAAATTGAGGTGTCCTGACTTAAATTTGAATCCTAGCTATACTACTTACTGAATACTTGATCTTGAACAATTTAGCCATTCTGAATTTATTGGCTGTATATGAAAACTATGAAATTAAATTTCAATAAAGGGAAATTATATGTAAATTTATAAAGGATTCTACAAATGTTCGATTGTTGCTATTGTGGTGTGACAAGCCATGTCCATATCTGATTAATTTCACCACAAAGCATTATACACTAACACCTCTGTTTTGAAAGGGCTCCCCAGTGGTTAGGTGGTCATGATTCCTCCTCATTCACCTCCTTCAGACAAAATGATCCTGGACGAATGTCTTAAATGTTCCGTCTTCCAGCTTTCTCATTTGAAAAATCAGTATTTTCACCACTTTCTTGCCATTCTCAGGGTCTTGAGGGTCAGATAGGGAAAGAATGGGATGCAGGAGAAAAAGAGTTGGTTCTGGGGTTAAATGTCATTCCACTCACTTGTTTGATGAGAGTTTACAGAAGACCTAGTGTGTGCCAGGCATCATGCCACAGGCTGCATGCCCACAGATCCCGGTCTAAGGAGAAAACAGACTTCAATCTGAGAATCACACAAGTGAGTAGACCATGTCTGGAAGAGGAGATTCAGAGATAACATATCCCAGAAGATTTCCCTAAAGGGTGACAATGAACTGAGATATGGAGGACCGGGTGCCGGGTGGAGAAGTAGTGCAAGGGCTGTGTGGGTTGGATGGGGCTCCGGAGGGCTTGTCTCCACCTCTCTGACCTGTGGGATCCGGGCAGGTCATTCCAGCTACCCAGATCTGCTTCTTTATCTGTGAAGACTCTTTCTGAGCTTATATGAGCTAGCAGTACATAACTGCATTACAAGCTACGCAGAGAGCAAGCTAGGTACCACCAGGTTCCAAGGACCGTTACTGAAACTGACACCAGCTAGAAACTCACATGCACACTGAAATGTGGTGCATTCTGCAGATGCATGGCTTTCTGACCTGTCAGAGGTCAGCAATATAGGAGTTGATGTAACAAGATCCAAATGCTTTCTTCAACAAATTTACAGGATCCCAGACAACCATCAGTCATCAGTCACACCCAGGGGCCTCAGTCTTTTGGAAAGGAGTGGGTGGGTGTCTCCTGGGCCCAATTCAAGGTCTCGCCATGGCGCCAGTCTGTCCTTTCGTGGATGGGCTTGGCTACAGCGGCAGCAGCACCATTTGCTGGGGGAGTCTACATAGGATGACAAACGTCCTGATTTCCCCCAATATAGGGATTCCCAGGTTGCAGAACTTCCAGTACTAAAAGCAGGACAGTCCTGGACAAACCTGAACGGTCGGTCAACTGGGTCCAAGGCTACTTTCTGCAAAGGCACACATCCCAGCTGAGCCGAGCTATTGCTGCCCTTTACCCAGGAGGCTCCATTGGGAGAGCCAAGGGGCTGAGCACATGGGCTTTGCTAACTCGAGACTTGGGTTCAATTTTCCTTGCCACAGTACCTTTCCTGTAAGGGTGAAAGGTGACAAGGCTCACACAGCACTCCACACAGTGCTTGGCACATGGTCCTTGTTTATATACGCTCTGTTGAGTGACTGAATGAATAGATCTCTGTTCCCGCTTCGACTAGGTGGCAGAATGCCTCAAATGTGAATTTCTCTTCCTAGCAGCCGGAAACTGCTGAGCTGCTGATACTCAGTGTTAAGATACTATTTTGTGCTGAAACTTTTATAAAGATGATAACCCTGCTGTCTCTTGTAGTTTGGGATTTGCACACTTCCCCCTCTCTGTTGAACATCTGTATTGTAACAGTATATTATGAAAACCTCACCTGGTGTATTGTAAGCACAATCCCAAGGAAATTAGTGTTAAATATTGTGATCTTCTTTTCAAGATAGAAAGGCTGGGCCCGTTCCACAGAACTAGAGGTATGTTTCCATGGGGAAGGAAAAAAATTCATAGTGTAATGCAATATTAAAAATGTCGCCCAGCTGAGCATTCCATGTAGGGGCTTGTGTAGAGTTTTAATCTCTTCACCTGTTGGTGTTAAGAGAAAAGAGAGATAGAAGGAGGGCGGGAGGGAGGCAGGGAGGGAGAGGAAGGGCTTATGTGAACAGGGAAATCACAAGCAAAGAGGAGGGGGAAAATTTAAATGATCCCAGACCGAACTGTTTTGCTGTTAATACAGAAATACAGTGCAAGACACATTTAATGGGCTCTATTTTTTATTATACTATGCTGAATAATTAAGTTTGAGGCTAAGTGTCACATGGATTTATCTTTTAATTAAAAAGCATGGTTCACGCATATTTGAGTGGTAGTCCAAATAAATGCAATATAGAAATTTATGTTTGTTTATCTAGGTGTTAATTACCTAGAGATTGTTCTGGATTACTTCTTTTTATAAAGTGTCATAGGCTCGTGTCAGAACGAATAAAGCTTGCCCATGGAACCTTATCAATTTGCTAACGATAGTGCTGGTTTGACCTGAGGTGGGGGGCAGAGGAAAACTTTGGGGATTGTTATGTACACACATGCCCCCATTCAAAACCACACCAAATAAAACAGTCCTTTTAGAAAATATTTCTAAGACATAAAGGCACAAATATATCTTCGTTGTTTTACAGCCTCTTGTCCACAGCTATTTATAAAACATGTGATTATTTATGCATTGGGTTATGAGAAGTTCGGCTAGGAGAGGCCGTGAAGGCGGCTCCATCAATCCAGTTACCTGAACCCCGGAGAGGTGGAGGGAGGGTTTCTCAGTAGAAATGGGGCCGGACAGGAAGTTGGCTGCTGTGATTTCTCTGAAATATGTCAGCCTCACTGCCTCTCCCAGAAAGGGCAGACAGGGAGAAAGAGGGATAGCAAAGTGGAGGGGTAGAGGTCACGTTTTTAGAAACAAGGATGCACGCTGGGAAAGCAAAAGCAGAAGCCCCCACAAACTGCTCCTCATACCTGGGCTCAGTTCCTGACTGTATCTTTGTTTACAAAATGATTTTTGGTGGCAGGTCCGCTGGAATGGCTTGGTCAGAAGGTTCAACTTCAAAGAAATAGTCGTTGCAAGGGCAGGAAGAATTCCAAACAGGTCTGGGGATGTCTAAGTTGGGTGCGCTCCTTTGTTCTGCAGGTTTGTTTGCCTTGGTTTTCTGAGTCGCCTGGCCTCTTCCCACTGAGCACCACGCCTCCATTTCTGACTATCAGATCTCCAGAAAATCAACAAAAGTAACTGCGGGTCCCTTCCCCTGTCTTGGTGGGTCGCTCTCCCCGGATGCAGGGAGAACAGGAGAGACCGAGACGGGGACGGGCACTCAATTGTGATTCTCTCCCGTCCAAGCTGGCAGGGGAGCATCAAGAACCCTCAAACAGCAAACCAGCCCAACATGTAAGCTCTCCGCTGCGAAGGGTTTAATTTTCAGTTTTGGGTTTAATTTTCAGCTTTTCCTCCGGCCTGGAGACCTGGCGGACTGATGGGGCGGGTCACTTGGCAGGGCGCCTGGAGAGGGGGCGTCAGGGGCGGGGGCGGGCCGGCAGCAAGGGGGCGCGGCGCCAAACGGTGGCGCCCGGGGCCCCCGAGTCTCCGAGGGGCGGGGACAGGGACGGGGGCGGGGGCGGGTTTTTGGCTCACAATCCGGAACCGGCCTCACCGGCCTCTGACCCAGCCCCTTGCCCGAAGGTATCAAAGGAGCCTTAGCCTAAGGAGAAAGCGCCCCCGCCCCCCGCCGCCCCAGGCTTGGACCCCAGGGCTCCTCTTTTGGCGAGGAGGCGACAAATGCTCCAAGGAGACTCGCTGTGGCCTCTGGCCCCAAGGAGGGCGCGCGAGTCCTCAGGCGCCAGCTGATCATCCCATAACCGTGGACAGAAATTAATGCCGCATATTTTAAAAGTTATTGACACTTGAACTCTGATTTCCTCCCAAACTGCTGCTCATTTCCTCCCCAGAATCATTGTTACCAGAATTTTGGGCCCAGGAGCACTGCAGGGTGGAGTGGGGGTGTTGCCGGGAGGAGCGGGTCACCCATTTGTGCCAGATGCTGGGGACCCAGCAAAGGACAGGCAAGGAGGATCCTGCCCTGGCTTTCCACTCCACCCTTTCAGTGATTTGTGGGAAACTGGAGGGTGGGAATCCTTAAAAGATCTGTGGTCAGAGAAGATCCTTAGCATTGAGCTTTCTTTGAGTGAGGACTTGCTGGCTTCCAGCTTGCCCACCAGAGCCTTATTCAAAAAGAGGGCCCTGAACTGGGAGAATCCAGCAGTGAAGTGTTTGAGGGCCCAGATTTCAGAGGCTGTAAAAGAAGGGGCATGCAGGGCTTTGGGGTGGAGGGCATTGGTTTGGAACGACATGGAGGATCCGTGTGCCCAAGAATATCAACTTTCTTTTTAAAAATGAAAAAAAAATTATTGAGATGAAATTCACATACATAAAATTAACTGTTTTAAAGTGTATGGTTTAGTAGTATTTAGTAAGTACACTCGCAATGTTGCACAATCATTGCCTCTATGAGTTCCAAAACATATTTATTATCCGAAAGAAAACCTCATACCTGCTAATCAATAACTTTTTATGCTCTCTTCCCCATCCTCCAGCAATACACAGTCTCCATGGGTTTACCAATTCTGGATATTTCATATAAATGGAATCATGCAATATGTGAACTTTTGTGTTTGACATATTTCACTTAGGGCTTCCTGGTGGCTCAGAAGTAAAGAATCTGGCAGCAATGCCGGAGAATCAAGTTTAATCCCAGGGTCAGGAAGATCCCCTGCAGGAGGTCATGGCAACCTATGCCAGTATTCTTGCCTGGAGAATTCCATGGACAGAGGAGCCTGGTGAGCTACAATCCATGGAGTCACAAAGAGTATGAGTGACTAATACTTATTTCACTTAGCATAATATTTTCAAAGTTCATCCATGTGGTAGTATGTAACAGTATGTTATTCCTTTCAGTGACTGAGTAAACTTGTATGTTTATACCACATTTTGTTTCTCTGTTCATCCATTGATGGACATTTGGGTTATTTTCACCTCTTGGTTATTTCACATGCTACTGCTATGAACTTTCACGTATAAGTATTTGGATATCTGGTTTCCATTATTTGGGGCATATACCTAGGAGTGGTATTGCTGGATCATTGAGAAATTCTATGTTTACATTTTGAGGAATCACCAAACTCTATCAGCTTTTAATTCAACAAATTAGATCATTCTCAGCTACACTGCTTAGAATGGCTTCCTCTTACATTACAATAAATTTCATATTCCTTACCATGGCTTTTGAGGCCCTACATTATCTTACTTATCAATCTCTCTAATTTCACCCTCCATCTCTCCCTCAGTTACCTTCCTTCTCTAGTCAAAATGGTTTTCTGCACTTCAGGCCTGCCAAACCTGTTCCTGCCCCAGGCTCTTTGCACTTGTTTTCTCTTGCCCTTTCCAAACTGGACACCTTCCCTTTCTTAGGTTGTAACTCAGATGTTGCTCAGGGAAGCTTTCTGTCACCACACCCATATGTTCCCAGCCTCTGTGCCACACTACAGTTCATCATCTTATTTCTGTCTTCTTTGTGGCAGTAATAAATTACTCCCTAGAAATACCTTGTTTAACTCTTGGTTTACACAATGATCATCTGCTTTTCTTAGTGGAATGTAAATTTCATGAGATGAGGGACCCATCAGAGCCCTGGTACAAGTAGTACCTGGTACAGAGTAAGACCTCAAATAAATGATTATTGAATAAATAAGAATTCTCAGCCCGATTATTTTTGGTAATAATCCCTGGAGTGTTATTGGAAATTCTGTTAACTTTTAAAAAGTTCTTTCAGCAGTCTCCAGAAATGAGGCCCCAAACTAAGAAGAATATTGACTAAACTCAATGACAGACCAGTGGTATCCTTGAGAACTTGAGTATGGTCCTTCTTACTTGTAGTGTGGGTATGTGTCTGTGGGTGGAGAGAGGAGTGGGCAGCCTATTGCATTGATAAAACTGGTCTGATACCCCCAGGCATTGGGTTCATATGAGACCAGCTGCCCAAGCTCTTTAGAAGGATGCATAGCTACCAAGTGGGTAGCTGCAATCAGAAACTTGGTTCCAAGTTTGTGTCTGCTAAACTGGGCCCATGTCTTTGTACCTCTGAGCCTCAGTTTCCTCATCTGTTAAACAGGCTGCTAACATGTGCCGTAACATGTACTGATATGAGAGTTGGACCACAAAGAAGGCTGAGCACTGAAGAATTAATGCTTTCAAATTGCGGTACTGGAGAAGGCTCTTGAGAGTCCCTTGGACTGCAAGAAGATCAAATCAGTCAATTATAAAAGAAATCAACCCTGAATATTCATTGGAAGGGCTGATGCTGATGCTGAAACTCCAATACTTTGGCCACCTGATGTTACAAGCTGACTCACTGGAAAAGATCCTGATGCGAGGAAAGATTGAAGGCAAAAGGAGAAGGGGCATTAGAGAATGAGGTGGTTAGATAGCATCACTGACTCAACTGACATGAATTCAGAACAAACTGTGAGATAGTGAAGGACAGGGGAGCCTGGTGTGCTATATTCTATGAGGGCGCAAAGAGTCGGGACAGAACTTAGTGACTGAACAACAAAAAACATGTGCTGTGCAGACTTACTGGGAGCCACACATGAGAACATGGGGAAGTGCTTTGCAAATGGAAATGCTGCACACATTAGTTGTTACCATAGCTGCTGATATGAAAAATATGTATGCCCTGCCCATGCCAAGGTGTGGGCAGGGAGGACATAGCCCGGCAACCTGGTCAGCAGCTGCTGCGGCCATCCCAGCTCCCTCTCCCACCCGGTTGACCCTAGCCACACTCATGTCTGTGACCCTGGGGTCAGTGCCTCCTCTTAATGCCTTTCCATTTCTCAGTTTGCTGACTGGGGTGATTTTCGGTGAGGTCCACATAAATACTTCAAAAATAATTCACGATGAAGAGGAATGCTTCTGGAATGGATGATGGCACGACGAATTAAACGCTTTATAGGGCTGAGCGTAAATTATTTTAATGCATGTAATAGATCCGCCCAGGGAGACTTGAGCCCTCTAGGTCATGCCTCTGTGCCCCCAGGGCCCAGAGGGTGGTGGGAGCAGGTGGCTGGGAGCCTGCTCTGCTGGGGCGTGAATCATCTCCCTCTCCAAAGACTTATTTTGCCAGCACTTAGGTCCCCCAACCTGAGGAAAGGATGGGGAGGCCTCACGTCTGGCCAGGTGGAGCCCGGAGCCAGACGAGGCAGTGAGAGGGCAGTTGTTAGCAATGACAACAGCCTGACCTACACCTCGCCTTCCATTCATTGTCTGCTCCTCCTGAAGAGGGTGAGGTATGGTGTGCACTATGAAACCAGAGAGTTCAAGTATTTTGTCTCCTGTGACAATTTTGAGTTGCAGGACGAACGTTTCAGTTCAGGCCATCAACCAGCAACATTTTACATTTAGACTCACTGCTCATCAGTAGAGAGAGGAAGACCTCTTGGAGATGACTGTGTCCAACACACCCGGTCAAGAGACAAGAAAGCTGAGAGCTCAGAGAGATGCAGAATTTTGTGCCCCAGACATAGAAAATAAACACACCGTTGTATTCAAGGCTGCCGAAGCAATATTTATAGAGTGATATCTAGAGATTGTTGTTGTGGTTTTGTAATTACTGGAGCAGGTTTGTAATCCCAGAGGAAAGGATTAATTGATTCCAAAATGTGTTACCATGTCTCTTTATGGTCAGGCAAAGCATGGCAACAGTCCTTTATGTGGACCACTTGTCTCATATCTGGGGAGAAGCTTTTATTCACTCAGTGTTCAATGATCATGTCACATATGTGTTCTCAGACATTTGCTGGGCATTGACCATTCTGCTAGGAGCCAGACAGGCTCACCTGCTCTCAAGAAACTCACAACTGAATTTGAAGGAGGAAACAGACAGAACAGGCCCATCTTGAAAGCAGGACTTCATCTTGGGCTGGACTGGGGACTTTTGAGCTTTATGCGCAGTATCTATGGAAAATACATATCAACTGGAAAAATCAGACTCCTCCCCCACCCCAACGGAAGAGCCCTAGGGCTCATACCTAGACTCTCCGTCACCTAAAAGAATACCCTAATTATCTGTGTAACCGAATAGAATCATAAATTCTATTATGCTTATTGGGGTATGACCACAGGCCTACTGATAATTGTCTACTGGTAACTGCCTAGGCTTAAAGCATACGAATCATGGGTTTAAGGCATACAAATCACAGGTTAACTTTGATTATATCTTTCTTTTCCTTTGTTCAGACTAGTTTCAGAGAATTTGGGGAGAGGGGGTTGCACACATACACTTAGGGTATATAAGGTTTTCACAAAAACTGGCCGGGGTCTTTGACTAAGGAGACTCTGCCTTGGGCCCGCCAGTGTAATCAACTGCACTCCACTGTCTGCATTATCCTTCTGAGTGAGTTTGTTTCCCGGAATGTGTGGCTACAACCTTACAAAGAAACCAGATCAGGAAAGCTGCTATAACATATGCCTTGCACTTGTCTGAGTCCTGGGACAAGTCCCCTTCCACAGATAGCTTCTTGATGACCTGTTCATCTGTGTCTGAAACTCCACCCTCAGTGACTGAGTCATGCACGTCAAAGTTGATGTGACTGAAAATAAGAACAGTGGGAACAGAGAATTAGAGAAAGCAACCACTTCCATGGGGAGCATTAGGAAGTGAGGTGATGGGCCTAGAATGAGCAATAGGATTTGAATATGAGGGGCTTCCCTGGTGGCGCAGAGGTTAAAGCGTCTGCCTGCAATGTGGGAGATCCGGATTCGATCCTTGGGTCGGGAAGATCCCCTGGAGAAGGAAATGGCAACCCACTCCAGTATTCTTGCCTGGAGAATCCCATGGATGGAGGAGCTTGGTGGGCTACAGTCCACGGGTTGCAAAGAGTCGGACACGACTGAGTGACTTAACTTTCACTTTTCATGAGGGACTGAGAGAGAGTTGGGGAGGATGTTTTAGGAGGAAGGGTCAAGATGCCCCAAAGCAGAGATCCAAAGGTTCTGGTGGGTTCTGCAACTTCAAACAGGCCAGGACGATCACAGCCAAGAAGGGGAAGGGTTGAAGGATGAGGTGTCTCTAAGCAGGTATGCATAAGACAGGCCCATTGTGTTTTCCTAATAGTCCTCATTGTCAGGTAGATCAGGAGGAGAATGACAGAATCTGCAGCTGAAGTTAGGCTGGCTGGTAAGGAAATAAATCATGCTGTATCCCAGGAGGACTTACAAATGAAGATGAGAATTGTAGCCCACAGAAGGCGTCTTCTGAGGCAGCTGATGATTACGGTCCACAATGGCAAAAATTGAGTATCTCAGGACTTCCATGGGGATCCGGTGGTTAAGACTCTTCCTTCCAATGCAGGTGCATGGGCTTGATTCCTGGTCAGGAAACTAAGATCCCACAAGCCTCGTGGTGTGGAATAACCATTGGTTGCGAGAAAACTTGAATACATCTAGGTGAAAAAAATCAGCAACAACAACTGATCATACCATGCACCACAAACAAAGACTAACTCAAAATGAGTCATAGACCTAAATGTAAAATTTAAAAAGGATTTTAAAAAAAATCTTAAAAATATTGAACATCTCACCTCTACCATTAAGCCTTTCCTCTCTCTCTCTCTCACACACACACACACACACACACACACACACACACACACACACACACACAGTCTCTCAGTCACATCTGACTCTTTGCGACCCCATGGACTGTAGCCCGGCAGGCTCTTCTGTCCATGGAATTCTCCAGGCAAGAATACTGGAGTGGGTTGCCATTCCCTTCTCCAGAGGATCTTCCCAACCCAGGGATTGAACCTGGGTCTCCTGCATTATAGGCAGATTCTTTACTGTCTAAGCCACTAGGGAAGCCCTTCCCTATCCAATTCTGGGATAATTATCTCTCTCTGTGCTCCCAAAGCATAGTTCTACACAAGAGTTCAGAACTTACTGCATTTTGTCATAGCAAGTTCCGTTTGCTTCCCACCTAGACTGGACTCAGTCACAGCCCAGACAGTGGCCTGGGCTGGTTCATTTCAGGGTCCATGGTGACCCACGATGGAAGCT
The DNA here is from genome assembly GCA_917880005.1 of Nanger dama. Lineage (NCBI taxonomy): Eukaryota > Metazoa > Chordata > Mammalia > Artiodactyla > Bovidae > Nanger > Nanger dama. The sequence continues at coordinate 40,824,180 of CAKJTW010000012.1, forward strand.
TCATGTATGCTTCCTGGTTCCACCTAGGTAAGTGACCCAAGTGTAAAATCCAGACTTCCTGAATGTTGGTTCAACATAACCACACCTTCTCCCATTTTAGGTTTCTGGAAAGAAACTACTCAAACAATCAAAAGTACAGTTGGTTTTAAATGGCAAGCTGTTACCAAGGCTGTCGCCCCAGAATCCTACTCCTGCCTCTCTGCCTAGAAACCAGTAACTCTTATCTACATTTAGGGAGGAAGCTGCAAAGAGAAAAACAGGAACGGGTTAGAAATAAGTAAGCCCACGATGGCAGAAGATTTGACTTCCAATGGACCTTGAGCTTCATTATATGCTCATTGTAATATATTAGCATATGCTAAATGGAACACCCATGGGGGCCATGACAGTTGATGATTGCTGAAAAAGCCTATACAAGGCCTGGAAAGGAGGACTGCATCAGTTCTGGGTCCAAACCGCACCCCTATTCTTGGATTACTCATGAATATTCCTCCCACTCTTTCTGATGCCCTCACTTTAATTCCATTCTCCTATATATTTGGTGTCTCCATCTGAATTAGGTTGAGAAGTTGATATGTGTACTAGGTTTCCCCTCATTTTTCGCCACTGAATAAAGCTTGTGTGTGTGCCTGTGCGTGTGCACGTGTGCTCAATCATGTCTGATGCTTTGCAACCCCATGGACTCTTTGCAAGCCCGCCAGGCTCCTCTCCTCTATCCATGGAATTTTCCATCCAAGAATACTAGAGTGGTTTGCCATTTCCTTCTCCAACAGATCTCCCCGACTCAGGGATCGGACCTGCATCTCCTACACTGGCAGGCAGGTTCTTTACCAGCTGAGCCACCAGGGAAACCTTGAATAAAGCTCATGCTGTTCCATTCTCAGCACTGGTTTCATTTTTGGCTGTACCAGTTAGATGGGGAAAAGAACCTTCCTGGCGGGGGTGAGGTCCCATCCCAGGCTAGGACCCTGGAGGTAGTCTGCTCTATCAATCAGAGCCAGAATGGTATACCCCCAAAGCCTTAACAAAGTGCCTGGCATCAGTGCACATCCAGTCGAGGTCTACAAAATAAGCGCTTTGGAGCCATAGCTCATGTTAATTCCTGGCCCATGTCCTCTTGGCTCACGCTCTGCAGCTGCAGTGCAGGGGGGCAATCCCAGCCTCTGACCGCTTCCTGCATAAAGAATCATGGGAGTGTGCCCAGCTGCAGGTAGGCCTGAAAGTGCTAGGGATTTAATGCCTCCAAGAAACAAACCTCAGTCAATGGGAGAGGGGAATCAGGGAATGAAAACCAGCAGCTGGGTTCTCCACAGTCCTCTGAGGACCCTGTGTGGGACTGAGTCCCAGCGGCCTGCAGCAGCAGCCTGCCCATCACTGGCCCATCACCGCACTGGTACTGGCTTTCCCCCTCCCTCATTTTAAGCTCCCACTCCTCAAGTGTGTTGGAATTCTCTTAATGAACTACTCACACCCATGTCCTTGTCTCACCAAGAATCTGCTTTTTAAGGAACTCAAACCAAGGCAGGAGCTACATAAATAAATGTATAAATGTTGAAAGAAGAAAGGAATATAAATGAACAAATGAGTGAGTAAAATGATCGAGAGAGGGAGGAATCTGAGTGCAAACCGTGCCCATTCCACCTCCTTCCCTGGGCTGGTCTGAGACGGAGAGGATGGAGGGAAGGCCTTGCAGGTCCTCCTGAAGTACCGGCTCTGGTGAACTGTCTCCATGGACTTGTTGCTGCACTGCCACGAGGTGCCAGGAGGCCTCTGCATCCAGCAGGGGCACCCGAGTGGGCGACTGGCTCCGACCAGGGCTTCTAGTACATTCTTCTCTGTGGGGGGCTCCGCACCCTTCCACCTGGAGTCCAGGGGAACTCCAGCCACGATGCTGGAGGCGGTCACCTTGGAGAAGGAAAGCTGTGCTCCGTGCCACAGAAGACCTCGGTGATCTGCGTTGGCAGCCGAGTCTTATAAAAATAGCACAAAACCCGGATTACTGGGTAAGGGGTGTGGGGAGATGGAGGAGGGGGAATGGGTTGAGGATTCGGCCGCACCTCTCCCAGATGGCGCCTGCCCACCCCCACCCATCCTGACAAGAGGGGGACAGGAACGCATCACGTACCTGAAGGCGGAAACAGAAGGCTCCACCGAAGATTGGACGCAGAAAGCCAGACGCTGCGCAACAACCAGGCTTCTCCGTGTACCGGCTGTGAGCGCTGCTAAGAATAGAGCCAGGCGGACCGAAACTCTGCGCAAGAGCCTCGGGAACGCTGGAAGCTCTTACCGCGGAGCTCCACTCTGTCTTCGCGGGCTGGGCTGTGCGGTGGCCTCAGAGTGCCTCTGCGGTGGCCTCAGAGTGCCTCTGCCCCCCAACCTTTCTGCAGCAGAACAGTCATTCTCTAGAGCGAAAGGTCCAGCATTTGGAGCAGGGAAATGACCTTTCAGCCGGTGGCGGTGGGCCGATCACTTTGTAGCCCCTGAGATTTCAGTTGCTGTGTATGCACTGAGCGTCTATTGTGTGCATCATCTGTGCAGTGGCGCTGGGAGGGTCACTCGCGCGAGAGAGGACACCCCCGCCCTTGGAGAATTTGGAGTCTGTCCTTGGAGAGCCAAACCCCTGATCTGGGGCAGGGCAGGGAAGAGAAGTTGCCAAGGAGGTGGAGGAGGGAACCCAGCGGAGGTCACCTGGAAGGGAGTGAGGGGGGACGCTGCCAGACTCAGGCCGGTGGCCGGAGGAGTAGGACAGGGAGACGCTGCACCTCGGGCCCTGGGTAGGGAGCGTGGGGAGCGTCCTCAGGCTCAGAGCAGCCGTGCTGTCGGGAGAAAGCTGGGGTGGTGCCGGAATGCTCAGGGGCGGCTCGCTGGGGCGGAGGAACAGGCCGCAGGGCAGGGGTGGGTCCTGCAGAAGAAGGAGAGGAAGGCTGATGATGTAGGAAGCAGGTGGGCTCCTTGGAGAAACTTGGGAGGTCAAGGATGGGGTCAGTGAGCAAGAGGTAGGGCTGGCCTGCTGATTCTTTGGGGTTAATCTGCCTCACTAATGCTGTCAATCAAGAAGCATCCGCAGATAAACAGCCTGCGGCCCCTCCAACACTTAGCAGACAGATGTTCCTCTTTGCCTTCTCAGGAAATCCAAAACCTGCTCATTACCTGGAAAAACTAACTCTCCTCAGAGTTGCCCCTCAAGTCAAATCCTGTGGTTTGAGGTGGTCAGGAGCTAAGGGAGTGAGTTTGTCGAGGATGGTGATGGACACCAGAGTTTGGCCATGGATGAGCCAGACTCACTGGTCCTCTTAGGAGGGAAGCCTTAGCTGCATGGGGCACTCCGGGGGACCACTGTGTGCAACACAGCAGGCCTGGCCACGGCCCGGGGATGCTGTCCTCTGATTGTGTGTGGTTGCTGGACAGAGCACCTGCTGGCCATGGGTCTCTGTAGGGCAGGGACAGGCTGAGGGTTCTCAGGGTTAGGCATGAGAGTAAGTAAGGATGCTGACATTAATCCAGTCTCCAAATTGTCCTCTAAGAGCTTTCTCTGTAATAGACACTTACCCAGGGCTCCTACTGCCTGGAAGCTCAGACTCTTGGAGGAGATAGAGAAATAAGTGAACATTTTAAAGGAATCCCATCTCAAAGGCAAGCATGAACTGCAGTGATTTTACTGTGATTTCCCCTGACATAGGGCCTTCAGGTTTTGCCCACCACCCTTCAACTTCAGGGCCCAAAGGGGTGAGGGTGGCAAGGACCCTTGCTTCACTCATACCCCTCAGCAGCTTCTGGTTGGTGGGATTTAGGAGTTGTCATTCCCATCAGAGTGAACAGGTTGATATCAGCCTAGCAGACACTGTGAATGCCTCTCGGGCCAGGTCCGCCTGTTCCCCTCCTCTCTGAATTCTGTCTTGCAGCTTCTGACCAGTGTTGGTCTCCTCGCCTTGATATCATTTAGAAATTCAATTTTACATGTTGTTGATCTTGAGTGTGGACTGTTGCATTTTATTAATTTGAAAACAATTTATTTTTAATGATTCTTGTAGCCTCTGCTTCCTCCTCCAACTGTGCCCTCAGGGAAGGGCCCTTTGCCCTCTTCTTACTACCGAGAGTAGAACTGAGAACTGCCTTCTGTGGGCAGTGTGGGCTGCAGAGCATCACAATTACACATATGGCACTTTCCTTGGGCTAAAGTGGTATTTATGCCTTTGGAGAGTAATCACTGGGAAGTATATAGTCCTTTCAATGACACCCAAACAATCCCTGGCAAGTGCACAGAACTGATCAGTTCTACTGGCCTGAATTATTAAAGGCCCATTGCCAAGGTGGAAACAAAATCCCCTCCTTAGAATGTCTTTTCCCTCCTTTTGTAAAGGAGGGCTTTTCACCTGTGGGTGGTCATGGCAGGTGCTCCCATCCCTGCTGTAGAGATGGCTCTTTGTCACCCAAGGAATCACAACTCAGCCCTCATTACCTGCGTCCCCAGGCCCACAGCTTAATTTCTTTGCATGCTCATAACTTAGTGTCCTCAAAGCCAGCCGCCCCAAGAAGCTCTTTCTTGTCTATGCCGTCCCCCGGCAGTAGCCCTTAGAGATTTAGTGTACACTCTTCTTTTCTTTTGGAAGCCCTCCTTGTCCCTTGTGGGCTTCATGGTTTCTGCGTCTCTGAGCTCTTCAGTTGCTTCTGATTCAAACAGTATATATGGCCTGCTCAGCACATGATGACAGTTGGCTTGGCTTTAACCAGCCTCTCTGCACTGAAAGCAGAGAAGGCGATGGCACCCCACTCCAGTACTCTTGCCTGGAAAATCCCATGGACGGAGGAGCCTGGAAGGCTGCAGTCCGTGGGGTCGCTGAGGGTCGGAAACAACTGAGCGACTTCACTTTCACTTTCATGGTTTGGAGAAGGAAATGGCAACCCACTCCAGTGTTCTTGCCTGGCAAATCCCAGGGATGGGGGAGCCTGGTGGGCTGCCGTCTATGGGGTCGCACAGAGTCAGACATGACTGAAGTGAATCAGCAGCAGCAGCACTGAAAGAGCTCCAGGGACCCAGCTCCAGACTCACTCTTCCTGTGCATTCTGGGGGTACCCGGCATGGGAGGAGGGATCAATAAGTGCTTGCTGAGGAGTTGACCAATTGATCTAGATGGCTGACCGGGCCTCACAGTCTGTGTAGTTAGGTGAATTGGATGCTCTTTGGAATTTCCAAGATCAAAAAAGGGCAGGAGAAGGATGAAGCTGCAGGCAACATGGAAGCAGATCCTCCCACAGGTCTCTCGCTCTGCAGCTGTGGGGTCCCGCATTTACGATCCCAAAGCTACAGACCTAGGGACATGGAGCAGTAAATCCTGCCTGTCAACCACCAGTCAGTACCCCCTTTTAGAAAACCTCCTTGCTCAGTAATAGGATCATCATCTAACTGATGACTGCTTTCTATACAAGGGGCCTTAGCATCTCAAATAGCCTTGTGTGGGTCTGAGCAAATAACATGAAATATTCTTATTTTTGCAAGTTGGCTAACGAGGCTGACTGCTTTAGGACTGCTCATGGCTCCTTCTGGAAGACACTGTCATTAAAGAGAGTATGCAATTTAAAACAGAAATAACAACAAGGGCACAATCTGTTAACTTGCTTACCGTTAGTAGACAACGGTCGGTGATAAGTCTATATGGGTTGATCACCTGCCTTTTCCTTTCCTGTTGTTGGTTTCCTTTCTCCTTCCCTTCCTGGGTGGGAGTTCGTGTTGTCTCACTCTGTGTGTTATCTGTGTGGACGGCTGGAAACTCTGATTGTTTCCTTGGACTGACCCAGATTTGCATCCCAGCTCTGCCTCATAACTGGTGTGTGACCTTGGCCAGGTGGCTGGCCTCACCCCTGCAGGTCTGTTGTGAGAAGCCCAGTACCATGTGTCCGCCGTTCTCGTGGAGGATGCAGTGATGCACGCGCATGTGCAGCGAGCAGTGATAATGGATGGACTCGGCCTTTCGGTTCACTGCAGCATCCCCCAAAGTAGATCATTATTCTGTATGGAATAAATAGTGTTATCGGGCTGATATGCTTAAGGCTAATGAGCCCATGTCTAGCATCTGAGGAGCCAGATAACAAGACATGTTTTTCTCCATTGGCTTCTATTGATGTATTAATTAATGAAATCCAAGATTCCCCTTTGAGCTGGAGGAGTGTTTAAATCACTCCTGAGCTGTATATGTGGTGCATCTTCCTCCTGCTCCCAGATGCTGCAGAGGGCTGGGAAGGGAAGTGGGGTCTGCACTCTGGCCTGGCCCAGGTAGGAGCAGGAGCAGGTCCAGCCAGGAGGCAAGCCCCTCCTCCGTCGTTAGCCAGGGAGGACCAGCCGAGCAAGGGGGGGCATCTAGGTTACAGGCCAGCCTCCTAGCTCAGCTTCTGCTTTCCTCTCAGTTCCCCTGGGAGTTCTGTCTTCCAAAGAGCCCCAGGACTCAATGGGCTGTCTTTGTAGTGACTGAAAACACTGCCCAGGAACAAGGCTGTGTGAGATCCGGGCAAGACTGTCCCCAGAGTGTTGGCTTGTTTTGAGTGACCGACCATCTACTACCATGAGTGGCGCTATGGAGAAAGTCACAGTGCTGGTACAGACATGGCTGGGTTCTAGGCCTGCCCCCAGCACTGAATAGCTGCATAAATTATGCGTCCGTGCTAAGTGGCTTCAGTCTTGTGAGACTCATCGCAACGCTATGGACCGTAGCCCACCAGGCTCCCCTGTCCATGGGATTCTCCAGGCAAGAATACTGAATGGAGTGGGTCGCCATGCCCTTCTCTCTAGTCAAGTTGTTAAAAATCTGTGTGCCTCCATTTCCTTGTTTATGAAACAGACCTTGCTAATTCTGATGCTAATACATATCCCGAAGGGTGGATGGTGAAGATTACATGACCTAGGATGTATGACGAAGTTCCTGGAATAGGGTGTGCGTAGAATAAATATCTATGGGCCACAGGGATGATTGTTCTTTGTAACAATGATAATGCATCTTATTAAATATAGAATGAGAGGAATAAAATTGGTGTAAAGGTATTTCTTAGAAAAAGGAAATTGCATTATTTTTCATACCTTCTAGTAACTCAGCTTCTCTAATAATCTGTCAAGAAGATATCTTAAGGAACCTGCTTCAGTATTTAAATTCAGTGTTTGATTAGCACTTTATTTTCCATACAAAAGGAGAAAGGCATTTGAAAAAGTTTTTGTCAAAGTGGCTTGCACTTCTTTCAACAACTTTGCTGGAAACATTCGTTTGTATCTTGGCCACCCAAAGTAACCATACTCCTCTGCCTTCTTGGTAACCATGTGCCCCTATCTCCGTAGCTGAGGGATACCACCCTGTATTCCATAGCTAACCAAGTACCCCTCCCTCCCCTTTGTAGGTAACCATGTATCCACACACTCTGTAAGTAGCCAGGCACCCCAAGCCCTATTGATAACCATGTATTTCCACACCCATAGGTAATCATGCATCCCTATGCCCCATCGGGAACCATGTCCTCATGCACACCAAGTACCCTTGCATCCCAGTCCAGACCAACACTCAAGTGATGGTATCTTTGCAGTCTGCTCTCTCACACATGAAAAGTCCAAAGACTGCAGGTGTCACCTCCCAGTCTGCAGGAGCAAGGCAGCCTCAGAAGCTCTGTCTTCTAGCCTCTGTTGCTCTTCCCTAGGGTTTGCTGTGGCAGAGCCTCTAGGGAGTGTGAGGCGGTGGCATGCATTTCTCTGGCCTGTAATCATAGAGCTATGGGCTGTCACCCAGCTATGGGAAGCATGTCCCACGGGCCCTGGGCCTTCACCACAAACCTCTTTGTCTCTTCCCTGATTCCCCCACTAACAGTGCGCAGAGGGCACTCCCTACATGGCCCTTCACTTTTGGCACCTGCTGCCAAAACAGTGAGGATCAGGGCCTCTCAGCACCCACCACCACAGCTCCCAAACCTTCTTTTCGTTTCTCATTTCACATCTATATACCTAATGTTTTGCAACTCAGACTGTATTTAGAATCAATAACCACTTAGAATTAAAATTCGAGCCGAACTATAAACCATAAAAGCCTCTGATTATTTCATTAGTAATTTGCTAATTGGCATTAGATATTTAATTACACATTCCAAATATTTGATGAATTATTTCAGCTCCGCATAGAAAACCAGTGATGGGGACTACATTCTTCAGGAAACCTAAACCCAGAGGGATAATTCCAAGGAAGCTTTAGTATCTATGTGTGTCTTAAACCTGAGCAAGTGGTTTTGCTCTTTCTTTGAAGGCACCTACCCAGGCTGTTGTGAAGTCTAGCCTGGGATCCAGGGCCATCTGTACCTCTCTCAGGCTCTCTCCATCAAGGCACTTTCTGTTCACCCTTTCCTTGTGGGGACATTATCTTTTCTACTTTGATCTGCTTCCCACAACATAAGGTGGTACCCCACCCCCCCACCCTCCCGCAACCCCTTCCAAATCCTCCTGATGGGCTGTTGTTTGACATGGATAAGGAGGAGTCAGGTATTCCCCCCTCCCCCTCCCCCCACCCCGCCTCTCTCCTCCTATCCACCTAGCAGCAGGTCCTGTCTGCATTGGACACCAGGTGGCCCCCACAACCTTCTTAGAATGAATTTGCATTGGATATCACTCTGTCTCAGCTCCCTCCCTTAAGGTGTGGGAGTGCTGTTTCTCTAGAAGAAAAAAAAAAAGATAATTTCAGTACATGAAAAAATGCACAAATGTTCATTTCTGTTTCTTCTGGGATTCTTCTGCCGATAAGTAGGCACTGAATCCATGCAGCCCCCAAAGCGTGTCCTGCTCCTCAAGTCCTCCCTAGGACCTGCCTAGGACCCCAGGACCCCAGTCTACTGGTCCCCAGCCTGATGTACCAAAGTCTCCTTAGGACGATTCACAAGTGATGTAGAAAGATGTGTACTTAAAGCTGAGTGTTTGTTCTCAGCCTGCCCCACCCTCTGCAGACATCATCTTGTCTCTGTGTGTGGCTAGTCTGAGAGCTATACCGGACCTAAAAGATGCAACAGCACAGACGTTCCCTCACTGCACTTGCCCTGTGCCAGACCAAGGGGAGAGTAAGATATATTTGGCACATTAAATCCTCAGTTATTCTCATAACAGATTGTGGCAGGAAGCCATATGTGTAATTTCCAATGACCATTGCAGAGAAGGATGCCCAGGGAGGATGAACAGATAACATGGAAGAGAAAACTACATCCCACTCACAAACCTGCAATCCAGACCAGAAGGAAGACATTGGCTCTTAAAGGGCCAGCCAAGCCCCCAGTGCAGTGCCTGTGGAGGACATGCCCCGTGGTGTAACCACACTTCCTCTGGCTATATTTCTCAGACGTGGAGAGATATATCCTCAGAAATTAAATCAAGGACCCCAGCAGCCCGTACGTGACAGATGTAAACGCTCACAGGCAGACTTATTCCAAATTAAGTGCAGTCATTTGGAATATCTGTGCAGGGAGGCACATGAAGCTTGAAGACTGTGGACCCTCCATGTCTGTTGACAAACACTCCTGGAAGGAAGCAGAAGAAACAAAGAGAATCCCGAGTGTCCTGAGCACTGGCCCCAGCTCTTCTCTTAACTGGACCTTGAGAGTATTGCTTAACTCCTCAGGTGGCTCAGCCAGAAAATAGGCATGGTGTGCTCCCCGCATATAGATGGGAATCTACCGGCCATGAGGTCTTGGTCACAAGCACCGAAGCCCAGGAAGGGTGAGCGAGTGGTGGAAACAGGAGATGTTGGCTCACTGAGCCATTAGCTCTCCCACTCCTTGTCTGGCTGCTGAACTTTAAAATTTATTTCCATTTTAACCAGCCTCTGTTAATAGATGTACCAGTTTTTAAGAACAGCTGCTTCAGATCCCTTTGGAAATTGGGTGGGTCTAAAATAAAAACCAATAGAGGAATTTTTCAATAGAAATCTAGCTCTAATGATCAACACAGAGGAGACTTTTACTCCTCTCTGGACCTGGAGCCTCTCTGGACCTGGAGCCACTCTGAAACAGTGATGCTTCCAGAGTGTGAAGTTTGTGCTGTCTCCAAACCCCAGGATGAGTGTTCTGGAGGAGAAGGTGCAAGTTGGCATACAGTGGCCTTAGGGCTGAGACCAACCGCCAAGCCCCAACCCCAGCTCTGATCTGGCCTCCATCCACACCACAGCCCCAGGGCTCCCCAAGAGCATCCTCATTTTGACCCTGCCCACCTCTTTCTGCTCAGCATTAGCATTTCCACCACTTCCCTAATCCTTGGAAGAATCAGGTCTCCATGGGCTCAATCAAGATCAATGTTTAACAGCTGAATAAAAGAGAAAATGCCATGGTTCAACTGAAACAAAGAAGGGGCTATTGGAAGAGCTTTATCACCTGGGTTAATCTCAAAGTCAAGGTGTGACAGGTCTGATTAACTGATAAAGCTGATTCACTTTGCCTGGCTTGCTTTCTTCCCCAGCTTCTGCCTTCAACCCTCCAAGACCTTTAGGGCCAAGAGCAGGGCCATCTCCTACGGGATGCCTTTCCCCATCTCCAGCCAGAATGCACCCTAGGGTCTCTGGCACTTCCTCCTTGGACACTAATTACCCTTTGAGTAATGCTGGCTTTGTATATGTTCCTTCCTTCCAGGTGACACAACGCCTGAGCTGGATTCTTCTATGTTTCCCCCACAGCCTAAGGCCTGGCACAGGTTAGGTGTAACTGTTTTGGTTTTGAGTGAGTGGGAGGCTGAAATCAATTGCACACACCGTGTTTGGGAGCTGGGGTGGGAGGAGCCCCTTGCATATTAAGGCGCCACTGATGGCATGGTGAGGTTGGCCCTACACAAGATCAATGTCAAAACTCTGGTCCCAGACATTGTCTGGAAGAAAGTAGACAGAGGAGAGGCTGGGGGAAAGGCATTTCTGGAAAGAGCAAGGCAAAAGCTACTGTCCCTTGGAGGGTGAGAGGAACCATGGTCTAGGGGCTGGCCTTCCAATCAGACATGAAGGACAGAAGGATGGTGGCTGGTGAGACTGGGAGGTACTGGGGCAGCTACCCCAGGCCAAACACCATCCAAAGAGACTCTCTACAGGCAGTGTTCCAACTTTATATCCTTACCTTTAAGGTCTTTGAACTTTTGAAATGCTTTTTCTCCCTGAAGATTGGCGCCTGAGATCAGGGGCATGGGTGGTGGGAGAGACCTTAGGATGGCAGGTTCTAGGGGTGGGAGAGCACATAACAGGAGGTGAGTTTCCAGAGGGGGTGTTTTCTGGATTTCAATAAAAATGCCTGGTTCCAGATCACTGCTGGGTAGTGAGCCAAATAAGGGGTCATCTGCTCCATGCTCAGTTTCTGAGCACGTGCAAGGCTACTGTATCTAGGGATTTTAACAGACAAGAGTGTATCGTTTTCCCCAGGTTAGGGAAATGCACACACAGGCAGACTTATTCCAAATTAAGTGCTGTTATCTTGGAATATCTTTGCAGGGAGGCACATGAAGCTCGAAATCTATGGGCCCTCCATGTCTTTGTTGACACTCTTGGAAGGAAGCAGAAGGAACAAAGGGAATCCTGAGTGTCCTGAGGACCCTCACACACAAACCCTAGGGTTGTGAAGATGATGAAAAGTTATGATGCGAGCTGCTCTCTTAAAACATCCTCTCTGTGTCCCCTTCCTGCACACATGTACAGCTGAATACTGTGTGTCAGACACTGTGCTAGCGGTCAGCAAAAAGGCAGCATGTCCTTGCCCTCATGGCACTTGCAGCCTAGTGGGAGAGACCTACACCAGTCAAACAATCTCATTATCAATAAACGGGGACGTTTGCTAGAAAGGACAGAAAAGATGCTGAGTTGAGAAGAGATCATGGGCTATAATCGGATCCAGGTTTAGGGAGAGAGAAGTTAGAATAAGCCTGACCAACAGTATTTCAATATAATAGAGGAAAATCATGTAAAAGTGACTGAGTCCACTTCTGCCTTCTAAGGATATGTGTTTATAAGGGGTACATGCGCGCGTGCTAAGTCGCTTCAGTCGTGTCCGACTCTTTGCGACACTGCGGGCTGCAGTCTGCCAGGCTCCTTTGTCCATGGGATTCTCCAGGCAAGAATACTGGAGTGGGTTGTCATGCCCTCCTCTAGGAGATCTTCCTGACCCAGGGATTGAACCCACACCTCCCATAGCTCCTGCACTGCAGGTGTATTCTTTACTGATGAGCCACCAGGGAAGCCCCTTTACAAGGGGTAGGATCGCAGAATTCACATCAACAGAGAAATAACTGTGCCCCTTTTCTGAGGGCTAATATTTGGAGAAGTTGCCAGTGGTGCAGCTACCAAACTTAAGAACAGGTCTGTGTGTATGCAGGTGGTAGACAGTGGGGCCTGGCTCTGGGTCTGGGGTCAGAGGGGGGAGGGGCTAACTTGCTTCATGGACTAAAGTGCATTTCCTGCTCCAGTAGATCTTCCTGGCCCAGGGATTGAACCTGTGTCTCCTACATTGCAGGCGGATTCTTTACCTGCTGAGCCATTACGGAAGCCCCAATAAAGTGCTAGAATTTATAATGAAATCATTTATCTGAATTGCTGGAGTGTTGATGAACTAGGGAGAGAGAGAGAGTCTGGTAATAAGGGAACAGGAAATCCAAGTTTGTGGAAAGGATGAGAGTGTTTGACAGAAAGAAATCTATTATTTATTTTTAAATTCTCTGCTGTGAGGAAGTTCAGAGCCCCCTCTGGACCCTACTCCCCTCAACCCTATTACTCCGGCATCATTGGCAAAGCTCCACCCAAGCTTCCTCCAGGAAGTGATACTGTAGATGGGAGGTGAAAGGGAGCTTAAAGAGAAATGAGAGAGCTTGGCTGACAAGTAGAAGGTAGATAGAAGCTACAACAGTCCAGGAGCTCCTGAATTTGGCTGGAGCCGGAAGTTGGAGTCCTCGGTCATGGGACTCCTGGGAAGGTTTCTGGACTCGCCGCAGGTCACGAGGTTGGTATTGGGGCTGCTGTTGACCTACATTCTGGACTGCATTAAAGTTGAGAACTGGGGATAAAGAGCCTTTTATTTGTCTGTACGAGACTAACACTACTATTGTAAATGTTCTTAAATCTGAACACAAATCAGATTTTCAAGGGGAGAGACATCAGAATTCCAGGACTGTTTTAAACAAAACCTTTCATTAAATCTGAGTATGTTCAGCAACTGGTGCTAATGGCTAAAAATGATGGACAAGTGGATGTCCTGCTGAACCGCTTTCCTGAAGGGCCGGGACCATTTGTGACTAGCATGAAGAGTGCTGGCATCCCCCTGGTGGGGCTGAGACACTTGAAAGCTGCTTGTCTTAAAAGGCTCTAAAAATGGTGCCCCACAGTGTCTGCACACGTGGCTCATGCTCGGCAAATCCTTTGTGCAGACAGCAAGGTACACTCTGTTCCTTATCTGAATTTCCACTTGTTCCAAACTAATTAGGGGCATCTTAATAAAGCAACTGTATCAGGAGTCCAGTGCCCGCCTCCTCCTACCCCACCCGCAGTCAACTTTGGTAGATCCAGCATGGATCAGGGCTGAGGGTGCACTTCAACTGAGCATCTGGAGGCTGGCTGTGGTTTCTGTTGTCCCCCATGGAGTCTGGAGATAGAGCCCTCCTTGGCAAAACACTGCCCTTGAAAACTGGAAGAATTACTCAGTAGGAGCAATTTACACAGGGCTTTTTGGAAGTGGCGATGTTGCCGTTACAGGCCAGATAATCTCTCTGTCCTCTGGGCTGCCTGGGGCACTTGGTCCGCAGACTCAGCCTCTACCATCATGGGTGCCAGGAGCACCCTCCACCCCTCCCAGAGTGGCAGCCAGAAATATCTCCAGATGTTGCCAGGTCTCCCCTGGGGAGCAAGTTTGCCCCATGGTTGAGAATCACTGATCCAGCAGAGGCAATTCACAAGAATCTGCCCTCAAAGGGCTTAAAATCTGCAATGACAGGTGAACCGGACACGTGCGCAGGGGTAGCAAGGCGGAGGACCCTGGGGGAGAAAAGCGCCTGCGTCCACGATCTTTAATAACTCTCCCTCACGATTCCAATTCCAGCCAGTCCTTTCTGCTTTCCTCTTTCCTAAGGACTATATTTCTGAGGTCCCAAGTGACACATTCGACTCATTAAGGCTTCTTAATTCCCACATGAATTATTGCTGGAAGGGTCTGAAGGCCCAGTATCTCGCCTTATTACACCTGTAGTTATGAGCAGTAACTACGGCCTTTATTACAACATTCAGCACCAGCCATTAAATTCGAGGCATGAAAATGATTATTTCACCCCCAAATCCACTTACCACTGGCAGACTTCCACGCATGTTCTCATACCAAACCCAGCCTCAGGAGCTTGCCCATCAGAGGTCCTCCGAAATGCTGGGACAGTCTACTGTGTCCCCTGGTTTACTGAGGCTCCTGTCAATCATTCTTCATGACTGTTCATAGAATCAATTTTTAGATTTCCTTAGGTGTAGGCATTAGCTAATATTTCAATAAATAAAGCAAAACCTAGCGCTGTCACTCCCTCCCGTTTCACCAAAGGATCTTTCTTTTCCCTATAGAAACGCGGTAGGGCTAAAACCTTCCTTGTTTAGCTTGGGGCTAAACACACCCTACACGAAGCAGAAAAATCATCTAATTTTTTCAATGAAAGCCTGTGCCAGTCAAAGACATTCTTAGCTACTCACACTTAAGAGGCATCAAAAATGTACAAATATTGGAATCCTCAGCCTCGACAGGCAAGTTACCATGTACACAATTATGAAAGGGAACCAGATTAAGAGAGAGTGTGCAGAGCGCCTTTGAAATATCGATGAAAACGTGGATGCGGCTTCATTTTAATGTTTTTGATTTCCCGATAACGAGGAAATTGTCCTCATTTTCATTGGTAGATGTTCTTAAAGGTTTTAAAATCTGAATATTAATGCTGCTCCTTTATGCAGTGTATAAATGACTTCTGACAATTCTGGTGGCTCTTGCTCTGAGTCCACTGCTGAAAATGGAAAAAGCAGTGGCCACTGAGAACCCGGGGAAGGTCGGGGATGCTGCGAGGAAGGGAAGAAAGAGAGGAGAAGCATCCTGGCAACAAAATCTTCCTCTCCCACGAAAGAGTTAACAGAAAGAAATAAAATCAGATATGTGTAGCCTCCAGACGTCCATTAAAGTGCAGAATGCTGTTTTCTATCACAGATTATATGCCAGATGTTCAAACTATCTCTAATCATTGCAGATGTAATGGAGTAGAATGTTGCAGTTTGTGAGTTTACTGGCATTAATCCTATATACTGCACAAGGGAAAAGATTTTAAATATATAATTATATCTCATTAATACTCAGGTTTTATTTCCTTTCAATGGAACAGGACTTATTAAAGCAACCATTTACCGCATGTTTTCTTTCAGTATTTGGCCCTGGCATCATCCTGTGTGCATTCGACGTGTAAATATGTACTAACCTGGGTGCACAAAAACACCCAGGGAAGGTTGTGAGTCCGCTGGTACCCAAATTCACTTTTATATGCATGAGATGTTTTTATATTGTAAATTGATAAGAGGGACTTAACTGCATGCATTCTGAGTTGCTACTTGGGTTTTCTTCATGCCGGAAATATTTGTATTTCTTAATTTGAAAGGAAATTGCCTGTGCTCCAGCTTTTTATGGCTTGTTGGGAGAAGGTGCACCCTGGGCTCTAGAGAGGCGCTTCGTGGGTGTGGCTGAGAGCAGAAATGCTGCTTGGAGCCCACGTTCTCCCAGGCCCTCACAGGATGCACTAAAGGACCACGAAAGTTGTTTTTTTGTTTTTCCCCAGAGAATCACCAGGATTAGGATATATCTCCAGAGTGATCTGGGCTGAAGAATAAGGAAATTCCCTTCTGAGCACCCCCAGGGTCCCCCTCTCAAAGGAAATGACACCTTTTCAGCAACCCACTAAACTGGCTTCAGACGTGGAGGGCTAGCACTAAGCCCCTCCAGGCCGACAGCCAGCCTCCTCCTTGCTGGGCACACTCACAGTGGTGTCTCTCTCTACCTGCCTCCTGCTGCAGCAGCGGCTGTCCTCTCTCGCCTTCTCCCTGTGAGTTCACCATCCTCTCCGCTCCAAGAGGTGGATTTCCTCAGCCAGGACCAAGCTGACCTCAAGGGGATTGGATGCACATACCCTGAGCTGGGAAATGCTGGGAGCTTGATTCTTCATAAGCAGAGAGGCTGAGTGTTCAGGAACCCCACTTTTCCTCTGGACTAACTCTTAATTCACATGAAGTGATTTATGGGATTATTCTAGTAGTGGATTTCCAGACTGGCAGGGCCATATCCACCTTGGTCTCTGAATCCCTCATGCCAAAAACGGTGCCTGATACATAATGGGCTTTTCCTACCTCTTTTTTAAATGAGAGAGTAAAAGAATAAATTAATGGAGAGTGATGGCCTTTTGGGAAAAGCTGGGTGGGGCTGACAATTTAATACGACGTCCTTAGCTATGACTTTTGGCGTGGAAAAGAGTTTGATGGATTCTGCAGTAATGAGATTGACGAGACAGATGGTCGCTGCCAGGAATTCAGCAAAGGCCAGGGTGACAGAGAGGCGACAGCTCTGTCAGATCCGGGTGCTAGGAGCCGTGGGAGCTCAGTCGTGCTTTTAGTGCCTCAGGAATTAGAGGATGGTTGGGTGGATAACCTTTGAGGTGCAAGCCTGAGGTCGAGTGGCTGGAGATGGCTGGGCGCACCTGGAGGGCCCGGAAAGTCCCAGAGGGGTGTTGCAGGACAAAGCAGATGTAGCTGCAATAAATGGGGAAGGGGGTTGGGAGGAGGAGAGGGGAGGGGGTCCACGGGTGTCTCTTAAATGATCCAGCTCATCAGACTCTTCGGACTTCTGGCTTTGTCATTTTGTTTTTTAAATATTTATTCCTGGATCCTGCCAACTGGATGGACAGTCTCAACTCTCTCTATCTCTCTCTTTGCTTCTCTCTCTCTCTCCTTCTCCATTCCTGTAGGACACTAAAACCAATGGAGGGTGGAAAAAAAGCAACAACTGATATTTGCCTCTGGAGAGAGAGCTCGAATGGGCACACCCGGAGCATGCTATGGAGACGGTGTTATATGGAGAGAAATGTCCAGGTCAGAATCATGTTAGAGAAGGAGTTGGTGGCGGTGGGATGGAGCAGCTCATCTGCCTCTCTTCTGTTTTAAAGGCCTGCAGATGTCAGAGCTCCAAGGGCAGGAGTGGGGCCAGGGCTGGGGAGGAGCTGGAACCAGAGTGGGAGCTCCAGGGGAGGTCAAGCAATCTGAGCAAGGCAGGCGCATCCCGTGGCTTCCCTCGCACCTCCCCCCTCCTTCCGTTCTCCAGGGCTAGCAGTCAATCTTGAGGACTTGAGCTGGAGGAGAACAGCTGTCAGGTCCAGAGGGCGGGGGTCATGCTGGGGTGAGGAAAATGACAAGTGGGGGAGCTTCCTCTGGGAACAAGACCAGGGTGATAAAGGAGACAATGAAAAGGTGGAATGGAAGAGAGTCATGTCAAAACAGACAACCGAAGAGCTAGGGACCGAAAAGAAAGTTTCTACAGGAAACTGAAGAATCCAGCAGTTTCGTAGAGTAGGCTCATGCCTTTCAAAGGAGGACGGCGGCTGCTGCTGCTGCTGCTGCTGCTGCTAAGTCGCTTCAGTCGTGTCTGACTCTGTGCGACCCCATAGACGGCAGCTCACCAGGCTCTGCCATCCCTGGGATTCTCCAGGCAAGAACACTGGAGTGGGCTGCCATTTCCTTCTCCAATGCATGAAAGTGAAAGGTGAAAGTGAAGTCGCTCAGTCGTGTCTGACCCTCAGTGACCCCATGGACTATAGCCTACCAGGCTCCTCCGTCCATGGGATTTTCCAGGCAAGAGTACTGGAGTGGGTGCCTGCCATTGCCTTCTCTGAAGGAGGATGGCAACCCTGTACAATTATTTTTCTATCGCTTTTTCTAACATTGGTTTTTAGAACCTTTTCCATTCAAAGTCTGTCTCTAATACAAGGCTATTCACTCCAGATGGAGGGAGCTGTCTCTCATTGTATACCTGCTAAGTGCAGAAAGAAAGCCAATACATGGATGAATTAATAGGTTATTGATCAAGATAGATATATGCCAAGACTCACACAGGAGTACACAGATAAAACTCTAAAGTTTTAAAGTTCTAAACTTCAGAGTTTAAACCCTGAAGTCTCAGCTGTAGAGCTTAAATTTTCTAAAGTATACCGATGGTGTGCCGGGTTGCTTGAAGGGACCGGTATGTAGGTGGTAATGATTCCCAACTCTGTCCAGATAGTTGTTGGGGTGGCGAATGGGGATGGCGCCTCCTCTACACAGGTGGTCCTGAGGAAGTTACCTTGCCTTGAGACGTGAGTGGAGGTTAGCCTGGTTGGAGGACATTGCATGCAGCTGGGTGTCAGTTCTGCGGTGCAGCCAAGAGGTCTCCACACAGCCCTGTGCTGGACTCTGGAGAAGGGCAGGCTCTTCATGCAGGCTGAGTGAGGGATGCAGGTAGCTTTCACAGTTAGGAGTGGTCGGGACAGAGTGAAAATTACCCAGCTAGCAGCAGAACCTTCTGGAAGGCCTCATGAGAGCATGTTCAGAAAGGATTCTCCACCTTTTGGAGAGGGCCTTGCTGAGGGTGACCTTCTCCCATGTCACGGGGGACTTCCATGCCCTGCACTGAGTTCTTTCTTGGCTTACTTCTGAGAAAATTTGGGGTCTGAGGCCCATAGCCTGGCTGTCAGGCCTCCACTGCCTGACAGTGGGA
Source organism: Nanger dama (assembly GCA_917880005.1). NCBI lineage: Eukaryota > Metazoa > Chordata > Mammalia > Artiodactyla > Bovidae > Nanger > Nanger dama. The sequence continues at coordinate 40,842,948 of CAKJTW010000012.1, forward strand.
CAGAGATTCCTTTTTTGCCCAGCTCAGTTGAATTCTCTCCTGTTCCGCACTTAAAAGGGACCAGGCATCTACATCTGTGTCTCTCCCACTGGACTCTGAGCTTCCAAAACCAGGGAGCCTAGGAGAGTGGGCTCTGGAGCTCAGCTGGCTCTGTCCATCAGGGAGGTCCGCCCTTAATTGGTTCTCTGACCACAGGCAGGTTCTTTGACCTTTGTCATCCGTGCAGGGTTGCTTAGAGAAGTAAATGAATGTGGACTTGTAGGGCACACAGAAGAGCATCTGGGTCTCTACTGTCACAGGTAGGGGGCCCCAGAAAGCTGGCTCTGAGATGAGGTTCATGTGCAGGAGGCATGCTGGGGAGTGCTTTGGGAGTCAACACCTGGGAAGGGAGGGGAAGGAGAGAAGATGTGGTGGAGGGAGAGTGAGGCTGACATATAGACCCAGTGACGTCCACAGCCATCCTTGCAGGGAGCTCTAGAGCCAGATTGGCTTTTCAGATTGTTGGACTGAGATGGTGGGGCCTTGATGCTCCTTTGTCAGCAGTCCCTGGAGATGGCATGGCCCTGGCTGAGGTGACTCTGCAGCTGAAGCTATTCTCGAAGGAGCTGACAGTTGGAGGTTGTCTGCTGAACTTCCAGAAGCTGGGGCAACACACCCTTCCTTAAAGGGGGTCTGGGCAGGGTGTCATCTGTCCTCCAGTGTCTACCTTAGGCTCTTCAGGCTCACTTCTTGATTCCCATTCAGGGAGCAGCTCCCATAGAATCCTGTGGGTCTTTCTTCCTGGGGGAGGCTTAAAGGAGGAAGGTTAACAAGATGATGCAAACATGGCTGCTGGTCTCAGAGTCCCAGCTGGTACCCACCATCTATCTCCTATGAATCCTTGAATGCCCTCAGCCTTGGCCAGCACCTGTGCTGGGCTGAACTGCTCACTAGGGGCCGTTGCCCAGAATTTCACCTTTAAGTGTCTAAGAGTTCAAGTTTCTGGCCATTACGTCTTTCTCAGAGTCGTCGCATTTGTCCACTTAGCACCTTAATTGGGCAAAGGAATGCCTCAAGTGCCAAGGAGATCCCCTGAACTGCCAAACAGATGCCCTTCTCCCTTCCTTGTGTTAGAGCAGCCTAACCTCCACCTGACAGGTCCAATCACCCTGCAAAGATGGTGGCTCTCTTAGCTGCTGCTCCCTTGGCACTGGTGTCTGAAGTGGCCAGGAGACAGTCATGGCTTGTGACTGAATGGGGGCTGTGGTTCATCATGCCAACTTCCTCCTCCACGTTTCCCTCAGGAACAGAGACTTCCTCTGTCTTCTGGTGGGACGGTCCTCCTTTGGCAACCAAGATCTTTGAAACTGCAGAGCTTAGAATCACTTTGTTCAGAAAACACAAGTTCTCCAATGGGAGGCTGAGGATAATGGTAAGTAAGACTGCTCCTAGTCCACCTCGTGGGTCTCTGGACCCATGCATCTTTGATCTTGGGTGCATGGGTTTGCGTCAAAGTCTGAGTGTGTGCTGTCTCCCTTAGGGTGGCTCCTCCTTCTCACACAGTATTGTCTTTCAATTAGCACTCTTAGCGCCTTCAGCAGGCTTGCTTCTGCCTCTGCCAGGCTGGCAGCTTTCAGAGGATGCACTATGACTCAAGCAGAAGGCCACATGGTCACGGTTCCACCTCCGCCTCTCTTCTGTTATAAAATGGACCCCCTGGCCTAATGAGCTGTTATGTGGATTCCATCCAGATTGCAAACCCTCTGTATGCCCTCAAGCATGCTGTGGCTGAGGCTTTGTGGACAGAAAAAGGCAAATATATACCCAAGATATGTGTTTGTTCCTGTCAGAAGGAATTGCCAGAGTTTCCAGGGCAGACATAGGCTGATGTGGTCAGCTTCCTGCCCTCTAGCTGGTCGGTTTCCTCAGGAGGTGGCCCTGTATCTGTGTCTGTGTTTGGTTCTGCTGCTGCTGGTCAGGTTGGTCGGGTGCGGCTGTGGCAGGAGCTTTGGTAAATGGAAGACTGTGCATGCCCTCTGTCCCTGCCGCTGTGCCTCTGCTGTTCATACTGCACCTTGCTGAGCACTGAGGTGGCTGTTGAGAGGCTGGCTGATGCCAGCTGGCCTTGCATTTTGTTTGCTTGGCTTGAGTGTACTTTGTATGGTAGAAACTCTCTGGCAAAGTATTAATATGATATGAAGGTCTTCATGTTCACTTCTACATTTGGGTGAATCCATGTGCTGCTACCCCAAACCCTGTAACCCTGTTCTTCTAAGTGTTTTTAAATGTAGGTTTCATTATTATTCAAGGTATGGTGAGGCCAGTAGATCAGATGACTGTTACTGAAAAGACAGTTTGCTACTCACAGTTCCCAAGAGAAGGGGGCTTGCCACACCATGTGGGGTTACTTGGGGGAAGTTTCATGGTCAGCCAGGAGGCAAAAGGTTGAGGGAAAAGTTTGGGTGAGAGTCTTTATCATGGTTTCCTTGGAGAGTGACTTGCAAGGCAGGGTAAGCAAGTGAAGCAGGTTTAGGATTGGCTAGTTTGAACAATTTTAGCAAACTCTAGTGTGTAGCACTGCCTGTAACCTGTTTGGTATCTAGCCCTGGAGTGATTAAGGCAAGGGAATATTGGCCCCAGAGGGTAAGAGATCTGTGAAAGTAGGGTAAAGAAGGGGGTGGGGGTAGGCTTTGGATTGGTTGGTTTATGTATGAAAAGTATGCTCAAAGGGAAATTATTTGCGCTTTCTAGGGATTAGCCAGCCTGAAGGTCTCTCCTAGTCAGCCAGAACGAGTTCCCATCTCATCATATAAAAGCAATATAAATACCATATATATATATATATATATATATATATATATATATATATAAAATCAGGAAGATCCCCTGGAGAAGGAAATGGCTACCCACTGCAGTATTCTTGCTTGGAGAATTTCGTGGGCAGAGAAGCCTCGTGAGCTACAGTTCATGGGGTTGCAGAGCTGGTCATGGCTGAGTGACTACACACACTAATATCCTAATAGCTCTCATTCTGGGCCCCTGACCGGTTAGCCTGGCTATTCTCTGCTGCCCATGTGTCCATATGTATTCTGATCTTTGTCCATATAAAGTAGTTGAGCAGGTACACTGCATAAGCTGACCATTGAGAGAATTTCTCCTCACCACTGTCTTTCAGAGTCATGGCTGACTCTTTTCAGAGTCACCGTCCCTACTCCTAAGTAGGACCGGGTATAGGGTAGCTGCTGTCCAATGTCATCTTTCAGCCACATACTGAGCTGAACCGCCCACGAACCAAGCCTGAGCTCTTCCTTCCTCTGTCAGATGCCCGTAAGGGCCCGCTAAAGTCAGAGGGTGAGCTCAGGAGAGTAGAAGGGTAGTGAATGATATGGGGGTCGGAGCTACCTAATCATACAGCTTGCTTGTGTCCCCTGGCCCTGCTGTGCTAGGTTCTGGTTTGGCCACTTCCACAATCCCTGGAATACTGCTGGGATCCCCTTTCTCTTCTAAAGGCCATTTGAAGCTAGTAGATTTTCATGTTACTTGGTATATAGGTAAGAGCAATATTTCCAGATGTGGAAGATGCAGAGATTCTAGAACAAGGCACTGTTCTTCTTTCCTTTTGGTGGGAGCTACAGTTTATCTTTTACAGTGTAAAGGATGTTCTGTCATGTCTTTTACAGCTCAACTCTTAAGGCTATACTCTAATATGAAATTTTAAAAAATATGCAAGGACGCTGAGTCTTGGAAGGAGGTTTTCTCCCCCACCTCTGGAATACAAGTGTATTACCAAAGCCTCCAAAACTCTGCTGGATATGATTAGCATGATGTCGTTGACATAGGGGATCAGTGGGATGTTTTGTGAGACCTCCTGATGGTTCAGATCACTTTGACTATATTATGACTGAGTGTTAAAAGAGGAGTAGGGAAACCTGTAAATGTTTGCTGTTCTTCCCAGAATCATTTCTGATCTTTTTTTCTGATTGGGATGGAAAATAATACATTCACTAAATCAAAGGCTGCAACCATGTTCTTGAGGTCCTATCGATCTACTCTAGTGAAGATACTACATCTGATAAGGGAGCTGCATTTTAGGCACCTGCTTGGTTGAGTTTGAGGAGTCCATTGTCATTTTCCAGGATTCACCTGCTTTTTGTGCAAAGGCTACCCTAGTGAGCTAAATGGAGATGTGATGGGAATCACTACCCTTGCATCTCTTAGATCTTTAAAAGGAACTCAAATTTCTGTCACCCTGGGATACAATATTATTATTTAAATTCTGTCTTGATTTAGGGGATTATATAGGCTTCCACTTGGATGCTGGTTCCCATTAAGGCAGCTATTACTCCACAGGAAAAGACTCCATGTGTCAATTTCCCAGTATGTCCAGTGAATTTCCCAGTATGTTCCATCCAGTGAAGCCACTGTGAGGAAGACTTTGGCCAGAGCTCCACTGATCACACGTTTCCTCCATATCTCCTTCTACCAGAAGACTGTGATAAACCTTTGGGTCTCTGGGTATTGATGTCAATTCAAATCCTGTGTCTAGCAGTCTTAAAAATAGTTGGTTGCTTCCCTTTCCTTAGGGCACAGTGCAACTCTCTCTGGGGAAGGACTCAGAGAACTATTACTGGGTATACTTGCCATGGTATTGTAGGATCCCCCTTGTGGGGACACGGATTTTTATCCGCTCAGTGGAATCCAGGTCTAAAAGTTGGACAAGAAATCATGGCTTTTTGTTGGGGCATCTGCCCTCAGTCTCTTTGCCATTCCCTTGATTTTTTGATTTGTGTGTGTGTGTTTTGTTGTCATTGTTGTTGTACAGATTGAGTAGTGTCCTTGTCGGTTGCTCTTCTATTTTTCCTCTAGAGACACTGTGTTCTATTAGTGAAGTGAAGTCACTCAGTTGTATCCAACTCTTTGCCACCCTATGGACTGTAGCCTATCAGGCTCCTCCGTCCATGGGATTTTCCAGGCAAGAGTGCTGGAGTGGATTGCCATTTCAGATCACTGGTCCTCTGACCTTGCCCTTACTATAATAATTATGTCCTCCTGGCTTCTGGCGATGAAGTACCACATAATGACTCTTCCCCTGTGGGTTCAGTGTTTTACCCGTTGTCTCCATTGCCCAGTTCTGTAACAGCCTCCTCTTCCACTATCTTCGGTTTGCAGAGGGGAATTATTATTGAACTTCACAAAGATCCTGTGCCCCTCCTGCCAGTGCATTCTATTAGACCTTTTGTGAATGAGATACTCTCTAGACTTTCCCATGGAGCATAATCATCTGGGTTTTTGGCCTTCCAGGGTATATCCATCCTGGCATGACTAGATCCTTTAAATTCCTTCTTGTGCTCTCTGCTGTGGTAATTCTGGTATTTAGTGTGGCTCTTTGCACCTTCCATGCTCCCAGAAGACATCTTAGTAGCACATTTCTTCATCTCCTCAGTTTTTGCCAAGGTTTCAAATCTTGTATTCTGAAAAAGTGCTCCCAAATTAACAAACTGCATCTACTTCAACCTCTTGTTTGGGTTCCCTTGCTCAAGCGCTATCAGTGTCCAAGTCTGTATCTACCCTGGCTCTAACAGGTATATCCTGGAAGGATCTTGTAGTGCCTTTTAGGTGCAACACTTTTTCTCTTATCAGATCCAGCATGAGCCCAGCTGGCTTTGTTGTAATTTAATCCTAGTGCAGGAGTAGGGGAAGTAGAGGTCAGTGTTGATGTGGGGGAGGAGTTGGCTCCCCCTGTAAGCAAGGGGAGGAGTTGGCTTCCCTGGCAGCTCAGATGGTAAAGAATCTGCCCGCAATGCAGGAGACTGGGGGTTGGATCCCAGGGTATGGAAGATCCCCTGGAGAAGGGAACGGCTACCCACTCCAGTATTCCTCCCTGGAGAATTCCATGGACAGAGGATCCTGTGGGCTACAGTCCACGGGGTCATGAAGAGTTGGACATGACTGAGTGACTAACTCTTAACACTTAAGAGAGGTTACCTCCTGATAGGAAGAGACGGGCCACTCCTGCAGGTGCAGACAGTTCTGAGGAATCGAGATTTATGATTTTGCAAGGCATTCTTCTGATGTCTCCATCCCAGTGTCAGAGTCTAATTTTTTCTCAGTTAGGACCTCAGTTAAGCATAGCAGACCCACCAGATTGGAAACTGGGAGTATAACCTTCTAGGAAGCTTAGCCTTCTAAAGTGTCCATCCAAGTCCTGGTCCTCGCCCCTCTATCCACCTGCTGCAAGAGATGAGGGCCCTTGTGTATGTTTCCAGAGAGGTCCACCGGCTTCACAGTAGCTTTTAAGTGGCAATGGATTGCTCTTATCTCTTCATTATCTTTTTCCAAATGACAATCCAGTTTGGCTGGATTCTATCCTTCTTTCAGTTATTTTCCTCATATTTTCCAACTACCAAATACATTGTGCCAGCAAACGTACTACCTCAGGAAGCATATCATCACCATCAGCACCTATGAAAGCTTTAACAGATGAGCTGACACCTACCAGGAGTATGTGGTCTTTATGGCTAGTGGAGTAGAGACTGAGCGATCCAGCTTCCAAAACCCTCAGCACGTGCCTCCTCTTGGACTACTCCTGCTTGTGGTTGTCACAGGTTGGGTTTTCTCAGAAGCAGACACTGAGATGGCATTTAGTGTGCCTGACGCTTATGAAAGTGTGCATTTGGTCTAAACAGCTGCAGAAGGAAGGGAGGGGAAGCATGATGAAGCCACGGGAGAAGTCAGGCTGTAGCCAGGCAGAACGGCCACCTGTGCAGAGTTTCAGGTCTGCAAGAGCCATTAAGAGCTGAGCTAGGGGACTTCCTGGTGGTCCAGTGGTTAAGCCTTTGCCTTCCAATGCAAGGGGTGCAGGTTTGATCCCTGGTCGGGGAGCTAAGATCCCACCTGCCTCATGGCCAAAGAACAATACATAAGGCAGATGCAATATTGTAACAAATTAAATAAAGACTTGGGAAAAAAAAAAAGAGTTGAGCTGAGATGGCCAGTTTTTCCTACCTCTATAGTCATCAGTCACTGAATGTGGGATGCTTGGGTAGGGGTGTGACCTTGGGTGAGGCAATTCCAGAAGAAGCTGACAAGTGAAAGCCACCTGCTGACTATACTTCCAACCTCTCGGACACAAATACTTCATTGAAAGAAGATCTGGACACATCACAGTGTCCTCCACAGTAAAGGTTTTGGTTGCTTTTACTGCTACGATTGTTTCTCTCTCCCAGACCTGAAGACAATACCAAACACAGAGCAGGCACTCGCTAATGGATGTTGTTAAATGAATGGAACTAGGCAGAATGTTTCTAGAGCATGTTTATAGGAACTGGTTCTGCGCTGAGTAATAGTTGGGGTTCACTGAACTGTGGTTGATTGAAAAGTGAATTCAGGGCCTGTCAGGTCAGACAGCCCTTGGCCTGCTGCCTGGCTTGTCTCCTCGCAGCAGTGTGGCCATCCGTCGCAGGCTCACGGGGACACAGGCCCATATCTGAGGTGGCCAGGGTTAGAACGCTGGGATGGGAGTGATCAGGAAAGAGATGCCTGTAGGGACTGGAGCAGGCATGCCATAACACCCACACTTGGGCCACAAAAACAGAGACATGTCTCTTCTCTATAAACAAAAGTCGACCATTCTGCAGTAGAAGCCAGTCAAGAAGCAAATCCCACAGAGATAGGACGCGAACATTTAAATAACCTATTAAATGGCTTTCATTGTCAATAATCTGATTTGTACTCAGGCAAGACAAGTTGGATGCTTTTGAATGGCCTCAGATACGTCAATATGTAACAAGAAGATAAGGAAGAGAATTAAGTTCAAGCAACCAGGTTTTTGCTTTACATCTTTCATTTTCTTGGCTAGATTGCTAAATTGTTTTATATGGAACCAGAAATTGCTGCCTAATGCTAATTTGCGAATGATACAATCAGTGCTGAGGTAAATGATATAGAGAATTGATACTGGGATAAATTGGGATGTGTCCCTTTAAATAACAATATCGACAAAAGTTTGGCACAAAGGGCAAGGGTCTTCGTTAAGCAACAACGCTGCTCCTGAGAGAGGAGGCTGGATGCAGAGAGACAGGCCTCTGGAATCAGAGGTAGGTTAGCACCCTGGTCCTCCACTTGCCTGCCCCGTGACCTTGGCAAATTACTTACTTCTCTCAGCTTTTGCTTCTTTAAGATGAGTAATAAATGTCAGAGAACTGCTACGAGGATAACATGACATATGGCATGTGGAACACTGAGCACAGTACTTGGCACAGAACAGCTAATAACTGTGAGATGTTATTTATTACGATGACTCAGCTCTTACCTGAAGGACAGGCCATTGGCCTCCAGGGAAGGTAGATTTGGGGCAGTCCCAGCGGGGTAAGTCACGTCTGCAAATGTTTCTAGCTCATTGCATGTAAAGCCAGCCTCCTGTGGACCCTCTGGTGTGGGTAAACCCAGGCATCAGGGTGCTCACCTTCTTGAGGGAAGATTGCAGTTACAGTCCCAGGAAATCCTATAAAAAGCTCTTTGAAGATTTGGGGAAACCTCATGTTCTTATTGCGGAGAAGGCAATGGCACCCCACTCCAGTACTCTTGCCTGGAAAATCCCATGGACAGAGGAGCCTGGTGGGCTGCAGTCCATGGGGTTGCTGAGAGTTGAATACGACTCAGTGACTTCACTTTCACTTTTCACTTTCATGCATTGGAGAAGGAAATGGCAACCCACTCCAGTGTTCTTGCCTGGAGAATCCCAGCGACGGTGGAGCCTGGTGGGCTGACGTCTATGGGGTCACACAGAGTCGGACATGACTGAAGTGACTTAGCAGCAGCAGCATGTTCTTACTGAACTTTCCTTAATCCCACAGGCTGCTCGCTGTCTCTCAACCCCAAGCCCTATTGCTGGCCAGATCTTCTCCAAGGCTGCAGCCCTTCTGATACAGCTCCAGGTCTTGAATCTTACACAGAATAGAAAGCCCTTTACCTGGCTTAGCAGTAGAACTCTCCCATCTCCAAAACCTACAAAGCACATTGGATACCATATTCTGTTTTTGGAGCCACCATCATTTGGCTACCTTATTTTCTGATTAATCTGTGAGGTCCCTAAGAATGGATGTGGTATCTTTCTTACCTGTCAGTGATTAGCATCCACTGGGCCACTATGTTAGGCCATGAGAATAAATTAGGCTTAATGGGGTTTCACCTGGCTCCACTGATTCTTTCCATGTGGTTAGTTGGGTGCTTAAAGCTGTAAGATGGCTCTTTGGTGTGGTTCCTGTTAAATATCAATGCTTTCTGAGACGACAGAGGTTTTCAAGAAAGAGGTGTCCTTGGGAAAGTGCTTTTTAGAAGGTATTGCAGTGCTCTGCAGAGAAGAGTTCAGCCCTGAATAGCATTAAAACTGCTACAGGCATCACTCCTGAGCTTAGACAAATTCTGCAGAGGAGCTGTGTTTCCTGGAGAGACTCTGAGATTTTTAGTTGCTATTGGTTTTAGGTTACTTATTTCAGTAGTAGGAGTCACCCTTGGCTTCTTGAGCGGAGCATTACATGTCTTGTTATTGGTGTTTCTGTTATTTAAAACACATGGAAATATGCACATGGAGTTCAGTCTTCCTTTGTATAAGAAAAAGGTAAAACAGCAGTTTGTCCTGGGGATTACTTGGTGGCTTGACAGTAAAGATTCTGCCTGCAATGCAGGGGCTGCAGTAGACGTGGGTTTGATCTCTGGGGTGGGAAGATCCCTGGAGGATGGCATGGCAACCCACTCCAGTATTCTTGCCTGGAGAATCCATGGACAGAGGAGACTGATGGGTTACAGTTCATAGAATCACATAGAGTCAGACATGGCTGAAGCGACATAGCATGTTGCACATTCATGAGCCTCAGCTGAACATGGTACTCTCAGCCAGCCTGGCCCAGGCCTCTGACGGATCGTGGGTCCATGTCTTCATGGCTTTGGCTTTTCTTACCCTTTGAATTCTTGCTGTCTTCCTGCTTCTTAGTACCCTTGTGTTACTTCTTCCTGCAGACATCACAGAGAACATACCTGAAGATGCATAGCCTGTAGAAATGGAGAGAAGGTCTTGGTGACTAGTAAATACTCATCAAACATGGATTGAATAAGGGGGAGAAGTTATACAGCACTTTGTGACCCTCTCTACTTCCTGTGCAATGTAAGAAACTGAGGCAGACCAGTTACTAGTGGTCACTGGAACCAAAGACCTTTGGATCCAGGAAACTGATTTCATCCATTCATCTTTAATTGAACTGGAGCCAAATGGTGGCTTGTAATAGTCATTTTAATGTGTTGAAATATTATTTCTAAAATAGTCATTCAACACAACCTGTCTGGAAGTTTTCTGGAGAACAGATATTTTTGGAATCCTTCTGACAACCAGGCCAGCACAATTGTGTAGAGAATGACTAATGAGTAGTCAGTTTGTCTCTTAGCCCCTTCCTGCTAATAAACTTTATTGAGGACTTATTGGATGCTTGCACAATTTTGTAGTGGACAAACCTTGTTGACTATGATACTGGTAAAGAGGCTCTGAGTGTGGAAGGCCATCCTATGGGAAGAAATATGGGTTTGTCATGACCGGAGCCCTCTCGACAGCCACACCAGCCAAAGGGAATTAAGGGGCAAACAGACCCATGTAGAGATGTATGTACATAAGGTTTTCAAAGGTGCTTGGATTTTAAAAATACTTCCTGACTCCAGTTTTTTTCTCTGTGAGTCAACTGGGCTTTTCCAAAGTGGGTCTCCTGGCCTTTGATTATTATGGGAAGAATAACATTGCCTTTAGCAGCTTCCAATTGAGTTGCAAGCCTGGCAGGGAGATGGCTTTCCCTGAAAAGGGACAAACCCTCGCCAGGGAGCTCTGGGGCTGTGCCTCTGGGGCTGTGCGGGTACAAGGACCCAGTGCTCAGATCTGCATGTGTGCCCCAGGAAGCCAGAGAGCTGCATGCCACAGCGGAGGTGGACACCATCCAACACCAAATCCATCCTTCTGTGTGGGGCAGAATGAGTGTTTCTGAACAAGCTCTCAAAACTGTGAGTGATAGAACTCCCCACCCTGAGGGGATGAGGAAGGTGGGACCGACTGAGCACGGCTGACTGATGTCATGTTCATCTCAGAAATGGTGAGAAAGGGGCAGGCAGGCGGTGGATGCACGCTCTGCCTCTGATCTCAAGAAAAGTGGCCTCGTTAGGAGGGGAGAAGGTCAGCGAGGCTTCCCAGGCCGAGACCCTGTGAGGTCTGATAAGAAAGGGAGCAATTTTAAAAATCAATGGAATATTTACTAGGATCTGAGTATAGTCCTCAATCTATTGCAAAGGATGCTTTCCAGGTATCTATAAATAAAAGACGCTTGCCCTTCCAAGCAGGTCTCCTGGAAACTAGAGAAAGGTGCAAGGCAGAAAAAGCCGTTGCCACATCAGAACCTTCTGTGATAGACGGCATCTCCCCCTGACATTTTCATTAGCAGGAAATTTATGTTCTTATTTCTGTCTGTTGTAATGACCATTCTTAGCCATAGCGTGGTGGCGGCTAATGGACAGGAATGGGAAAAAATTCTTTAATTAATGCAAAATTGAAGCATTTTCTTTCTACACTTTGAGAAGCCAAGTAATTCACAGCAGTTCTTGGCACTACAGTGGAGGTAAAATAATTATACACAATTTCTAATGATTAAAAGATAGTAAAATAATTTTAGTTACATCTTAAAAATTATTTATCTTGAAAATGAGAAAGGGCGAAGAGTATAGGAATGATATTCAGAGGTTGAGAGTAGACCCTGCAGAACTTTCCTCCTGCCTGTCTCTGGCGTCTGGGCTCCTGGTTTGGGGTCTGATCTCTGTCTCTTCCTGGGGCTGACTGGGGCTTTCCGTCACCCGGCTGTGATCATTCCTCTCTCACATCCTCTTAGGTTCTCCTTTTGCATGATTTCTTTTTCTTTTACCCCTGTCACTTTTTTTTAAAATTCAGGTCCTATGTGATTATTTAGGCTTGGCTGGAAGGGAAACTGGCCCAGTTCTGGCTTTTCTCTTTGAGGTAATACTCTTAAGAATCTAGCTTTGTAAACCTTTACAGTTAGCCTGCAAGAAATTTTTTGTTGTTGTTTTTTAATCAGAAGTCAGGCCGAGTAGGCTGCTGAAGGGAATAGCCCGAGGGCTGAGCTGAGCGCCTGACAGTCTGTGAGGCTAAACCTTTCTGCCTCCCAATGCCTCTGCACCAAGGTGCAGCCATTCCAGCCCTTTTCTCCCCACTGAGAACACACTCACAGGGTCACCTGAGAAAAAGCAAGGGGGGAACAAGGAGATGAGCCAGGCAAACAAATCCTAGAGCTGGTATCTTGGTCTCCTGTGCTCTGGAGAAGCTGTAGCCAGCTGTCATGTCCCTGGGAAGTGGAGCTCAGCCCTGTGGTGTCCTGGCCCCACAGAGAAGGGTCATGCTCCGTGGTAGCGTCCAAGGATGCCCACCGAGGATTTAGTAACTTGGAGTGGGGGAGTGCAGGGGTCTCCACGCAGAGGAAGTTTCTCCCTAGCTCATCCTGTGAGGTGTGGGTGTCTCTCTTTATGCCTTGCACTTTTTAAGAAATCTTGCTAAAATCCTAGAGCAGACAGCTCTGGGGCTGAAAGATGTGTCATCAGCCCAAGCCTAGCGAATGAAATGATCTCATTTTATAGCAAACTGTAAACTTTGTTTATTGTCAGTGTTCTTCATTATAACCTGAAAAAGACTGCATATACTTACATATATTTATTTTATAAACTATCCATAAAATTGATTATTAAAAATTAGGTAGATTAATTTACAGGTGATTTCAGGTATTTTTTAGCTGTAATTTCGACAATGTGACTTTTTTATGTTCTAACTGAAGGGCCATATTTCTAATACAAATAATCTAATTCTTATTAGAATAAAAGTCGTGACTATGGTTCATTGATTTTTGCCCCTGCCAGACACTTTGATAAACACTTGAAATCTTATAGAATCACTAAACTACCCTGCAAGGTAAGTGATATAGTCATTTTCTGAGATGTAGAATTTGATGATTACAGAGCTAACTAACCAGGTATGCATTTTGGAGCTTGAGTGACCTTATTGGAATAGGAACTGGATCACTTCCTGACTGTCAGAATGCAGCAGCTTACTTGACTTCTCTGAGTTCAGTTTATGGTAACCATAGTTACAAGTGGTCCCTGGAGGTCTGTGGTGTGTTCAAACTCCTCCCCTCTGACCGCTTACCTTCAGCAGGCTTCTCCTTTCTACACTGACTTCTGGTAGTACCTTGACCATATTTGTGTGGGTCTGTTTCTAGAAGCCATGCACTGATCTATGTGTCTATCCCTTTTCCAGTAACACATTGTCTTGATTACTTTTATGTCATGTCTCAGTCACTTAGTCATGCCCAACTCTTGTGAGTACATGGACTATAGCCCGCCAGCCTCCTCTGTCCATGGAATTTTCCAGGCAAGAATACTGGAGTGGGTTGCCATTTCCTACTGCACGGAATCTTCCTAACCCAGGGATCAGATAATGTTGACAAACATGCATAAGTATTTTATAGAAATCATCTTTGATTGCTTTTATTATCATTTACATTTTTTTCAACATAAGGTACTACAAATGTTTTATTAATGTTAGATTTATAACTAACTGACTCAGTGGGTAAATAATCTGCCTACAATGCAGGAGACACAAGATATGTGGGTTTGATCCCTGGGTCGGGAAGATCCCCAGGAGGTGGGCATGGCAATCTAGGCAGGATTCATTCTTGTCTGGAGAATCCCAGGGACAGATAAGCCTGGCAGTCTCAGATGAGTCTTGAGTCCATAGTGTCTCAAGAGTTGGACATGACTGAAGAGACTGAGCACAGATGTACATTTCATTTCTGGAGCTTTTGTAATGGATGCTAGTGGCTCGGATGGTTAAGAATCTGCCTGCAATGCAGAAGGCCTGGGTTTGATCCCTGGGTCAGAAAGATCCTTTGGAGAAGGGAAAGGCAACCAACTCCAGTATTCTTGCCTGGAGAATTCTGTGGACAGAGGAGCCTGGTGGGCTATAGTCCATGGGGTTGGCAAAGAGTAGGACACTACCGAGTGACTAACACTTTCACTTAAAATCTTGGTTTCCAGTGATTCATTACTGCCACTGCTAAGTCGCTTCAGTTGTGTCTGACTCTGTGCAACCCCACAGATGGCAGCCCACCAGGCTCTCCCATCCCTGGGACTCTCCAGGCAAGAACACTGGAGTGGGTTGCCATTTCCTTCTCCAATGCATGAAAGTGAAAAGTGAGAGTGAAGTTGCTCAGTTGTGTCCGACTCTTAGCGACCCCATGGACTGCAGCCTACCAAGCTCCTCTGCCCATGGGATTTTCCAGGCAAGAGTACTGGAGTGCCATTGCCCTCTCCGATTTGTTACTAGTATCTAGAAATAAAGTTTATATTTTTGTGTTGATCCTTTATCCTGCAACCGTGCTAATGTTACTTATTAGCTATGGAAAACTTTTCTGTAGATTTCTTGGGATTGCCTAAGTAGACAATCATGTTTTCTGTGAGAGGAGGACAATCTTATTTGTTCTTTTTCAACCTACATGCCTTTATTTTTTTCTGTATTATGATACTGGCTAAGACATCCTATAAGATGTTAAATAGGATTGCTGAGTGTAAACATGCTTATCCTTATCCCTGTTTTGAGGGGAAGCATCCAGTCTCTCATCATTAAGTATGATATCAGCTGTAGGTTTTTTGTACATGTCCTTTATACAGTTTTATTAGGTTGAGAATTTCACTCCTACTTCTATTTTGATGAGGGTTTCAAAAAATACATAAATGGGTGTTGAATTCTGTCAAGTCTTCTTCTACATCCAATTATTTATGTGTTTTCTTCTTCTTTAGATAGTTAAGGCAGTTCACTCCTTGATTTTCAGACATGGTACCAGTCTGATACTCCCAGGATAAACCCCACTTGGTAATTATTGGTATATTATTATTCTTATGTATTTCTGCATTTAATTTACTGATATTATATTGCAGACTTTTGTGTCAGTGTTCATGAAGGATGTTGGTCTGTAGTTTTCCTTTCTTATGCTGTTTTGGCTTGGTTTTGGTGTTAGGGCAATGATTATGTCATTAGTTGGAAAGATTTCCTGATATTTTCAGGAACAGGTTGTGTAGAACTGATGTTTCTTCTTAAAATATTTGTTGGAACTTGTTAGTGAAGACATCTGAGCCTGAAGTTTTCAGTTTTTCTTTTTAAAATAGCAATTCAGTGTCTCTAATAATGATAAGACTATTCAGGTTATCTGTTTCTTCTTGTATAAATTTTGGTTTTGTAGTTTTCAATGAATTGGCTCATTTAGACTAGGTTGTTGGATAAGTGCATAAAGTTTCCCCATAAAATTCCTTTATTAACTTTTTCATATCTCTAGGGTCTGTTAGGATTTTCCATCTTGTCATTTCTGCTATGTGTAATGTACATCCGTCTCTGTTTTTGGTTAGTCTGGTTTAAGATTTATCCTAAAACTTTTTTTTCAAATAATCAACTTTCGTTTCATTGCTTTTTTATTTTCTTTTATTTCTTTTTATTATTTCCTTCCTTCTGTTTACTTTGGGTTTATTTTGCCCCTTTTCCATCTTATATAATAGCTTAGGTTGTTGGTTCTTCCTTCAGAATCTTCTAAATTTTCCCTAAGCACTGATTTAAGTGCATACCACAAATTTTATATGGTGTCTTTACAGTTTCTTTCAATTCAAAATGTTTTCTGAATTTCTTCCTTGATCCATATAATTTTAATAGATGTTTTACAGAAATTGTATGTTTACAGAAAAATTGAAAGGAAAATAAAAGACTTCCCAAATCTCCTGGCCACAGTTTCTCCTCTTATTAATACTTACATCGGTGTTACAATTGTTGAACCAATTGACACATTGTTATTAACTAAAGTCCATTGTATTAAGCTTTACTCTTTGTGTTGTACAGGTTTTTCCAAGTATGTAAAGTTATGCACAATCATTACATTATACAAAAGACTCTCTGTCCCACCTATTCATATTTTCACCATCTCTCCTCCTCAACCCCTGACAACTGATGAACTTTTACTGTCTCGAAAGCTTTATCTTTTCCAAAATGCCACAGAGTTGGGATCATAGAATATGCACTCTTTTCACATTGGCTTCTTTCACTTAGAAATATGCATTTAAGATTCATCTCCGTTGTATCATGGCTTGAGAGCTCATTTTTTTGTATCACTGAGTAATATGTCATTGTATGAATGTACCACTGTTTGTTCATTCACATGTTGAATGACATCTTCAGTTCAGTTCAGTCGCTCAGTCATGCCTGACTTTTGCGACCCCATGAACCTCAGCACACCAAGCCTCCCGGCCTATCTACAGCTCCTGGAGTCCGCCCAAATCCATGTCCGTTAAGTTGGTGATGCCATCCAGCCATCTCATCCTCTGTTGTCCCCTTCTCCTCCTGCCCTCAGTCTTTCCCAGCATCAGAGTCTTTTCTAGTGAGTCAGCCCTTAGCATCAGGTGGCCAAAGTATTGGAGTTTCAGCTTTAGCATCAGTCCTTCCAATGAACACCCAGGACTGATCTCCTTTAGAATGGACAGGTTGGATCTCCTTGCAGTCCAAGGGACTCTCAAGACTCTTCTCCAACACCACAGTTCAAAAGCATCAATTCTTCAGCTCTCAGCTTTCTTTATAGTCCAACTCTCACATCCATACATGACTACTGGAAAAACCATAGCCTTGACTAGATGGAACTTTGTTGACAAAGTAATGTCTCTGCTTTTGAATATGCTATCTAGGTTGGTCTTAACTTTCCTTCCAAGGAGTAAGTGTCTTTTAATTTCATGGCTGCAGTCACCATCTGCAGTGATTTTGGAACCCCCAAAATAAAGTCTGACACTGTTTCCACTGTTTCCCCATCTATTTCCCATGAAGTGTTGGAACCGGATGCCATGATCTTTGTTTTCTGAATGTTGAGCTTTAAGCCAACTTTTTCACTCTCC
This sequence comes from Nanger dama, assembly GCA_917880005.1. NCBI lineage: Eukaryota > Metazoa > Chordata > Mammalia > Artiodactyla > Bovidae > Nanger > Nanger dama. The sequence goes on from CAKJTW010000012.1 coordinate 40,859,940, forward strand.
TCTTTCACTTTCATCGGGAGGCTCTTTAGTTCTTCTTCACTTTCAGCCATAAGGGTGGTGTCACCTGCATATCTGAGGTTATTGATATTTCCCCGGCAATCTTGATTCCAGCTTGTGCTTCCTTCAGCCCAGCAATTCTCATGATGTACTTTGCATATAAGATAAATAAGCATGCTCCTTTCCCTATTCGGAATCAGTCTGTTGTTACATGTCCAGTTCTAACTGTTGCTTCGGGTTTCTCAAGAGGCAGGTCAAGTGGTCTGGTATTCCCATCTCTTTCAGAATTTTCCACAGTTTATTGTGATTCACACAGTCAAAGGCTTTGGAATAGTCAATAAAGCAGAAATAGATGTTTTCTGGAACTCTCTTGCTTTTTCCATGATCCGGTGGATGTTGGCAATTTGATCTCTGGTTCCTCTGCCTTTTCTAAAACCACCTTGAACATCTGAAAGTTCATGGTTCATGTATTGCTGGAGCCTGGCTTGGAGAATTTTAAGCATCACTTACTGGCATGTGAGGTGAGTGCAATTGTGCAATAGTTTGAGCATTCTTTGGCACTGCCTTTCTTTGGGATTGGAATGAAAACTGACCTTTTCCAGTCCTTTGGCCACTGCTGAGTTTTCCAAATTTGCTGACATATTGAGTGCAGCACTTTCACAGCATCATCTTTTAGGATTTGAAATGGCTCAACTGGAATTCTATCACCTCCACTAACTTTGTTCATAGTGATGCCTCCTAAGGCCCACTTCACTTCACATCCAGGATGTCTGACTCTAGGTGAGTGATCACACCATTGTCATTATCTGGGTCGTGAAGATCTTTTTTGTACATCTTGGTTCCTTCCAATTTTTGTCAGTTTTGACTAGAGCTGCTATAAACATTCATTTGTAGGTTTTCATATGAAGTTTAGACATAAGTTTTCAAATCATTCGATAAATACTTAGGAGCATGGTGGTTTTTTTTATAAGTCTATGGTTAACTCTGTAAGAAACTTGTCTTCCAATTGTCTTCCAAAGTGGTTGCATCACTTTGGAATTTTCACTAGCAACAAATGAAAATTTCCCCACATCCTTATCAGCATCTGGTATTGTCAGTGTATTGAATTTTATCCATTGTAATAGGTGTGGGGTAATATCTCATTGTTTTAATTTGTAATTCACTAATAACACATGATGTTGAATATCTGCTATGTTTATCTTCCATCTGTATATTTCCTCTGGTCAAGTTTTTGTTTGGATTTTTTGTTTATTTTTGAATTCAATTGTTTAATTTTTATGCATTTTTGATAAAAGTTCTTTGTGACATGCGTGTTTGCAGATATTTCTTCTCAGTCTGCAGTTTGTCTTTTTATTCTCTTAACAGTGTCTTTTGCAGAAAGGTTTTAAACTTTAATGAAGTCCAACTCACCAAGCTTTTCTTTCTGGGATCATGCTTTTGTTACAACTAAAGTTCATCGGAAAACCCAAAGTCACTTCGTTTTTTCTCCCATGTTATCTTCTAGGAGTTTTATAGCTTTGCAGTTTACATTTAGGTCTATGAGCTGTTTTTATTAGTTTGTTGAGTTTTCTGTTTATCTTTTGGGGGACAAGAGTCTAGTTTTGTTTTTCTTTTTTTGGTAATTTATTGCATTTTAAATACACCTTGATGGCATCCTTGGCCTGACACTCTTTGCCATAGTCCTTAAGCACCACACAGCTGCAACAAACCGCTTGTTTACAGGGTTTCCCTCTCTGTCAGTGTTATAGAGGCCTACCCACTCCCTAAGTTTCTTCTTGTCATCAACTTTGTGTTTTCTCAGTTGCTCAGTCATGTCCAGTTCTTTGTGACCTCATGAACTGTAGCCTGACAGGTTCCTCTGTCCATGGGATTTTCCAAGCAAGAATACTGGACTGGGTTGCCATTTTCTTCTTCAGTCATCAACATTCGTCAAGTTGATGTGGTTCTCAGCACAAAAGGCCTCCACCAACTTGACATATACAGGCTCATCACAGTTGGATGCAAGCACACAAAGATGGGTTTGGCGATAGTCTAAAGCTTTGGCAGCTTGAGGAATTCCACTTGCTGAACCCTCATGGATTAGGGAGGTCTTCAGCACTTCTTGCAGAGCACTACTAACATCCATTGAACCTCTAGCAGCAATGTCTTCTTGGGCCATGGTGATGGGTTGTAGCTGGAGCTGAATCTTGAACACACCCACAGCCTCCACCTTGATTTGGTGCAGGCAGGGAAAGAACTATGGCTCATTTTGAAATAATTCTTGTGAAAGCATAAGGTCAGTGTCTAGATTAATTTTTTACATGTGAATGTCCAGTTGTTCAAGAATAACTTATTGAAAAGCTTATCTTTTCTTTGTGTGATTGTCTTTGCTCCTTTATGAAAGATAAGTTGACTGTATCTGTATGTATCTACATCTGTTCCATTGACTATATATGTGTGGGTCTGTATCTGTTCCATTGATTTATCCATTGTTTGTTCTTTTGCCAATACCACGTTGTTTTGATTACTGTACCTTTATAGTAAGACTTGAAGCTTGGTATGTCAGTCCTTTGACTTCATTCTCCTTCTTCAACATAGTATTGACTACTTAAGAGTCTTTTGCCTTTCCATATACAATTTGAAATGAGTTGGTTGATATCCAGAAGGTGACTTATTTCGTTGGGATTTTATTTGAGCATTTGTTGAATCTGTGGATCAAGTTGGAATTAATTGTTATCTTAACAAAATTGAATCATCCTATTTATAGGCATGGTCTATCTTTTCCTTTTCAGGTTTTCTTTTATTTATTTATTTTTCATCAAAATTTGGTAGTTTCCCTCAAATAGATCTTATATATGTTTTGTTAGATTTATAGTAGATATTTCATTTTTGTGTGCTAATGCAAAAAGATCTTCATGACCAAGATAATCACGATGGTATGATCACTCACCTAGAGCCAGACATCCTGGAATGTGAACTCAAGTGGGCCTTAGAAAGCATCACTATGAACAAAGCTAGTAGAGGTGATGGAATTCCAGTTGAGCTATTTCAAATCCTGAAAGACGATGCTATGAAAGTGCTGCACTCAATATGTCAGCAAATTTGGAAAACTCAGCAGCGGCCACAGGACTGGAAAAGGTCAGTTTTCATTCCAATCTCAAAGAAAAGCAATGCCAAAGAATGCTCAAACTACTGCACAATTGCACTCATCTCACACGCTAGCAAAATAATGCTCAAAATTCTCCAAGCCAGGTTTCAGCAATACATGAACCGTGAACTTCCAGTTGTTCAAGCTGGTTAAAAAAGGCAGAGGAACCAGAGATCAAATTGCCAACATCCACTGGATCATCAAAAAAGCAAGAGAGTTCCATAAAAACATCTATTTCAGCTTTATTGACTATTCCAAAGCATTTGACTGTGTGGATCACAATACGCTGTGGAGAATTCTGAAAGAGATGGGCAACACCAGACCACCTGACTTGCCTCTTGAGAAACCTATATGCAGGTCAGGAAGCAACAGTTAGAACTGGACATGGCACAACAGACTAGTTCCAAATAGGGAAACGGGGTATGTCAAGTCTGTATATTGTCACCCTGCTTATTTAACTTATATGCAGAGTACATCATGAGAAATGCTGGGCTGGAGGAACAAGCTGGAATTAAGATTGCTGGGAGAAATACCAATAAGCTCAGATATGCAGATGACACCACCCTTATGGCAGAAAGTGAAGAGAAACTAAAAAGCCTCTTGATGAAAGTGAAAGAGGAGAGTGAAAAAGTTGGCTTAAAGCTCAACATTCAGAAAACGAAGATCATAGCATCTTGTCCCATCACTTCATGGGAAACAGATGGGGAAACAGTGTCAGACTTTATTTTTTGGGGCTCCAAAATCACTGCAGATGGTGATTGCAGCCATGAAATTAAAAGACGCTTACTCCTTGGAAGAAAAGTTATGACCAACCCAGATAGCATATTGAAAAGCAGAGACATTACTTTGCCAACAAAGGTCTGTCTAGTCAAGGCTATGGTTTTTCCAGTGGTCATGTATGGATGTGAGAATTGGACTGTGAAGAAAGCTGAGCACCAACTAATTAATGCTTTTGAACTGTGGAGTTGAAGACTCTTGAGAGTCCTGCAAGGAGATCCAACCAGTCCATTCTGAAGAAGATCAACCCTGGGGTTTCTTTGGAAGAATGATGCTAAAGCTGAAACTCCAGTACTCTGGCCACCTCACGCGAAGAGTTGACTCATTGGAAAAGACTCTGATGCTGGGAGGGACTAGGGGGCAGGAGGAGAAGGAGGTCACTGAGGATGAGATGGCTGGATGGCATCACTGACTTGATGGACGTGAGTCTGAGTAAACTCTGGGAGTTGGTGATGGACAGGGAGGCCTGGTGTGCTGCGATTCATGGGGTCACAAAGAGTCAGACAACGACTGAGCGACAGAACTGAACTGAACTGAATGTAAATGGTGTTGTGCCTTTTATTTTAAATTCCGCATGTCCATTGCTGGTATTTTTGTTATTGTTCAGTTGCTAGTAGTGTTCAACTCTTTGAGACAACATGGACAGCAGCACACCTGGCCTCTCTGTCCTTCACTATTTATCAGAGTTTGCTTAAACTCATGTCCATTGAGTCAGTGACAAGCATCTCATCCTCTGTCACCCCCTTCTCCTCTTGCCCTCAATCTTTCCCAGCATCCTGGTTGTTTTTAAAGAGTTGACTCCTTACATCAGCTGGTCAAAGTATTGGAGCTTCAGCTTCAGCATCAGTCCTTCCAATGAATACTCAGTGTTGATTTCCTTTAGGATTGACTTGTTTAATCTCCTTGCTGTTCAGGGGTATATAGGAAGGCAAATTTCTTCCTTATTGATTTAGCTAGGATTTTCAGAACAGTGTTGGCAATGATGAGAGGGAGCCTTGCCTTATTTCTAGTCATAGGGGGATGTATCTAATTTGTCACCACTAACTATGACATTAGCTATAGGGTTTCAGTAGATGTTTCTCATTAAATTGAGGAGAATTCTCTCTATTTCTAGTATTCTGTGAGTTTTCATCATAAATAGATATTGAAGTTTGTCAAATACTTTTTATGTATCTGCTAATATGATTATATGATTTTCTTCTTTAGTCTGTTGATATAACTGATTATGGGGACTGTGAAGAAAGTGAGCACTGAAGAACTGATGCTTTTGAACTGTGGTGCTGGAGAAGACTCTTGAGAGTCCCTTGAACTGCAAGGAGATCCAACCTGTCCATTCTAAAGGAGATCAGTCCTGGGTGTTCATTGGAAGGAGTGATGCTAAAGCTGAAACTCCAGTACTTTGGCCACCTCATGCAAAGAACTGACTCACTGGGAAAGAGTCTGATGCTGGGAGGGATTGGGGGCAGGTGGAAAAAGGGACAACAGAGGATAAGATGGCTGGGTGGCATCACGGACTCAATGGACGTGAGTTTGAGTGAACTCCGGGAGATAGTGATGGACAGGGAGGCCTGGCATGCTGCAATTCATGGGGTCGCAAAGAGTCGGACACTACTGAGTGACTGAACTGAACTGAACTGGTGACACAGATGATAAAAAATCTGGCTGCAATGTGGGAGACCCAAGTTTGATCCCAGGATCAGGAAGATCCCCTGGAGAAGGAAATGGCAACCCACTCCAGTATTCCTGCTTGGAAAATCCCATGAACAGAGGAACCTGGTGGGCCACAGTCCATGGGGGTCATAAAGAGTTAGACATGGTTGAGTGACTATACACTTTACCATGACTTGAATCAGCCTTGCAAACCTGGGATGAATCCCACTTGGTAATGTTATAAAATTTTTATACATTGTTGAGAATTTTTGCATCTGTATTCATGAAAGGCATTAGTCTGTAGTTTACCCTTCTTGTCATGTCTTTCTCTGATTCTGTTTGAGGTAATACTGGCCTCACAGAATGAGTTAAGTATTGTTCCCTCTGCTTCTAGTTCCTGGAACAGATTTTAGAGAATCAATATGACTTATTCCTTAAATATGTGATGGGATTCAAAGCGATGTGGACTTGGTGCTTTCTCTTTGGGAAGTTTATTAATTTCAGTTTAACTATCTATTGCATATAGGCTTATTTAAATGGTTTCCCTGCATGAGTTTTAGTAGATTACATCTTTAAGGAATTGGTCCATTTAATTCAAGATATCAAATTTTTTTTAAATAATAACTCTTTACTATTATTAATGTCTGTAGGTCAGTATCTTTTCTCCTTAGCCTGTCTAGGGGTTTTCAATTTTATTGATATTCTAAAAGAATCTACTTTTGGTTTTCATTGATTTTCTCTATTCTTTCTTGATTTCTATATCACTTATTTATTTTATTAGTTCTATTATATCTTTTCTTCTGCTTATTATGAATTTAGTTTGCTATTTATTTTCAAGTTTCCTATAGTGAAAGCTTAGATTGTTGGTCTTGTTTCTTCTTTTCTAATGTATGCATTCAGTGTTATAAAATCACCACTTTACTCCATCTCACAAATTTTAGTAGATTGCATTTTTATTTTTAGTTCAACTATTTTAAAATTTCTCCTGAGACTTCTTTAACCCATGTATTATTTAGAAGTGTATTTAATCGTCAAATATTTGGGGATTTTCCAGGTCTCTTTCTGTTACAGATTTCTAGTTTATTCCATTGTGGTCTGAGAGCATCCTTTGCATAACATATATTCCTTCAAATTTGTTTAAGTATGTTTCATAACTTAGAATGCGTTTTATCATAGTGAATGCTCATGTGGGCTTGAGAAGAATGTATATTCTACTTTATTGAATGAAGCAGTCTATAAAAGTCAATTAGATCCTGTTGATTTATGGTGCTATATAGTCAACTATATCCTTACTGATTTTGTGCCCACTGAATCTATCAGGTACTGGTACAGAAATGTTGAAATTTCCAGCTATAATAATGAATTTGTCTATTTTTTCTTCAAAGTTCTGTTAGATTTCTGTCTCACATGTTTTGATGCTCTGTCATTAGGCATATGAACATTAAGGATGGTTTTGTCTTCCTAGAGAACTGACTGACTCCTTATCATTATGTATTGTCGCTGTTTATTTATGATAATATTCCTTACTCTAAAGTCGTATTTGTTTGAAATTAACACAGCTACTCCGAGTTTTTTGATCAGTGTTCGTGTGGTATGTCTTTATTTACCCCTTTACTTTTAATCTACCTGTGCCTTTATTTAAATGGGTTTTCTTATGAACACGATATGTTTGTTTGGCAACCCACTCCACTTGAGTCTTCGGTTGCTTTTATTCGCTGTGATAGTCTCTGTCTTTTTATTGGTGTATTTAGATCATTCACATATAAAGTGATAGTTTATACAACTGGATTATGATACTTGTAACTTTAAAACAAAGTCATTGTTGTTACACTTTTTCCCCTTGTCTTCCACTCTTTTGCTCTGTGTTCTATGGTGTTCATGGATCATTTTATATAATTCTATTTTTTCCTCTTTTAGCATATCAATTATAGCTTCTTTTAAAATGTTTCAAAACAGTTGCTCTAGGGTTTGCAGTATATTTTGCAACGAATCCAAGGCCACTTTTAAATAACACTAGGCTTCACTGGCAGCACAAGTATCTTATATTTGTACACAGTATTCCCAGTTCCTCCCTCCCACTCCTTATAATATTATTGTCTTTCATTTCCTTATCCAAACTCTACTCATTCATTGTCGTTGTTATTGGTTTGAACAAGGTATTATCTACTAGACCAAGGAAGAATTTAAAACATAACATTTTACTTTATCTCTTTATCTTCATTTATTTCTTCCTTTCTTCATGTAAATCTACTATATCATTTTTCTTCTCTCTGAAGAACATTTTTTTTTTTAACGTTTCTTGCAAGGCAGGTCTACTGGTGACAATTTCCCTCAATTTGTGTTTGTCAGAGAAAGTATCTCTCTGTTGCTTTTGAAAGATAATTACTTTGGATACAGACTCTGAGTTGGTGGTTGTTTTCTTTCACTTCTAAATATTTAACTTCATACTCCTCTTGCTTACATCATTTCTGAAAAGAAGTCTGATGTAATTGTTATCTGTGTTCCTCTGTGGATAAGCTGCTTTCACATTTTCTCTTTGTCATTAATTTTCTGTAGTTTGAATATATTCCTTAGTGTAGTTTTGATACTTATCCTACTTGATGTTATTTGAGGCTCCTGGATCTGCAATTTGGTGTATTTCATTAATTTTGGAAAATTCTCAGCCTTTATTACCTCAATGTTTTTCTTCTGGTATCCTGATTATATTTATGTTATTTTTTATAATTGTACGACAGTTCATTTCATATTTTTTGTTTTTCTTTTTGCATTTCACTTATGGAAGTTTTTATTAGTATATCTTCAAACTTATTGTTCTTTCCTTGGCTGTGTTCAGTCTAACGATGAGCCCATCAAAAGCATTTTCCATTTGTTACCCTGTTTTTGGTTTCCTAGGATTTTCTTTTGATTTTTTCATAATTTCTATCTCTGTGTTCACATTGCTGCTGCTGCTAAGTCACTTCAGTCGTGTCCAACTCTGTGTGACTCCATAGACGGCAGCCATCAGGCTCCCCCATCCCTGAGATTCTCCAGGCAAGAACACTGGAGTGGGTTGCCATTTCCTTTTCCAATGCATGAAAGTGAAAAGTGAAAGTGAAGTCGCTTAGTCGTGTCTGACTCTTCGAGACCGCATGGGCTGCAGCCTACCAGGCTCCTCTGTCCATTGGATTTTCCAGGCGAGAGTACTGGAGCGGGGTGCTATCACCACATTATCCATCTGTTATTTCATGTTGTCCACTTTTTCCCATTGGAGTCTATGGCATATTAATCATAGTTATTTTAAATTCTCAGTCTGATAAATCCAAAATTTCTGCCAAATCTAAATCTGATTTTGCTGCTTGTTTTGCCTCTTTAGACTGTTTTTTTTTCTTCCTTTTTAGAATGATTACAAATTTTTGTTGAAAGCTGAGCATGATGTTTAGGCCAAAAGTAATTGAGATAGTATGGTCAGAAAACATACTTTGCATGATTTCAATTAAAAATTTTTGACCCAGTGTATGATTTATGTTGATGATTGTTTCATGTAAACTTGCAAAGAATATGCGATCTGCTGTTATTGTGGTAAGTGTTCTATAAATGTTAATTAGATCCAGTTGGTTGATGGTGTTCAGTTCTTCTGTTTCTTTGATGATTTTCTATTTGTTGTTTCTTTAACTGGAACAGATATATTGAAGCATTCAACTATAATTGTGAATTAATCTATTTCTCTTTTCAGTTTCATCAGTTTTTACTTTGTGTATTTTGAAGCTATGTAGTTAGGCACATGCAAATTTAAAATTGTAACAGACCTTTCTACCCTATGTATTGTCCCTTTATTATTTTTAATATTTTCTTGCTCTTATTATTTTTTTTCTTTATATCATAATATAAGCATTCCAGATTTATTTTGATTAGTGTTCCATGATATATTATTTTCTATTCTTTTATTTATATTCAAAAGCAGAGGTATTACTTTGCCGACTAAGGTCCATCTAGTCAAGGCTATGGTTTTTCCTGTAGTCATGTATGGACGTGAGAGTTGGACTGTGAATAAAGCTGAGCCCCGAAGAACTGATGCTTTCGAACTGTGGTGTTGGAGAAGACTCTTGAGAGTCCCTTGGACTGCAAGGAGATCCAACCAGTCCATTCTGAAGGAGATCAGCCCTGGGATTTCTTTGGAAGAAATGATGCTAAAGCTGAAACTCCAGTACCTTGGCCACCTCATGCGAAGAGTTGACTCATTGGAAAAGACTCTGATGCTGGGAGGGACTGGGGGCAGGAGGAGAAGGAGACGAACGAGGATGAGATGGCTGGATGGCATCACTGACTCGATGAACGTGAGTCTGAGTGAACTCCGGGAGATGGTGATGTGACAGGGAGGCCTGGCGTGCTGCAATTCATGGGGTCGCAAAGAGTCGGACACGACTGAGTGACTGAACTGAACTGAACTAATTCTTTTATTTTAATCTTTCAATGAAAAGACATTTATAGAGTTTTGTTGTTGTTGTTGCTACCATATAGTTGGGTCTTTTCAAAATTCATTTTGACAATCTCTGTCTTCTAATTGGTGTCTTTAAAACATTTATATTTAATGCAATTTATTGGTAGGTTGGATGTATTCTCACCATTTTTTTGTTTCCTAAGTTTTTGAAAAATTCATGCACAAACTCATACATATGTATGCATGTGTGTATATTATTTTTATAGTGATAAAATGCACAACAAAGCATTTTTTAAAACATTGTCTAAGTGTAAAATTTAGGGGTATTGAGTACATTCACAATGTCATTTAACCATTACCACTAGACATTTCCATTAATTTTCATCACCCTAAAGAAATTCTGTGCACACTAAATAATAACACCCCATTTTCCCCTATTCCTAGCCCCCAGTAACCATGACTTTATTCCTGGTTTCTATACATTTACCTATTATAAGTATGTCATAAAAATGAGTTCATTCAGTACTCCTGTCCGAATAGGGCAGTATACAAATATAATATATTTAAGATTCAATATGTTGTAACATATATCAGAATTTCATTCCTTTTTTTTTGTTGTTGTTGCTGTTGTTGTTCAGTTGCTAAGTTGTGACCCCATGGACTGCTGCACACCAGGCTTTCCTGTCCTTCACCACTCCTTCCTGGAGTTTGCTCAAACTCATGTTCATGGAATTGGTGATGCCATCCAACCATCTCTTCCACTGTCGTCCCCTTCTCCTCCTGCCTTCAATCTTTCCCAGCAACAAGTACTTTTTAGGGAGTCAGCTCTTCACATCCGGTGGCCAAAGTATTAGAGCTTCAGTTTCAGCATTAAGTCCTTCCAATGAATATTCATGGTTGATCTCCTTTTGGATGATTGATTTGATATCCTTGCAGTCCAAGGGACTCTGAAGAGTCTTCTCCTAGGCGACAGTTCAAAAGTTTCAATTCTTCAGTGCTCAGTCTTCTTTATGGTCCAGCTTTCAAAACCATACATGACTATAGAAAAGCCCTCACTTTGACTATACAGTCCTTTGTTGGCAAAGTGACGTCTCTGCTTTTTAATATACTATCTAGGTTGGTCATAGCTTTTCTTCCAAGGAGCAAGCATCTTTTAATTTCATGGCTGCAGCCACCTTCTGCAGATTCCTTTTAAACACTGAGTAATGTTCCATTATATATAAGACTGTGGAGGGTTTTCCCAGGTGGCACTAGTGGTAAAGAATCCACCTGCCATTGCAGGAGACATAAGAGGTGTGGGTTCGATCCCTGGGTTCAGTCCCTGGGTTGGGTGGATCCCCTGGAGGAGGAAATGGCAACCCGTTTCAGTATCCTTGCTTGGAGAATCCCATGCACAGAGGATCCAGGTGGTCCTATAGACCGTGGGGTTGCAAAGAATCAGACATGACTGAAGAGACTTAGCACGCACACACATTTTTAAAATTCATCATTCTGTTGATGAACAGTTGAGTTGTTTCCATATTTTGGTTATTATGAATAATGTTGCTATGAAACTTGTTTGAGTCCCCCTTCTTTTAGCTCTTTTGGGTGTATACATAGAAGTGGGAATTTTGGATCATATAGTAATTCTGTGTTTAACTTTTTGAGGAAATGCCAAACTGTTTTCCACTGCAGCTACACTTTTGCATCCCAATCACAATGCAGAAGGGTTCCAATTTTTCCACATCCTTGCCATCTTATTATTTCCTGTGTTCTGATGAATGTGAGGTGGCATTTCATTGTGGTTTTGATTTGCTTTTAGTAATAATTAATGCTATTGATCATCTCTTCATGTGTTTATTGGCCATTTGTGTACCTTTTTTGGAAAAGTATTCAAGTCCTTCACCCATTTTTAAAGCAAGTTGTTTGTTTTTGTTGACGTTATTGTAGGAGTTCTTTATATTAATATTTTCTTAATATTACTCTTATTAGATGTATGATTTATAACTATTTTCTCCAATTTTGTGAAAGAATCACTAAATAATGTTTTTTGATGCATAAAAGTGTTTAAGTTTGATGAAGTCCAAATAAACTATTTTTTTCTTTTTTTGCCCACATATAAGATGTCATATCTAAGAAACCATTGCCATGTGTAATGTCATTTCCTCACAACAAGTTGTATAATTTTGGCTGTTTTGATTAGGTCTTTGATTTATTTTCAGTCATTTTTATTTCAATTTTTTTTCATTTTTTGATATGTTGATATCCATTTTTTCCAGCACCGTTTGTTGAAAAGACTTTCCTTTTCCCTGCTGAGTGATCTTTGTATCCTTGTTACAGGTCATTTGACCTTGTACATGGGGCTCATTTCTGGGTTCTCCATACCATTCCATTAGTCAGTATGTCTGTCTTTATGTCAGTACCACACTGCATTGAGTCCCACACCTTTATATTAAATTTTGTAATCAGGAAGGGTGAGTTCTCTCTGTTTTACTTTTTCAAGATCATTTTGGCTATTTGGAGTCCCTTGAAATTATAAGATGAGTTTTTCTACTACAAAAGCATCATTAGGATTTTAAAGGGGATTACATGGACTCTCTAGATATTTTGGAGTGATAATAATAATTATAATAATTTAATGATAATAATAAAAATAAAAACAATAATAATGATTTAGTGATATTAAATATTCTAATTCATGGACATAAACTATCTTTCTGCTCATTTATGTCTTCTTTAGTTTCCCACAGTAATGTTTTGCTGTTTTCAGTATACAAGTCTTTTGCCACTTTGGTCATTTTATTCCTAAGTATAGTTCACCCTTGAACAATATGGGGTTTAGAGCAGCAACCCTCTACACAATAAAAATCTGTATATAGCTTTATAGTTGGTCCTCCATAACCGAAGTTCCTCATACATGGATTCAACCAGCCATGGATCCTGTAGTACTGCTGTAGAATTTATTGGAAAAAAAAAATCCACATGTATATGAACCCACACAGTTCAATCCTGTGTTGTTCAAAGGTCAACCATATTTTAATAATTTTTAATGCTATTATAAATAAAACATACCTCAATTTCCTTTTTGGATCATTCATTATTAGTATATAGAAATACAACTGATACAGGGATTTGATTTGTATTTTGCAACTTTGCCAAATTCATTTATTAAGTCTAACATATTTATTTGTGGAATATTTACTATTTTTTATGTGTCATCTGTGAACATAGAAAACTACTTCTTTTCTAATTTGAATGCCTTTTATTTATTTTCCTTGCTTAAGTGCTCTGGTTATATTTCCAATACAATGTTGAGTAGACATAGTGAAAACTGGCATCCTTTTCTTGTTTCTGATTTTAAAGAAATTTTGTTCAGACTTTTGCCATGTTAATTGTTGGTTTTTCATTTATGGTATTTATCATACTGAATAAGTTTTCATCTATTACAGGTTTCTTAAAATTTTTTTATCTTGAAAGTATGTTGAATTTTGTTCTGCATTAATCTGAGTGATTGTGTATTATTTTCTTTTATTTCTATTTATGTAGTATATTGCATTAACATGTATGTTGAACCATCCTTGCATTTCAGGAATAAATCCCACTTGGTCATCATGTATATTCCTTTTAATAACATATTAAATCCAATCTGATAGCATTTTTTGAGGAATTTTGTATCAGTATTCTTAAGGGAGATTAGCCTGTATCTTTCTTTTCTTGTCGTATCTTGTCTAGCTTTTGTTGTTTTTGCTGTTCAGTCACTAAATTGTGTCTGACTCTTTATAAGTCCATGTACTGCAGCATACCAGGCTCCCCTGTCCTTCACTGTCTATTGGACTTTGCTCAGATTCATGTCTACTGGGTCAGTGATGCTGTCTAACCATCTCATCCTCTGCTGCCCCCTTCTACTTTTGCCTTCAATCTTTCCTAGCGTCAGAGTCTTTTCCAATGATTCAGCCCTCCCCATCAGGTGGCCATAATATTGGAGCTTCAGCATCAGTCCTTTCAATGAGTATTCAGGGTTGATTTTACATTAGGACTGACTGGTTTGATCTTGCACTCTAAGTGACTCTCAAAGTCTTCTCCAGCACCATAATTAGAAAGCATCAATTCTTCGGTGCTCAGCCTTCTTTTTTTTTTCTTTCCCAGCCTACTTTATGTTCCAACTCTCACAACTGTACATGACTGCTGGAAAAACAATAGCTTTGACTGTATGGACCTTTGTTGGCAAAATGATGTTTCTGCTTTTTAACACACTGTCTAGGTTTGTCATAGCTCTTTTTCTAAGTAGCAAGTATCTTTAATTTCATGGCTGCAGTCACTGTCCACAGTGATTTTGGAGCCCAAGAAAATAAAAACTGTCACTGCTTTCCCCTTTTTCCCTTCTATTTGCCATGAAGTGATGGGACAGGATGCCATGATCTTGGTATTTTTTCTAATTTATTTATTTTTAATTGAGGATAATTATTTTATAATATTGTGTTGTTTTCTGCCATATATCAACATGAATCATCCATAGGTATATATATGTCCCCTCCCTCTTGAATCCTCCTTTTCACCTCCCACCCCATCACATCCCTCCAGGTTGTCACAGAGCACCGGGATTGAGCTCCCTACATCATACAGAAAATTCTCACTGGCTATATATTTTTCATATGGTAATGTATTTGCCCCAATGTTACTCTTTCAATTTGTCCTTCTCTTTCCTTCCCCAACTGTGTCTACAAGTCTGTTCTCTAAGTCTGTGTCTCCATTGCTGCTCTGCTAATAAGTTCATCAATACCATCTTTCTAGATTTCATATATACGTGATATTTTTTTTTTTATTTCTGATTTACTTCCCTCTGTATAATAGGCTCTAGAACTGACTCAAATGCATTCTTCTTTATGGCTGAGTAATATTCCATATTACCCATACAACTTCTTTTTATTCATCTGGTGATGGACATCTAGGTTGCTTCCATGTCTTAGCTATTGTAAACAGTGCTGCAGTGAACATTGGGATACATGTATCTTTTCAGTTATGGTTTCCTCAGGGTATATGACCAGTAGAGAGATTATTGGATGATATGGTAGCTTCATCCCTAGTTTTTAAAGGAATTTCCATATTGTTCTCCATAATGTTCTCTATCAATTTACAATCCCACCAACAGTGCAAGAGGGTTCCCTTTTCTTCACACCCTCTCCATGATTCATTTTTTGATGATGGCTATTCTATCCAGGCTATTCTATCTTCATGAGAAATAAATGGGGAAACAGTGTCAGACTTTATTTTTTTGGGCTCCAAAGTCACTGCAGATGGTGACTGCAGCCATGAAATTAAAAGACGCTTACTCCTTGGAAGAAAAGTTATGACCAACCTAGATAGCATATTGAAAAGCAGAGACATTACTTTGCCAACAAAGGTCTGTCTAGTCAAGGCTATGGTTTTTCCAGTGGTCATGTATGGATGTGAGAGGTGGACTGTGAAGAAAGCTGAGTGCCAAACAATTGATGCTTTTGAACAGTGGTGTTAGAGAAGACTGTTGAGAGTCCCTTAGACTGCAAGGAGATCCAACCAGTCCATTCTGAAGGCGATCAGCCCTGGGATTTCTTTGGAAGGAATGATGCTAAAGCTGAAACTCCAGTACTTTGGCCACCTCATGCGAAGAGTTGATTCATTGGAAAAGACTCTGATGCTGGGAGGGATTGGGGGCAGGAGGAGGAGGGGACAACCGAGGATGAGATGGCTGGATGACATCAATGACTTGATGGACGTGAGTCTGAGTGAACTCTGGGAGATGGTGATGGACAGGGAGGCCTGGCGTGCTGCGATTCATGGGGTTGCAAAGAATCGACACAACTAAGCGACTGAACTGAACTGAACTGATTCTATCCAGGGTGAGGTGAAACCTCATTGTAGATTTGATTTGCATTTCTGTAATAATGAGCAACGTTGAGCATCTTTTCATATGTTTATTAGCCATCTGTATGTCTTCTTGGGAGAAATGTCTATTTAGGTCTTCTGCCCATTTTTTGATTTTTTTTTTTTTTTTTTTTTCTGATAGTGAGCTGCATGAGCTGCTTGTATATTTTAGAGATTAATCTTTTGTCAGTTGTTTCATTACTTATTATTTTCTCCTATTCTGAGGTTGTCTTTTCACCTTGTTTATAATTTTCTTTTCTATGCATAAACTTTTAAGTTTAATTAGGCCTATTTGCTTATATTTTTTCTTATTTCCATTACTCTAGGAAGTGGGTCATAGAGCATCTTGCTGTGACTTATGTTAAGGAGTCTACTGCCTATGTTTTCCCCCAAGATCTTTATAGTTTCTACCTTATATTTCATTCTTTAATCCATTTTGAATTTATCTTTATGTATAGTGTTAGGAAGTGTTCTAATTTTATTCTTTTACATGTAGCTATTCACTTTTCCAGAACCACTATTGAAGATACAGTCTTTTCTCCATTGTATATTCTTGCCTCCATTATCAATGGTAAGGTGCCCATTGGTGCATGGGTTTATCTCTGGGCTGTTTATCTTGTTCCATTGGTCTATAGTTCCGTTTTTGTGCCAGTACACGACTGTTTTGATAACTGCTAAGTCACTTCAGTCGTGTCCAGCTCTGCACGACCCCATAGATGGCAGTCCACCAGGCCACGCTGTCCCTGGGATTCTCTAGGCAAGAACGCTGGAATGGGTTGCCATTTCCTTCTCCAATACATGAAAGTAAAAGTGAAAGTGAAGTCGCTCAGTCATATTTGACTCTTAGCGACTCCATGGACTGCAGCCCACCAGGCTCCTCCATCCTTGGGATTTGCCAGGCAAGAGTACTGGAGTGGGGTGCCATTGCCTTCTCCAGTCTTGATGACTAGTTGCACATATTTCACAGGCTAGCAAGGTTATGCTCAAAATCCTTCAAGATTCAGTAGAATGTGAAACGAGAACCTCTATATGTAAAAGCTGGGTTTAGAAAAGGAAACCAAAGACTAAATTAGAGGAACTGGAGACTAAATTGCCAACATTCACTGGATCATAGAGAAAGCAATGGAATTCCAGGAAAACATCTGCTTCATTGACTGCACTAAAACCTTTCACTGTTTATTGGGAACCGTAACAAACTGTGGAAATTCTTAAAGAGATGGGAATTTCAGACCATATTATCTGTGTCCTGAGAAACCTGTATGTGGATCAAGAAACAACAGTTAGAACCAAAAGTGGAACCATGAACAGCTTCAAAATTGGGAAAGAAGTATGACAAGGCTGTATATTGTCACCCTGCTTATTTAATTTCTGCACAGTGTACATCATGCAAAATGCTGAGATCAATGAATCACAAGCTGGAATCAAGATTGCCAGGAGAAATATCAACAACGTCAGATATGCAGATAATACCACTCTAATGGCAGAAAGTGAAGAGGAACTAAAGAGCCTTTTCATCAAAGGACAATGAAAACCTGGCTTGACACTCAATATTTTAAAAAACTATGTAAATTAATTGCTGCTGAAGCCTAGCTTGAAGGATTTTGAGCATAACCTTTTTAGTATGTGAAATGAGACCTTTTTGTATAGTTTTTCTGTGTATTCTTGCCATCTCTTTGTAATCTCCTCTCCTTCTGTTAAGTTCTTACCATTTATGTCCTTTGTTGTGCTCATCCTTGCATGAAATATCCCCTTGATATCTCCAGTTTTCTTGAAGAGATCATTAGTCTTTCTCATTCTATTGTTTTCCTCTATTTCTTTGCACTGTTCATTTAAGAAGGGTTTCTTATCTTTCCTTGCTGTTCTCTGGAACTCTGCATTCATTTGAGTGTATCTCCATTTCTCCCTTGCCTTTCACTTCTCTTCTTTTCTCAGCTGTTTGTAAAGCCTCCTCAGAAAACCATTTTGATTTCTTTTTATTTAGGATGGCTTTGGTCACTGGCTTCTGTACAACATTATTAATACAAACCTCCATTCATAGTTCTTCAGGCATTCTATCTACCAGATTTAATCCCTTGAATCTATTCATCACCTCCACTGTATAATCATAGGAATTTGATTTAGGTCATACCTGAATGGCTTAGTGGTTTTCCCTACTTTCTTCAATTTAAGCCTGAATTTTGCAATAAGGAGTTCATAATTTGAGCCACAGTCAGCTCCAGGTCTTCTTTTGTTGACTGTATAGAGCTTCTCCCTCTTTGGCTTTAAAGAACAAAATCAATCTGATTTTGATATTGATCATCTAGTGATGTCCATGTGTAGAGTCATGTCTTGTATTGTTGGAAAAGGCTATTTTCTATGACCTGTGTGTTCTCTTGACAACTCTGTTAGCCTTTGCCCTGCTTCATTTTGTACTCCAAGGCCAAACTTTCCCATTACTCCAGATATCTCTTGACTTCCTACTTTTGCACTCCAGTCCACTATGATGAAAAGAGCATTTTTTTTTTTTTAGTGTTAATTCTAGAAGGTCTTATGGGTCTTCACTGAATGTTTCAACTTCAGTTACTTCAGCATTAATGGTTGGAACATAGATTTGTATTACTACGATGCTGAATGGTTTGCCTTGGAAATGAACCAAGATCATTCCGTCATTTTTGAGATTGAACCCAAGTACTGCATTTCACACTTTTTGTTGGCTATGCAATGCAGGAGATGTAAAAGACCTGGGTTCAACCCGTGGGTCAGGAAGCTCCCATGGAAAGGAGGTGGCAACCTACTCCAGTCTCCTTGCCTGGAAAAGCCCATGGGCAAAGGGCAACAATCCATGGAGTCACAAGAGTTGGACATGACTAAGCGACTAAACTACCACCACTGTGAGGGTTGCTGCATTTCTTCTAAGGGATTTTTGCCCACAGTAGTAGATATAATGGTCATATAAGTTAGATTCACCCATTTCCATCCATTTTAATTTACTGATTTCTGAGATGTAGATGTCCATTCTCGCCATCTCCTGCTTGACCACATCCAAATACTTTGATTCACAGACTTAACATTCCAGGTTTCTATGCAATATTGTTCTTTACATTATTGGACTTTAACCACCAGACATATCCACAACTAAGCATCATTTCCATTTTGGCCCAGCTGTTTCATTTTTTTTTCTGGAGCTATTAGTAATTGTCCTCTATCCTTCCCGAGTAACATATTGGACACCTTCTAACCTGGGGGTTTACCTTTGAACATGGAGGGCTCACCTTTCAGTATCATGTATTTTTGCCTTTTCATACTGTTCATGGGGTTCTCTGGACAAGAATATTGGAATGGCTTTCCATTCCCTCCTCCAATGGACCACTTTTTGTCAGGACTCTTTACTATGACCTGACCATCTTGAGTGGCTCTGCAAGGCATGGCTCATGGTTTTACTGAGGTATATGCAAGCCCTTTTACCACAACAAGGCTGTTATCCATGAAGAGGTCTAGCTTTAGTATAGGAGTAATGCTGGCTTCATAGATTGAAATAGCAAGAGGTCCCTCCACCACAGTTTTTTTTTTGGAAAGAGCTTGAAAAGAATGGATTTCCCCCCCCATTCTCTCTCTTTCCCATTCCCTGCTTTCTTTTGGACATTTGAATACAAGTTGTTATTTTGCTTTACTTTTTTCTTACATTTAAAAAATTGAAATGAAATTTATATAATGAAATTAACATTTTGCTGTAGTAATCAAAACAGAATGTTACTGGCATAAGGACAGACATAGACAAATGGAATAACATTGAGAGTCCAAAAATAAACTGGTTTTAATGGCCAATTAGTTTTCAACAATGTTGCTGAGATTATTTAGTGGAAAGAAGACTGTTCCGTTAAATGAATGGTACTGTGACAACTGGATATTCACACAGAATGAGGTTGGGTCTGTAGCTCATCCCATATACAACAGTTAATTCAAAATTGATCAAAGACCTAAATATAAGAACTAAAACCATAGAATTCTTACAATTAAACATAGAGGTAAGTAGTCACGACTTTAGATTTGGTAATGGATTCTTTGGATATGACACCAAAAGCATGAACAAAAGAAAAAATAGATACATTGGACTCCATTAATGTTGAAAACTTTTGTGCATCAAAGTGTGTTGTAAAAAATAATTATATTACTTAAAATTTTCTTTTGATTGTCAGATGTGAACATAGAATAACACTGCAGAAAGGCATATAAAAGTGAAAGAAATTTATTATGCTCACAGATCCTATGAGAGAAAGAAATGGCATGTTAATCAGGGGCCATATGGGAGGAATTCCCAGGGATCAGAATCAACCAAAATGTTGGGGAGTCAAAAGAGAGTTTATGGACCTATGAGTCTCTTTATTGGGTTAAATGGTGGTGCATACAAGCCAAAAGCATGAGGGTATTTCACTAGTGTGTTCAAATGTTACTATGTCACAGTGAGGGAGGCTAAGAAAGGGAACTTGTGGCAATGGCTAGCCTTATTATACTGGTGCATCTGGCTTCTAGGGATGGGTGCTTATGATGAGTTTGTAGAAATATTGAAACATTGAGAAAATATGAAGTCTTAAAGAATTACAATATAGAAAGGAATTACCAAGAAAATGAAAAATCAACTTATAGAAGGGAAAGTATTTGTAAATCATAGATCTTGTTCTAACAAATATCTAGTATACAGACTATATAATGAACTCATACAACTCAACAACAAAAAGGCAAATAACATAATTATTCAGTTTTGATTGTGTATCTTGGGTTGGTGAAAACATTCATTTGGGCTTTTCCAACCTGAATGAATGTTTTGGCCAACCTAATATTTTAGTTTTACTTAGTAACTGCTTTAAGGATTTAAATTATCATAGTGTAATTATATAACTAAATAATATTCTGTTACTTAAAATGGAATATGGAAGCTTTAACCTTTCATTATTCATGTTTTCATATACATTACATTTACATACATTAGAAATGTCATCAGACAATGTTATATATACATATTCTTATTTCAACTTATGTATATCACAAAAACTTAAGAAAAACAACCTATTATATATATTCAGACATTTGCCATTTCTAATACTCCTTTATTTATGATGCTTCAAATTCCCCCAATGTCATTTTCATTATTCCTGAAATGTTTGCTTTAGTATTTATATCTGATCAGTTTAGTCACTGCACCTCTCTTCAGTTCAGTTCAGTTCAGTCACTCAGTTGTGTCTGACTCTTTGTGACCCCATGGACAGCAGCACACCAGGCCTCCCTGTCCATCACCAACTCCAAGAGTTTACCCAAACTCATGTCCATTGAGTCGGTGATGCCATCCAACCATCTCATCCTCTGTGGTCCCCTTCTCCTCCTGCTCTCAATCTTTCCCATCAACAGGGTCTTTTCCAGTGAGTCAGCTCTTTGCATCAGGTGGCCAAAGTACTGGAGTTTCAGCTTCAACATCAGTCCCTCCTATGAACACCCAGGACGGATCTCCTTTAGGATGGACTGGTTGGATCTCCTTGTAGCCCAAGAGACTCTCAAGAATCCTCTCCAACACCACAGTTCAAAAGCATCAATTCTAAACACTCAGCTTTCTTTATAGTCCAATTCTCACATCCATACATAACTACTGGAAAAACCATAGCCTTGACTAGATGGACCTTTGTTGACAAAGTAATGTCTCTGCTTTTTAATATGCTGTCTAGGTTGGTCATAACTTTCCTTCCAAGGAGTGTCTTTTAATTTCGTGGCTGCAGTCACCATCTGCAGTGATTTTTGAACCCCCCAAAATAAAGTCTGACACTGTTTCCACTGTTTCCCCATCTATTTCCCATGAAGTGATGGGACCAGATGCCATGATCTTTGTTTTCTGAATGTTGAGTTTTAAGCCAACTTTTTCACTCTCTTCTTTCACTTTCATCAAGAGGCTTTTTAGTTCCTCTTCACATTCTGCCATAAGGGTGGTATCATCTGCATATCTGAGGTTATTTATATTTCTCCCAGCAATCTTGATTCCAGCTTGTGCTTCTTCCAGCCCAGTGTTTCTCATGATGTACTCTGCATATAAGTTAAATAAGCAGGGTGACAATATACAGCCTTGACGCACTCCTTTTCCTATTTGGGACCAGTCAGTTGTGCCATGTCCAGTTCTAACTATTGCTTCCTAACCTGCATACAAGTTGCTCAAGAGGCAGGTCAGGTGGTCTGGTATTCCCATCTCTTTCAGAATTCTCCACAGTTTGTTTTTATCCACATAGTCAAAGGCTTTGGCATAGTCAGTAAAGCAGAAATAGATGTTTTCTGGAACTCTCTTACTTTTTCCATGATCCAGTGGATGTTGGCAATTTGATCTCTGGTTGCTCTGCCTTTTCTAAAACCAGCTTGAACATCTGGAAGTTCATGGTTCACATATTGCTGAAACCTGGCTTGGAGAGTTTTGAGCATTACTTTATAGCACGTGAGATGAGTACAATTGTGCGATAGTTTGAGCATTCTTTGTCATTGCCTTTGTTTGGGATTGGAATGAAAACTGATGTTTTCCAGTCCTATGGCCACTGCTGAGTTTTCCAAATTTGCTGACATATTGAGTGCAGCACTTTCACAGCATCATCTTTTAGGATTTGAAATAGCTCAACTGGAATTCCATCGCCTCCGTTAGCTTTGTTCATAGTGATCTTCCTAAGGCCCACTTGACTTCACATTCCAGGGTATCTGACTCCAGGTGAGTGTGAGTGATTACACCATCAAGATTATCTGGGTTGTGAAGATTATTTTGGTACAGTTCTTCTGTGTCTTCTTGCCACCTCTTCTTAATATCTTCTGCTTCTGTTAGGTCCATACCATTTCTGTCCTTTATTGAGCCCATTTTTGCATGAAATGTTCCCTTGCTATCTCTAATTTTCTTGAAGAAATCTCTAGTCTTTCCCATTCTGTTGTTTTCCTCTATTTCTTTGCCCTGATCTTAGATTTCCTTTTCTGATAATGCTTTTATTTTTCTTTTACTTTATTCCTGAAGGAGTGTTTTCATTGGATAAAATTGTATGTTGAGAGTCATCTTTTTCAGTCCCTTAAAGACATTTTGCTATTTTTCTCTGCTCTCTCCCCCATATATATGTATATATGAATTCTGCAGTCCTTCAAATAAATATTTATCTATAAAAATGTATATTTTTTTTCTTGGATGGCTTCAACATCTTTTTGTTTATCTTAAGTTTTTAACTTTAATGTATCTGGGCAAATACTCCTTGAGTTTATCCTTTCGAGTTTTATGAGTTTCTTGAATCTGTAAATTTATGTGTTCCATCAAATTTGGAAAGTTTTCAGCCATATATCTATCTATCTACCATCTATTGTAGTGCCTTCTTTTCTAATTCTTGTGGAATTAATAATATAAATATTTGACTATTTTTCTACTGTCCCTCTGTCTCTTAGTTTTTCAATTGTTATTCTCTTTATTAATCACATTGGTTAATTTTTATTGATCTACTTTCAAATTCAGTACTCTTGCCTGGAAAATCCCATGGACGGAGGAGCCTGGTAGGCTGCAGACCATGGGGTCGCTAAGAGTCGGAGACGACTGAGCAACTTCACTTTCACTTTTCACTTTCATGCATTGGAGGAGGAAATGGCAACCCACTCCAGTGTTCTTACCTGGAGAATCCCAAGGATGGGGGAGCCTGGTGGACTGCCGTCTATGGGGTTGCACAGTCACACCACTGAAGCGACTTAGCAACAGCAGCAGCAGACTCCAAACTGTTGTTTAAATCTCTTGCAGAATGTTTATTTTTGTTTTGGATTGTGTTGTTTCAGAAGGCAACCCAGCCAGTTATCTTCATACTGAAAGCCCACAGTGTATGGGTTCTAGTTCCAACTTAAATTCTTTTCTAAAGCCCTTATAGGCCAATCAGATCTGCTCTCCATGTGTGTCAACAAGTGTCCAATCTGGGGCCTGGGAAGTTATCGATTTTGTAGTATAGCTCTCAAAGCCTTTGGTATATGGCTAAAGATCCATGCATATGTAGCTTGGGTGCAAGGGCAGAAGTTCATATACAACTTCAGAGAATCATGTTCTTCAGCTCTCTTCTTTCCATAATGCGCCCAACACTTTTCTGCTCCTAGAGACTTTCTCCCCTGGTCTTCTATTTGCTGTTCACTTCCTGCACTTGAATCTACCTCTAGAGTCAAGTGGCAAAGTGACAGACAGGAAAAGGAGTGTGGATTCTCCTCGTGGATTTGGAACCAAAGTTCCTGTGGTCAGAGAAGAAGGTTTTCCCTCCTTCCTAGTTTTATTGGGCTTCCCTTGTGGCTCAGCTGGTAAAGAGTCTGCCTGCAATGTGGAAGACCTGGGTTTGATCCCTGGGTTGGGAAGATCTCGTGGAGAAGGGAATGGCTACCCACTCCAGTATTCTGGCCTAGAAAATTCCACGGATTTTATAGTTCACAGGGTTGCAAAGGGTCAGATACGACTGAGCCACTTTCTTTTTACCAGCCACTATTGTTGCTCTGTCACTGCAGGATTGCCTTGCAGCTAGAGCAGAAGAAACAAAAAACAAGCAAACAAAGAAAATTAGGGAATTTGTCCCACTGGCTTTGATTGTGGGATTCTATTTTAGACTTTTCTGAGCAGAAATACAGGACTTACCTTAGACCTTTTTCTGACTACACCTGGTGCACAGTTTCAAGTTTTGGACTGCCTTTGACTTCATGTTGGAAAAACCAAAGTATGTGAGGGAAATTAATGATATTTGCTGCTATTCTGGTGATACTTTGAATTTTTCTCCCTTTTAATTTACCTGGTACCTTTTTCTTTTCAATATCCCAGGATCTATCTGTCCTATCCAGGGTTTTAGTTGTAGTCAATGAGAAAGACAGGTTGGAAAATGCTTACTCCATGTTAACTAGAACTGGAACTGAAGAATTTTTCTTATTTCCATTTTATAGTTGAGAAAACTGATCTTCCAAAAGGTAATTTTACTTTGTGTTCTTTTGTTTCTCCCTACTGCTCAACAGCACTAAATAACAGAACTAGGGTATTGTCCTTTACTGTGTCTTATTTTGGCATTCTTGATCTACCTACCCACTGCACAGTACAAGAAGCATAGGTCCAACCTGGAGATATGAGACAGAGATGACAGTGCAGATACTGTGAGTTACTCTGGCTAATTCCTCAGTAAATTATGGTAGCAAAATCTCTTGGAGGTGAGGAAGTTGATATCCTATCATTTATTGACTTTAATCCTTAGTAAATACCAGTTCGGCATTGGGAGATTGTGTTCACCTATGGCTGATTCATGTCAATGTATGGCAAAACAAATACAGTATTGTAATTAAAAAAATAAATTAATTTAATTTAAAAAAGAAAAATAAAAAAATAAAAAAATACAGCTTAAACTATCTCTAATGAATCTCCCTGTACTGACATTTTTCCATTCTATGGCAGAAGATGTCTTTGAGAAACTCAGTAAAGGGAGGGACCTTAGGAAACTGGGTTATAAAAGTATTATTTTGTGTAAGATGCATGGGATTCAAGTTTTGTCCTGCCTAATGAGTAAACAAGAGCTATTAACATAGGGAAGGAGTAGGGCTATGTTAGACAACTCTTGTTTTCATGGCTTCTGGCTTCACTTTTCCTTCTGGTTATATCAGACTCAACCATGCCACCCACAATTCTGTCCTTGCATTTTCATGAGGCTGTCCCATCCTCCAGCTTGTGGGTGGACATGAAACGTACCAGGAAATCGAGTATCTTATCCTCTTTGTCATAGATTGGTGCAGGGATGGCCACATGATTCAAGCTTACCTAGTCATAGCCTTTTATCCTGGAACGGTTGGGAAAATGAAGCTTTTATTTTTCTACAACATTTATTAAGTTCAAAAATTAACAGCCTAATGTTCTCAGTCATAATCCTTGTCATAATAAGGGAAGAGCTTCTGGAGGGTGAAGCCAGTACAGTAGGACCTGGAGCCAAGGAGGTGGGGAGAGGCAGAGTCTTAAAAATGTTGTTTGAGACTCTAGATTTAGCTATGACAGGAGTCAACCACTTTTAGTCTTTTCATTTATGTAAATCAATCAAGTCTCTTTGTGCTTGGATCAGCATGAATGGAATGTCTTTTATCAGCCCAGACTGGTACCAGAGTCACTAAGAGGAGAAGTAATGTAGCAATTGGGAAGAAGCTGCGAATGAGCCTGAAACTCATGGACTACAGAGGAGACATTGAGGTCTTTACTGCAGAGGTGATTTTGTGGGAGAAATAAGAAATGAAGTCTAAGAATATATCTTGGGCTATTTGTTTTACCAGGCCATGAAATTTGGATTTTTTCCTTCAGACAAAGGAATGGGAAGATACCTGATTAGTTATCTATTTTATATATGGTAATGTGAACTTTACTCAGTACTCTATAATGGCCTGTATGGGAAAAGAATCTAAAAACTAGTGGATATCTGTGTGTACATATGTACACACACATACACACACACACACACATCAGTGTTACTGCCTGACCTGCTTAGCTGAGAAGATTCTTTGACCATTAAATGAAATGCTGTCTGTGCAAAACTTTGAGAATAAGGCGAGTGCAGCCCGTCCGAGG
Source organism: Nanger dama (assembly GCA_917880005.1). Taxonomy (NCBI): domain Eukaryota; kingdom Metazoa; phylum Chordata; class Mammalia; order Artiodactyla; family Bovidae; genus Nanger; species Nanger dama. The sequence goes on from CAKJTW010000012.1 coordinate 40,886,367, forward strand.
GAATGTTCCTTGGGAGCTACTTTGGTTGCTTCTGTCCCCCTTTCCTGAGTCCTGTCATACTGGCAACTTGGTCTCCAAGTGCTTCACGGGCAGATAAAGTTCCTGCTTCCAAAGAGCTCTGTGCCTGCTCTGGGTCACCTTGGTGAGGAAGATGGCTTCAATTTCAGTAAATCTAGAATTAGGCAATAGATAATAAGTTGGCCCTGGCTGCCCTATAAGGTAGTGAGCTCTCCATGTCAGGGAGGAGTCAAGCTTCTAACTAAACATCTCTCACAAGGGCTATGGAGAGTTCTATTTCCTTATTCTGGAGAAAGAATCTCAGGGATCTGCCCTCTTTTGGATGCTATGGTCATATCTGGCTATTCCCTCAATCCTCAAGAAGATGTATTTCTGTCTGTGATTTGTGCAATACCCTCCAATTAAAGAATTATAAGTGTGTGGTTTTATGACAGGTTTGTTGTTGTTTTTTTAGTACTTTTTGGATTTTAAAAGCCTAGCTCTCCCCTCCTCCTCATCACTCCTATCCCCAGCCTTCTGGTTCACAATATCCAAACACATTGTCCTGCATAAGTAATAATGAAGAAATCTACAAGAAAAGATCTATGCCAGTTACTAATCAGTTTAATAATGGAGGATATCTCCACTGCATTATAGGGAGACAAATTAAAGGGCAAGGAGAGCTCCCAGAAATCATCTGTTCCTGTTAGCAAAGTGAATATTAATGAAAAACAAAATTGAGCTCCTCTGTGTCTGATTTTTCATCCAAGTGTACAGGTATTGAAAAATAGCTATATAAATCCTATCCATTAGTAGTTAATTCAAAAGAACTTTGGCCTCTGCTCCGTTCCTGACTGTTACATCTCTTGTGGGCAGGAAAATCAGACACCTTGCAGGACCCATTATGCCAGGAGAGTTGATAATGGAGCTAATTCAGTTCTCTTTATGCACCAAATATCTAGGCTGTGGAAATGGGCTTTAAGTCAATGATACACTTGGAGGAGGGGGAGAGAGAGAGGTATCAAGCAGTTTGGCTTTCTTCCTCTGGTAGTGAAGTTCAAATTGCCCAGGTTGCCAAAGAGCCCAGTCATCTGAATTCTGTAGGACTCAGGGGTCCTTCCAGAGAAGAAAGCATAGCAGGGCATGCTGCCCGGGAGAGAAGTCACATCTGGCTGCTCTGTGAGCATCTTCTGGGCCCCCTCTGCCTTTATCCTTTCTGTGAGTGACTCAGCGGGGTAGTTTTGCAGGATTAGGAGGGTGTGAGATGCCCTGGATGCAGGCAGGCATAAATAGAGAGGTGCTGGGGGCCTCCCCACAGCTCAGAAAGACCACCTTTAATGCCCTCTTTTGGAATTAGAAGGAAGGCTGTGGCTAGTTCCATAATTAGATTTGTTAGGATGGAGTTGAGATTTACGGGGCAGGGCCCAGGGGAAATACTAGGTCCTGGTAAGGAGGAGGCAAAGGCCTTTTCCTCTGCACAGGCCCCCATCCCCAGCAAGCTTGAGGACATTTTTGGTCTCTAGGGAGAGGAGAAGATGTTATAAGAAGGAAGAGAAAATATGGGCTCAAGCAAGGTAGTTGGGCAGATTCCCAAAGGTAAGCATGTCCGTATCCCCCATGTGTGCTGAGGGCTGACCTTTTATCCATAAGGACCTATGCAATCCAGGTGTCCCTAAGTATCACTGTGCTTTGGGTAGAAATGAAGGATTGCTAATGCCATAATGAAAATGCTCATCTCTCAGTGCGCCCACCAGCCCTCTAGATTTCATCCACCTGCAGATTCTCCCACTTCCCTCCAAGCACATCTGGCATATTCAGTAGCTGCCTGGCTTGCGCTCACACAGCCCATGTGTGCCTTGCCCTGTCCTTCTCCCATCTCACCCATGTAGGGGATGGCCGTGCCCACTGGACACCTGTCATCTGCCAGCTTCCATCAGATGTGACATCTGACATGGCAGGACCCAGGGAGGACCTGCTCCAGCCCCTGGGGTGTGGTCAGGATCCCAGGGGATGGCTCCTGCCCCTGGGCCCCAGCTCCCTGATGTTCCCTGCTGCACACGGTAACCTGAGGGGACTTCATCCGTGAATGTCACCTTGCCCATGGGGAGTGTCTCTGGAGCTCCTGGAGTCACAGAATACCAGCATCAGGCTGTGGCATGTGCAGAAGAGACAGAGGTGCCTCTCCTTAGGATGTAGCCGGAGTCCCTGGGGCTGGGCCAGGACAGAACCAGCCTTTGGTCCCTCCTCCCTGCTCCAAGTGCCTGGGCTGTGTGCGTTGGCACCCCACTGCTTCCAACAGGCTGCTCTCCCATAGACTCATCTCCTGAGCTAACTCACAGCTTCCCTGTTTGCTTGCAATATAGGACTTAGGAGTTTAACTTGCACGCGGCTTTGACTTGAGTCCCTACTTTCGCTAACCTAAGAATGCTTCTGGCTGCAAAGAACAAAGCCCAACAAAGGGGGCAGAGACGCAGGGGGCTTATTTTTCTCAAGTAACACTTAATCTAGGTCTAGATACCTCAACGTCTCAACAGTGTCATCGGTGCTCTTTCTACCTCGTCCTCTTTGCTTGTTGATTTTGGAGCTCATCCTTGCTGGATGGTTGCAAGGTGGTTGCATCATATCTTCATTCAGGCATCATATCTTCATTCAAAGCAGGAAAAATGAAAGAGAGGAAGTGTCAGTTGTGATTCTTCTATTTGTCTGGGGAAAAATGGCAGTCTTCTGTCCATCAGCTAAGGTTTATGAGGGCTGCCCATGTGTTATCTGAATTTTAATAGATCAGTCTGGTTGTGGCAAGTTCAGGTCATTCAATTCAACAACCCACTGGGTGCCAGACACAGGTTTAGGCTTTTCAGGGAGCAAGGGGACTGATATAGTGGGAGGCAAGCTCATGTTCATGATAGCCTGGGAGAGACTGTGGGCTAGAATGCTGCAGACCCATACAGGCTCCTCCTGTTAAAAGCTGCCAAGCCCCAAAGCAGCTTTGAGGATGGTCTGGTGTTAGGACATGAGTGGGTTTCATGCCCTGCTAATTGTGCTATTACTGGGGATTAAAACTAGGCCTGGCTTCAACCCTCCAAGTCTGCCTGGTCTGGGTGCCGCATTTTCCTCCAAATTTCTGCTAAAAGGGGCCGAGAGACTGCCTCTTTCTGTATCCAGCCACTCTTCAACCCAGGTCTTGCATTCAGGCCTGCGAGCTCGCTAGCAGTCACTACCCTCCAGATGACCAATGCAAAGCAAGCGGGACCTTTGCAAACCTTTGGAAGACATGCTATTTTTCTCTGCCTGTGTAATTATTGAGAAAGGAGCCAGAGAAGATGCTCTCATTAATTAGAGCAGGTATTGGAGGATGCCACTGCCTGTGGGACCAGGACCCGAATCCAAATGCCCCACTTATCCACTTCCACCATGTGACCCCAAGGCACCCCTCTCCTTCCCTGCATTCGGATGTGTGTGTAAACTGCAGCCTGTGACCGAAGCCTTATTAGCTGGTCAAAATTTTACTTTTAAATGGACCATTAACCTACTCGGAAACCAGGAGCACACTGATAATGTAATACCGTAGGATCCTGTCGAGCCTTGAATGAAGCAGGTCAGAGACTACGTCTGTTTCTCTCCATTATCCCGTGGACATCCAAAGCACATCCTCACTCCTCAGCCAGGAAAGACTTTTCTTAAAAAATTCTTGCTTGTTCATCTTAGTGATGCTGTTGACTTGGACCAGTCAACAGGCCTCAGGTTCCCCACCAACAAAGTGGAATGAGCTGGTTTTAATTTTTTTAATTTTTTTTTATTAATCTCTTTGTCCATCTGAGAGGTGAGAGGATGCAGAGCTGAAGTGGAGTTACTTTGGGCTCCACTCTGTACTGGGGCACCCCTTTTGGGTACTTCTTTTAGCTCCTACTCTGAGAATGAAGACAGAGACATGGGTAAAGGTCCCCAAGACTGAGATAAGAGGCCCTTTCAGCCTCTTGGGTCTTCTCAGCAGAACTCCTGCTTGGCTGGAATTCCATCCACTCTTGGCAAGGCATAACTTCCTGTCTCCAAGGGAGAGGGGCTCATAAAAGGCATAAAAATGAGGCTTCTAAAGACAGCCTGGACGTCAACTAGATGTTGCAAAATTACATTTTGATGAGTTCAGTGTAAATGAACCAGAAACATATGGATTCAATTTCCCTTGGAATCCACATGGGTTTAAAAACTAAGGGGGCGGGGGAGAATGCATTTGGGGAAGAGCATTTTAGGTCTCACCAAACTCCTGCATTTGTAAACAGCAGTTTGAGGTTTGTGATGATTGTGTCCTGGACTGGGTTTCTTTTCCTAATAATAGAATGTACAGGATGTCTTGCAGCAGCCTCACAAATGTGTCCAGGGAACAATACCCCAGTGCCGCTCTCTCCTGTCCCTGCTCCACAGGCCCACAGGACTCTGTGATGGCCTCCTAGGTCGAGGTTCGATCCAGCATGGGCCCTCTGTCCTCCTTCTTCAATGACAGAGTGTTGCAGTAGCCGACAGATTCACAAGAGCACTTCCTGTCAGGTGCCAGGTCTATCCTGGGGATTTCGGCAATAGCTATTTCCTCACGAGATGGACAGCTTCAACCTGGCTTTAGTTTTTATTTTCATGTGGAATCTAGTTCCCTGACCAGGGATCAAACCCATGCTCCTGGATTGGGAACTTGGAGTCTTAACCAATGGACTGCTTTGGAAGTCCTCACCCTGGCTTTAAAATAAGGAACTTGAAATTCAGAGATATTAAGTCCAAGGTTACTTAACTAACAGGCATCTGGGCTAGAACTGGAGCCCAAGGCTTCTGAATTGAGGTCCAGGGATGTCTCTACTTTAGAGGATGCTTCCCTATTCCTAATAACAGAGAAGGCTAGGAGAACCATCTCCTCGTCTGGCATGGCTACAAGGCAGGTCTACCAGGAGGCTGGCAGAGGGGCTAATGGAGGGATATTCACATTGTGCCAAGACAGGGAGTTTCAAATGTGCTTTTCTTGATTCTTAAGAGTCACCTTAGGAGGAAGACACTGAGAGAGAAGGAGCAGGAGGCTCTGGGCAGCAAACACACAAGCCCTGTTTATCAATGACTTAAAAGATGGTTCAGTAGAAGCCATTGGAGGGGGCTCCTTATTGGCTATAACTTCGGAGGTAGTGATTCCATAAAACTTGAGCTGAAGCACAAACTCCTGACTTGAGAAAAGGACAGAGTCTTCTTGGCTCTCAGCTGAAGGAAGGAGCCACAAGACTCCACTGCGCTGGGTCCCCCAGGAGTAGAGCTGCCTGGATCCACGTAGGTACATCCTGAAAAGCCCAGCCAAGACGGAGATGGGCTGCAGAGCCATCTGAGTGTTATTAGGCTGTGCGACTTTCTTTATTGGCAAACAGTCTGTCAGCAGCTTCTCCTTGCAGGGCGGCCCAGATGTGCTTACAAAGCGTTCTGTGTCCTTCCCATCCACACCCAGCCCCCACGCACATTGCCACTTTGCCAGACTTGGTCCTGGCCCCAGGAGTCCAGCTGCAGCCAAAGCAAGGCTTAGTCAAGAGCCAGAGGAGGGAGGCTGGCCCCTCTGGGGAGCCTCCATGCCAGCTACTCCTCACTTCATGAGTTTCTGTCTCATTTCTGCTTGAGGGGTGGGGGTGCCCTGGGAGGGGCAGAGGCATCCTGGCCTTATGTATTGGGGGATGTCTTGGGGTGGAGCAGACAAAACCCTACAAATGAACTTACTGTTGCATATGGTCTGTGGACTTTTTTCCGTCATTTCTCCATGCCTCTAGGGAGATTCTGATCTATTACTAGGTCTAAATCGGCTACTTGAGAGAATTTTCATGGGAGAATTTCAGAAGACATGCAGGCTGTCAACTTTGGCTTCAGTCCTTTGCAGGTGGGGGAGGCCCCAAAGTGGCTCATGTTATTGTCTAGGAAGCCTCTTCACACTTGTCCCTCGTGCTAGAGGCTAGGATCAAGGGTCTTTTTCTATTTTCTAGGCAAAAGTTTGGGAGATGCTTTCAAATTTATTCCTAAACATATCGCCCCCTGGGGGCAAGTTTTAGAGCAACTGGAGTCCTATTTGGATGTTTGTGGATTGTTTTCTTCCCATCCCACAAAATCTCTTTCTTTAAGTAACAGAATCCTGTATTTCCTTTGGGGGATCTATGAGCCCTTGATTTCATATCCTACAATTATATGACCTAATAATTTTCTCTCTTTTTACTGAAGTAACTCATAAGAAAAGGTTGTAAGAATTCGTAAGTGAAAGTGAAGTTGCTCAGTTGTGTCCGATTTTTGCGACCCCATGGACGGTAGCCTACCAGGCTCCACGGTCCATGGGATTTTCCAGGCAAGAGTACTGGAGTGGGATGCCATTGCCTTCTCCAGGGGATCTTTCCAGCCGAGGGATCGAACCTGGGTCTCCTGCATTGCAGACAGACGTTTTACCGTCTGAGCCACTAGGGAAGCAAGAATACACAGAACTATACAAAAAGATCTTCATGACTCAGATAATCATGATGGTATGATTACTCACCTAGAGCCAGACATTCTGGAATATGAAGTCAAGTGGGCATTAGGAAGCATCACTGTGAACAAAGCCAGTGGAGGTGATGGAATTCCAGTTGAGCTATTTCAAATCCTAAAAGATGATGCTGTGAAAGTGCTGCACTCAGTATGTCAGCAAATTTGGAAAACTCAGCAGTGGCCACAGGACTGGAAAAGGCCAGTTTTCATTCCAATCCCAAACAAAGGCAATGACAAAGAATGCTCAGACTATCGCACAATTGTACTCATTTCACACGCTATAAAGTAATGCTCAAAATTCTCCAAGCCAGAACTGTCAGAACTGTACATGGAACAACAGACTGGTTCCAAATCGGGAAAGGAGTACATCAAGGCTGCATACTGTCACCCTGCTTATTTAACTTATATGCAGAGTATATCATGAGAAACACTGGGCTGGATGAAGCACAAGCTGGAATCAAGATTGCTGGGAGAAATATCAATAACCTCAGATATGCAATGATACCACTCTTATGGCAGAAAGTGAAGAAGAACTAAAGAGCCTCTTGATAAAAGTGAAAGTAGAGAGTGAAAAAGTTGGCTTAAAGCTCAACATTCAGAAAATGAAGATCATGGCATTTGGTCCCATCACTTCATGGCAAGTAGATGGAGAAACAGTGGAAACAGTGGCAGACTTTATTTTGGGGGCTTCAAAATCAGTGCAGATGGTGACTGCAGCCATGAAATTAAAACATGCTTTCTCCTTGGAAGAAAAGCTATGACCAACCTAGTCAGCATATTAAAAGCAGAGACATTACTTTGCTGACAAATGTCCGTCTAGTCAAAGCTACAGTTTTTCCAGTACTCATGTATGGATGTGAGAGTTGAACGGTGAAGAAAGCTGAGCGCTAAAGAATTGATGCTTTTGAACTGTGGTGTTGGAGAAGACTCTTGAGAGTCCCTCGGACTGCAAGGAGATCCAATCTGTCCATCCTAAAGGAGATCAGTCCTGGGTGTTCATTGGAAGGACTGATGCTGAAACTCCAATACTTTGACTATCTGATGTGAAGAACTGACTCATTTGAAAAGACCCTGATGCTTGAAAAGACAGAAGGCAGGAGGAGAAGGGGACAACAGAGGATGAGATGGTTGGATGTCATCACTGACTCAATGGACATGAGTTTGACTAAACTCCAGGAGTTAGTCCTGGACAGGGAAGCCTGACACGCTGCATTCCATGGGGTTGCAAGGAGTCGGACCTGACTGAGTGACTGACCTGAACCGAACTCTCCCTTACTCTTCTATAGTCAAGAGCCTGAATTGACCCAAGCCTTTTCTGTTCCAAACCCTCCCTGCTTAACACAGACTACACTTCCCCATCATGCCTGTGTGTTAATACTTCTAGTACAGAAGAATGACGAAGGGTGGGTTTGGTCCTTTCTTTTATTGCCTCTCTTCTTTTCCCCAAAGTCTTTAAAGACAGGGAAATTAACCCCTGAGCCACTCAACACATGAAAAATCTATTCCTCTTTCTGGTTATTCTAATGAGCAGGAATGAAAAAGGTGGGTATTTCAGTCACAAACTTAATTTCATATTGGATATTATTGGCATTAGAGATAGGCTTGCCCTTGTCCTTGTTGTTAGAGGAGAAACTGAGGTCTAGAAAGGGGATGGGAGTTTCTCAGGGTCATGTGGAAGGCCCACAGTGGAAGAAGACTTCTAAAGGCAGGGTAAGCTCAGGGTTTTGCCTCACCCACGGCCTGCTGCTTCTCTGGTGCCACGCAGATCTCATCAAACCATGCTTTCTTTGTTCAAAGCTACTTTACTACAAACATAGTTCTCTTCTGTAGTGATCTGGATGGTAACTTTTCATCATTTATCCCCTTGATCTGATTTATCTACTCCAATCATGGTAATAACCCCAGTTCACCAGTCACTGGTTGCCTTAGAAATGAAAGCAAGGCTTGCTTCTGGCCAGTGATATATGACTGAGTCCTTGCCAGGAGTGGAGTGGAGGGTAGGGGGCATTTAAATGAGGTTGTCCCAGTCTTAAATGGAGGGGCCAAATCTTTCCTTCTTCTAGACCTTATTATTACTAGTGGCATTTTGTTACTTTGGGGTCAGCCATCTTGAATCAAAGACTGTGCTGAGAAGGCAGGTGGGTGAGATGAAGGGTCCCAGGGGTCATGCTGAGTTACTAAATCATCCAACTCCAGGATTCTCATTGTTTCTGGACTTCCCATCACACATGCAACAGATATTGTTTAAGCTCCTCAGAATTGGGTTCCTCTGACTTGATACTTGAATTGCTCTGACTGGTTCCTCCCAGTGGGGGTCCAGGTAAGTAACCATCTATTTGCTTTTATCCCACATCGCGGGGCAGGGCAATCACTGTGAGAATTGCTCTTTATTCCTCTCTCATGCGACTGCCTTCCTCTCCTCAGCGTGATCAGCTAACGGATCCAGGAGGAGCCTTCACCTTCATTTCATTTTACCCTGACTCTATGGCTGGGTTGAAGTATAGAGGAGGGGGTGACTTGGTGACTTGCTCATGGGGCTCAGAAAGGGCAGAACCAGGATGAGAATCCAGGTTCTCTGCTGCCCAGTCTGACCTCTCTCCTACTGCTTGGTTCTTTGTCTCATCCATGTATCTCCGAAGGCCTCCTTCCCACTTCCTCTTCTCTGGCCGAGATCAATGGGCCCCCTTTACTACAGCTCGGCAGGCCAGCTCTATTGGAGACTGCAGGAGTTCTGGGGGAAGCTGTGCTAAGGAAAGCAGGCTGGGCGCTGCGTGAATGGCCATCCGCGGCAGGGCCTACAGATGGCTCCCCCAGCACTGGGAGCTGAGAGAATTCCATGGCCCAGCTCCATGGAGCAGGCTCAGCTGGTCCTTCCCATCGCGTCCTGCTTCCCACTGACTTGGAGAGACAGCCATTTGGTGGGGGTTTGTGTGGGTTTATTTACTCTTAATAAAAGCTCATATTTTAGATATTCCTCCCCAGGTGTTTCTGCTCATTTGGGTTTAGTACAAAACTGTGGATCTAAGCACAGAATGTGGGCATCTGAGAATTAGGATTGCAGCCCAGCCTCCCTGTAACAGAAGAAACTGACATCTAGTGTCCTGTTCAGAGCACAGCCATGATGGGGCCATGTTTGTTATCAGCAACCTCTAGACCTGTCTGAGGTTGTCAATGTCTGCTCTCAGAGTCCGGGTCCTCCTCAGTTCAGGTCAGGAGACCCTGACTGAGCAACTCATGGTAAGACCTGGTGCTTTGCCCAGGGTGATAAATGCACAGTTTCATATTCTAGAAGGTACCATCATGTGAGGAGAGGAGAAAGACTTTTGGGCTAACCATGGCATGTGGTAGTTCTGCCATGGTGCGTAAGGCTGGGTGGTGAAGCAGGCCTCCCTGTGCCATCCAGCCCCCTCTGGTCAAAGTCGGGAAGTCTTCCTCAGAAGAGCCTTTGGCCCTGCCTCAGCTTCTAGGAAGACCTGCTTCCTGTGTCCACAGCTCTACTTCTCACACACCCACCTCTCAAACCCTATCCCACCCTGCACAGCTGATGAAGGTGTCTCCCACACCCAGCCGGGAGAAGTAAAGACGAGTATGGATCACAGTTTTCTTCCCACCACCAAATGGTGAGGACCCTGTCTCGGCATCCGTGTTGGCCTTCATCCCGTCAAAGGCCGATCCTCTTCCATGTGCCTTTGACCCGCCCCTTCTCACTTTCTCAAGGTCATTGCCTCATCAGTTAATCTCCCTCTTACCTTGCATTGCTGACGTTTTCCTCTCTCTTGGAACACTCCTGCTGCTGCTGCTGCTTCTGCTAAGTCGCTTCAGTCATGTCCAACTCTGTGCGACCCCATAGATGGCAGCCCACCAGGCTCCTCCGTCTCTGGGATTCTCCAGGCAAGAACACTGGAGTGGATTGCCATTTCCTTCTCCAAGGCACGAAAGTGAAAAGTGAAAGTGAAGTCGCTCAGTCGTGTCCAACTCTTCATGACCCCATGGACTGCAGCCCACCAGGCTCCTCCGTCCGTGGGATTTCCCAGGCAAGAGTACTGGAGTGGGGAACACTTTTACCCACCTATAACAGCCTTCACCCTCCAACCTACTCTAACCCAGTTTCCATCCCCCAACACTATCAAAATGTATCCTGTCAGGGTCACCAGTGACCTCTAAGAAACAGCCAAATGCAATGCATGCTTTTCACTTGTTAGCTTACTAGAAGGCCCAGCAGCTTTAGATGGCGATGTCTGCTCCACCTTAACACACACGCACACACACTGTCAGCTTCTGCGCCCTCACGCTTTTCTGATTTTCCTCCTGTCTCACTGCTGCTCCTTCTTAGCCAGTTGGCTCAGGCCCTGATCCCTACCAAGTGTTGAATCCTAAGGGTTCAGTCAACAAACAGCTTCTCTTTTCTGCCCACATTCATTCTCAGGTGATCCTACACAGTCTTATAGTCTTAACATAATATGTGTGTGTGTATGTGTGTGTGCATGCATGTGCACACACGCGCTTAGTTGTATTTGACTCTTGGTGACCCTATGGACTGTAGCCCACCAGGCTCTTCTGTCCATGGGATTTTCCCAGCAGGAATACTGGGTGGGTTGCCATTTCCTTCTCCAGGGGATTTTTCTGACCTAGGGATCAAACCTGTGTCTCCTGCATTGCAGGCAGAGGATTCTTTACCACTGAACCATCAGGGAAGCTCCTAGTCTTAAGATAATAATTGCTCCCAAATTTATGTCTTCAGCCCAGACCTTACTCATGCACCCAAACCTGACTTCTCACATCCTGACTGTCCACAGCTCCACAGTTCTATCAAAATGACTTATCCAAATCTGAATTCTTAAGCCAGCCCCAATGAACCCATGCGATAGGCAGAATTCTAAGATCCTGCCCAAAGCTTCCGACCACGCTTGTGTAATCCCTAAGGCTGTGAATGTAATGGACTTCATTTCCACATTTAGATTACAATAATATGGCACCAATGAAAGAGATATTTTTCAGGTGGGACTAACTTATTAATACAAACCCTTTAAAAGCAGAGAGATTTCTCCAGTTTGGGGCAGAAGAAGTGTTCAGAGGGATTCTATGTGAAATAGGTTCTCTGTTCTAGCTTGGAGGTGGATGGGGCCACCAGCCAAAGTCCTGAGAACTGAGCTCAGCCTCTAGAGCTGAGAATGATCTCTGGCTATGAGCGGCGATCAGATTGGGATTTTGGTCCAACAACCACAAGAAACTGGACCAGTGTGCTTGCAAGATAACCCTGAGCCCCAGACAAGAACTCTGGCTCAGTTTCACCTTGATGAAGGCTCCATGAGATCCCTCGCCGAGAAGCCAGCTCTGTTCCCTGATGACTGACCTATAGAAACTATGAAATGGTAAGTCTGTGTTGCTTTAAGCCATAAAGTCTGATACAAAGTGACACCCTCTTCATAGTCTTTCCAGCTCACCATCACCCAACCACTGATTGGATTAAGCTAGAAATCTTCAGTCCTTCCTTTCCCTTATGTTCACAGCCAACACATTAGCGGCTCTTCTCTCTTACTTTAAAAATATGTCTTGAATCTCTCCACCTGTTCCCGCTTTGCTTCTGTCACCCTGCTCCAAGCCCCGGAACACTTCCCCCTTGATTCCAAAGGGCTTTCACTCTATTTCCATACCTATCAGTCATCTCACACAGCAGCTAGAATGCCCTTCTGAAGCATCCATTGACTCATGCCAGTCCCTGATTAAAATCCATCAGCCGCTTCCTGCTACCCATCAAAGAACATCTGAGCTTCTCACTGCATCCTATAAAATTCTCCATAGCCTGGTTCCTGCCTGTTTTTATAAACTCATTTCATATCCTCTTCCGCTCAACCTGGTGATGCTAGTTATTCCTTCAGAGAACATACCATGATTTGCAGCTTGTTTATTTAATGTATAGATGTGGAGGTGGGGTGGGAGCCTGTCTTCTCTAAGAGACTGTGGACTCCTCGATGGCTGGGATCATTAGTGCCTGTGTTACCTGGATGGCCATACGAGGATCTCCTATGCAGTGTCGCTTCCTTTGGGGCTAAAGTGGGACAAGTGCCCTTGATTCCCTTGGTGAGGCACAGGAATCTCTGAGGAGCACCCAGAGGCTAAGCGCATCCCTGGGGACCTGGGAGGAGGGTGGGGATGGCCGTAGAAGCCTCCAGCTCTCACTGACCGCTCCACCCACCCTCTGGGTCTCTACCTACCCTCTGGGAGTTCCCTTTGTGGGCTGTGGGCTTCAATTCCTGAGTCCCCTCTCCCTGGTGCCCCGGGGAATGGTGCTAGGGGATCTGTAGGGATCTGTTTCTCTCCTATCAAATCAAGAACTTAGGAAGGAACATGTGAAAACACCCCACTGGCCCAGAGCCAGTTTGTGACCCAGTTCAATAAGACCAACTGCTGGGCAATGCAGACCCCAGTTCCTCATCACACTGGCTGGCCTATGTCCTGCTGTGCACAAATTGTTCATGGGGGAAGCTCATTCTGGGTGGCCTAAGAGATGAAACGCTGTCCTGGGATGAACTCATTCCTTCAAGTGGGGCACCAGCCTGGGCTGCTCTTCTGCTGATGAGGAAAATCGCCTTCATTACCACCAGTTCAGGCCCGGCTCCCTGTCTGACTGAGGGCAGGGTCGCCAGGAGCCTTACTGCCACTCTCCCAGTCCGGAAGCTGGTCAAGGAGGTCAAAGAAAAATCCCAAGATATTTGGAGATGGCCTTCCCATTGGCTGGCTTTGGCCTGTGGAAAAATCCTGAACTGAGCCTCAGTTTCTCCATCCTGAATGGGCTCCCCATCTCTCCCTCTTCCTCAGACCTTAGAGGTCGATGGCAAGGATTAAATGATGGAGCAGAGGGAAAGGGCCTGGCATGGTGCTTCGTATCCAGCAGCAGAGCTGGGGCTCCAAATGGGGAGCCGTTTTGACTGCTGCTATCAGTGAAAGATGGAGAAGGAAATGGCAACCCACTCCAGTATCCTTGCCTAGAGAATCCTGTGGACAGAGGAACTTGGTGGGCTGCAGTCCATAGTGTTGCACAGAATCGGACACAACTGAAGCAACTTAGCATGCATGCATGCATTGGAAAAGGAAATGGCCACCCACTCCAGTGTTCTTGCCTGGAGACTCCCAGGGATGGAGGAGCCTGGTGGGCTGCCATCTATGGGTACAGAGTGTCGCACAGTGTCAGACACAACTGAAGCGACTTAGCAGCAGCAACAGCATCAGTGAAAGATCTGCTAAGGCAACTTGTTCTAGATCTACTGCTAAAAACCTGTTGAAATGGCAGAAATAGTAATAAAAAATTAAAAGTCCGGGGCTCTGGAGTACATTTGTTAAAGTGTCAGGCTGTGTTTTTTTCCCCATGTAAGTTGGCTGAATCTCTGGAGGTCACACTGCTCTGGGCTGTCCCCTGGGAGCAAGAAAGCAAGTTGGAGGCCCTTTGGGACAGTAGCCTGGACCCGGGAGGGGAGGTCCTGCCCTGCCCTGCCCCTTGCAGAGCCTGGGGAGCCATGTGCCTGGCTGAGGGCCCCCTTGGGGGAGAAAAGCAAGAAGGGAGAGAGAAGATGTGTCAGTGTTTTCCAGGCCCTTGCAGAGATCTGTGGCATTAAAGGTGCTGAGAAAGCCCACGGGAGAACTTGCCTGGCCCTGGCCAGGCCTCGCTGGACCAGCACTGAACTAGAACATGGCCTCCTTTGCTGCTTCCCCTCATCCCCAGGGCTTCTCTCCCGACAGTGCTGCATGCCTGCAGCCCACACACCAACTGCTCCAAGAGCTGTCCCGGGAGTCTTATTTCGGGACAGGCTTCATCCAGGGCTGAGGCAGGGTCCCTCACATCCCAGCTCACACAGGGGCAGTGGCAGGACATTCTGAATGGGTAACATAACTGCTTTTTGTTACATCTCTGGTGATGGGCCCCCAATGCAAGATTTTTATATATCCAGGGTGATCTAAGACCTGTATCTTGAGAAGCATATGAAATGGGGTGAAAGGGGTCACAGAATTACTCCTGGAGGGAAGAGCTCTGTATGTATTAGAGGGAAAATATTAATTGGTCATGTGACCTTAAAGAGGGGCCCCCAAGGGTCTGCTGAGAAGCAGATGGTGCTAGGCTTGCTCTAAGTGAGATGAGGGAAGCGATGTGCTGTGGTCCCCAGAGAAAACGCAGCGAATACAACTGAATGGTTGGCAAAGGTGAGGTACTGCTCAAAATACCCCTTCACCACGACTGTAGGTCCTCAGCAAAGATGAATGAACCCGTAAAATGCCTGGTATAAGTGGAGTGGAGGGAGCTATAGATAAAGTCACGCCCTCTCTCAGATTTGACTCAGAAGGAAACAGGGGCAGTTTGCACAGGCCAGCAGCCAGGAGCATAGGCTGCTCTGAGAGCATAAGCCCCTAAGCTCACAAGCCATGGGGTATGTTTTGGACTTTCAGAGATTGTGGAAGTGGGGTGAAGATATGAGTCAAGGAGTGCTAGATCTCCAGGGTACAGGAACACCCTCAAGCATCTCTGGGTTTGATATTGTTATATAATGAAGAACTTGGGCTGGCCTTTGTCATTGGTTCCTGGAAGAGAAACTCTAAATCCTTGGAATTTCCCAAGTAATGAGTGTCTCTGTTCATCAGGAGCTCCTGAGTTTATGCTAATGAGATGACTCAGGATGAAGGTTGATCAGCAACAATGGTCTTTCAGCCTGTCTTACCTAGAGGGAGTGCTGGGTCCAGTCAACTGGCTGATGACTCAATCAGTCATGCCTGTGGATGGAAACCCCAGTAGAAACTCTGCCCACCAAAGCTCAGTGGCTTTCCTGCTTGGTGAACACATGACGTGCTACCAGGGTGCTACCAGGGAGAAGGCGCAGAAGCCCTGTGTTGGGCACAGTCCCAGACCACATCCAGTGTGTCTTCATTTGGCTGGTTCTGGTTTGTATCTTTCATAATAAAATTGTAATCATAAGTATGTGCTTTTTTGAGTTTAACAAGTTGCTCTAAGGAATTCTCAAGGCTGAGGAGGTCAAAGGACTTCCTGAAACTTGTGGCCAGTTTGTCAAAGATGCAAGTGATCTGGGGACCCCTGGACCTAGGGATGGGGTCTGTGCCTTTGACCCGTGGGGCTTCTGCTAACTCAAGAAACTGGGCTGTGTAGCCCACCTGCTAGGTCACACCACTCTGTAAACACTCAAATTATAACCCAGAAGGAAACAACCCTCTGTTCCTCTCGTTGGCCCTGTAGCCTGATGGAGCTCAGCCTGGTTTATGGCCTGTTTGTCCTGTGCCCTTGCTGTGTATCCTAGCCAAAGATGACAGTGAAGTGGACTCTTGGCCGGGCCACCTGCTCTGAGCTGACAGTTCTTCAGAAGGGCATCTGTGAACTATAAACACAGCTCCACTTTTGCAAAGACAGCACCAGGACTTCTGTTTGGGAGGTCCTTGGGACCACAATCTGGTTCTGAGGCGTCTTCAAGCTGCTTTTGCATAGCAGGCATATGGTTTTGACTTTGACTGTATATTTGTTTGATGAGCCTTGGGGGAGGGGGCTGTTGCAAGTTATGGGGTGGGGGGGTGCTCAAGTCCAGGCCAACCCAAGCTTTTCCTCAGCCTGACCATCGTCCTTCTGGTTAGAAGGAGAGCCCCGAAAAGGGATGAATGGAAAGGTCCAGATTCTGCTCTCCCCCTCTCAGAGCAATGCAATTTCATTGTACTTCAAAATAATTAAACAAATCTGTAAACCATGTTTCCATTGCATTAGTTTACTTCACTTGGCCTCATAATGTGAGGATCATAATTACTTAAATATTTCCCTTTACTATTTTTCAAAACATTTTTCTAAATTGTCAAAAAACATTCTGGAGACAGTTGGATAAAAAACATAGTGAACATGTGTCTGATTAATTTTTTAAGACAATCAAGATCAAATGCAAAAATGATTGGAAACGGTTTCAGTGCGACAATAAAAGACAGAAATCTCAGAGCAGGGAGCGTGGTGAGTCATAAGGAAAAAATATTCATCATTTTTACGACAGTGTCTATTGGAACCCAGATGACAGGGAACCAACTGGCCTGGTGCATAAAGGGCCAAAGGTGGAGCATGGCCTAAGGAGAGTGGTCCGTCTCAGGGAGGGCACCTGCTGAGTGCCTTCCCCGATGCAGGGCCCATCCTGAGGCCGAGCTTGTAAAACAAGAGATCACTCTGAGCCACCACTCTTCGTCTCCTGTCATTACAAACAACTTGAGGGCAATCCACTGGCATCCTGACAAGCAGCTCGTCCCTCATCTGCCAGCTGACAATCAGGCCGCCGTCTCGAGGCCATCGATGGACCTGCTGGGTGATGGAAAGTCACTTGTCAAAGGAGTGTTTATGACGTTAACTCACAAGCACTTCCCTGGCTTGAACTGAATTTGGTTTTACTTTATTCAATTTGTTTTGTTGAGTCCGCTTCTTAAACTTATTTTTAAGTTCCAATAAACAATTGGGATCAGAAAATGTGATTTTTTTTTTTTCTCTAGCATAACACGTCTGCCTTCTTTCTCTGGCACTGCTGCCTGGTAGACGCCACCAGAGGCGGAGAGGCAGAAACCCTGTCTGAGGGCTTGCACCCATCTAGAAGCCCAGAGAGGGTTCTAGACAGGGTAGACTCTATAGCCCCTGTTTTGCTTAGGCATTGAGAGCACACACCAGGGCTCTGTCCTAAATGAAAAGCAGCAGCCTCAGAGTCATAGCCCTATTAATTGCTCTCACAGCTTCATGGCCTTTCTTTGTTTTATCTTAAAAAATTTTTCTCTTTTTGTATTTTTTAACAGTGAAGAGACTCATGCACCTTCAGGCTTTAAATGGTAAAACACTGGGGGTTGTTTCCCTGTTCCTCAACACAAATCACAGTCCATGTCTCACCAGCAGGTAAAGGGCAGGTGCTGGTGGGAGTCTGGCCTGGCGTGGCTCATGCATTTCCAGGAGTTGGAGTCAGTTTGAGTGGAAACTTTGCTCCTGGAACCTGTGATAGGACAGAGCCAAGACAACTTGCTGTGGCTTAGCTAGGTATTATCTGCTGAGATTTGGTGCTCTCTGTAGTCCTAGGCAGAGAGCAGTGGCTCAGGAGAAGAGGGGAAAAGTGATCCTTCAGTGGGTGCTCATCGGCCCATAAACTGTCCTTTAAAGGCCTCATTTAGGGCGGGCGGGCCAGCTCTGTCTGCTGGTCGCTCGTCTCTTTTCTGCTTCTGATGGTAAGGAAAGAACCGCTCCCTTGGCAAGAGCTAGAACATGTTCATGGAAGTGGACTGACCCAGTGAGAGCTACACACAAATCACGGTCTTGCATCTTGTTGCTCATTCTGCAAGTCAGGCATAAGACCCTCCCTCTAGGAGATCCCAGGCAGTGGGAGGTAAAAGTGGATAATGTGCAGGGAAGATGGGAGAAGAGGCTGAGCACGTGCAGGTGTTCCCTGCTGGCTCCTGAGGAAGACACGTGGGGGCCCAGAGGACAGGAACGATGGCTTCCCGGAGAGCCTCACACCGACTGCGGCCACGTTCATTGTGTGCTGGGGGCTGTCCTTCTGCAAGCTGTTGTAGCACTCCACTTTATCTTATTGCTCTGTCGCCAAAGCTTTAGGTTGTAAACTTTTAAAGTGTCCAAGTTATAATGATTTTGATATGTTTCGCACCCATAATTTGGTAAGGATTTCTTGCTAATCTTGATCATCATCGGAGAAGCCTGAAAGTGGTGGCCGGGACCTGCCCCAGAATGCTGTGCACTGGGGAGACAGCTTTGGTTGGGGAGGTGCAGGTCACTGGAGGCTGCTCTGCATTTCTGTGTTCTGACACCACCCGCCCCCAACCTGCTGAGGCCCCTTCTCCCACCAGTTCTCTGCCCATTGACTTGCAGTCCCAAGGAAAGGAAACTTGGGTTTATCTCCATCCTCCAGTGGCATCAATCATTTGATGCCTTTGCCAGGGAATCCAAGAGGCTCCTAAATAATTCAGATGTGCTACATAGAATACTTGCTGCTCCCTAGTGTTAATGAAAATATCAAGGGAATTAATTAACAGTCAATTATATCAATTTTAGATTTGGACATTGATTCTGATGCTGAAAGCTAAATCTGCATTTTTGCCACAGTTCCTTTCTCCAATTTTCAACTTGTCTTCGTCATTTCCAATCAAACTTATAAGAGGGAACATGCTCAAATTATTTCCTTTCCTTGCTTGGTTACTGCTGGCTTCAGATAAATAAAGATAAGAAGAACCCTTGCAGTAATATATATTTTCTACTACCCTAGGTGTACAAGTGCTCTCTTGATCTCTGTATTAAACTGCTTTGGGGAAAAGAGAGTTTGATTCTATGGATAATAAATTACCAACAGAGGCAAAAAGAAGAAATAATGTGCATGCTATTTGCATAGATATGTATATTTTGTCCAGACCATGGCATGGAAGAGCTTACAGAGATGGGGCCAAAGGGATCCACAGGTAGTGTCTTCACCACCTGTTATTACAAATGGAGCCTAGGAGACTGTCCATTCTGCACATGTGACATGTTTGCTAGACATTTGTTAAACGTCATATATGAAGAGATTTTTAAAACCCTGTATGATCTTTGATATTAAGAAAAGGCATTTCATTGAAAACAGTCTTTGCATGATTTGGCACGAGTCGTCTAGACTGCTTTATGAGAAATGACAGCCAGTAGGAAAGTAATTAAAGATGTATTTTGCTGAAAGCAAAAGTATTTTTGGAATCAATACCAACCATCTTTAATTTGCCAGCTCTTTCCACAATCATTGTGCATTATCTGGAGAATCTCAGTTCTAGAGAACAGAGGACCTCGGTTTGAAGGCATGGGGTGCCAGCCCCTTTTGGGTGTCACTCTTGGGTCCATCTGCTTGCTCACCATCCTCAAGTTGGTTTGGAGGAGCTCTGAGCAGGGAGGAGGAAATATGAGTGTAGTGGGCAAGAAGTGAGTGGATTTCTCACTGGAAAACTGGCACCTCGTCTGGCTCCTCCTGGGACAGCGGCGATATTTGTGAGATAGCAGCAATGGGGCCGGAAAAGTGGAGCAAAGGCTGGGTTGGGGGGGTGGTGACTGTGGTTTTGAGTTAGAGACAAGGGAACAGAAACCTTCATTCATGCTTTTTAGAATTCTGAAGGCAACAAGAAATCTGCCCTCTCTCCTCTACCATTTTTTAGAGGGAGTGCCTTTCTTAGGTGGTGGGGAGCTCCCTGTGTGCCAGGCTTGTGCCTTCCATGCCCCTGTGACGTGCCAGGCACACTGCATATATCCCATATGTGTCTGGTCAAGTCTTGACTGGTGACTGTAAAATCAGTCTCCCAATCAGCAGGAACATCTATCTGGCTTTGTTCTCTTCTTCTCCCCTTGCCACCCATCCTTTCACCTTTCTGATTCCTACTCATCTTTCAGGCATCACCTTAGACTTTACTTCTTCCTGGAAGCCTTCTAGGAAGGAATGCCTCATCCCCGAGTTACATCTCAGAACATCAGCTCTGATTCCACCTGGCTCCACTACTCCCTCATTGGTTAATGGCCTACTTTCCTTACTATCCTTTTGAGACCATGATTTTCTCTCCAATTTATGCCTAGTTCCCACTTGGAGGCCTCATATACCACCTTGATTTGGGGGATACAAGGTAACGTACTCAAACCGCAGTCACATTTCTGCACTTGCGTCGTCTTACCGCCTAGTGTAGAGGTCTCTGGGTCCAACTTTGGCTGTGATCTTAGAGTGTGAACAGACTGGCTTGTCCTATGCTCTTCTGTTTTAAGACTGGGAAGACTTCTTCCCTCTCTCATTCTCGAGGAAAACTGGGCCCTACATAGACAGAGAATCTGATAGTTTCAAGGGCTGAAGCTTGGATGAATCTGAAGGGTTGAGGTGGCTCAGGGAATGAGGATTGCTTGGGGAAGCATCACGGCTTTAAGAGGTCTGGTTCTCCCACAGCCTTGGGACCTTTCCAGCTCATACCTCATGCTACAGAGGCCATGAGCTGGCCAGCCTTAGAGGGGTCATCTAGAAAGGTCAGCAAGTGGAGCCCGTTACCAGAGCCAGTGGTCTCTGTTCTCTGATTCTGGGGCTTTGATGTGCCTCTGGGGGGCCTTCCAATGTGCCTTCTGGAAGTGGAAGTAAAAAGCATCCTACCTGGCTCTCTGCTCACTCCCGCAACTAGTACATATCTGCTTATACAGCTTTTATTTTAACCAAGTATATATGTGTATATAAAGATATATATTATAAACATAAAATGCATATTGTATGTGCATGTGGTACACGTATGTGCGTGTGACCGCACATACAACAAACTGCCGCTCACCTTTTTGCTCACAACTACTTCTGTGCAGCAAGTACATTGTGTCTTACTGTGAAAGTTGTGTCAGCAGACTCCAAGCCACGTGGACGGCTGTGCTGAAAAGTGGATGCTGTCTTTTGGCCCAATTTTCAAAGTCTAGGTGCTGTGGATTTTCCTTGCTTTGGATCTTAATGAGGCATTAATTTTTTCCCTCATTGATATGCATAGTCAGACATAGTTAATCTTTGGGACACCTGCTGGTCAGATGCCTGGGATAAGTCTGGATTAAGGAAATTCTGATTACCAATCCTCCCAAAGGGCCAGGTGACTTGGGAACTCAGGGTACAGAGGGTGTTCCTCTGCACAGAGCTGCTCATGGGGAGGAGGCTGGGCATGTCTAGAAGGGGACCTTGGCCAATAGTAATCTCCGTGGTGGCAGCATGTAAGAATCACTGAGAGTAGGGCTCTGTGTGCCCATACCTGGCTCTTCATCTGTCTTGATACTAGGATGGGATCTGAACTCAGGACCCTTGGCCACAGTTTCGTAGCTGGGTGCCATGTCCGTGGGGCAGCACAGTCTCTTTTCCATGACAGTCTTTAATCTACCATGAAAGAGCTAGAAGGAGCTAGAACCAGCCCAGACAGAAAAGATGCTATGGGAATCACTACCTACTGCAAACTTTATATCGCCAGTCTTCCCCACTCAATGTCAGTTCCATAAAGGTACACCTTACAAGTATTTGTGGGATGAGTAGTCCCCCTTTTATGAGGATACATCCAGCCTTAGCTGGGATGGATGCCTTTGTGAAGTCTTCCCTGTGCCCACAGTTCCCTTCACAGTGTGCTAGTCCCTGGGGGTCAGAAAGAGCCAGGCCAAGAGGGACCCCTCCTCCTCTGGTTCTGACCTCAAACACATCACCCACCTGTAGAGGACAGCTGGGCATCTACGACTGGACATCTTAATGAAGCTGCCCACTCTTGACCTCAGCCTTGCATTAACCAGGGATAATCCCTTCAGTCACAGAAGCGCCTCCTTTGTTCACACGCAGCATCACCTAGGCTCTCTCTGTGGGAGTGGGGTGTGGCTTCTCCGATTTCATTTCCAGAGCCAGCCCACTGGGCTTGTTGGAAAGATGCTCCAACACCTGCTGGTGGATATGGAGGCTGCTTGGGATCTGTTGGAGGAGAATGTAGGAGTGGATTTCCAATTGGAAATATACATGAGTTTGTGACCCAGTAGATTCACTTTTTGGCATCTCTCATAAACCTTTTGAGCATATGAAGGGGAAGTGCAAGAATATTTATTGCAACATATTTGCAATAGTGAAAAATTGAAAGAAATCTATATGCTCATCAATATAGGAAGAGACAAATAAACTTGGATGAGGCCATACTGAAGTGGCCAATACAGCAATTAGCAAGACTGAGATAGAGATGTATATTCTCACATGGGTAAGGCTCCAAGATATATGTTGAATAAAAGAAGTTTGTAGTTTGCTATGGAAACCTGTATTGGTTTGATCAAACTTATGTTAAAGACGTCAAAAATTTCTACAAGAACACAGACGTGAATGACTGAATAAAGGCCTGAGAGAATACACACAAACCTCATCCCAACAGACAATATTTTAGGAAGAGGAACAGATTGCAGAGATGGACAAAGGGGCTTTAGACTCCAGCATCCTTTTCTGAAAACAAGAAGTATGCCTCCCTCTTTAGGAAACCCAGCATTCTGTGAGAATTTGTTTTTAATAAATAAAAAAAATGAAAAAACAGATTATTTGTTTTCTTTACACATGGTGAGACTCAGTCCCACCCTACAGAGAACCGTGGGTATCAGTAACTGTTTGTATAGCACCAAGCTGTGAATGGATTTGCTGTGGAGGAGACAGAGGGCACGTCCAGCCATTGCTCTGCAAGAGCAAACAGTTGAATGAAGGGGCTGAGATTCAGACCCAGAAAGTAAGGACACGGTAGAGAGTCAGAGCAGGTGTCCAGGTGGGAGGGGTGGGTGCTTCTCGGCAGCCCAAGCACCAGGTCCCTGTCTCTGCTGCTTTGCCATCTCCCTAGGGCAAAGATTGTCTTGAGGCTCTTTGTGATCAGGAGCTGCTCCTGGTGTCCTCCTCAGAGCATCTCTCCCTTTAAAGCATAGATTCATGAGATGGTTGGTTATGTAAGGTAGAAGTTTCCAGAAGGGCTCCTACAGGAGAGGTGGCATCAAGCCTTTAGATGAGTGGCTGCTGCTGCTGCTGCTGAGTCGCTTCAGTCGTGTCTAACTCTGTGCAACCCCATAGACCGCAGCCTACCAGGCTCTGCCCCTGGGATTCTCCAGGCAAGAACACTGGAGTGGGTTGCCATTTCCTTCTCCAATGTATCAAAGTGAAAAGTGAAAGTGAAGTCGCTCAGTCGTGTCTGACTCATCGCGACCCCATGGACTGCAGCCCACCAGGCTCCTCCGTCCATGGGATTTTCCAGGCAAGAGTACTGGAGTGGGGTGCCATTGCCTTCTCCTTAGCTGAGTGGATAGGTGGTGATACAGGTGTGGGATCCTGGGGCAGCCAGGGATCGAGTGGCAGCTCTCCTTTTGGCTAAGGCAGACATCATTCCCACCAGCTAGAGACTGCTTTGTAACAGGTCCATGTAGCTGCCCCATAGAGTACCTCGCAGCCATTCCATCACTGAGCAAAACCTTCTTTCCTGGAGCAAAATCCTTGGGAGCAGTTCTTGTGCTGGTGGACCTGGAATTGGGGTCGTGACCTCCTAGTGTCCTGCTTTATGCCAGTGTCACTAACACAAAGGACAGACAACTGATGCTAGCAAGTGAAGTAACTTGGAGAGTGGCAGAGACTGTATCAAACAGGTGTGCATATATAACACCTCAATATACACATGTGGCAAACAATCACCAACCACCGCAGCCCACAAATGCATGTCATGAGCCTAACTTCTCGGGGCACTGAGAGCCAGTGCAGGATGCAGAACTCGGTTCAGAAAATTCAGGCTTGATTGCTGGTGCCCTTTGTGTCACTGACAAGCACTTAGCCTCCTGGAGGAGCCTCAGTTTATTCATCTGCAAAATGCAACAGTAGTAGAACCCGTGTGGCATCATCACAATGAACCATCATGCACAAGTGATGGATGTGAGGTGCCTTGCACTAATCAGGGGCTTAATGTATGATGCATAATAATAATTGATAGCACTGCCCTTTACTTGGGACCAGTAAACACCGTGTTCTGTAGCCTCATTCCTCTGCCTTGTATCAGTCACAGCCAGCTGTTAGCTCTCTGCCTCATTTTCTCCTCCTAATGAGGGGAAATCTAATATCAGCTTTAGGCTGGATGTGGAAATAATCCAGTTCCTCGGATACGGGGAGGGGACGGAGCAGCAGTGGAGGGGGCCTGGCTCCCGCCATTTCTGCTGGAAGAGCGGATGGGAAAGGAAGGCCTGTTAGCCCCGTCCCCATGTCCCCATGTCCCGATGGCCGGAGCCCCGCCTGCCCCCTTCAGCTGACTTCTGTGAGACCTCCCTCCTCGCCACGCAGAGAAAACTTTGGGCGGCTGACCCCAACCCTCCTCACGCACAGCCAGTCTCCCTCCAATTGTTTCATCAGCCTTGGGACTGTCAGCTCAAACCTGACAAGTGACAAGTCTCAGGCTCATGCTGACTAGATAATCAAAGTCTTGTCAGCGCTGTCAATACCCTGCAGATAGGAGAGGACAAAGGGAGGAAAGGTTTCTACAGAAACTGCTGCCTTCACACAAACGCTGTCGAAGCCTCTTACCCAAATCACCTGTTTGTTCCTAAACGTCACTTACCACTGGTTCTATGGGCTTGAAGCATACACCCCGAAAGGAAATAATAGCCTGATGTCATGCCTTGAAAATGCAGATTTTTGTATTCGGTGAAATATTATTTTGTAATTTTGCCTATGAGAAATACATGCTGTTTTATAATACCTAATAGCATCTTGGTGAAAGAGATTTTTTTCTCCAGTAAAAATAAATTTTCAAAAGTGTAAATTGGACAATGCCAGTAAAGTGACATGGATCCACCCCTATGGCATCCTTCCAGTGACACAGATAAATAGGTATCTCACACCTGAGACACCAGCAGCTCAGACGCACAGCCATTCCGCATCCATACTTGGGCTGCTTTTGTGTATAAGGCAGCCCTGGCCTGAGAAGGGTGCCCAGCTATCTACCTTTACCCAGATCTAAGTGAAGCTGACACAGGCCAACCAGTGTGTGGAGAGGAAGGGGACACCATGGACTTAAAGACCACCCAAGACTGCTCAAGGCCTAGAGGCAAGACTGCTCAAGGCCTAGAGGCTCCCCCAGGGGAGCCCAGAATCTTAACATGGGTATCTTTCCTCTTCCTTCTTTCCACACCCAGCTCAGCATCTAGCCTACATCCTCCATGAAGAGGCATGATTGTTAAATCATGCATGTCAAGATTCACGCATGATAGTCAACAGGCACATGGAAAAATGTTCAACCTTGCCGATTACTGGAGACACGCAAATCAAAATCACAATGAGGTATCACCTCACACTGGTCAGAATGACCATCATCAAAAAGTCTACAAATAACACATGCTGGAGAGCATGTGAAGGAAAGGGAACCCTCCTCCACAGTTGGTGGGAACGTAAATTGGTGTAGCCACTATAGCAAACAGTATGGAGATTCCTCAGAAAACTGAAAATAGAGCCACCATATGACCCAGCAATCCCACTCCTGGGCATTTATCTAGAAAAGACAAAAACTGAAAGTGTTAGCCATTCAGTCATGTCCAACTCTTTGAGACCCCTCTTTGGACTGCAGCCCACCAGGTACCTCTGCCCTTGGAATTCTCCAGGCAAGAATGGTGGACTGGGTAGCCATTTTCTTCTCCAGGGGATCTTCCTAACCCAGGGATCAAACCCATGTCTTCTACATTGCAGGCAGATTTGAAAACTATAATTTGAAAAGATACATGCCTGCTAACTCATATTGATGTATGGCAGAAATCAAACCAATATTGTAAAGCAATTATCCTTCAATTAAAAGTAAATAAATAAAGTAAAAGATAAGAAAGCCAAAAAAAAAGATTCATTCATGCACCCCGATGTTCATAGCAGCAGCACTATTTACAATAACCAAGACAAGGATGCAACCTAAGTGTACACCAACAGATGGAAAGATACAGAAGATATGGTGTATATACACAATGGGATACTGCTCAGCCATCAAAAAGAATGAAATTGTGCCATTTGCAGCAACATGGATGGACCTAGAGTTTATCATACTATGAAGTAAATCAGAAAAAGATAGACAAACACTATGATATCACTTACATGAGCAATCTAAACCAGTGATACAGATGAACCTATTTATGAATCAGAAATAAACTCAAAAACATAGAAAACAAACTTACGGTTACCAAAGGGGAAAGAGGGGCGTGAGAGATAAATTAGGAATTTGGGATTAACAGATACACACAACTTTTTATAAAATAGACAGACAACAAGGTCCTACTGCGTAGCACAGGGAACTATATTCAATATGTTGTAATAACCTATAATGGAAAACAATCTGAAAAAGAATATATATATGCATGTATAGAAAAGTTATAAATATATATTATATATATGTATATTAACATAACTGAATCATTTTGTTGAGTACACACAGACTTATTTGCACACGTGAAGACAGTATTGTAGGTAAAGAGATGGTCTCTGGAAAGTTATTACAGGATTTTTCCTGAGCCCTGTCCAGTCTGGCTTTGTGTCCTAGGTGCCCTGGCTCAAGCAGGGCAGGCAACAGTGCCCACTCAGGGGACTGCAGAGGGAGGCCGTGAGGTCTCAGGACAAATGGACTGCCTTGCCCGGGCTAAGCGATGAGTGCCTGGGCCTCCTCTGGTCTCCCCTGTATCTACTCTGCCTGGCGCACCAGCCATTTTTGGTGGTGGTGATGTTTCAGACTATCAGTTGCACTTTCATATTTTCTCTCAGCACTTACCAAGCTCTGACATGTTTCCACTCCTGAGTCTGCTTCCTTGTTCAGTGTTTTTCTCATAGTGACGGAGCACAGAAGTGTAGCAGACAGTGACCTGGAGGCGCTCACAGCAGTGCCGTGGGCACCGGGAAGGTAACTGGACAACTTCCGCCCCTGGTGTGAAATTGGGCGCTGAAGGTACAGGGTGTTCTTGCAAGCTGGTGACACCTGGGGAGCTTCCCACCCCAAGGAGAGGCCAATAGCACCTTGCTTTTTGTGACACTGGGGCAGAGTGTGTCCCCAGACCTCCCGCCTCGGGCAGCCTTCACCTCCGCACGGGCCCCAGTACTCAAGCCTCTGGGAGCATATATCCCCTTAGTGCCCACTGCTTTCCTCCTTTCAGATTCCTGGAGGAGGGATTTTTCAGAAGAGGGTCGAGGACCCACAGGCAGCTGTCCATTCATCCCATGACAGTTACTGCCCCACTGTGCTCGAAGGCCTGCACTGCAGCCCTGGAGTAAGTTTCCACTCCTGCCTTCAGCAGACCACAGTTTGAGGAAGGTGAGAGGATGCAGTGAAGTTAGGAAGTGATAAAGGTGGGGAAGTAGCAAGGTAGAGATCACACACAACCTGGAGCAGCATGGAAGACTTTCTGGAGGAGGTGACACTTGAGCTGAAATTAGAATTTAGACTGAAAACGAGATGAATACAAGGTTAGGTCTCCCTGGCTCAGCAAATACTAATGGAGCATGTATCTTTGTCATTTCTGGGTTGTCTCTCTCAGGGCTGGTAGAATTCCTGGGCGCCTGCACTGTGCTGCTGGGAATGGCTTGGCCCTTGAGTGTGAATTTTATTCTCAGACAGTAGAGATTTTGGCCTGTGTTACTGTACATTGTCAGCAGCAGGTGAGACAAAGCACTCTGTAGCAGCGTTTCTTGCTTGAGGCCTCTCTGGTACTTCTGCAGAGCCTTTTAGAAAATTCTTCTTTTCTTCATTGCTATATCCTTTCCCAGCCAGTGTGTACTTTAATCCCCCAAAGCTAAAACAGAGCGTCTTTCTCCCATCTGCACCAGCACTTACTGTGGCCTTGATTTTTATGGTGCCGGCGGGGACAGCAGGAGTTTCTTGCTGAAATATTACTCACCATCCCCACCCCATCAACTTGCAGGCAGCCATATTTTGAGGGGAGTAAGAGGTGGGCAGGGGGTGTGCATGTGAGGGGGCCAATATTCCCTTGTCTAATTTATATTTTACATTTCTGTAAAATCATGCTTAGAGTATTTTGGTAATCTCTGCTGAGATTAAGTATAATGCTGTACATTTAATTGATATAAGTGGTTTCAATTCTCCTTAATATGACAAATCTCCAGTGTGAAATATTCTTAGTTAATGATCAACATAAAATAGAGTTCATTTTTAATGTGAGTACAAGATTTGAATTAATTTGTAGCTAGAGCAGGGTTATTAAATTTTGTGTGCATTCCGTGCACAGGCACACGTGCGGTCATACATGTGGCAGGGAACATACAGTGTACATGCATGCTCTGGAGTGAGGACAAGAGGCACATGCTTCTTCTGGTTTCAGCCGAGAATGTCTGTCTACCCTTGACTCTCTGTCTGTCTTGGAAGCTGCACCCCAGTGCCTCACATGTGAAGCAGTGGCCCTGCTGGGGCACCCATCTCCGTAGGTCCTTGGTGTTTGGTGCCCTGTGTTGCCTGGCCAGATCCAGAGGCATCGTGGCCGTCGAACCAAAGCTGAATAGACAGTGCAAGTTATTCCCAGGTCATCTGCCTTCCCCAACTTGGTTTCCAACATAGCATTCACTGGGCTGAAAATTAGCATGTTGCTTTACATTATCAAAACCATATGATGGCTAACGTCATCCAGACGAGTTCAAGGAAAGTTTCAAGTTGGAGAAGTTTCTTGCAAAGTCATGTCCAGGGGGGAAGGTCTTAGGGGTAGACCCCAGGCAGTGCTGATCAAAAGCCCAGAGGATTGCATTCCCTTGCTCACCAGATCCCAGGCTCATCCAGGCAGGCGCATCCTCCCAGGGCACCAGGATTTAGAAAGCATTTGCAGAAAGTAGGGCTGTGCTCTTTGGCCCTCAGACATGGGATGAGAGCACAGTCAAAACCACTCCTGCTTTTACTGCTTTGAGATAAGAGACCAGTTTTCTTACAACTATTAAAAGAGAAAGGGGGGATAAAAGCTTGAGGACAAGTGCCAAGTGAATTTGAATATTGTATAAACTGTGCGTGGGATGGAGGCAGCAACTTGCAGGAAACATCTGTTCCTACTGGACCCTCCGCTCTTCTTGCAGCTGGAGCCCAGGGCACAGGCGCCTTACACTTTTCCTTTGTGATGTAACCATTTTGGAGACAGCCAGCCTTCAATATGCAAGCCGACCATGCAGCCCTGAAATATTTCGTTTGTAGTCACCTCTTTAAAGATTATGGGATTTGAATACCAATAACCACCGAGGCCTTCCCACCCCCGCCAGTAGCTGAGGCAGGGGGTGATGCAGGAGGGAGGCTATACTCAGGCAAGTTCAATTTCTATTGGCTTAAGCAGCTGGGGAAAGAATCTTTAATCACATATACAATATTATTGGCAACACCATGCAATAAAAGGGCCGAATGCTTCGTTTTTCTAGATTTCCTTTTATATTTCAAAATCGCTTTTCTTTCAAATTAGTGTATCCTATACATTTTCTTAAAAGAAACTACTTATGGCTTCACTTTTTTTTTTTCTTTTGTTGACTTACCATTCCTTTTTCCTTTTGCAATTACCATCTCACAGGGACTTCGGCTTTCAAAACGTTTTGCATATGAAATGAAAGGCTTGAGTGTATTTTGTTGCAATTTTTAAGAATGGCATGATTTTAATTAGAAATGTATAGACGAATAAAAATAATGCTGCTGCATATTGCTAATTAAGTATTTTATTACTCTTTGATTTAAAAAAGAAGTGTGCCTGTTCTAGCAAGGCAGCACAGTATGTCGTTTGGCGGCTTCCACTGGGCTCCCTGGGAAGAAGTGAGTGCCTGGCAACTGGCTGCGTCCAGACCAAGGGAGGCCAGGGGTCGCCTCCCTGTGAAAACTTGGGGTTGAGGAGGAAATGTCTGCCCAAGAAAAGACAGATGAAGAGACACTGCCCTGTACTGGGCAAATAATCTGCCTTTGAAGTTTGGCACCAAGAGGCGGCAAATATTTGCTACACTTCTGAGCATTTCACCCTACAGCTGAGTGATTATCTGGGTGATGCTATCCACACAGGCTTCTTTTCCTCCTTGAAATTTCTAGATAAATAAGTAAATAGTTGACTCTGCAGCACCTGCTGTTTCAAAAAGATTCCTTCTTTGTGCTTTAAGAGGAGACATGAGTTACGTAATTGTTGCCTTTGGACAATCTCTGCTCCCTTGGTTTGGCTCAGGGGAGGTGGTGCTCTCAAGCTGGCCCTTGAGTTCCCCACAGGGCTGAAATCCTGTGGCCTTTCTCCAATCCCCTGAGCCTGCTGGCTTCCCTTCTACACCTGGGCTGCATCCGGCGACTTGGGTGTGGCTTGAGGATTGTTGAAGCTATAAAGTTATGGGCCCCCTGTTCTGTACAACAAGCTCCTCTCTGGGAACAAGAACATATTCTCCACTCTCTCTGCTGCCCTAGCTGGCTTTATAGCCAGTGCAGCTCATGGAAGGGACAGTGCTCCTAGAACAGAGCCATGCTGCCCGGGACCCACCAGCTGCGCATAGTCTGAGCGTGGCCCAGTGGGCCTGCCACATTGACCCCAATTTGCCCACCCAGCTCTGCTGTATCAACAGGTCTCATCTATTTTACTGAGCTCAGGGCAGCAAAAGTGGGTTCTCACAAAGACATCTGACAAGGCTATACCACTGGATGCTGAGGCCCTGTGCTTAGCATGTTCAGGCTACCAATCTTGGGTCAGCTTTCCTGACCCCCAGATCTGTGATCAGTTGCCCTGGAGGAATTATAGGGTTAATAGAGGAAACCCTATTCCAGCTTGTGGAACTTCTACACAGGGGTGCCTTGCAAGAGAAGCTGAGTGACTTCTCCCCTTAGGAATGGTTTGTGGTCAGGAATCTCCAGGCTGTCACATCTCAATTTGCAGCCCACTAATCAGCAGAGAACTCAGTAGCATCCTGACTCAAGGAAGTCAGCATCTGTTCTAAATCCTGCCCTCAGAGCAAGAGCAGTGCGAAATGCTGCAAAGACTGCTTAGCTGGGTACAAAAGACACTGTCAACAGGCTGGAATTGGAAAGGAGTCCTGGTTTGATTTGAATGAGCTATTTTTTTAATGGGGTCGAGAAAGTAATTGAATTGAATCCAACAATGATAAATTCCCATATTCTCTGAGGAAAAAAAATATAGACAAGTTGTGTCTGGTTGGAAATAGAGATATTCATTGCTTTCACTTTAGCTTACATAGCAAAATTCATGGCCCTCTGATCTGGCCCAGGTGATAGTTGGTAAAATCTATTTCTTGAGACTGTGCATGAGGGGTGCTGCATATTTCTCAGGATCTAGGCTCTAACCTTAGTTAGAGAAGGGATCAGCAGAGGATAAGATGGTTAGATAGCATCACCGACTCAATGGACATGAATTTGAGCAAACTGCAGGAGATAGTGGAGGACAGAGGGGCCTGGCGTGCTGCGGTCCATTGGGGTCACAAAAAATTGGGCACAACAGTGACTGAACAACAACAATGGTTCTAACCTATCTGTCAAACTTTAATCTCCCTTCTTTCCATTTCAGCTAACCAGGAGAACACACACACAGAAGGTGATAGAGAGAGAGAGAGACCCCTTTACTTCTGGGGATGTGAGGGCTGCCTGTGCCCAAGCTCTCCCTCCAGC
The DNA here is from genome assembly GCA_917880005.1 of Nanger dama. Lineage (NCBI taxonomy): Eukaryota > Metazoa > Chordata > Mammalia > Artiodactyla > Bovidae > Nanger > Nanger dama. Next base: position 40,918,035 of record CAKJTW010000012.1, read on the forward strand.
AAGAGATTGAATGCTCACCATCACTGACTACACTTTCTCTAACTTTGCCATAGTCTGTGGTCAGCAAGCCTTTAACAATAAAACGAGTGTTGGTTGAGAGTTTTGACTAGGTTAAGGCCCTGTTCTGGGGGGCTGGGAAATCAAAGTGGCAAAGAGTAAAGACTTCCTTCTTGGAGCTTATAAGCAACATAATAAGATGAAATGTGTCTGGGAGCAAACTCTTTTAACAACACAAAGAACAAAGGGATTTCAAAGCCTTTCTGAGCCAGAGCCATCTGGGAGAGTTCATCCAATGACTGGGAGGGAGAAAATGGATTCTAGGGAGGAGGGCTCCTGCTTGGAGAGTTTGCAAAAAGGGGGCTTGAAGGGCAGGTAGAGCATGTCTAGGGAGGGCAGGAAGAGGCAGCAATAAGGAAAGACCTAGAGACTGTCATGCTGAGTGAAGATGCATGTTTATGTCAGAAAGAGAAAGTCAAATCCTGTATGATATCACATATATGTGGAGTCTAAAATATGACACAGATGAATCTATCTACAAAACAGAAACAGATTCATAGACATAGAGAACAGATTGTGGTTGCCAAGGGGAGGTGGGGTGGGAGAGGGATTGACTGAGAGTTTGGGGTAAGTATATTCAAACCATTATATATAGGATGAAAAAACAACAAGGTCCTACTACATAGCTCAAGGAGCTATACTCAGTATCCTGTGATAAACCATAATGGGAAAGAATATAAAAAGGCTATCTCTATGTAGCTAAGTCACTTTGTTATACAGAAGATATTAGCACAAAGTTGTAAATCAGCTGTACTTCAATAAATAAATAAAAATAAAAAGAGAAAATATAAAGTTCAAGTTCCTCAGAAGCTTTCATTCTTAACCAAAGAGCTTTCAGAGGTGAAGTGAAATTGTTAGTTGCTCAGTCAAGTCTGACTCTTTGCGACCCCATGGACTGTAGCTCACCAGGCTCCTCTGTCCCTGGAATTCTCCAGGCAAGAATACTGGAGTGGGTAGCCATTCCCTTCTCCAAGGGATCTTCCAGACCTAGGATTGGACCCAGGTCTCCTGGATTGCATGAGGATTCTTTATAGGGTGAAACACCAGGAAAAAGCTTTCAACATCAGTCAAAATAAAAGATCAATATATGTAACAGACAATGCAAAATTTAACTGAATATTTGTCATGCATGTGTAGCCATGGGTCTTTTGTGATTAAATGTTTTGATAATTTTGTCCTTCCCTTTCTTAGGTTATTTCTGGACATAATTAAAAATAAATTATTAAAACGGAACAAAACAAAACAGAGGCCATGATAAAAACAAAACAAAACAGGCTCCTGGGGAGGGTGTTAGTGAGAAGTACTCCAGTTGACGACACAATTTCCAAAGTTTTAGTGATAATCAAAACAAGAAGCGGTATGAAGGGCTGCTCTTCCTGAGCCTCATCACATAGCTAGCTTTCTTACTCCATCAGCATACATGAGGCTGTGCCTGTGGAATCAAATTCGTATTCCTTGATGATTTCCATCAGTAAGAAGGGACTGGAGTGAATTTTTCTGTTTTCTTAAAAAAAATTATTTTGGATTGATTTATGATGTTGTTAGTTTCAGCTGTAGAGCAAGGTGATTTAGTTATACATATACACGTATCTATTCTTTTTAGATTCTGGTTTCTTGATTTGCACAGAAAGGTGAGGCCTGAACCAAGAGTCATAGGAGTAGCCGCTAAGCTTCATGTCCTGCAGACCCATGGGAGAGAGGAGCCCTCATGCTCTGTCCTGGGAGTGTCCAGTCCCTCCCTGATCTTCCCTGGTTTGTACTGATGTGCTGCTAACCCAGGTTAACCCAGTTGTCAGGTCTGATAGCTCCATGGTCTCCACTCTCCAAGTGGGCTTTGGGGACTTTTCCAGAAACTGTTGCAAGGTAATAGGCTAGGGGCCAACCTTCCTTAGACTTGGGAAAACTGCCGCATTTTTATATCTCTTTCTCTCCATCTATCTTGTTCAAAAGTCCACAGCCATTCCAGTCTCCCTCCCACACAGCCAGTGAACACTGGATGAGGGCCTTGGGCACCTCTCAGTGTGAGAAGGGAGCCTGTCTCTAAGGTGCTGTCTGGCCTGAAAATGTACCACATTAGGGTCCATGTGGAACACAAAAATCCTTTGGTGGTAACACCTCAGACACACTAATTTCTGATTCATCTCCCTGGCTTGTGTCCTATAGTTTCGTGTTCTCTTTGTTTCCCTTTATTTTCCATCATGCCAGCCCACCAGATGATGGATTGATGGGCTCAGTGATCAGCAAGCCATCTTCCAGGAGCCCGCAGCATGGCCAGCCACTCTTCCCAGGGCTTTTCCCTGAGGCCTGAGAGACCAGGATCTTCTGGGAAGACACTACTTCCTTTGCAGCCCTTTACAGTGCTGGCTCTGTTGTTCTTTCACTCCCTGTTAATCTCAGCTTTGGGCATCTCCCAAAGTTGGAGACCTTGTTGGTCCCCATCACCACTTCCAGAAAAATTTCAACACCATTCCTTTGTTTACAAAAAAAAAAAAAGCCAAAACCCTATTCCACTGACAGCTCTGCCATCTAGGAGTACCACCCTGACCCCCTGCTTGCCATTGTTTCTACTTCCTCTGTCATTGGAGAAGGAAATGGCACCCCACTCCAGTATTCTTGCTTGGAGAATCCCAGGGACGGGGGAGCCTGGTAGGCTACAGCCCATGGGGTTGCTAAGAGTCAGACACAACTGAGCGACTTCGCTTTCACTTTTCACTTTCGTGCATTGGAGAAGGAAATGGCAACCCACTCCAGTGTTCTTGCCTGGAGAATCTCAGGGACAGAGGAGCCTGGTGGGCTGCCATCTGTGGGGTCATACAGAGTCAGATGCAACTGAAGTGACTTAGTAGCAGCAGCAGAAACTTCTCTCATTGTAGAATTCAGCTTTTGGTTCTCTGTTGTCTTTGCCATTCATTTCTTCCTGGATTCATGAGAATTTGGCATTCTCTATGGCTTAAAGCTCAGCATTCAGAAAACTAAGATCATGGCATCTGGTCCCATCACTTCATGGCAAATAGATGGGGAACAGTGGAAACAGTGTCAGAATTTATTTTGGGGGGGCTCCAAAATCACTGCAGATGGTGACTGCAGCCATGAAATTAAAAGACACTTACTCCTTGGAAGAAAAGTTATGACCAACCTAGATAGCATATTCAAAACCAGAGACATTACTTTGCCAACTAAGGTCCGTCTAGTCAAGGCTATGGTTTTTCCAGTGGTCATGTATGGAGGTGAGAGTTGGACTGTGAAGAAGGCTGAGCACCAAACAATTGATGCTTTTGAACTGTGGTGTTGGAGAAGACTCTTGAGAGTCCCTTGGACTGCAAGGAGATCCAACCAGTCCATTCTAAAGGAGATCAGTCCTGGGTGTTCACTGGAAGGACTGATGCTGAGGCTGAAACTCCAATACTTTGGCCACCTCGTGTGAAGAGTTGACTCATTGGAGAAGACCCTGATGCTGGGAGGGATTGGGGGCAGGAGGAGAAGGGGACGACAGAGGATGAGATGGCTGGATGGCATCATGGACTTGATGGACATGAATTTGGGTAAACTCCAGGAGTTGGTGATGGACAGAGAGGACTGGCATGCTGCGATTCATGGGGTTGCAAAGAATCAGACATGACTGAGTGACTGAACTGAACTGAACTGATGGATGCTCAATTCAGTACCACCTGGGGCTTTCAATTTCTTGGTACCTTAAAGAATAGCAGCCATTTCTTCCATACACTCTCTAGTCACCGATTCCCACACCCAGGTCCTTACCTACAATTCCAACCACAGTGTCTTGATTTCTTACTTGATCTGCTTCACTTCTCCCACCTTTAATGTGATCAGATCTTAGGAGGGTCTCTAATCCACTGGCTCCTTCCTTTCTTTCCATAACTCTATCCCCTCCAGTTCTCTCTCACCCACCCCAACTTCAATCTCAGAGTTTATCATTTCATCATTTTCTTTATTTTAAAGTCTTTATTGAATTTGTTATAATGTTGCTTCTATTTTTGTTTTATATTCAATATTGCTTGTTTTATATGGAAATATTGTTTTATATTGAATATTGCTTCTTTGTCTGTTTTGTTTTCATGTTTTCAGGTTTTGTTTTGTTTTGTTTTGTTTTTGCCACAAGGCATGAGGGATCTTAGCTCTATGACCAGGGATAAAACCCACACCTCCTGCACTGGACGTGAAGTCTTAACCTCTGCACCACCAGAGAAGTCCCTCATCATTTTCTTGAATTGTCTTCAGCTCCTTTGTCCCTTCAGCTGTTTACCCCCTATATCTGAAAAGCCCTTATACCAGAAGGACCCAAATATTAGTGTTTAGCTGTCTTAAAAGAACAGCAGAATTCTTCAGGGAAAAGTCACAAAAAGGGATGGAGTCTCAGCATAACACATGTGGTATGGCAAACAGCCCCTCCCCCACCCTCACTCCTTGATACCCTATTATCTTTGACTAGTCAGCTTGCCTGGAGAATCCCAGGGATGGGGGAATCTGGTGGGCTTCCATCTATGGGGCCGCACAGAGTCGGACATGACTGAAGTGACTTAGCAGCAGCAGCAGCAGCAGCAGCAGTCAGCTTTAGTGGCTACTGTATCACAAAATTTATTTTTGCTGAAATGTCTTAAGAGAGGCCTGTTGAGTAAATGACAATAAATGACAGGAACATGCCAACACAGTTTGCCATCTCTGGAGAAAGAGTTACCCAGTCTGTAACAAAATGGCCTCATTCCTCTCCAGGTGACCTCCATGGCGACCTAGAGAAGGTTTATTAGTGTTATTAGCCAAGTATTTCAAACCATTTCAAGTCCAGATGAAGGCAGAGATAAACTGACTTCTGTCATTGATCTAAATCTTCTTACAGCTCCGTGCATGGAGCAGACATTTCTCCTGCTCAGGGATTCCCCCATTCTCTCCTGCTGGGCTCATGGGAGAATTTTTACTCTTCTTCCGCCTTGAATTTAGGGGTGGCTGTGTGCTACTGAACAGTAGGCTCTAACCCTGGAGCACTGTATTTCCAGTAGGAGTGCTTCCACATCCAGATACTCATGAAAATACACATGGAGATAGAGCCCCATCAGCCAGGGTCCTTGGTGAGCCCCCTGCCAAAGGGCATGGATGCATCTACATCTGAAGAGCAAGACACATATTTCTGTGGTTGTGGTTTTATTGCCACACAACTTATCCTAACTAGACTTAGCCAGAGGTTGCAGAGTAGACCCTTGCAGAGAGTCTTGGGGGCATTTTCCATCAGTCCTGTGTCCCTTTCTGTTTCCAAAGACTTCCCGTGCTCCCCACTCCTGACTCCTCTGCCAAGGTCCTGCTTCCTCTATCTTTCCTAGCTCAGCTGGTAGTCGTTCTTTCTTTGATCTTCCACGTTTGGTGGTCTTTGAAGACGGATGCTGTGGAAAAGGTGCTGGAAGAAGGAGAAAAATTAGGACTCGGTCTTCCTCTGTCAGTCACAGGGATGCCCAGTCTAGGAGACAGTGCATTTCACGATGGCCCCCTTTCACCCTTCACTGGGGGCTGATGATGGGAGGCAGGGCAAGACCAGGGCATGATGGCATCGTTGCTAGAAGTGCTGTGCCCACATTGGCTCTCAGAGTTTCCACCAAGTCCTTGAAAAGAGCTTCCAAGCCCCCATCAGCCTCTACTCTTTTTGCCCGTTCTCCAAAGAGAAGCTATTAGCCTAGGTAAATACTCGCTCCCCTGAGCAGTGACTTGATCTCTGTACTCCCTGATTCAGTTCTTTTGCAAGGTAAATAACTATAAATATTAAAACATGTCAATAGCTTTATTAATAAATGACTTCTGGCTTCCTAAGAGATTCTGACTGTGGGCCTTTGGTTGGCCTCTGGTTCATACTGTCACGTATTTCATATGGCTCAAGTGTTGTTGGTTGAAGGATGCATGGGATCTGGCTAGCCTGTCAGAAATCATGGTATTTGGATATCCCAGAATGTTAATTTCAGAGTGTTAAAGAATGCTTTTCTCCTTGATATTTTTTCTTTTCATTCAGAGCTCATACAACACATATAGCCCAATATTAATACTGACTGAAACTTAAATAAGAAATACAGTGACTCAGTAGTATCCATGCACATCTTTCTGTTAGAATTTTAAATTTCCAGTCACTAACTTCTCACCTACATAAAGCTTAATAAATTCTTCTTACAAAAACATTTACAAAAATCCTGTGATGAAATACATTCATTTCTCATTTACAGTTAGCTTGATATAATTGTCATATTATTTTCACAAAACCTTACCCTAATCTCTTTTCAGGGTGTGTCTTATCAATTCTTCTCCAAGAAAATTGTGCTAAAATTATAATTCTTAAAACCAAGTCAATTACCTAGCTATTGCATTCTGGAAAACTAACTCAAGTTTGGTTTCTTGCTATTTAGTTTGGAATCTCATTCCAGAGTGGAATTGCAGAAAAATAATACTTTCAAAATTCTACAGTCCTTTCCCCCCAGTGCCACTGCAGTCTTGGAATGAAAATGGAGCACCCTGAGGGTTTGACTTGGAAGACGGGCAACTCTGGCCATGTGGGGCTGAGACTTGGAAGCACATGGTCTGATGCCAGCGGCCATGCTGAGAGCAGTGCAGACAGCCGTCGAGGAAGCGCCCCTCCCATGCTTTCACGGAAGACACTGAGGCTGCATCTGTGCTTTTCCTCTTCTCTCCCTCTGCTCACCAGCTTGGCTCTTCTGAAGAGTATTCAGGTCCCCAGCACAGCCCTATCCTGCCCATCTCTAGAAGGGCACTGGGAGGAGCAGGGACCTGGGCTGAGAGGGACTGATCTCACCGATGCTGGAGAAGGTCGCTCTGATGGCTGGGTGGATACCCAAATGGACAGAAGAAAGAGAAGAAGCAGAGGAGTCAGCCAAGAAGCTGCAGTAGTGCGGATGACAGATTGCGGTGGCTCCACTCAGGGGGATTTCGGAGAGAAAGGGAAGGATGATGCAAGGCTGACGCTGGAGATGTAAGGGGTATATAGAATAGATTCTGTCTAAATCAAGTGTGGCTTGTACTTTCAACTTGACCAACAGAGAGAATGGTAAAGTCATTTACTGAGATTGGGAAACTGGGCAAGTGTGGGTTTAGGGTGGGGAAAAGTAGGGTTCCAGTTGGCCAAAGAAAATTTGTGAAGCTGACAATGAGACTTTGGGTAGAGAGTCCAGACGGGCATTTACAGGAGCACATCTGGAGCTCTGGAGAAAGACTGGATCTCTAGGTCTGGAGACACTTTCAAATAGATGAGATTGCAGTCCTTGAACTGTTTGGAAGCACCTCTGGAGAGAGTGACAAGAGGCTGGAGGGCTAAGGAGTAAGTCTAAATGTGCATACTAGTTATTTGAAATGATTCTTTCGTCTTTAATTACAGGAGACATGATTCATTTTCAAAATGTTAATCAGTAGAGATAAAATGCATGCTCCTTCTGACCACCCTGAATCTCTGTTGCTTCCTCCAATTTATTTCTCATGTGTACACTCCCAGCATGTGTACACTCATCTCTGAGACCTTTTAAAATGCATCACGTATGTTTATATGTGCACACATAAATATATCATACTTAAATAGCATCATTCTCTGCAGGGTTGTCTTTTATTTTCACTTAGCATATGTCTCAGAGATCTTCACAGGTATATATGTGCATAGGGCTTCCCTGGTGGCTCAGACAGTAAAGAAGACAGTAAAGAATCTGCCTGTGATATGGGAGACCAGGGTTTGATCCCTGGGTCAGGAAGATCCCCTGGAGAAGGAAGTAACAACTCACTCCAGTATTCTTGCCTGGAGAATCCCATGGACAGAGGAGCCTGGCGGGCTACAGTCCATGGGGTCACAAAGAGTCAGACGCGACTGAGTGACTAACACTTTCACACTTTCTTTCACATATATGTGTGTATTTAATTTGTTGTTGTTGCTGTTTAACAGCTCTTAGTTTCCATGGAATTATTGTGCCACTGTCTGGGTAACATTTTCCCTATCAATGGGTATTTAGGTCATTTATAATTGTGTTCTATTGCACGCCAGCATGTGCATATAGAGGTTGTGTAGAGGTCATGAGGTTATGAAGGACCACCAAAGTATCCTGAGATAGAGTATACTGAAGAGGAGGATAAAGAGGAATGTGCCAAGGAGCAAGAGTATTGGGGAAAGAGAACACTGCTGAGAGGTTCAAGCTTAAGATCTAAAAATATCCATTGGCTTTGGAAACATGAAACTCACAGGTGATTTGTCAAAGCTATCTCCCTGGAACAGCAAGCACGAAAGACAAGGAAGAGTAGGTTGAAGGGTTGAGTAGGAGAGGAAGAAATACTCAGCAAATGTAGCCATCCTTTTGTCTTTCTAGAAGGCTTGCTGTGAAAATGAGCAGGAAAATAGAGCCATAGCTATGGAAGGAGGTGGGGTCGGGGGAGACATCATCTTTCTTTCTTTCTTCCTTCTTTTCCTTCTCTCGCCTTCCTTTATTTTATTCTTTCTTCTTCTTCCTCCTGTTGGGAGATACCACTTTATGTGTGGCATTAGTCAAATCAAAACTTCTCAGTGTCTATTTCTGGGTTGCCAGCCAGTTGGCAGACAACGTCTGCACAGTGGCACTTGACAGGCACTCTAGAGATAAGGTCTGAAAGAATCAAGGAACCAAGTGTATCTTCCTGGCAGAGTTGTTTCCTAGTAGGAAAACGTGTGACAAGTTCTTGCAAGAGTGTGGGGTCCCCTAGTGCTCAGGGCGGTGATCACCAGGGGAGAGAAACATTTCGGCGACTGTCCCTACCCCAAGCCCCACCATCCTGTGACTAAAGGCATGGAAACATCAGACCTCAGGGCCAGAGGAGCCACCTGGCTTTCTCTGGTGGCCTTTGCCTAATGCTGTAACACTTATTCTGAGCTGCACCCGCCGAGGAACGGCTGTTCCTGCAGCCTCTGGTCCACTGTGTGACCGCCACTTTTGCCCTCTGTCGAAGAAGTGTATTTCTTCAGTAGATGTCCTAGGTTTGTAGAATCAGCATCAGGATTTATTTCAAAAATACATTTACTTGTTAGGAAAGAAAAAGGAGGTGGCTGCTTTGAACTTTTTAAGATATACTCTGTGTGGTTAGAGTGTGAGTGAAACTTTTTATTAGAGAAAGTGAACAAGCTGAGGCTTCTGGCAAAGGGACCTGCTGCAGGGAAGTGAGGCCACCTTCCAGGGAGATAATGGTCACCACCTGCCACTTGCTGGGCCCGACCACTGCACTCACCTCGGACTGCTCAGAACATAAATCGCCTTTAAACACCCAGGACCTGCCTGCCTCCCACTGCCATCTTTGGACCAATTCGTCAATCCCTGCTCATTCCATGGTCCTTTTTCTGAACTTCAATAATGCTTCTGCAGGGAGCTGGGGACACTTTTGCCATTCATCACAAAATAATGCAACATTCTGTACATTTATTACAGTATACATTACAACTGCACTATTAACTTAAAAAACTTTCATTTCTCTGAAGTTTTCCTTTATCTTTACCAAACAGATACCCAATATGACTGAGAATTTAATACCCTAAAGTTTAAGACCGGTTTGTAAACACAGTCCCTGGTGTCTGCTATTGATCTTTTGCTATTTTAATGCATTTTTACTGACCGACGTGTCCTGCGGTAAAGAATATTGCCTAAATTAGTTATCTGATTGGTTCTTTTGATTAATGATGGGCCTGTGCTTCATTACACATGACAACATGATCAGAATAATCACTATTGCTCTACAAGCCAGGCCTGGCATTTTTTATTCCTTCATTTTTAAAGTTCATTTATAAAATTATTTAATGTATACGTCGTAAGTTGTAATTTATTTACATGACACTTTTTCGATGGGAACTGTTGTACTGTGTCACAAATGGCTAAGAAAACAAGGTAAACTAGATGTACAGATCAATGTCTCTTGGCTCAAGGGGAAAAAAACATAATCAAGATTCAGGAGCTGACCTTGTACCAAAGTCCAACTTGTCACAGAACAAACACTGAGATACCCAACAAATCACCAGGCACAGCAGGACTCGTTCTTATGCAGTCTTGTCTCTCTGTCCGTCACCTTCTGTCTGTTGTGACTTTGAGCCCTTAGAGCTCTCAACATCCTTCTTCCACCCATGGAATCATCCTGGCCCATCAGCCAGCCTGCATGGATCAAATGGCCTTCTTGTCCCTATACCAGTTCAGTGAGAAGGTCTAGTGGGGATTCCCGGATGTTCACATTTGGATCAGAATTTGGACCCGATCTGAATTAGAAAATTGTGTGTGTTTAAGCCATGCTAATATATCAATTCCAGAGGAATATAAAGATCCCAATTTAGTCTACTAAGCTCTGCTCCTCTGTGTTCCAGTTTAATTCTTTAACTGATAAGAATTAACTGGGTAATCAGTTATAAGTTGTGGGCAAGTTTGGCATATTTGGGGCTGCTCAAGAATATGGCTCTCTCAATTTTTGTCTCTCCCATATCCTGTTGGCCCCTCATAAAGGCCAGAAAGAAAAGCTTTTTTCACTTACGTTGTTTTGTGAACTTTTGGAGTTCAGGTGAATCTGGTTTCCTGGGAACTTTGCTGGAGTCAGCCGTGAACCTCAAATTCAAACCCCATTATCATCTTGCCTACAAAACTCATTGCTCAGAACTTGACAAACCTTCTAGCCACTGCTTTGTCAGGAAAATATTACTTGGCCGGAATGAGATAAGCCTAGGGTCATGCTAAATTGCATTTTCATTCCAAATAAAACACAGTTGGTTTCTTCTCTTTGTCTTGCCTGCTCTTGCTTACATCAGATTGCCTCTCTCTCCTCTGTAAGGAGCCTGGTCAGCCCCCAGTTTCCTCTGCTCCTGCAGCTTGCTCCAGCACTGCTCTGATGGAGCTCAACAGGGCGTCTGTGCTACATGGCTCGTGTCAACCAATAAAGCACAAACTGAACTCCTTATCTAGTATCTAATGTATGAATGGTGTCAGAAACTGAATAAAATAGAGCTTTTCCTTTCATCCTTCAGAACCCTCTGCCATCCTGTGTACATGATTTTCAGAGACTTCAGCATTCACCAGTCGAGGAGTCAGCTGCTGTTTAACTTGAGCACCAAATGGGTGGGAAGATCGGGTAGATGGCAGGGTCAAAGGAAGTTGTGTGATGGAGACTCTCCAAAGCGGAGAGCACACTCCTTCCCACAGAGACCCCTCCCTCTCAGGGCCTGGGATTCATGGACTTGACTTCCCACCACACACACAGCCGTCTTCTTCTTAGGTGGGTTTCAGCTCTCTGCTTGCTATGATCCTTGCTAACTCCTGGCACCTTGGGCATGCCACCACATTACAAAAACCAGAGAGACGCAAAGCATCACACCACATGGAAAAGTTAAAAAGTTCAGCCTCCTACACTCTACTTGAATTTTAAAATAAGTAGAATGGGACATGGGTTCCCAGGCAAAAGCACTTAAAATAAAGTGAAGTGGATTTATATGGTTCTTTTTTTCCCCTGGACTTAATTAATGTTGTAAATAATGCCTCCTATCTTCTGCATAATGATTTGCTCTGTTATGCTATTAAAAAGTTCCGTTACGTCAGTTCACAGAGACAGTCATTTGCACAGCCTAGACATTAAATAGAACTTTGGTTAAAAGCCTACCCCAGGAAATGAGTGTGTGTGTGTGTGTGTGTGTGTGTGTGTGTGTGTGTGCGCGTGAGCATGCGTGCATGTGCATGCCTGATGCCTTGTGAGACTTTCTGGGGTATAAGATAAGCTAGCACGTGAGATGATGTTGAATATGCAAGTTATATGTTAATATGATTAAATGACTACTGGATTGCCCAACACAATCAATTGAAATATTCACCAACTTTGTGTTGAAATTGGAAGAAATTATTACCTTGAGGCTGCCAAACACATTTTGTAGCTTTGCATTTGCAATAATGCATGTCTCATTTAACATTTAAAAACATATTTTTGACTTTAATAAAGCAAGATGAGTCTACTAAGGAGATATTCGTTAGAATGGAAGGAAGATCCAACCAGCAGGGATGAACCACCCAGAGGTGAGGCACCTGGGCAGAGAGGTGCCTGCTTTCTCCTTCTCTCTCCTCTCCTTCCTTCTCTCCTCTTCTCTCCCTCCTTCCTTCTTTCCTTCTAGCCACACTCCATACTCTCAGTGGGGACTTGAGGCTAAGTTAAAAAAAAGTATCTATTACAGATCATTCACATTAATTTATCACTGAATTATTTGCCTTCACTCTCAAAATCCTACAAAATGATTTAGTCTTGTGAAGTGATTTACTTGTATTTTGAAAGTCTACGCCACACCTTCCAGATCACAGACATAAATGTGTCCTCTCTCTCACTGAACAAGCACAGCTAAAACAAATAAAATCAAAGATGCATATTCCTTCGCTGGGGCTCTGCAAAATGTAAGTGATGGGAGGAAGGCAGCCGTCATTCTGTTCTGGTCTATTATTGACAACAGCAGAAGTAAAAATTAGAAAACAAATCCCCTCTTAAATGAAATGGAGTCAGAGGCCCACCTCACTCAGAGGAAATACTAATTGGAGCTACCTTGCTAATGCTAGCGAGTCACAGGAAGGAAACATTAAGTTATTATTTTTAATAATGTTTACACGTATATCCAGCCATTTCCAGCCAGTGAAAGATGTCAGCCTTGGCCAAACGTGGCAGATCTACTTTTCACCAAAGATGCTCCTCGTCTTCCCCTTGATAGCAATCATTAATTTTATTTTTTAACTCGGTCTTCAAATGAAGACAGATGAGCTGGAGAGTTTTAAATGCAGGCTGCTTATGTTCAGAAAAATGGCTGTGAGATAGCAGATCACGGCATCTGAGCTGAGGCCAGTTACTGTTTGGGAAGAAAATAGAAACAAACGTAAGGTGCACAGCAAAACTGGCCTCAGAAGAGCTCCTAGTGAGAGGGGCCGTTGTGCGGGAGAAGCATGGGGGGCTGCTCTTTGGGTTGGGTCATTCCCTAATCGCTTTGGAGACTTAGATATATAATTATTGTTAATCACTCTTGATAATTTTAATGTTACATTTTAACATTTATTTCCTATTAACAACCTTCTTACATGCCAGAGATCAAAATGTCTCTTAGATAATCACATCACTGATATCCTTTGAAAACATTTTTCTCACTGTTAGAATTTCATCTAAGCTATATTTCTGGTCAAATATCAATTCAGTTCAGTTCAGTCGCTCAGTCGTGTCTGACTCTTTGAGACCCCATGAACTGCAGCACGCCAGGCCTCCCTGTCCATCACCAACTCCTGGAGTTCACTCAGACTCATGTCCATTGAGTCAGTGATGCCATCCAACCATCTCATCCTCTGTCGTCCCCTTCTCCTCCTGCTCTCAGTCTTTCCAAGCATCAGGGTCTTTTCAAATGAGTCAGCTCTTTGCATCAGGTGGCCAAAGTACTGGAGTTTCAGCTTCACCATCAGTCCTTCCAATGAACACCTAGGACTGATCTCCTTTAGGATGGACTGGTTGGATCTTCTTGCAGTCCAACACCACAGTTCAAAAGCATCAATTCTTCAGCACTCAGCTTTCTTCTTAGTCCAGCTCTCACATCCATACACGACTACTGGAAAAACCAAAGCCTTGACTAGATGGACCTTTGTTGACAAAGTAATGTCTCTGCTTTTTAATATGCTGTCTAGGTTGGTCATAACTTTCCTTCCAAGGAGTAAGTGTCTTTTAATTTCATGGCTGCAATCACCATCTGCAGTGATTTTGGAGCCCAAAAAGTAATGTCAGCCACTGTTTCCACTGTTTCCCCATCTATTTCCCATGAAGTGATGGGACCGGATGCCATGATCTTCGTTTTTGAATGTTGAGCTTTAGGCCAACTTTTTCACTCTCCTCTTTAACTTTTATCAAGAGGCTCTTTAGTTCTTCTTCACTTTCTGCCATAAGGGTGGTGTCATCTGCATATCTGAGGTTATTGATATTTCTCCCAGTAATCTTGATTCCAGCTTGTGCTTCATCCAGCCCAATGTTTCTCATGATGTATTCGGCATATAAGCTAAATAAGCAGGATGGCAATATACAGCCTTGATGTACTCCTTTTCCTATTTGGAACCAGTCTGTAGTGCCATGTCCAGTTCTAACTGTTGCTTCCTGACCCTCATACAGGTTTCTCAAGAGACAGGTCAGGTGGTCTGGTATTCCCATCTCTTTCAGAATTTTTCACAGTTTATTGTGATCCACACAGTCAAAGGCTTTTGCACAGTCAATAAAGCAGAAATAGATGTTTTTCTGGAACTCTCTTGCTTTTTTGATGATCCAGTGGATGTTGGCAATTTGATCTCTGGTTCCTCTGCCTTTTCTAAAACCAGCTTGAACATCTGGAATTTCATGGTTCATGTATTGCTGAAGCCTGGCTTGGAGAATTTAAAGCATTACTTGACTAGGGTGTGAGATGAGTGCAATTGTGCAGGAGTTCGAGCATCCTTTGGCATTTCCTTTCTTGGGATTGGAATGAAAACTGACCTTTTCCAGTCCTGTGGCCACTGCTGAGTTTTCCAAATTTGCTGGCATATTGAGTGCAGCACTTTCACAGCATCATCTTTTACGATTTGAAATAGCTCAACTGGGATTCCATCACCTCCACTAGCTTTGTTTGTAATGATGCTTCCTAAGGCCCACTTGACTTCAACTAGTCCTATTTAATGATTGCCACCATTTTAATTGTGAGATTCCCTGGTGGCTCAGACTGTAAAGAGTCTGCCTGCAAAGCAGGAGACCCAGGTTCAGTCCTTGGGTTGAGAAGAGCCACTGGAGAAGGAAATGGCAACCCACTCCAGTATGCTTGCCTGGAAAACCCCATGGACAGAGGAGCCTGGCAGGCTATAGTCCATGGGGTCCCAAAAAGTTGGACAAATCTGAGTTAATTCATTTTCCTCATTTTTCTTATTTTATTTTCAAGTCAAAGATGTTGACTTGACATCACCATAGGCTTCTCCAAGAAGATTTCCAGACACCTTTGTCTTAGAGGCTGAAAGGGGAACTTGTGTCTTGAATGTAGCAAATCATTTCACTCAGAGATAATCTGACTGAAATGCTTGTGATTCCATTTGGTGACTGACTTGGGGTAAGAAAAACTAAGAAGGGACAAAAGAGGTTGGATAATTATGATGGAAGCACTTCTATAATGTTGGAGTGTTATTGTTCAGTCACTCAGTCGTGTCCAACCCTTTGTGACCCCATGGAGTGCAGCATACCAGACTTCCCTGTCCTTCACTATCTCCTGAAGTTTGCTCAAACTCATGTCCACTGACTTGATGATGTCGTCCAATCATCTCATCCTCTGTTGTCCCCTTCTCCTCATGCCCTCAATCTTTCCCAGCATCAGGGTCTTTTCCAATGAGTCAGCTCTTTGCATCAGGTGGCAAAGTATTGGACTTTGGCTTCAGTTCTTCCAGCAAATATTCAGAATTGATTTCCTTTCGGATTGACTGGTTTGATTTCCTTGCTGTCCAAGGGACTCTCAACAGTCTTCTCAACAGTTTGAAAGTATCACTTCTTTGATATTCAACCTTCTTTATGGTCCAAGGCAATGAGAACACTGGTAAAAACTGTCAAAATCAATTTTTTTAAGAAGTCTGGAAATTAGCCAAAGGCTTCCAAATATCTGAGGAACATCTCTTCAAGAAAAACTCTGAGTCTTGGTAAAAATGAGAAGCATGAAGACATTTTTAGTGTGTGCTATCTGTTTAGTCATGTCTGACTCTTTGTGATCCCATGGAATGCAGCATGCCAGGCACCTCTGTCCTTCACAATGTCCTGGAGTTTGCTTGAATTCATGTCCATTGAGTTGGTGATGCTATCTGACCACAAAGCTAACCAAGCAGAGACTTTAGTAGCAGCACACAATAAAGAATACAGACTTTACAGGATTAAATCAGGGAAATTACTGAACAAAAATAATTACTATGATAAGCAACAAAAGTAACAAACCTTGGGAGAAGGGTAGAATCTGATATTCAGAGTTGCCACATAGATGATTTCTAAGTCCAGTTTTCAACATGAACAATTAAAGAGACATGCAAAGGAACAGAAGTTATGCTTCATAAAAATTAGAACATAAAGAAATGAAATAAGTAGCTAGAAAAGGAATAGAGAAAACAAATAATACCAAAACTTGGCTCTTAGAAAAACACAAAATTGACAATCTCACCAAGACAAAACTAAACTCACTGAGAGGAAAAACAAACAGAGAAGACTCAAATGATTAAGTCAGGGAAAAAAGGAGAGAGAGAGAGAGAGCTATCACTACTGACTTTACAGAAATAAACAAGATTATAAAGGTATAATTCAATCAACTCCAAGCCAACAAATTCCATAGCTTAGATGATGTGGAAAAATTCCTAGAAAGATGCAAAGATATATGAAAACTGACTCAAGAAGAAATGAAAAACCTGAATAGACCTATAATAAGTAAAAAATTGGGTTGGTAACTAAAAAACACCTTAGTGTAAAGTCCAGGCTCATAAGAATACAGACATAAAAATTCCTAAAAAATATTAGTAAGCCAAATTCAACTATATATATATTATAATATATATATATAGTACATTATGACTAAGAGGAATTTATTCCCAGAATGGGAGATTGGTTTAACATCTAAAAGTCAATCAGTGTAATACATCATATTGATGGACTAAAGAGTAAAACTACAGTATTATGTCAACAGACTTGGGAAATTTAAAAAAAAATTTGAAAAATTCCAACTCCCATTCATGAGAATAAACTGAAACAGACTGGAACAGTCAACTTGACAAAATATCTATGAACCCAAGGTAATGCTATAATGTGCTTTCTCCTTCAGATCACGAACAAGACAAGAATGCTTACTTTTGTAATATCTATGAAACATTTTACTGGAGAGTCTAATAGTTTATATAAGGAAATAAATAAAAGACATCCAGATTGAAAATAATAAGTAATACTGTCTCAAGTCACAGATGATAATACCTGGTATATAGGAAATATCAAGATACCTATTAAAAAACTATTAGAACTAATAAACACATTCAGTGAAGCTGTAGGATGTAAGATCAATTATATTTCTATACACTAGCAGTGAACAACCAAACAATGCAACTAAAAAGGAATTTACTTTGTAATAGAAACAAAAAGAGTAAAGCAGGAATAAATGTAGCAATTTGTTGAGAGACTTGTATGGAAAGGAACTGTTAGTTGCTCAGTCATGTCCAACTCTTTGTGGCTCCATGGACAATAGCCCACTGGGCTCTTCTGTCCATTGAATTCTCCAACCAAGAATACTGGAGTGGGTTGTCATGCCCTTTTCCAGAGGACTTTCCTGACCCAGGGATTGAACCCAGGTCTCCCACACTCCAGGCAGATTCCTTACCATCTGAGCTACCTGGGAAGCAACTGAAGAGGGAGCCTTCATCAACTTCCCACCCCCCGCCTCCAGTTGATGAGGTTCCCCTCTCCATGGGATTCTCCAGGTGAGAATATTGGAGTTGGTTGCCATTTCCTTCTCCAAGGGATCTTCTGAACCCAGAGATTGAACCTGCATCTTCTGTGGCTCCTGCATTGCAGACAGATTCTTAACTGCTGAGCGACGTGTATACTTAAAGCTATAAAGGATTATTGAAAGGAATTAAAGTATGTATAAATAAATGCAATGAATAGGAAAACGGCTGGATTTGGCAATAATTCTCAAATAGATCTACAGACTCAATATGGCCCCTATAAAAATGCCAGCGGCCTTCTGGCAGAAATTGGCAAGCTAATGCTAAAATTCATATGGAAATACAAGGGACCCAGAATAGCCAAAACATTCTTGAAAAAGAATAAAATTGAAGATATCATATGTTTCAATTTCAAACTTATAACAAAACTATAGTATCTATAGATAAATGTATAATAGAATGGAAAGTCAAGAAATAAACCTTTACAAGGTAGATCAAGATGAAAGAGTAAGACAATGTGGAGATTACCTCCCCCTACAAACACATCAGAAAGCATCTACATGTGATATAAGTCTCATGGAAAACTAAATAGAAACTGGCAGAAGGACTCCTATACAGCTAAGACTGTGAGAAAGATATGCACATAATTGGGTAGCAAGAGAAGAAAAGCACTGGGTCAGGACCTCTGTTCCTGGGAGGCTACTAAGAGGGAAAAGGAGATTGCGTGGGTGGACACCCACCCTGGGAGTGAGGAGACTGAGCCATAGACTAGTCATCCCAGCCCTGGAGTCCTGTGCACAGGAGACAAGCCCATTTGGCTCTTAGAAGAAATGCTGGGGCAGACAGAAAGGCTGGAGAAGCCTAGGCTTCACTCCTGAGAAGTGTGTGGGTGATGGCTTGCTCCCAGTCAGGGAGAGGTCATTTGCTCTAGTGGTTGCTACTTTGCCATGCTCCAGTCTGAGTTGAGTAAACACCCTGGCCCACATGCCATAACTTGGCACTGATCTATAATGGGCAGGACCTGTGAGATGTCTCTATCAAAAAATGCAGAGGTGATCTGGGGACCTGAGGCAATAGCCCAGGTTCGGTGGTGGTTGCCATTTTGGCATTTACTCAAGCAGTGCTCCAGAAGCCGGCCAGATTTCTGACAGCAGGACAAATACCTGAATTTCCACGAAAGCCTTGCCATGTGCTAACTCAACACTACAGCTTAGAACTAGATCTGGGGTGACCACAATAGGGCTAAAGATGTAACTGTGGGCTACAGATTCCTATAGAGGCAAGGCATCAGATCTCTGTAGGTATACACACCCTGCTTGTTTCAGCATACCCTTCCTTTGGGGCAAACAGCCCAGCACAGGAAGAAGGAAAATCAACACTTAAAAGGAACAAAGCCAGCTGGGGTTTAACCCTCTGGACTTCAGCTCCAGAAACTTGGGAACCACCTCCACCCTCAATAGGGTGGTGACAGTCACTGAGTAGAAAGGAAGTCATATCTCACATCCTGCACAGCTCTAGCTTCTTTATCAACAGCTACCACCCACCAGGGTGATGGCTGCCACCATACCCTGAGCAAAGATATGACTGATGTCCACAGAAAATCTAGCTCTCCCACCAAAAGCTCGGGGCTTACCCAGTCTTCATAGGGATACTCCTACATAAGAACACCCCTTCAATACCACAATAGGTAACTTTTATTTTATTAGAGACAAAGAAAGTTAAATAAAATGAAAAAGCAGTAAAACTACCTTCAATTTAAAGAGCAAGAGAAATACCCTGAAAAAACAAAGAAATAGATATAAACCATCTACCAGACAAAGAATTCAAAATATTGATAATAAAAATGCTAACTGAATTAGGGAAAAGAGTTTTTCTAAATATAGATAATTTTAACAAATACTAGAAAATATAAAGACAACATATTCAAAAATAGATAATTCAATATCTAAGATCTTTAAGATGACAGACTAGAAGGGTGTGAGCTCATCTTTTCCTGCAAGAACACCCAAATCACAACTAGTTGCTGAACAACCATCAACAGGAGAATGTTGGATTCCGCCAATAAAAGATACTCCACATCCAAGGGCAAAGGAGAAGCCCCAGCAAGATGGTAAGAGAAGGGCAATCTCATTTAAAATAAAATCTCAGACCCACCAGAGATGCTCAGAGGGATCAAACAAAACCTTGTGCTCACCAGGACCCAGGGAAAGGAGCAGTGACCTCCACAAGAGACAGAACCAGACCTGCCTTTGAGTGTTTGGGTGTCTCCAGCAGAGGCATGGGTCAGCAGTGACCTGCTGTGGAGACAGGGGCTCTGGCTGAAGCAGACCAGGGAGGTGTGGCATGTAGCCTAAGTCCTCTTGGAGGAGGTTGCCATTAGATCCACTATAGAGCTGCTGAGCAGAAAACCTACAAACTGGAGAATAGTTATACCAAAGATGTTCTTGCACTGTTGTGAAATTTTTATGGACCACAACAGACTCTCCAACTTGGGGCTCTGGCAAAGGGACTGAGAAACCCTAGGGAATGTGACTTTGAAGGCCAGTAGGACTGAATTACAGAACGTCCACAGGAAAACAGACTCTTGGAGTGCATAAGAAAACATTGTGTGCTCCAGGACCCAAAAGAAAGGAGCAGTGACCCCACAAGAGACTGAGCCAGACTTGCCTGTGAGTGTCTGGGAGTCTCCAGCAGAGATGTGGGTCCACAGTGGCCTGCTTCGGGGTCAGGGGCACTGACTACAACAGTCCTGGGAGCTGTGGCATGCTGGCACAAGTCCTTTTGAAGGAGGCCACCATTACTACCAATACCTCTACCATAGTTTGGCCTAGGCCTGTAGGGAGGATGGGAAGGAACACAGCCCCACCCATCAGCAGAAAACTGGATTAAAGATTTACTGAGCATGGCCCTGCCATCAGAACAAGACCCAGTTTTCCCCAGAGTCAGTCCCTCCCATCAGGAGACTTCCACAAGCTTCCTATCCTCATCGATCAGAGGGCAGACAGAATGAAAACCACAATCACAGAAAACTAACCAAACTGATCACATAGATCACAGCCTTGTCTAATTCAGTGAAACTATGAGCCATGCCACATTGGGCCACCCAAGACAGAGGGATCATGGTGGAGAGTTCTGACAGAATGTTGTCCACTGGAGAAGGGAATGGCAAGCCACTTCAGTATTCTTGCCTTGAGAACCCCATGAATAATATGAAAAGGCAAAAGATATGACACTGCAAGATGAACTCCCCAGGTCAACAGGCGCCCAATATGCTACTGGAGAATCATGGAGAAATGACTCCAAAAGGAATGAAGAGGCTGAGCCAAAGTGAAAACAATATTCAGTTGTGGATGTGTCTGGTGGTGAAAGTAAAGTCCAATGCTGTAAAGAACAATTATTGCATAGGAACCTAGAATGTTAGGCCCATGAATCAAGGTCTATGAATCAAGTCAAACAGGAGATGGCAAGGTTGAACATTGATATTTTAGGAATCAGTGAACTAAAATGGACAGGAATGAGGTAATTTAATTCAGATGATCATTACATCTACTACTGTGGGCAAGAATCCCTTAGAAGAAATGAAATAGCCCTCAGAGTCAACAAAAGAGTTCAAAATGCAATACTTTGGTGCAGTCTCTAAAATGACAGGATGATCTCTGTTCATTTCCAAGGCAAACTATTCAGTATCACGGTAATCCAAGTTTGTGCTCCAGCCACTAATGCCAAAGAAGCTGAAGCTGAACAGTTCTACGAAGACCTATAAAACCGTCTAGAACTAACACCATTAAAAAGAAAATAAAAAGCAGAGACATCACTTTGTCAACAAAAGTTCAAATAGTCAAAGCTGTGGTTTTTCTGGTAGTCATGTACGGAGGTGAGAGTTGTACTATAAAAAAGGCTGAGGGCTGAAGAATTAAAGCTTTTAAACCATGGTGCTGGAGAAGACTCTTGAGAGTCCCTTGCACTGCAAGGAGATCAAACCAGTCAATCCTAAAGGAAATCAACCCTGAATATTCACTGGAGAGATTGATACTGAAGCTGAAGTTCCAATATTTTGGCCACCTGATGTGAAGAGCCAACTCATTACAAAAGACCCCGATGTTGGGAAAGATAGAAGGTAGGAGAAGGGAATGACAGAGAGTGAGATGGTTGGTTGGCATCACCGACTCAATGGACATGAGTGTGAGTAAGCTCCAGGAGATGGTGAAGGACAGGACAGCCTGGCATGCTGCAGCCCATTGTGTTGCAAAAAGTCTGACATGACTGAGTGACTGAACAACAACAAGATTAAAAAACACTCTATAAACAATGAATAGTAGACTAAATGACACATAAGTAATCTAGAAGACAGAACAAAGGGAATTGCCCAATCAGAACAGCAGGCAGAAAGACAAACGTAAAAATAGAAAAAGAGTGCAACATATGGGACCTCTAGGTTACCATCAAGTGTGCAAGAACTCATATTATAAAAGTGCCAGAAAAAGAGAGAAAGAAGAGTATAAAAATGCAGTTGAAAAAATTATGCTTGAAAACTTCCCAGACCTAAAGATGGAAACAGATAGATACCAAGTACAGGATCACAAACAAGATAACCCCTTCAGATATTCACACACATTAAGACATAGCATAATTAAAATGGTCAAAGTTAAAGATAGAAAATTCTAAAGGTAGCAAGAGGAAATCAAAGAGTTATCTATCAGGTAATCATTTCTATAAGGCTATCAACTGATTGTGCTGCAGAAACTTTATAAGCCAGAAGGGAGTGACATAATATATTAAAGGAAAAACCTGCAACCTAGGATGCTCCACATAGCAAGATTATCATTTACAGTAGACGTGATAAAGCACTTGCCAGACAAGCAAAAACTGAAATAATTCAGCAGTAATAAACTTATCCTAAAGTAAATGCCAAAAGGTCTTCTCTAAATAGAAAACAAGACTATATGGAAAAGGAAAATCCCAATAGGAAACACAAATGCAGGGTAAGGATTGAAGGTCATAAATATATCAGTAGGTAAATGTAAAGAAAAAAAAATCTGTACAAAGAACTATAACTACAATACACAGAAAAAGGATAAGCATGAAGGTTTAAAATATGACAAAAACCTCAAAATTTGGAGGAGGAGAATAAAAAAAGTAGAGCTTTTAGAATGTATTTGAACTTAAATGACTATTAGTTTAAATCAAGTAGATATAACTATCAGTCATCATATATGAATCCCATGGTAACCACAAATCAAAAACTCAGATACACAAAAACCGAAAAGAAAGGAAACCAAGCATACTGCAAAAGAAAAATCATCAGACCTCAATGGGACCAAAAAAAAAAAAAGAGGAGAGAGAGAGAGAATATACAGAGAAGAACAACTAGAAACCAAGTTGTAAAATGGCAATAAGGACATCCCTACCAGTAGTTACTATAAGTGCCATACTATAAGTGCCAATGGACTAAATGCTCTGATCAAAAGACATAGGGTGGCTGATTGGATAAATGAATGAATACTCTTTTATATGTTGTATACAAGAGATTGACCTCAGGACTAAAGACACACACAGACTAAAAGTAAGAGGATGGAAAAAGATATCATGCAAATGGAAATGATAAAATAGTCAAGGTAGCATCATTTGTATCAGACAAAGTGGACTTTAAAACAAAAACTGTAACATCAGACAAAGAAGAGCATTATATAACGACACAGGGATCAATAGAAGAAGAGGATAATAGACTAATTAATATATGACAGAGGATGAGATGGTTGGATGGCATCACCAACTCAATGGACATGAGTTTGGGTAAACTCTGGGAGGTGGTAATGTAGAGGAGGCCTGGTGTGCCGCAGTCCATGGGGTCGTAAAGAGTTGGGCATGCAAAGAGTGACTGAACTGAATTGATATATATGCGTCCAATAAAAAGTACCTAAATATATAAAGTAAATATTAATAGACATAAAGGAAGAAATTGATAATAATACAATAAGAGCAGGAGACCTTTGTACCCCATTGACATCAATGGACAGATCATCCAGACAGGAAATCAATAAGGCAACAGTGGTGTTAAATGACATAACAGACCAGTTAGACTTAATTGATATCTACAGAATCTTCCATCCAAAAACAACAGAATACACATATTTTCAAGTGTACATGGAATATTCTCCGGGATAGAACACCTACTGGGTCATAAAGCAAGCCTTAAAAATTTAAAAGATTAGAAGTTATACTGAGCATTTTTCTTCTGACCACCACAGTGTGAAACTAAAAAGCAACCACAAAAATAAAATGGGAAAAAATGCACACATGGAAACCAAACAGCGTTCTACTGAAAAAACAATGAGTCAATGATAAAATCAAAGAGAAAATCAGAAAATATCTGAAGACAAATGAAAATGGAGACACAACTTTCCAAAATCTATGGGATGCAACAAAGCAGTTCTGAGAGAGGTTATAGCAATTCAGGTTTTCTCAAGAAATAAGCATAAATCAAAAATTAACAACTCAATCTACCATTCAAAGAGGTAGAAAAAGAACAAACAAATTTAGGTCAGCAGAGGGAAGGAACTAATATATACCAGAGAGGAAATGAACAAAATAGAGATTTAAATAGATTTAAATAGAAATAGAATAGAGAAGACCAGTGAAATTAAGGGCTTATTTTTGAAAAGATACAAAATTGATAAACCTTGACCTTGGCGGACTTTATTTTTTGGGCTCCAAAATCACTGCCGATGGTGATTGCAGCCATGAAATTAAAAGATGCTTATTCCTTGGAAGGAAAGTTATGACCAACCTAGACAGCATATTATAAAGCAGAGACATTACTTTGCCAACAAAGGTCTGTCTAGTCAAGGCCATGATTTTTTTAAGTAGTCATGTATGTATGTGAGAGTTGGACTGTGAAGAAAGCTGAGCACCGAAGAATTGATGCTTTTGAACTGTGGTGTTGGAGAAGACTCTTGAGAGTCCCTTGGACTGCAAGAAGATCCAACCAGTCCATCTGAAAGGAGATCAGTCCTGGGTATTCATTGGAAGGACTGATGTTGAAGCTGAAACTCCACTCTTTGGCTGCCTGCTGCGAAGAGCTGACTCGTTTGAAAAGACCCTGATGCTGGGAAAGATTGAGGGCAGGAGGAGAAGTGGACGACAGAGGATGAGATGGTTGGATGGCATCACTGACTCAATGGATATGAGTTTGGGTAAACTCTAGGAGGTGGTGATGGACAGGGAGGCCTAGTGTGCTGCAGTCCATGGGGTCACAAAGAGTCGAACTCAACTGAGTGACTGAACTGAACTGATCCTTCTCAAACCATTCTGGAAAACCTTGAAGATGGAACATTCCAAAATTCATTCTACAAGGCCAATGATAGCAAAGCCAGACAAAGACACTACAAAAAAAAGAGAAAAAAAAGAAAGAAAATTATAGGCCATTATCTTTGATGAACATGAATGCAAATACTTTCAACAAAATATTAGCAAACTGAACCCAATAACAAAAAGCCATGATCAAGTTGGATTTAGTCCAGAGTCACAATAATGGTTCAACATTCACAAATCAAAGGATAAAAATCACATGATCATCTCAATAAATGCTGAAAAAGCATTTTGCAAAATGAAACATCCATTCCTTATAAAAACTCTCATCAAAGTAAATGTGGTGGAAATATAAATCAGCATAATAAAGGCCATTTACAAATACAACAGCTAACATAATACTGAAAGATGAAAAACTGAAAGCCTTCCTGCTAAATTCAGGAGCAAGATAAGCCCACTTTCACCACTTCTTTTTAACATAGTTAGGATATCCGGATATCTTAGCCATAACAATCAGACAAGAAAAAGAAATAAACTGTATCCAAACTGGAAGGGAAAAGGCAAAACTGTTTGCAGATAATCTGATACTTTATATAGAAAAGGTTATTATAAACAGTACTGCAATGAACATTGGGGTACACGTGTCTCTTTCAATTCTGGTTTCCTCAGTGTGTATGCCCAGCAGGGGATTGCTGGGTCATAAGGCAGTTCTATTTGCAATTTTTAAGGAATCTCCACACTGTTTTCCATAGTGGCTGTACTAGTTTGCATTCCCACCAGCAGTATAAAAGGGTTCCCTTTTCTCCACATCCTCTCCAGCATTTATTGCTTGTAGACTTTTGGATCGCAGCCATTCTGACTGCTGTGAAATGGCCAGGACATGGAAACAACCTAGATGTCCATCAGCAGATGAATGGATAAGAAAGCTGTGGTACATATACACAATGGAGTATTACTCAGCCCTTAAAAAGAATAAATTTGACTCAGTTCTAATGAGATGGATGAAACTGGAGCCGATTATACAGAGTGAAGTAAGCCAGAAAGAAAAACACCAATACAGTATACTGACACATATATATGGAATTTAGAAAGATAGTAATGATGACCCTCTATGTGAGATAACAAAAGAGACACAGAGGTATAGAACAGACTTTTGCACTCTGAGGGAGAGGGAGAGGGTGGGATGATTTGGGAGAATGGCATTGAAACATGTATACTATCATATAAGAAATGAAGCGCCAGTCTATGTTCAATACAGGATACAGGATGCTTGGGGCTGGTGCACAGGATGATCCAGGGAGATGATATGGGGTGGGAGGTGGGAGGGGGCTTCGGCATTGGGAGATCGTGTACACCTGTGGCTGATTCATGTCAATGTATGGCAAAACAAATACAGTACTGTAATGTAGAATAAAGTATTAAAAAAAAAAAAAAAGGTTAAAAGTCTCCAGTCAACAAATAATAAAATTAATAAATAAACTCAGCAAGATTAATATAGAGATATCTGTTGCATTTCTATACACTAATAAATACCATAAAGAGAAAGTAAAGATATACCATTTAAAATTGCATCAAAAAGGATAAAATACCTAGGATTAAACTTAGCAAAGGAGGTAAAAAACTATACTCTGAAAACTATAAAACATTAATAAAAGAAATTGTAGATGATACATAGAAATGGTAAGATAACTTGTGCACTTGGATTTGAAGAATTAATATTGGTAAAATGGCCATATAAACCATAGCAATCTACAGATTTAATGCAGTCTCTATCAAAATACCATGACATTTTTATAGAACTAAATCAAATAATCCTAAAATTTATATAAAGCTGGAAATGACTCCAAAATGCCAAAGAACTGTTGAGAAAAAGAATAAAGCTGGAGGTATAACCCACCCAGACTTCAGACTATACTATAAAGTGATAGTAATCAAAGCAGCATGGTATTGGCACAAAGTCAGAAACACAGGTCAGAACAGAGTCCAAAAAGAAGCTCACCAATCAATGGTCAATCTACAACAAAGGAGGAAAGAATATGCAATGAATAATGGACAGTTTCTTCAACAAGTGGTTCAAGGGAACCTAGACAGTTACACATAAAGCAGTAAGGTTTGAACACTCCCTCACAGTGCCTGCAGAAGAAGCCCAAAATGATTTAGAGACCTAAATATAAGAACAGAAACCATTAAACTCCCAGAAGAGAATATAGGCAGAACACTCTTTGGCATAAACTGTAGAAATATTTTTTTGAGAATTCTCCCAAGGCAAAAGAAATGAATGCAAAAACCAAACAGTAGAATTTAAGGAAACTTAAAAGCTTTTGCACAGCAAATGTAAACATCAACAAAATGAAAAGGCAATCTACTAACTCAAAGGAAGAAAATAGTTTAAATTATATGACCAACAAGGAGTTAATATCCAAAATATACGAATAGGTCATATCACTGAGTGATAAAAAACCAAGCAACCAAATAAAAAAAAATGGACAGATGATCCGAATAGACATTTTTCCAAAGAAGAGATACAGATGGCTAACAGGCACATGAAAACATGCTCAACATCAGCGATTATTAGATGAATGCAAATCAAAACAACAAAGAGATATCACCTCACACCTGTGAAGGTAAATCTCCTACACTGTTGGTGGGAATATAAATTGGCACAGGCACTGTGGAAAACATTATGGAGGTTCCTTAAAAAACTAAAAATAGATCTACCATATGACCCAGCAATTCCACTCCTGGATATATACCTGGAAAAATATAAATGCTAATTTGAAAAGATATACACACCCCAATGTTCCAGGGTGGCTCAGACAGTAAAGAATCTGCCTGCAATGCAGGAGACCTAGGGTCAGAAAGATCCCCTGGAGAAGGAAATGGCAACCCATGCCAGTATTCTTGCCTGGAAAATTCCATTGACAGAGGAGGCAGGTGGGCTACAGTCTAGGGGTCACAAAGAGTCAGACACGACTGAGTGACTAACTCTATATGTTCACAGAAGCAATATTTACAATAGCTAAGATACGGAAGCAACCTAAGTGTCTGTCAACAGAAGTGGTATATATAAATACTATACAATGAAATATAACTCAGCCAAAAAACCCCAAATGAAATACTGCCATTTGCAGCAACATGAGTGGACCTAGAGAATATTACAAATAGTGAAACAAACCAAATGCAATTATATCATTTACATGTGGAATCTAAAAAAATAATGCACCTAAATGTATGTGCAAAACAGAAACAGACTTACAAACACAGAAAATGAATTGTGGTTGTTCAAATGGAGAGGGAAATGGAGAGGGACAAGTTAGGGGCATTGAATCAACAGATACAAACTACTGTATAAGAAATACATAAGCAACAAAGATGTATTGTATAGCACAGGAAGTTACAGCCATTATCTTATAATGACTTGTAATAGAGTGTTTCCAGGGATAGATTTTATTTTCTTGGGCTCCAAAATCACTGTGGATGGTGACTGCAGCCACAAAATTAAAAGATGTTTACTCTTTGAAAGAAAAGGTATGAAAAACCTAGACAGTGTATTAAAAAGCAGAGACATCACTTGGCCAACAAAGATTCATATAGTCAAAGCTATGTTTTTTCCAGTAGTCACGTATGGATGTGAGAGCTAGATCATAAACAAGGCTGAGTGATGAAAAACTGATGACTTCAAACAGTGGTACTTGTGGAAGACTCTTGAGTGTCCCCTGGATAGCAAGGAGATCAATTCTAAAGGAAATAAATCCTCAGAAGTCACTGGAAGGACAGAGGCTGAAGCTAAAGCTCCAATAGTTTGGCCACTTGATGGGAAGAACCAGCCCACTGGAAAAGACCCTGATGCTGGGAAAGACTAAGGGCAGGAAGAGAAGGGGGCAACAGAGAATGAGATGGTTGGATGGCATCACTGACTCGAAGAGCATGAGTTTAAGCAAACTCTGGGAGACAGTGAATAACAGGCAAGCTTGGGGACACTACTTAGTGACTGAACAAAACAATAACGGAGTGTAATCTGCAAAACACTGAATCACTGTGGTGTACATGCCAAACTAACATAATATAAATTAATTATACTTCAATAGAAAAAGAAGCCCTTATGTTTATGATTTATAGTCAACTGATTCTTCACAAAGGTGCCAACACAATGCACCATGTGTATTTGTGTTCAGTTGCTCAGTCTCAGTAATATCTGACTTTTAGTGATGTCATGGGTGGTAGCCCTCCTGACTCCTCTGTCCATGAAATTTTCCAGGTAAAAATACTGGAGTTGGTTGGCATTTCCTTTTCCAGGAGATCTTCCCAACCCAGGGATTTAACCCATATTTCCTGCATTGGCAGGTGGATTCTTTACAAAAATTTAATTCAAAATTGATTGTAGTTATAAATGTAAGAGTTAAAATTTTAAAACTTTCAGAAGAAAATAGGAATAACTTTTATGACCTTGAGTTAGGCAATGGATTCTTAGATATGGCACCAAAAGCAGAGGCAACAAAAATTTAAAAAGTTGATAAATTAGACTTCATCTAAATTAAAAACCTCAAAGGATACTATCAAGAAACTAAAAAGGCATCTCACAGAATGGGAGAAATTATTTGCAAATCACATATCTTGTAAGGATTTTATGTACAAAATATATGAGTACTCAAAACTTTATAATAAAAAGATAAATAACCCAATGAAAATGGACAAAATATTAAAACAGACATTTCTCCAGAAAGATATACAAATGGCAAATAGCTCAAGAAAAACTGCTCAGCATCTTTACTCATTAAGAAAATGCAAATCAACCCCAAATGTGGTACCACTTTCCACCCGTTAGAATGGCTAAAATTAGAGCCTGACAACTTTGAGTGCTTGTAAGACTGTAGGGAAACAAAAGGGCTTGTGCTTGTGGTAAAGAACACACCTGTCACTGCAGGAGACATAAGAAACTCGGGTGTTATCCTCGGGTCAGGAAGATCCCCTGGAGGAGGGCATGGCACCCTACTCTAGTATTCTTGCCTGGAGAATCCCCATGGACAGGGGAGCCTGGCAGGCTACCGTCCATAGAGGCACAAAGGGTTGGACACGACTGTAGGGACTTAGCATGCATGCATGCCCAGGGAAACAGAAATCTGATATATTACTGATGGATTGTAAAATGGTGCAGGGCACTTTGCAAAACAGTTTGGCAGTTCATCAAAAATATAGACAGAGTTACCATGTGACTTGGCAATTCTACCCTTTGGTATATATATTGGTGAGTGCAGTAACTTCAAATTAAGCACTAGCATATGGATCCGACACTGGCTGGAAACAGAGGGCTGATGACTGCGATTCCTGGAACACCACGCTGTCACCTCACCGTCAACAATCAGAGGAAGTTCACATAACCTGTAAACCTTTCCGAAAATTTTGCCTATAAAAATTGTTCCCCCAAACTGTCAGGGAGTTCAGGATTTTATAGAGCATGAGCTGCCCAGTTTTTCCTGCTTGGCCCTGTAGTACACCTTTCTCTGCTCTGAACTCTGACTTTTCAATTTGCTTGGCTTCAGTGTGTCAGGCACACAAACTTCAGTTCAATAGTGCTATTTCTAGAGAGGCTAGCAAAACCAGCTTTGCAGGAACTATCCGAAGGTGAATTCTAGAAATCATTCTACAATGGTAAATTTCTGAAATCAGCAATGAGATTCTCAAGGGTACTACCATGAAATACAACTCTTGTATAATGTTTTTTTATTTTTTTTTCAATGCTTATTAATACTTTTTCAGATAATATGAGGAGCTGGCAAAGTAGATGAGAACAAATGCAATTTAAAAACCATCCTCAAATTTTAATTCTCTTTGAGTGTTTCTTTTCTTTTGTTGTTTTGTATTTCCCTTCCTTCATTATTGGTCTTGATATTTTGCAGGAAAGAGCTTCGGTAAGGACTGTGGCTAGTCTTTCTATGCTGCTGGGTTATGTCTGCCTATGGCCGCCAGCAAGATGCCCCACTATTGTTCAGACTTACCATCCTGGGCTTTCCTACCCTCTGATATTTTGTTAAGAGTGAAGGGAGAGTTCCTGAGTCTGCTTGGTTATTTCCATCAGGGGCCTTTCTTCCCAAGTGTCTCACCTCAAACCTTGTTCTCATTTCCTCTCCCTGCTTTTTCTTTCCCCATTATCTTTTTCTATAGATGATAGAGATAGAAGGGACAGGAGGCAAGCACCCTTTTCTGAATGTAGGAAGCACAGTTTTATCAAGCATATAGAGAAGAATTTTTAAATTAAAAGCAGGCATGCAGTGGGGTGGCTGAGAAAAAAGTAGTGTCTAAAGTGAAGGGCAGATAAATTCTGTCCCTATTAACACTGCCATTGGTAGTAATTTAATAATTTCTATAGTAAATTCCTTACATTTTTCAGGTATAGAAATGATTGAAACAGAACAGCAAAACTTGGTGTAAAAAGGGACTTCAGTGGTTAAACAGGTTGAGTTTTCTGGCAGCTCCAAAAACAGGTGAGAAATATGACCCTGGAGTGCAGCAAATCTAATCTTTGAGCAGGTTTATTGTTTATCAGGCTTTTGTCTAAGGAGGGTTCATTATATATAACATTGAGATACAGTTTAGTAGAGCAGATTTATTCAACAGGTTTATTCTTTTACCAGGTCTCATAGTATTTCACCACTTGGTATGTTGGGTCTTATTCATCAAAACAGTTTATGACTTAATCAGTTATGAATTTTAAAAAGTTTTACTAATAATGCAGGATGTGTTAAAATTTATAGTTAGTGCATTTATTCTATTAGGAGTTTTATTTTTGAGCTAAGACACACTGGAGATGTAACACAAGCAAACTGCATGGTTTATTTGTAACAAACAGCATGGCCTCTGCAGGGCCTCCAGCTATGAATGTTGGATTTTATGCTCCATCTTACTGTGGCCTGAGGTACTCTTAAGGTTTTCCATGAGCTGGGTCATCAGTTGGGCCTAAAACTTGGTTTAAAATATCTGTGGTTCCTTTTCCTCGTAGTATAGTAGGGCTCACTTCACCCTGGTGGAGGCACCATGAGAGGCAGGCCCACCCAATCATGTTGTTGCATGAGTGTTTAGAACAATCATTTCTTAAAGTAGAGGAGGCCAGAATGGCTACTGTTTTCTGAGGTCAGTATCAGTAATTTGCCTTAATGGTCATCTCCAGTGGAAAGATGGAGTCAGGTGAAACCTTTAACTGGGCCAAGAAGCATTTTGTAGATGGGAGCCTCTACCAGTTTAGGGTTAATTGCGGATGTTTCATCATAGTGAGGTAGTTAAGCCCTTGTGCATAAGCCCAGCAGCCTGACAACTTCTGCAGTTCTGACCTGCCCAGGTATCCTTTATGATTTATTTGTGGCATTTGCCCCTGTTCTGGATCATCATAGCACATTTTCTCTACTGTCAGTATTACATCACTAAAAATCACCTCCCCATAGTCTCTGTTGAGCAGACAAGTAAGTGAGTGCACTCCTAGCAGATCTCCAACTGTTTCAATAGCTGGGGTGGAATTTGCTGACAGTGGGACAAAATCTTGCTAGAAGTGACTTTAGTCACTGATTCCAAAATGGGATAGCTCTATTCTTACTGTTCCCAGGGAACTCACCTCTGCAGGGAGAGACACTGCTTTCAAGAGGCAAGGTTAACCATTGGCTTTCTGATCCTGCTTCAGCATAGAATCACCCATTCCTTGAGAGCACAAACAGACACGTGGCCAATGGCTGGTTAAAATGTATTATGCTGGCTCAGCATCTCAAAGTCTTGTATTCACCACATATATCCTTTAATTGTTGGCCTTGGGACCACCCTTTGTGACCATTCTCTGTTTGATTTGTATTTACTTTCCACAAGAAGAGAGATCTTGATGGTGTTATTTCCACCATTGCCTCCCATGGGTGTTGCTTCCCGAGCCTGTCTGTGTTTGGTACTTAGATCTCTGCAGTGTCCCTTGTCTTTTGAGCCCAGCTGTGAGGGCTGAGACTGGCTCCACCCACAACTGCACCTGGGTAGCAACAGGGCAAGATACTGTTTGGATCTGTTTGCTGAGGTCCGCTCCAGAGGTCCGCTCTTCCTACCTTCTGGACATTTCCCACGCTGAAGTCAGCAAACATTTTAAAAATGAATATCTGATCATGTCACTGTTCTCTTAAACCTGGTAATGGCTTCCCATTTCCCTTAGGACAAAACTGAAATCTTTACCCTGACCAGTTTAAGTCTTCTTCATGTTGTCCCAGCCCAGCCCTCCAGCTTCATTTCCAGCCACTCTCCCACCCCTTCCATTGTTCTGCAGCTCTGCCTTTGAGCTCCTTCTCAGCTCTAGGTTTCTGAACGTTGGCAGTTGCCAGTCTCACAGTTTTTCACCTAGCTCATTCCCATTTCCTCAGGGAAGTTCTCATAGACTAGATGCCACAGTCACACCCCAGCGCTGAAGCCTTGCTTTTTCTTCATGTCCTTGTCAAAAATCCACTTGGATATTGACCAAATAATCAGACCACACAGGCAAAAAAAAAGTTTTCTTAACAAGGATACGAATCCCATGACAACTGTAATGTCTTATTCACATCAGTGTCTCCAGGGCTGGTTCAGTGAGGTTCAACAAATATTTCTCTACTGAGTGAATGAATGAATGTTTCTTGTCTTCTTCCATAAATTTTAAGATGAATCTGTGCTGGCATTACGTCTTAATATTCTTATCTCTTCCCAGGGCGTTGCCCAGGGGTTTCTGGCTAACTGACTGGTCAAATTTAGAACCTTGATCTCATTAGTCTTATCCCCATTCACCTCCCAGTCCTTCGAGAAGTACTTCAAGTGATAGAACGCTTGCTGCCAGTGCTGGTTCTGAGGTGTCTTGAGAAAGTCTTAGAAGGGTAACACTTCCTTTGCTGTTTATTGGGCATACAGAGTTCTACCTAGTAGGGTTGTGGCAATCATATTTGGTTCCCTAACCAACAGTTATTTCCCACTTCCTTCCTGCTGGCAGGGGCTTCGTTTGTTTCTACACCCAGCCCTTCATGTGCTCATGTTACGAGTTTTTAACAGAATGAATTTATCCTGGCTTCAGAGAAAAATCCCAGTTGGTAAATTCACAGTTCTCACTATGTGGTCTGTAAAACCCCGGAGGTCTCATAGACCCTGTGAGGGAGTCCTTAAGGGCAAAACTATTTTCATGAGAATACTAAGACATTGTTCGCTTTTTTCCATGCTGATATTTGTTCTGATGGTCAAAAAAAAGAAAAAAAAAAAAAAAGAAATGAGTAACATGGTGGGTGCCTTAGCAAAAATTAAGGCAGTGGCAACCCATTGTACTAATAGACATTGTGTACTGCACTGCCAACTATTCACAGTAAAGGAAAGGAGGGAAGGAAGAAAGGAAGATGGGAGGAAGGGAGCAAAGAGGGAAGGAAGGAAGGGAAAGAGGGAAGGAAGGATGGAGGGAAGAAAGAAATGAAGAAATTAATTTTATTTGAAAATATCCTTGATGAGGCTGTAACAATTATATTTTCTTTTAAATTAAATCTCACCTTTTAAGTATATGCCATTTAGTTATTCTGACTGAAGAAATGGAATGCTTGCATCAGGTACTCCTGTTGCTGACCAAAGTACAATAAACATGAACAAAAATAGGAAATACCCTTGGGACACAATTTGATTTGTGAGCTGAATTAGCTGTTTTGTACTTTTTTTTTCATGGAATATCATTTTCACTTTATGAAAGATCTGACCAACTATGGCTCTTCTGACTTGGGTATTTAACAGGTATTTTCTCAAAAATGAACAATGGGAAACAACTAACAGTATTTGTTGCCAAAGGTGAAGTGTAAACTTTCAAGCAAAAATTATAAGTTTTAGGAAATTGTATTTGTCATTATGAGTTTGACAGCTTCCCAGTATTTTAAGAATTATCTAATGAGATCAGTGGAGATATTAAGGAATATACATTTCCAATTTTGTGTAATAACGAAACTGCACACTCTTATAGGACTTGAACCCAGCCAGAACCCAGACTGGGACTTGAACCCAGTGTCTTCTAGTTGTGATCACACACCTGGTCTCAGGGCTTAATGAAGCTCAGGTTCTTTATGTCTTGTCATGGAAAGAATTCAGTGAGAGACAAAGTGATAGATAAGTGGATTTATTTAGAGAGATATACATTGCCAGGTGGTGCTAGTGGTAAAGAACTCACCCAGCAATGCAGGAGATTTAAGAGACTCAGGTTGCATCCCTGGGTGAGGAAGATCCCCTGGAAGAGGGCATGGCAACCCACCCCAATATTCTTGCCTGGAGAATCCCAAGGACAGAGGAGCCTGGTGGGCTACAGTCTGTAGTGTCAAGGTTGGACACGACTTAGTGACACAACTAAAGCAACTTAGCACACACGCAGCACACACACATTCCATAGACAGAATGCAACCTGTTTCAAAAGGTAAGAGGGGCCCCAGGGTAATCTCATAATCGCACAAAAATTTTAAGTAATTTACTCTTCTCACTATTTTTTTTTTCATTTTGGAAAATATAGTTATTTTTCAAAACTATTTGCTGTTTGTGTTAATATTTTTTTCTAAAGGAATTAAGATTTAAAATTTTCTTGGTTTCAGTTTTTAATAGGGTATCTGATGATAGATATCATCTGCATAAACAAAGGCTTGAAAACCTCTGGTCCAGGCTAATCGTTATGGTTCTGGTGATTGCTTTAGTCATAGGCCTATAAAGATATGTAAAAGGAGTCCTGCCAAGAGGAAAGGCTGTGATAGTTTTAAAGTGTGCAAAATGAATGGATGGTCTCTTTTCTCTACTGATCATGATTGGGTCTTCATGTGACACCTAGAATTATGGCAGACTTCACATGGAGCCATCAGCTGATGCAGTTAAAATAGTTAGGTGAAGGGATTAAAATCATTTGGATTCTGGTTGGCACAGTTAAGCTGTAGGCTTAACCAGCTCTGGAGCTGTCTTGGCCCTAGGCTTACTGATAACTGAGAAAATAGGGTTCTTCTATTTCTTAAGCCATTTGCATGACGTTCCTCCTCACTTAATAGCCAAGAGCATTCTGATCCAAAAATCCTGTCCCCCTACTCCCCAAACTTTAAACATATAAAGTAATTCACAGCCAGAATGAAAAGTCTTTTTTTCCTTTTGACTTTTTTTCAGTACAGAGCTCAAATCCATATCCTCCTCAAAGATCATTAGGACTATCTGCCCAATTTCTTGGTTTTATATATTGTAGTTCCTGTGTGAGTATATGATTTTTCCTCCTCCTACCCCCTTTACCACCCAAACCAGCAGAAAAATAAATAGCCATATAAAAGAGGCGAATGTCATAGACAACAAAACACTGCCAGGATCTATGCCGCTTCCCCCAAAGAGTCATTTCCGTCTATTAGGCACATAATGCATGTTTTAAAAAAGAACCCGTTGTAAATACATATTTGTTTAGATGGACTGCAGCACAGCAGAGACTCTCCTGGGGAGATAGTATGTATTTTACAACCTGCCAAAAAAGATCCCCGTGGAAGGTAAAAATAGGACAAACAGAAAGGCGTAGAACCCCTCTCCCCGCAGTTGATGGCCCGTGGCTGAGCTGGCCTTCAGACATCTTGACCTCAGAGGCAGTTCTGCCAGCCACTTGCTTCACTGAGGTCCAGAAACCATTCAGGCTAAACATGGAATCTGAGGAGCGATGCTGGAGCGAGCCATCCAGTGGAGCGGCTCCAGGAAGAGTTCTTAAGCCCTGAGCCCTCAAGTGAGGCTGGTTTTGCTCTTCCTGGGTGTGGGGGCATGACCGGAAACAAAGTACACCCAGCCATCTGCACTTGACTTCAAAGGCCTCCATCAAATTCAGAGTAGCTCAGGATCTGCTTTTTGGGTGTGAAGGCACTGATCTTATACCAGACTAGGGCCTGCTAGCACAGGTATAAATAACAGCTGCAGCCAGAAGCCCTGCTGCCTTGTACTGGGAAATGTAAGGGGAACGAGCATCAGCCTGCAATTAATACCATTTTAAGGAGAGTCTTGAGAGAAAGAAGCAGGATCTCTTATACCAAATTCCAGCCCCCGAGAAGTATGGGAATACTCTTCCATCATTCCGTGGGTGCTCTGTTTCCTAGGTCTGTGTTTTGCCAGGAATACATCAGCTTCTGGGTACAAATAGAATCTCCCACCACCCCTCCTACAAGAGTAATTACTCAGGTGATGATGAGCACTTCCTTTGGCATCACATCAGGAGGAAGGGGATGTCAATTTGTTCCATTAATTAGTGATGCTAAGGCTGTTCACCAGGTTAAGGCACTGACTGCTGAATCTCTTCATTGAAGAAACACTCTGTGCTTTTTTTTTCTAAATTAGTGAATAGTCTGTGTGCCCATACTTGGAAATCATGTAAGTATCCTAGTTCCTAATGATTTTTCAACCAAAGATTTTAGAACAATCCATGACTGAGTCAATGATTACATTTGTGTTTGCAAAATGGTGATTTTCTAATTCAGTCATTACTTCTGCACTTATTAACTGGTGTTGACATGTAAATAATCTATCGCCACAGATTGTTTTTTTCATCGGCATGCTATAATCCATTACCATCATTCTTTTCGATGCCCAGATTGTGTTGGCTTTGGCCAGCAGGAACCCCTTTGGCATCTAGCACTTTCTTGCTTTCTGTCGCAAGTTGTTCCAAAGTCAGCTTTCCCTTCCTGCCCCAGACCTGGAATCAGCCATTTCTCCCAGGAGCCCTCGTTCCGTGAGGTGGAGAATGGCATCTGGAAAGCAAGGTCCGGGGTCTGGATGTGCTCCTTGCTAGTGAAGGGTCATTGCTTCTAGGCCATTTCAGTGGACAGAGCTAGAAAATGTAGTGTTCTTTTTCTTCTCTTTCTTTAACAAACTCATGAGCTCATACTAATCCCTCCGAATCAACTCCAATACAACAGTCATTTCCTTCCCTTTCTTGTAGTCCACATTTACCTCTCCTTTCTCAGTGAAAATTCAAGTTCCCAGCAACACGAGTATATTTGTAGTTTTCCTCTGAGCCATTACACACACAATAATTTCAGAATTACTGATTATTGAGGATACAGCTGACAACAACCTGCTAACTAAAGTTCAGCATGTTGTTGCAATCGGCTTGGTGTCTTTGTAGTTGTCTTACCAATATCCGATTATGAGGAAATGTTAAAAAAAAATCCAAACCTGCTGATGTTTCACAGGATAACTGGCGTGGATTCTTCAAAAGTGTCAGTACTATGAATGTAAGGGGAAAAACCAATAACAACTGTAGGAGAAGTGTTATATAAGTTACAGGAGACGAAGAGACATGTGACCAAATGCAAGTATAAGTTCATTGACTGGACCCTGTGTGGGGGTGGGGTGGGGAAGCAACAGGTCTAGTTTTAGGACAAATGAGTAAATGTAAATATGGACTACATGTTACAAAATATTGCCATATTCA
Source organism: Nanger dama (assembly GCA_917880005.1). Taxonomy (NCBI): domain Eukaryota; kingdom Metazoa; phylum Chordata; class Mammalia; order Artiodactyla; family Bovidae; genus Nanger; species Nanger dama. Next base: position 40,956,291 of record CAKJTW010000012.1, read on the forward strand.
GTATCCTGGGTTTGATAACGTTACTATGGGTGTGTGTTGCATTTATGAGGCAAGCTTGCTTCGGTGCCCATGACTGAGTTATCTACAAAGCTTATTGCTTTCTCTGTTTTCCTTTTAAAATACTGATGATGAAAAATAAAGAAATATAATTGCAGACTTCCCTGGTGGTCTAGTGGTTAAGAATCTGCCTGCCAACACAGGGGCACTGGTTCCATCTCTGGTCTGGGGGATTCCACGGGCGGCAATGAATCTAAGTCTGTGAGCCACAACTGCTGAGCCGGTTCTCCCTAGAGCCCATGCTCTGCAACAAGAGAAGTCACCGCAATGGGAAGACCACACACTACAAACAGAGAGTAGCCACTGTTCAGCAGAACTAGAGAAAGCTCGCACACAGCAAAGAAGGCTAGGGCAGCTAAAAATGAAAATAAATAACATAAAAAATTTTTAAAGGAAAAGTATTATTTCTACTTTATAACTCATAGGTATATACCTTTGATATTTTACTTTAAACTATATCTAATCCACTCCTTAAATGTTTCAGTTCAGTTCAGTTGCTCAGTTTGCTCAGTCATGTCCAACTCTTTGCGACCCCATGAATTGCAGTATGCCAGGCCTCCCTGTCCATCACCAACACCCAGAGCTCACTCAGACTCGTGTCCATTGAGTTGATGATGCCATCCAGCCACCTCATCCTCTGTTGTCCCCTTCTCCTCCTGCCCCCAATCCCTCCCAGCATCAGAGTCTTTTCCAATGAGTCAAGTCTTCACATGAGGTGGCCAAAGTACTGGAGTTTCAGCTTTAGCATCGTTCCTTCCAAAGAATACCCAGGGCTGATCTCCTTTAGAATGGACTGGTTGGATCTCCTTGCAGTCCAAGGGAATCTCAAGAGTCTTCTCCAACACCACAGTTCAAAAGCATCAATTCTTTGGCACTCAGCTTTCTTCACAGTCCAACTCTCACATCCATACATGACTACTGGAAAAACCACAGCCTTGACTAGACGGACCTTTGTTGGCAAAGTAATGTCTCTACTTTTGAATATGCTATCTAGGTTGGTCATAACTTTTCTTTCAAGGAGTAAGCATCTTTTAATTTCATGGCTGCAATCACCATCTGCAGTGATTTTGGAGCCCCCCAAAATAAAGTCTGACACTGTTTCCACTGTTTCCTGAACTATTTCCCATGAAGTGATGGGACCAGATGCCATGATCTTCGTTTTCTGAATGTTGAGCTTTAAGCCAACTTTTTCACTCTCCACTTTCACTTTCATCAAGAGGCATTTTAGTTCCTCTTCACTTTCTGCCATAAGGGTGGTGTCATCTGCATATCTGAGGTTATTGATATTTCTCCTGGCAATCTTGATTCACTTCCACTAATCTCACTGACTATGTTGGTCATTTTTGGATGTTCTATTAATTTGGTTCATTCTTAAATAAAAAATCTATTGTTCTGTTTTCAAAGTATCTTGTTTCACCTCCCTACCCTCAGGAGTTTAATTCTTAAAAAAAAAAATCTTGTGTAAAAATCATTTAAACAAGGTTTAGATAATGCTTTTAAAATTGACATTTAATTCTCAAATTTGAGACTCTAGCACAGTGTTTATTGTTTCTGTTGACTTTCATTGCTAATCTGTAGCTTTCTTATCTGTTGGTAATTTTGGACTGTGAGCCCATTGTCACGGAGCCTGGTTTTACTTGTGAGAAATCCATGTGGACCATGTTATGGGGTCATCTTCCATAGAGGTTTCCTGTCCTTTGTTTCTTCTGATGCCCCAGTATTATTACAAGCACAAGGCAAAGTTTATACAAATCTTTGATTGCTGAACATTTTCTGGATCCTTTAGAAGTTGCAAATTTATAGAAAAAGCAAGAGAATTTCAGAAAAACATCTACTTCTGCTTTATTGACTACCCCAAAGCCTTTGAGTGTGTGGATCACAACAAACTGTGGAAAATTCTTCAAGAGATGGGAATACAGACCACCTTACCTGCCTCCAAAGATATCTGTATGCAGGTCAAAAACAACAGTTAGAACCAGTCGTGGAACAAAGGACCGGTTCCAAACTGGGAAAGGAATACATCAAGGCTGTATATTGTCACCCTGCTTATTTAACCTATATGCAGAGTACATTCTGCAAAATGCCAGACTGGATGAAGCACAAGCTGGAATCAAGACTGCCAGGAGAAATAGCAATAACCTCAGATATGCAGATGACACCACCCTAATGGCAGAAAGTGAAGAGGAACTAGAGAATCTCTTGATGAAAGTGAAAGAGGAGAATGAAAAATCTGGCTTAAAACTAACCAGTCAAAAAATGAAGATCATGGCATCCGGTCCCATCACTTGATGGCAAATAGATAGTGAAACATTGAGAGACTTTATTTCCTTGGGCTCCAAAATCACTGCAGATGGTAACTGCAGCCATGAAATTAAAAGACGCTTGCTCCTTGGAAGAAAAGCTATGACTAACCTAGATAGCATATTAAAGAGCAGAGACATTACTTTGTGAACATATGTCCATCTAGTCAGAGGTATGGTTTTTCCAGTAGTCATGTATGGATGTGAGAGTTGGACCATAAAGAAAGCTGAATACCGAAGAATTGACGCTTTTGAAGTGTGTTTTTGTAGAAGACTCTTGAAGGTCCCCTGGACTGCAAGGAGATTAAAGCAGTCATTCCTAAAGGAAATCAGTCCTGAATATTCATTGGAAGGACTGATGTTGAAGTTGACACTACAATATTTTGGGCACCTAATGTGAAGAACTGACTCATGGGAAAAGACTCTATGCTGGGAAAGACTGAAGACAGGAGGAGAAGGGGATGACAGAGGATGAAATGGTTGGATGGCATCACTGACTTGATGGACATGAATTCGAGCATTGGTGATGGAGAGGGAAGCCTGGCATGCTGTAGTCCATGGGGGTCACAAAGAGTTCGACATGACTGAGCAACTGAACTGAACTGAAAGTGTTGTAGGCTGGGATTTTGAATTCTCAAGCAACTGTTCAAACCCAGACCACTGAGGATTCTGCCTTTCCCATCATGGTCTGAATTTTTCCAGAGCCTCCCGTTCAACTGAGTGTGCAGCTTTTCAGGGTCTTATCTTGAGGGAGACATCGTGTTTCAACTCCTCTCCACAATGGCTAAGGCTTCATCTTCAGTCTCCACATAGCCTTTAAAGTCCAGCCCTGGATTGCCCCCAAGAGTGCTGTTACCAGTTAAATGGTGTCCACTTAAAAAGGTATGCTGAAACCCAAACACCAGCACCTTGAAAATCGGACCTTATTTGGAAGTAGGGTCTTTACAGAGGAAATCAAGCTAAGATACATCATGAAGGTGGGCCCTGATCCAATATGACTGGCGTCTTTGTGAAACAGGGAAATTTGGACACAGAGATAGACACTCTCAGAAGGAAGGCAATGTGAAGACACACGGAGGACCACAAGGTGGAGGATGGAGTTGAGACAGGCTGTGATGCAGCACCCTTTCTGCAGTGCTGGCCAACATCTCCCGGAAAAACAGAATACAGGGAAAGTATGAGGGACTAACGTTAACTGTAAGCATGCACAGTTGGGGCAAATTATGGACAACAAGAAACAAAAGACCAAGAAAGAGAAAGCCAACTGCCACTTCTGAATAACAGGGAGAAAAATATGGTGCTGTGCTTCCCCTCTGCACTCAGACAGCACCTTCAAATAATTGGTATGGTTTACACCCGGCCAGTTTTATTCATTTACATAACTCACCTGGCAAGCCCCTTTGTCCCAACCCTGGGACATACCCCTACTCTCACCCCTATAAGGAACCAGCTCCCATTCCCCACTGCTCGCTCCAGGGAGAAAGTAAGGGAGCATATTGTTCGTTATTCCTACCATCTGCTGCAGCAAGGGCCCTAGTAAAGCCTTGCATGAGTTTCTTTTCTGGCCTCTGATCAATTTCTATTGATTGAGGAAGGCCAAGAACCCTGATCAGTATCAGCGTGATGCATCTCCAAGCCAAAGAACACTTGAGGCTTCTGAAAGCTAGGAGAGAGGTAGGGAAGAGTTCTTCAATACCTTCAGAGGGATCATGGCCCTACTGAGGCCTTGATTCCAGACTTCTGACCTCCAGATCTGTGACACAAGAAATTTCTATTGATTTGAACTACCCCGCTTGTGGCAGTTTAGCATGCAATGCCAGGGAACCAGTACAGAGAACTTTCCCTACCCTGCCCACACCCCCACTGCGCTTACCATTCTGCGGTCAGTTCTCTTTTACTTCTGACTCCTGCAGATTTCCTTTCTTTAAGCTCAGCTTGGTATTTTTAATATTTTGGTTATTAACTCATATCCAGCATTTCTCCTCATGTATAATAAGAGAGATGTCATGCCACCTCAGTTCTCTATCTGCCCCACATTGTTGACCTTTTGGGCTTCTGGGAACCCAAGGAAAAATGACATTCCCAAACATTCCCAGGATGAATGTGTCCCACTAGAGCCATCCTGAGCCTCCCCTAAGGAGGAGGGAAGATGTTGTATTATACTTGGGAATGGCCTGGAACTGACTGTGAACACTAGGCTGACAGAGGCCAGGTGAGTTATGTAAATGAATAAAACTGGCCGGGTATAAACCATACCAATTATTTTGAAACCCTCAGACTTCATGGCGTAGCTTTGATTTTACTACTGGTAGCAACCTGGATATCACTTTCTTTTAAAATTCTGCAAAGGAGAACAGTCCTGCAGACTTAATGCTAAGTGGCAACTGCCTCCAAGGCCCCAGGAGGCAGAGGCCCTGGTGAAACAGGATGCCTCCATCGGAGAGACAGCTGCCACTCGGTGCCAGCTGAGTTTTGTGAAGATTTGTCAGATCTCTGTATCTTTCAAAAGAAAAAGAAAGGAGTATGGATCTTTCTGTGAACTCTCCTGTTTTAAAATATTGGCATTAAGAAAGAATTCAAAAGTTTAAAAAAGTGCTTTCTGGTCAAAAAAAAGAGTCATGTTTCATTAGTTTGTTAAATATGGTTTGGTGATTTTCTTTAAACATTACTAGTTACATGACATTTCTGATACAGAAAACCATTCTGTTAAACAACAATAGACATTTGCAGTTTTCTTGAAACCTCTTTGTTACAATTTCTACATTTCTCAGTGGCAAAAGCAAATTCTAAATGATGGCATTTTTCTTAGTTTTTTTTTTTTTTTTTTTTAATGCAAAGAAGCTCTTGACTCCAAAGACATGTTTTCCTTTAAAGAAAATGATAAAGAATAAAATTAATTAGAAACAGACGTTGCTTGACCCCAAGTTCTGAAAACAGACGGAATACTCAAGGTCAACATTGAAACTCTCAAGTTTATTCTGTTGTTTTTCTTCGTTCTCCCTCCCTAGTACTTTCCACATTTTGTTAGTTTCTGTCAGAGAAATATAGCTTCATTTGATCTTCCTCTTTGGGAGGGATTGCTAGATAATTGTGATTCTGAGGAGGCCATTTCAGAGACACACCTGCTAGGTGCCTTGTACTGAACAGTCAGGGTGACCCTGGGCACTTTTTATTTTATTTTGAGTGATAGGAAAGCTGACTTGTCCTTGAATTAAAGGGGCTAGCAAGCCTTTAAGAAGATAGCTACTCAGACAAATGTTAACAATGCTTGGGGTCATTGGTGTTTTGAATCCAAGTCCACTTGCCCCTCTGCTGAGGCAAGGGATGGGGCTGGTGACAACATGGAGAGAATGATGTTTTGTGCCATTTGCCCTTCTTTCAGGTCGAAAGAAGGCTGAGAGCCCTAATGGCTACCCACTTGACCCATCCATCCAAGATCTGATGTCAACACTGCTTGTCTTTCTCATGGTCTGTTTTGGGGCAGTGCCTCTGATACATTTTGCCTTTCCCAATCACCAGGTGTGGGTTCATCACTCATGGACCTGTTATGCCATTTTGGAGTTTCTTGTGTTTTCACCCTGAACTACCCCTTCAGTTTGAGGCTTTTGTAATTCCCTGCTTTACAGTGAAAGCTTTTCATCCTCAGTACTGAACATTTGAGGTCTCTCAGCATCTTTGTCCATAGTCTCCATGGCCTGTTGGCCTGCAGGATTTGCTACTCCATGAAGTGGCTGTGTGGATGCTAACTGTTAGTGAAGAGTTTGCTTTTAAATATGTGCCTTCTTTTCTATTCATTAATCTTCAATATTAAACCTCTTCAGTACCTATTGGCCCCTCTCTGGCTGTCAGTCTATCTAGTCTCTCACATCATCATTCTCATAATTCAGCAAGAGCGCTCTTTCTAAAGTAAAAATTGAGCAGATGAAAACCATGGTGAGCCCTCTGATTACTCCATTACATAGAGAACAAAAGCCAAGGTCTACAGCATGGCACCAAAAGGCCTTGATATTCTCTTACCTAATTTACCAAACTTTTCTTTTGGCATGATGCTTCCATTAAGATTGCATAAAACTAGTCTCTGTCCCCCAGGTAAAAGTAGCTTGTCAGACAAGAGACTTTAGTTCACTTATATAAAAGACATCTTTATATACCCAACATCATAGCTTTAAAACACAAAAAGTAACAGAAAATAGGAAAAATGTTCTAAATCCTCACTTATACTGGAAGATATTTGCCTGACCTCTCTCAGAACTCAAAAAAATTAAGAACACAGAGGTTAAAAGAAAATGAGTAAATTATAAAATATATATATATTTGTGTGTGTGTGGTTTTCCCACTGGTCATGTATGGAAGTGAGAGTTGGACTGTGAAGAAGGCTGAGTGCTGAAGAATTGATGCTTTTGAACTGTGGTGTTGGAGAAGACTCTTGAGAGTCCCTTGGACTGCAAGGAGATCCAACCAGTCCATCCTAAAGGAGATCAGCCCTGGGTGTTCTTTGGAAGGAATGATGCTAAAGCTGAAGCTCCAGTACTTTGGCCACCTCATGCGAAGACTTGACACATTGGAAAAGACTCTGATGCTGGGAGGGATTGGGGGCAGGAGAAGAAGGGGACAACAGAGGATGAGATGGCTGGATGGCATTACCGACTCGATGGACGCGAGTTTGAGTGAGCTCTGGGAGTTGGTGATGGACAGGGAGGCCTGGTGTGCTGCAGTTCATGGGGTTGCAAAGAGTCAGACACGACTGAGCAACTGAACTGATATATATGCATATACTCTTTCTAAGCAAATAGAAAACACACTATTTTCAAACATACATAAAATATTTATAAAATTGACCATGCATTAAGTCACAAAGGAAATTTCTATAAATTACTCAAGTCAGAAATCATATGGATCATAAAGACAAATTAGATTACAAATCCAGACTACTAAAACAACCCTTGAGTTACAGAGGAGATTAAAATAAAATGATGAATTCATAATAATGAGTCACATTTATATATTTTTTAAAAACTAATGACAACCCCAAGAAACTTAAGTGTCTATACAAGGAAATGAAATGGTTGAAGTTAAATGAACTAAACATGCAAGAAATTAAAATAATATAAACCCAAAGAAATTAGGACAGAATTGTTGATAATGACAAATCCAAAATTAATGAAATAGGAAAAACACAATTAACTTTAATATTTGGTTCTTCAAAAAGACAAAAATGTCTGGTGAGTATGGTTAAAAAATAATATATACAAAGATAGCTAGTATTAGCAATGAGGAAAAGAATATAACTTTAGATATTGAGGGATTAAAGGAACTAAACAAATATTATTGCATTCTAAAATGTAGCCAAAATGTGGCCATTTCTTTTTTTACAGGAAATGTTTTTTGTAAACAAAATCACCAAGATTGATTCATTAACAACTTTAAAACACTGGAATAAAAATTTTAGAATAGTAAAACATCTTTTCTATAAATGCTACTAGATCTAGGTCATTGGTAGATAAGTTGTTCTAAACATTCAGCAAAACAGAAAATTCTTATATTCCACAGAAACCTTCCCAACTCATTCTATTTGGCTTAGTTGCTCAGTCATGTCCAACTCTTTGTGATCGTTTGGACTGTAGCCTGTCAGGCTCCTCAGTCCATGGAATTTTCCAGGCTAGGAGTGGGTTGCTGTTTCCTCCTCCAGGGGATCTTCCCACCCTGGGCATCGAACCCACATCTCCTGTGTCTCTTGCATTATAGACAGATTCTGTACCCACTGAGCCATGCCTGACAGTAAAAGAAGACTACAGCAGCATATAAAAGCAAACCGAAATTTTCATGTATGAGCACAAATACAAAAAGTGTAATCAAGATACAATCATGTTGCTCATTGCTGAGTTGAATTAAAGAAATTAGGAATTAAAGAGTAGTTAAATCTTTGGAAATCTATTGCTGTAATTGATGAAACTGACAGAGTAAAATAGAACTGCAGTGTGAATAGGTATTAAATAAAATTGACCTCTCACTCATGATTTTAAAAGCCAAAGTAAGATAAGAAAGGAAGAAAACTCTTATCTCAATACAAAGGTTAAGAAATTCAAATTAATGATGTAAAATTAGAAATATTTTATTTGATTTTGTTAAGAAATTAGATGAGACACCAACTGAAGTTTCAGCCATAAATACAGAAATAAAATTGAGTAAATAAAATATTCCAATGGAAGATACAAAAGTATCATTATTTATACCTAGTATATTTGCATACCTCACACAGCTAAAGTAAATTCCTTAAAATTATTATTTGAAGGTAGTTGGATACAAGATAAATATACAAAGATAGCATTTCTAGACAACAACAAGTAGAAAGTACACTGTGAAAATATGCTGTTTGATAATAACAAAACATATATAAGCTCTAGAGATAAAGCTAGTGTGCAGGAAATGTGCAGAACTTGTATGAATAAAACTACAGAAGTTTATAAAGATATAACAGAAATTATACAACTGAAGAGTCTTCACAGATAGGAAGACTCAGAAATGTGAAATCTCCCCAAATAAACTGCCCACTCAAACTTTAATGCTCTCTTGTCTTGAGCTGGGGAAGTTTTCCCCAGGAAGCAAGTCCAAGACCAAGACTTGCCTGTGCAGAGTTCATTTTATGAAATTATCCAGCAGTGTCTGGAATAAAGGGGATTGCTGAGAGGTATGATTAGGGTACCATGATGACTGACACATCTCCCAATCAAGTATCAGTAAGGGATTTTAAAAGAAATATGACAAGCAGATTTTAAAATCACATGGGAGAGACACAGCAGGGGAATCATGAAGACAGTTTTGAAAAGAGACAATTGATGTGAGAGGGCTAATTATCCCACCAAGTTTCCACACTTAACCCAAGGGTATAACATTGACAACTGTGTTGTCTTAGGAAAGTAAGAGAGCTATGGGATAAACTATAGAAGGAATAAATTAAACCGTACAATTGAGAGTTGAATTATGACAAAGGAATCACTTTGATAACCAGTAAACCAGTGATGAAGACAGTTGGCTATTCATTTGGAAAATTAGACCTCTAGTTCACAATGTACAAAATTTCAATGTGGATTAAAGAGTTTATATAAATAATTAAAAGAAAACATAGAAAGTATTCCTCAATAAGATATGAAGTCCAGAGTCTCTAAACAAATAGGTTGACATATTTGACTACATTAAAACCAACAAAAGTCCTTTGAACAAAAGATAAATGATGAACTGGGAGAAATATGTATAACATATATAAAACTAAAATCTGTAGCTCAGTTCAGTCGATCAGTCATGTCCGACTCTTTGCAACCCCATGAATCGCAGCACGCCAGGCCTCCCTGTTCATCACCATCTCTTGGAGTTCACTCAGACTCACGTCCATCGAGTCTGTGATGCCATCCAGCCATCTCATCCTCTGTCGTCCCCTTCTCCTCCTGCCCCCAATCCCTCCCAGCATCAGAGTCTTTTCCAGTGAGTCAACTCTTCGCATGAGGTGGCCAAAGTACTGAAGTTTCAGCTTTAGCATCATTCCTTCCAAAGAAATCCCAGGGTTGATCTTCAGAATGGACTGGTTGGATCTCCTCGCAGTCCAAGGGACTCTCAAGAGTCTTCTCCAACACCACAGTTCAAAAGCATCAATTCTTTGGTGCTCAGCCTTCTTCACAGTCCAACTCTCACAATCATACATAACCACAGGAAAAACCATGGCCTTGACTAGACGGACCTTAGTCGGCAAAGTAGAATGGAGAAGCTCTATACAATCAACAAAAACAAGACCAGGAGCTGACTGTGGTTCAGATCATGAACTCCTTATTGCCAAATTCATACTGAAATTGAAGAAAGTAGGGAAAACCGCTAGACCATTCAGGTATGACCTAAATCAAATCCCTTATGATTATACAGTGGAAGTGAGAAATAGATTTAAGGGCCTAGATGTGATAGAGAGAGTGCCTGATGAACTATGGAATGAGGTTTGTGATATTGTACGGGAGACAGGGAGCAAGACCATCCCCATGGAAAAGAAATGCAAAAAGCAAAATGGCTGTCTGGGGAGGCCTTACAAATACCTGTGAAAAGAAGAGAGGTGAGAAGCAAAGGAGAAAAGGAAAGATAAAAGCATCTGAATACAGAGTTCCAAAGAATAGCAAGAAGAGATAAGAAAGCCTTCTTCAGCGATCAATGCAAAGAAATAGAGGAAAGGAACAGAATGGGAAAGACTAGAGATCTCTTCAAGAAAATTAGAAATAACAAGGGAACATTTCATGCAAAGATGAGCTCGATAAAGGACAGAAATGGTCTGGATCTAACAGAAGCAGAAGATATTAAGAAGAGGTGGCAAGAATACACGGAAGAACTGTACAAAAAAGATCTTCAAGACCCAGATAATCATGATGATGTAATCACTCATCTAGAGCCAGACATCTTGGAATGTGAAGTCAAGTGGGCCTTAGAAAGCATCACTACGAACAAAGCTAGTGGAGGTGATGGAATTCCTGTTGAGCTCTTTCAAATCCTGAAAGATGATGCTGTAAAAGTGCTGAACTCAATATGCCAGCAAATTTGGAAAACTCAGCAGTGGCCACAGGACTGGAAAAGGTCAGTTTTCATTCCAATTCCAAAGAAAGGCAATGCCAAAGAATGCTCAAACTACCACACAATTGCACTCATCTCACATGCCAGTAAAGTAATGCTCAAAATTCTCCAAGCCAGCCCTCAGCAATATGTGAAACGTGAACTTCCTGATGTTCAAGCTGGTTTTAGAAAAGGCAGAGGAACCAGAGATCAAATTGCCAACATCCATTGGATCATGGAAAAAGCAAGAGAGTTCCAGAAAAACATCTATTTCTGCTTTATTGACTATGCCAAAGCCTTTGACTGTGTGGATCACAAGAAACTGTGGAAAATTCTTCAAGAGATGGGAATACCAGACCACCTGACCTGCCTCTTGAGAAATCTGTATGCAGGTCAGGAAGCAACAGTTAGAACTGGACATGGAAAATCTGTAGTACACTTCTTAAAATCAATAAGAAAAATAAAATTAACTTACTAGAAAATTAGAAAAAGTAAATGATTGGACTATTCAGAGGACAAAAGATACAAGTAGTCAATAAATACATTTTAAAACATTCAAATTTTCTAATTAAACACTGAAATCTAAATGAAAACAAGATTATCTCTTTTTATACTTTAGAATATTTTCAATAATATTTTCAATGACTGATGTATGTGGATAAGGCCAAGATGTAAAAAAATACCATGACATCTATCATCAACAATCCCTTTTAAAAGAAAGATTTGGTGAAAGTGTCTAAATTTAAAATGTACATACCCTTCAAACAAGTAATTTTAATTGTAGAAATCTAGTTTACAGAAACATTTCTAAAATGTTCAAGGGCTTGTGTGCAAGTTAGTACACCAGTTTTACATGTAGTAATGGAAAAAAAGAGTCTTAAATATTTTATAGTAAATTATGGCATGCCAATACTGTGAAATATTAAACAACTGTTTAAAGGAGTAATGTGCTTTAGTTTTGAAAGATCTTTGAAATGAATTAAATGGAAAACAGGGCAAGGATAATTTGTAAAACATATCTTCATTTATGTGAAAATCATATATATATATATATACTTCATATGGAAATTGATTAAGAATGACTAGAAATATGTGTATCTAATTGTTTCAAGTGCTTACATTTGAGGGCGTGGAGGTGGAGGTGGGTATATTTGAGGCTCACACATTCTTTCTATATAATTCACTGATATTTGAATTTTTACAATTTTATGTTGATATATCACTGAGATAAAATTTAAAAATAAAACTATGCTATTTAATTACTAAATATCACTTTTCTTTCCACTTTCACTAAATAAATACTAAACAAATATTTAAATATATCAGTGTAAAGGGGGTCCTAATTATTGACTTGCTGAAGGCCCCTGTGTGTCTCCATATGCCCTGCTTCCATCCGAGTGCCTCCAGGTGGGTGGGAGAGATGTATGAGGGCAGACTTGAGCCCCGGGGAGCATCTGGGCCTCTGCAGCTGCAGGCAAACACATGGGAACACATATGCTCATGGGACACCCACAAGATGATGTTTCATGCACTCAGCAACCCAGGGGGCCCCAGCTCCAGGCATTCTGGGAATGCAAGGAGACACAATAGTGGAAAACAGCATTTTGTTGACTCAGACAAGTAGCATGTTTTAGGAGTCACGTGTGAAAGATACTCCTCGCAAGCCCCCATGGGATGACTGTGCCAGCCTCCCTATAAAGGCGATGTTGGCATAAGCTTCGGAGCTCTACACAGCATGCCTGGAGGCTAGCTGAGTGGAGAGGTCAGTGACAGCACTTGGACTGGCCTTCTGAAGGAGCTCCTGCTGCATGTGGGCCCCAGCCTTAGCCCTGTGCCATCCTGGAGGCTTCAGCAGAACAGGCTGCTGCAGCTGAAAGCTGCTGGCTGTTCTTTCTACGTGTGTCATTAGAGGAACGGTGATGCTGCTGCTCTACAGAGCATGAGGTGCAGGTTGCATTTTCTCAGTGCTTTAAACACTGTCTTTTTCCAGGGCACCAGGTGTCCACGGCCATAGTATCTGAGTACAAGATGGTTTCGGGGACCACAGATATATTTCCCTTGTATTTTCTCCAGCAGCCTGATAATCCTAATAGTCACACCTTATAATGAGTTTTGCCAATAGAATGAATAAAGCTGTATTTCTGACCTTAGCACCTATCTGAATCTTACTCAAGTTTTACTCTCCATTTATTGAGCTAAAATAAGTCTTTCTATTTGCTGTCAGTAGAAATAGAAATAAACCTTGTTACACAGAAACTTCTTGCAGAGGCTCACTGATAAAGCATTTGTAAATTGAGGAGCTGCTATGCTGGAATCTCTAGAATCTCCAGATGGTCTTGCATGTATGAATTCTGCCCTTTGCCAGACCTTGAACATTCAGGGACACAGCATGACGTCGTGGCATTCAGGGGCCCTGAAGCCCTTGAGACTAGTGCCGCATTTTGGCTTGGCCACTTGCAGACTTTTGGGTCATGTAAATTATATACCCTTTCTGATCTTCTTATGAAAGTGGGGATAGTAATTCCTACTTTGCCTAGCTGGCATCCAGATGACAGAGAGCATTCAGAAGATGCTAGCATCACTTGGCTCTTTGAAGACCAATAAATACAACTTATATGGTATCATCCCCAGGGCTGCTACTTGCACCATTGCTCTTCCTACGGTCCGGGTCATGACCCTAGGATGGAAGACTGAAACAATCTGGGAGAACATGTTTGTTCCTCTGAGAGCTGTTGACAGGGGCTTCTAAAATCTACAGAATGTTTCAGGCCAGTGACCTTGCCCTCCCAGAGGTTGCCAGACTCCAAGGCACCCTCAACAAAGCAACTCACACACACGACAAAACCAAAAATCTCTTTCATGAGAGCTATATATTTTTATATTGCTTGCTTGCTCAGATGCTCAGTCATGTCTGACTCTTTGTGACCCCATGGACTGTAAACCCCCAGGATCCTCTGTCCATGGGATTCTGTCATCAAGAATACTGGAGTGGGTTGCCATTTCCTCCTCCAAGGGATCGTCCCAACCCAGGGATTGAACCCACATCTCTTATGTCTCCTGCATTGGCAGGCAGATTATTTACCACTAGTGCCACCTGGGAAGCCCAATTTTTACTTTTATATTAATATCATTTGCATAATGTTTTATAGAAAATGAGCATTTTGTTCCTAAAATGTGTTCCAGAGGAAAGGCAAAGTGATGTTGCTCCTGATGCTGCTGCTAAGTCGCTTCAGTCATGTCTGACTCTGTGTGACCCCATAGACGGCAGCCCACCAGGCTCCGCCATCCCTGGGATTCTCCAGGCAAGAACACTGGAGTGGGTTTCCATTTCCCTCTCCAATGCATGAAAGTGAAAAGTGAAAGTGAAGTCGCTCAGTCGTGTCCGACTCTGCGACCCCATGGACTGCAGCCTACCAGGCTCCTCTGTCCATGGGATTTTCCAGGCAAGAGTACTGGAGTGGGGTGCCATTGCCTTCTCCAGAGTGATGTTGCATTTGAAGATAAAGTCTTTATGGTCATGCATCTCTAGCCTTTTATTGAGGGTCAAAGAGGATGTGAATTTGGTCCAAAGGACTGCATCTTATAGGAACTTCTCCTGAATGGTGATGTGCCTGCCTTATCTGGGTTAGGGGAAGTAGGAGACTTCTAGATCTCAGTGAAGAAGTTGAGATGCTCGCTTCATTTCTCTGATTTTATAGAATTTTTACCATTTTTCCTACAATATATTTTGAAGGCAGAAATGATATCACATTTAAGTGAAGTAACCCATTCTTTTCTTATTGAGTCTTTCCAACACTCAAAAACTCTATGGCTCCTCCTAAAACTGTTTTTTCCCACAACTGTTGCTCCTTCCTCTGACTTGGAGGACATTTTCAGACACAACCCTCCCCAGGCTTGCTTAAACAAGAAGCGAGGATTAGTTGGACAGTTATAGTGGTATTTCCCTGGTGTCATGGGCCCCTGGGCTGCAGGAGGTACTGGAATCAGGAAACATAGCCACCTGTTCTCTGAGACCACCTGGACTTGTCTTGTATTCATTTCAGCCTCTCATTGCACATCTGTATTCTCTCTCTTTCTCTTTCTCATCTTACCATCTCATACTCCTCTGTGTTCTCAAGGCCCAATCCAGCCCTGACCTTGCTTGTCCTTATAAGGAGTCATAGAGACCTGACTTAGAGAGTCTGTTCCAATTCCTGAATTCCCAAGAAAAAGAATCTAAATAAGTGAGCCTGTTCTCAGAGTTGACCCTGACTGTGTCAAGGAGCTTCTCTAATCAACATTAAAAGTGGGGAAGATGCAGTCCTACTTTCCCAACTACCTGAAGGTCGTGGAGGGTGGGAACTAGTCTTTCCACTTGGCCTGGCACCCAGTAGAACCGGGTAAAACTGATTGACTGATGGATTGATTGATGGACTAATTATATACTGCACATCAGGCTTAAAAATTCTTACGTGTGAACATAGCTTTCAAATTGTCACTTGTCCCATTTAAGAATAAATGTCAGATGATCTAGGCTGAATAGAGTATTGAATTCATTTATTTTACTTTCTGTAGACCTTCTGAGTGAAAGTCAGGCTCATAAAACATGTGTATAAGCTGGAAAACTTAGGGTGCTTGCAAGGATGAATTGTAAAGTATAATTTAACAAGATTACTTATATGCAACATCTGGGCTCTTGGTAGGATGTGGTGGGTACCAAGCTACTGTGGGTTTTGGTGCCTTGGAAATTGTAGGTCATTTAAGAGACACTATTTCTTCCCTAGCTAAGATATTGAGACAGAGGAAGAAAATGAATGGTCTTTCATAGTCAGCAAAAGTGACCACGTATTCCCCAACCTGACTACCTCTTTCTTCCCTGGCCCCTCTGAGAGCTTTATGGAGAAAGATGGAAAAGGCAAGAGGAGGGAAAGACATGGCAGAGAGGAAGAGGGCTTGAGAAGTCTCTGCAAAGAGATGGCTTTACATACTGACCCTTGTCCTGGTCCTGGGAGGCTCAGTACATTCAGGTCCCCTATGAGCCACAGCCCTCGTCATCTTGGTCCCATCCCCTCACGTCATACTCATGTCACCCCATCCTGAGATCTCCACTGTGCCCACTCCACCCAAACATTGGCTCAGATAAATGCCACCAGGTCACGGTGGCATCTAATGGCTGGCTAGATTAATGATGGGCTTGCTCTCTGTTTGGAAATCCCAGAGGAAATATCTGCAGATTTAATTCTCAGTTAAAGGTGGAAGTGTGGGTTTGAATCTTGTATCAGGTATCACCTCCTTTCTGCTCAGCATTTCTTCGGAAAGGTCAACTCTGGGAAAGGTTGGAGTGTCGGAATCTTTTCCCTGGTGCTGTGTAAAGATTTCTGACCTTTCAGTGGTCTTAATTCCTTCCCTTCCTTCCCTCCTAATACTTCCCCTCCTCCCTGTCTTTCTAAGTGCTCTTATTTATTGAAATGTAAAGAATGTTACATTCGTACATACACACAGATTCCTCATTTGAAAGCACAAATAACTTATTAAAAGTAGAACATGCTAATACTCCTCAAAACTGTCAAGGTCATCAAGAACAAGGGAAGTCTGAGAAACCTAAGGAGACATGACACTATGTGTAATGTGATGTCTCGGATGAGATCCTGGAACAAAGGACTTTTGGGAAAAACTAAGAAAATCTGAACAAAGTATGGATTTTAGTTAATGATCGTTTATCAATATTGGTTCATTAATTACAACAAACATATCATACTAATTTGCAATGCTAATAATAGGGGAAACTGGGTACAAGGTGTATGAGAACTCTCTACCAGCTTCTCAATTTTTCTGTAAATATAAAACTGTTTTACAATATAGTGTATTTTTAAAATTGGAAAAAGAGAGGGCATGCTAAACCACAGCTCAGCTGGCCTATCACAAAGCATCATCACCTTGATCACTGTGGCTGAACAGGGCAGGTGGGGGTGGGAGCTTGATTAGCTAGTCCTTCTCAGTAACCAGGAGGTAACTGAACAATGAGCTCATTACACAAATTCATTTTGGAGCTTGCTTGAAAAGCTAGACATTAACCATTGAAGATGACTCCATATGGTTGGTTTTGTTAACCTGTTAAGTTCCAGACAGAAAGCATCACAAAAACAATGCCCCAGAGGAAGAGCGTCTAGGATGCGCTGAAAAGGAGGGGCAGGCACCACCAGAGGGGTGGCTGATTTCCCTGGAAATGAGCAAGGCGGCTGCAAATGCATCAGGCAGACAGCTCGGCTGGGCTTGGGTGGCCTGAGGCATCTGAATCACCCAACCTGATTTCATGCACTTGGGCTATCGAAGGAGGTCGCGAGGGAAGTTTCATTTACTTATTGTCTTTGAATATTATACTTGCATACCTCACTGACCGCAGGAAACGAATGGACTTTGCTCTCAATTCCTTCCACCTCCTCCAAATCGAGGCCCTGTCCTGGCTCAGTCAGGCAACACCAGGGAGCCCGGCCAGTCACCTCCTCAGAAGTCCGCTTCTGAGCACCTCCCCCTCGGTGTCGTTTCTCACTCATTGACATTCTAGCCCTTGAAACAAGGTCTTGGCTCCTTTCTCATTTCGGGATTTCGTTTTGGGGGAGCTGGAACACCTGTCCGCTGATCGCCTGCCACTCCGCATCTGGGCCCGGCTGACAGGCTCGTCTGCTTTGACTAATGATGTGATTGATGGACAAAATAAGGAAGAACATACAAAAAAACATTTCTGTCTGGTCTGGTGTGTCAGCAAGCCTTCATCAAGTGGCTGCTGAAGGTATATTTTGCTGCATGCCTCATTACACAGTAATGGCATTCCCAGGCAAAGCTGTTTCTTTTCATGACACAAGACAGCAGGCAGCTTTATGGGCGCTGGGCCCACCGAGCCCGGAGGAAGGAGCAGTGCTAAAGAGCGGTCATTTCCAAAAGTGCCTCAAGTTGCTTTTTTGTTGTCATGAATTTAATATGAATCAACACAATATGAAATGGGCATGAGGGATTTTAGTGACTAGTGATTTTTTAAGACTGCTGTCTAAACAGCCATCAAGAAGGCAGGGGAGGGAGGCACTACCACATTGCCTTTCTCCAAACCTGTTGCAAAAGGAGTCATCTGTCAATTTTATTGCATTAAAAAAGTACACAGAAGCATATAGTCCAAACAAATGTCTTCTTTCAGGCTAAACATGTGGAAAATGCCACAGAACTGATGCCAGAATCCTCTCACTCAGCAAACGGAGTGGTGGTCACCCCCATCCCAGTGGCCTGCTGAGGGTGGGGTGACTTTGGGGAGAACCATGCTGGCTAGTGTGCACAGCATAATCCCCTGGAAATCACTTCTGACTGGAACATGAGGGAAGCAACTCCTTCATTCCACCTGCAAGACACCTGCGAGCTGGAATCCAGCGCTGGAAGATGCAAAGGAACCGTAAATAAAAATAAGAGAAAGAGGAGGTACATTTTTGGCCTGATTTTTTTTTCCCTCCTCTTTCTTCACTAAGGTACACTTAGAAGCAGGCACATGAGTTGGGTCACAGAGTTCCTACTTTTTTTTTTTTTGTAAGTTATTTTGATTCTCCCTGGCATTATTTATTCTCTTTCTTTCTTTTTTTTTTTTTCCTGGCAAATTTTCTTTGCCAAGGTATTTTATTATACACGTTCTGCTCTTTTCTTTAAGATGTTGGACTGTCTCCAAACAGAAATGCTTAAAATGAAGTTTCATTTTAAAAACACTTTTTATTCTTTCCTGCTACCATGATGAGTCTTTAGCGGTGGGTTATTGTGAATAATATGTGACTTTAATGAGTTGTGATTAGACAAAGCTCTCTCTTCCTACAATAAATACTAGATAATAAATTAGAAAAGGTATATGAGATCTTTATTCCTATTTAAAAGAGAGAAAGACATAAATGCAAAATCTTGTTATGATAAATGTAGGCGATAATCTTTTAACTTGCATTTAATTTACTGTGAACATAAGAGGCAGATCCTCAACTCCCGTGTCTATTTCGATACCATTTTGCACCAGTCAGTCTGGTGCCAGGGGCAGTGGCCACCTTCCCACCAAGGTAATGAACAGCCCAGGGGAGACAGGAATGCTGGGCAGAAGAATGCAAGCTTAAAAATAAACAGGTTACCCAAAGCAAACCATCAGACTATTTCCTGGATAGACACTAATGAGTATGAAAAAGGAAATGAAGGAGGAAAGGGTATTCTGATTTTTGGCTGAACAAAGGCAAAAGTCATTGTCAATATCTTGTGTTAATTTCCCACATCCGTTCATATTGTTCATTGAATTTTGATATCAAAATATCCCACTCTAAAGCAAAGGGCCCACGGAATTCAGCCGACTCAAAAGTTGAAGCAGAGTGAAGCTTCCATGAGCAGCAGGGCAGGGTCGGCTGAATCAGCCACACACCTGCCAGTGCCCGCTAACTCAGCCACTTGGCATTTGGCAGCAGGTGGTTCTTATAATGGCAGAGGCCATCTTATCAGGGGCGATTTTTCCAGCGGCTATGCTCTGCTAGCTTTGGAGTAGAGGCCTGCTGCCAGGCATTGCTGTCTGCTCCTGCTTCCTGCCCTGTGAGCCTGAGAGCCACCAGCCAGTCCCAGGTTTCCTATAAACCAGCACCCCCTCTGTCCTCTTGACCTGGCAGGCTCTTTCCCTGGGACCTTCTTGATTTACAACTTCAGAGCTAAGTGATGTGATGCTTTATCCTAGACATCCCTTCCTCCAGCTAGGACCAAAAGCACGCCTCTTCTCCGAAGGAGCACCTCACAGCCTTGGAACCTTTATTCTCTCCCCGACTTTCCATTTTAGAGCCAGAACCTTTTCAAAATCCCAGGGACAGACAGTGGGGTGGGGTGTGGGCTTTGCACAAGGGCCTCTTGAATGCCAATGCTGTGATCCATCCGTTCTCAAGCGAGGTTGCCTGTTTCAGAACTAGTGGTTGCAGGAGCCATTTGGGAGCAAAATCATTTAGCCCCAAAAATATTCTTTCTCAGCAAAGTGCTTGGAGCTGGGCAAGAAGCTTCCAGGTGGGTGATGCTAAGTGCAGAGTGGAAGGAAAGGAAGTACCAACCTCTGCTATTTTCTCTAATCTTACAGGAACTAGCCACCCATTCATAGGCCGCTCCGTATATTACAGCATACATTTTTTTCTTTTCCTAATCAGGTTTGTATATCTTCCTTGATTGATTTTCTTTCACAAAACTCTTAATATTTTTTCAGATGCCTCTATCTTTCATCCTTTCAACTGCCACTCACTTGAGAACGATTCTTTGGAAAACGTCAGACTAGAAGTATATGCATTTTCTATTTCAGTCTTTAGTTCCTTTGAACAGTTTTAGCTTATTTTATCTTCCTGTTACTTTTATTACTATAATTGAAGTTGTGGCATTATCCAATTTGCAAAGAACTCCCCAAATCAAGTTGGCTTTTCTCTGTATAATATAAAATATGTTATTTGATGCTACGTGATTTTAAAAAATGAATGTTAGGATTTATCTGTTTAATTTGTAGGATTGATTTGGTAGATGCTTTCATAATGAAAGAAGGCTCATTGGTTATGATCGTGAGGTGGAATTTTCTCTTGCGTTCTGCAAAAGTTGCCACGTAGGCCAGACGGTTTCTGGACACTCTTTGCTACATGCAAACCATAGATGCTGTCTTGGCTGGCTGTCCCCTGAAGAGCAAGGCCTAGAGACTCTCTAAGCTGCTCCAGGTACTTCACTCACAGTTCCTCTGATGTCTTCTGCCAGACAGCATGGCCTGAGGGTGAAAAAGGTCTCCAGTGGGAATCCGCAGGAGGAATCTGCAAGGAGAAGCCGACATAGCCCCATGGCCGTTAGAATGAGCGGATGCGGAGCTAGTTCTCTGGGTCGTCAGGCCCATTTCAGACATCGCTCATGCGCCTTCCAGATCCTCTTAGCCTCACTGCCTTCTTCTGGCTGCTGCTTCTTGAAGAGCTTTTGGAGGCTTACCCCATCTCCGCCCAAGTACACCTGGCTGCACCTCACAATTGCATTGGCCTCTAACCCACATGCCAACGACTTCCTGTTTACACCTTGGGGCCCCCTCACTACCTATGTTTGTGTAGCCCAGGAGGATGGGAGACTTAATGTCCTGCAGAGCACAGCTTTGACCACTAGATGGATAAAGCGTTTGCCTCCAATGCAGGAGACCCGGGTTCGATCCCTGGGTCGGGAAGATCCCTTGGAGAAGGAAATGGCAATCCACTCCAGTATTCTTGCCTGGAGAATCCCATGGATGGAGAAGCCTAGTGGGTTACAGTCCACGGGGTCGCAAAGAGTTGGACACGACTGAGCGACTTCACCTTCACCTTCACCTTCACCTTCACCTTCACCTTGTCATTCCAGCCCTGTATATGGTTCTGCGATGACCATCCTGCAAGGCTATGTAACCACTCAGAAATTAGTAGCTAGACAGGGCAGTTCCTGTTGGCTTTGCCTTGAGCGTCCCTCAGTTCCCTTGGCCCTCACTTCTGCTTCCTGGGTTTGCATCCTCTAACAAGGGTAGAAGGCACATGGGCTTTTGCTCCAAGTTTTGCCTCATGTGGAACCCAGGTTAAGGCCTAGGTACATGGGGGAGGGAGGTGGTCAGGTGGATGGATGCCCAACAGAATCAAGACAACTGGGTTTGGCACTTTCTCATTAGTTATCTTATTGGAGCATCCGATGACTTCCAAGTCAATGACTATACCCTGGGGAGCCTTGGGAAGAACTTGCAGATTTCAGAGAAGGGGATACAAAAAATACATTGTACCCATGCCAAGATGCTGCAGACCCGAGGGCTGCCTGGATCAAACACATGGCTTTGTCCCAGTGGTATGTCGGATGGCGGGTGGGCCAAGTCTGAAGAGGCCAAGACCCCCTCCTGCTCCAGTTCTACACATCTGCTTCCCACCTTGGAAGCACCATTCTCAAGGCTGCAGTCTTTGAACTCTGATGAGGTGTGTGAAACACCCCATCGACACATCATATCAGATATCTTTTGAAATGAAAATCTCTTAGATCAGTTTCAACTCATTCCAAATGTCACATGTATCCTCCAGGCTGAACATCAATCTTCCCTCCACCCCTGGTATTGTTTGAAATGCGGTGTGGGTCTTTGGGCAGAAAAGCTGGCAAAATGGCCAGTTGGGGATTGAGTTGGGGCTTGGTTGTACTGCTGCTGTGCTTATCTGGGCATTGATCTTGCTTCATCTTATTCGGGATCCTGCTAGCTTCTCCTGTGTTAAGCATTGTCCTCACCTCTCCTCTCCTCTCTAAATTACCCTTGTCCTTCCAAGACTGACTGAAACCCCGCCTTTTGTGGAAGACTAAATCTGATTCTTGCATTTCATTCTGGTTCCCCAACACATGCAAAGATGAGCTGCATAGCCTAACCCTGCCTTGCAGTGTCCTGTGGCTGGTCCATATGTGTGGATTCATCTCTCTAATGAGCCTCTGCCTTCTATGTGCCCCATCAATGTCTAGCCGTCTGCCAGATACTAGAACTCTGATAAATCCTTATGTATTTATTGGTTTAGGGGCTTTGGAAAAAGGAAAGCGGTATTCTCGATATTTGCTTCTCCTTCTCTGCCCCATTTTGAATCCACTCTCTCCCTCTCCATTCCAGCCATTTGTTTACTTGTATGGATTTATGCAGACCCACCCTGTGACCCTGGAGACGGCAGTATCAGACCCATTGTCAGGGGCTTTGGTTAATCACCTGATATTTCTCCAAAGGCACTTGGCATAAAAGAAAAACAAATCAAGCACACAAATCGTGTCATATATAAAACAAAATGAACACCATAAAAGAAAAAAACTTTAAGCTACAATGAATACTAACTCTAACCTATAAATAAGACCAGGACTTTTTTTCTGATCCTATTTTGAACTGGGAGCTATTGTAAAATGAAGAAAGAAACTTAAAATAATAGCAATTTAAGGCAAAGTGTGTGTTATTAAAAGTTTGTGATGTTGAAGAGCCAAACTCCTATTCTAGTACTGAGATTTAATATGTACTTCACACAAAAATAAATCATGTAATATTTTCATGGCAGACATAGAATTTTATGGCTTTTATGACTATCATGGAATTGGGATTCATATTTTATAGACAGCTCTAATAACATCAAGAAATGTTCTGGGAAAAATGGAGGTTTAGAGAAAGATGAGTGATCACTCAGCAGAAGCTGAAATCAGGTGTAATTAAAGCCCAAAGGTAAGGCTGTTTCACATCCCATGGGCTCCAGCAGGGCCCTGACATGTACAGATGAGGCGGTGGAGCCTGTGAAGACGTAGCTCCTAGAAGAGTGATATTGGTGAAATAGGGAAATAGGACTCCCTTAGCGCTGGCTTGTCTGATCCTGAAACTGTCCATCGCTGGTACGGGAGGATGAGGACATTCAAGGAAAATGCATAGAAGGATGTTCTCAAGTTCCATCTCCCTGAAAGGGGCACAGACTCTGGTTTTGCAAGAAGCAGATGAAACTTTGCAGGGTCCCCTAGGACTTCCTACCCCATCCACCTATCATCCCATCAAGCTCTTGTTCCCCTGTAGCTAGGCTTTTTCAAAGTTACAAAAGGGCTGAAAATAATCTCACAGCAACCAGCAGCTATAGGCACTTTGCTGGGCTTTACATGGATTACTTGGTTGAATCTTCACAGCCACTTATCAGGTGGAAAGCTCTGTTTCCCTTATCTGGGCGAAAGCTCCCTGCTGGTTGGTGAGTACAGTGGAGAGTCTGCATCCTTGATGAACTTTAGTTGAGGACATGATGCTAAAATTGTCTTTGCCTCTGAGCCACAGATTGTGCTGCGCTCAGTTGCTTCAGTTGTATCTGACTCTTTGCGACCCCACAGACTGTAGCCCACCAGGCTGCTCTGTCCATGGGATTATCCAAGCAAGAATACTGGAGCGGGTTGCTATGCCCTCCTCCAGGGGATCTTCCTGATTCAGGGATAGGACCCATGACTCTTGTGTGCTCTGGGGACCCTCGCCTGCTCTTTCAGCCTCCCCTCACCTCCCCATACTTTTAAATGTGACTCCTGTGTCCACTCAGGACTGACCTATGTCAAGGAATAGGTCCAGTATTTCTTCTCTGCTCTCAGAAATATGGGAGCCTTTCCTTGGACAGCATCAATAGAGGCACACAGAAGAGAGACCATGGATTTCAAAGGGCTGAGGGCCGAACAGTCCCCTTCCCCAGGTTGGGCCCTGGTCTGTCTGCCGGGTGGTCCTCTTGTGAGGCCTGACCTCTCTGTAACCCGAGCAAGCGAGCTGTGATAAGTGGGTGGCCACGGTCTCAGCAGAGGCACTGTGCCCCAAGGAGAGCCATGGACCAGTTCCCTGAGTGTGCACATCCCATTTCCCTGTGAATCAGGTTCCAGGAGGGATGCGATCCTGGCTTAGGGTTAAGGCTCAGGGGCACTACCACTGCCCAGAGTGTACCCTTCTGGATTCTGGTGCAGACCTCTGCCTTACTCCAATCCTGACTCTTTTTAAATGGAGGAAAAGACTTCCAGTGCGGCCAAGGAGGTGCAGCTCCTAGAACACTTAAAAACCTCTCTTTAAAGGTTGATGGTCATTTACATTCTTATTAAATTGCTTTGATAAAATATTCAGCCACAGCCCCCTCCATTTGACTCTTAACTTGGTAAGATATAATTTGCAATTGATTATTGCTCAAACATTCCTGGCACCACATTACGATCTGCTCATACATCTCACCCTCTCTCTGCCAATTTGGAGCAGAAGAAAAAAAAATGGTTTCTTTGACCTTTGACCTGTTTGAGGTGGGACATGAGGTCATCAGGGCCACTGAGAATCAAACACCCGCATCTGCCGCCAACGGAGACAGAAATGGATGCATGCAGCTCTGAATTGAGCTTGTATTTTTTTTTCCCCCTCTTGGTAAGATACAGGTATTTTTCAGAGTTGGAAAATGTCTTGAATAAATGAGCTTCGTATATATATGTTTTTAATGTGATTTGCCTGTATTTATTTGGGTGATCACAATTTATGCCAAGTGAAAAGGTTAAGAGTCCTGGAAACTGAATTATTCCATTTATTTGCAGACATGATGCAGTGCAGGGACAACAGAAGGGTGCATCCTTATCTTGCCCAGCCCCTGACCTCACCCCTGACCTGGACGTGGACATCACGGCTCTGAGCTGCTTCCCCCAGGCTGGGGTGGCCGCCCTCGGGGGATGGTTCAGGAGCCCAGCAAGTTCCTCGGGTGTGTGGGGGTGGCCACTGTAATTACTCACACAAGCACTTACCGAGTGTCTTCTGTGCTCTTCTGTTCCCAGCTCCCTGGAGGCCACTCTCCCAGGCCTGAGCTTTCGAGATCTTGCTTAGAAAGGAGCAGCCCCCATACCTTCATCCCTCCCACACCTCAGTTTGCAAACTTGTCTTCTCATCAGTTATTTCCTCAGACCTAGTTAACAGCTGGGGGTGAAGGCAGGCAGGGACAGGCTCCCACGTCTGCTTTGCCGGGAGCCATCAGGACCTGCTGGAATGAGGCATCTGACCTGCAGCGGAGGGGGCTGGCACCCAGGTCTCCAAGGCCCTAGTGTGATGCTCTATTTCCTCTCTCCCTCCTCAGGCAGGTCCATTTCCTGGAGGGCCCTGGACAGCTTCTGACTCCAGGGAAAGGCTGTCCTAGTAAAGGGCTAGCCTGGGGAGGACTCTGAAGTGGGGGCTCCCTGTGCCCCTCATCTACTCTCTATCCTGTGCACACAGCCAGTCTCATGGGCCTGAGCCAAGCCTCCACTGCCTCTGCGTGCTCGACGGTCCTGGGCCATGGCCTCTTGGCTGGCTTCCCCATCACTTTCATATTACCCCGGAGTAATTGGATATTGGCAACCAATTACTGAATTTTTCACGTCAGCTTCATCAGTGACTCTTAGACAACCGCGCCAGAGTCTCTTTCGATGAAGAGAGGAATTATAATAATTCGCATGAAAGTCCTGTGAGTTGTGGAGAGCCAAGGTTCACGGTCTGCAGGGGATGGGGAGGAAGGAGAGGAGGCAGGCCTGGCCCTTGAGCAGGGAATGAGCCTCCCGTCCTCATGCTCACATCGTGACCCCAGAGCTGTGTTCCTTCCTGCCCCTCCAGGGGGCTCATGCATCCGTCTCTTCACTAGGAGTGAGGCATGCCCTGTTTCTGGGTGGAGGGCTTGGGAAAGGCTTCCTGAGGTGAATGAGGACATGCCGACCTTGTAGAAGATGGCCTCAGGGGTGGCAGAGGACGTTGACGGGAGGGGTAGGTGTGCTGAGGAGGCAGAGAGGGCTGACCCTACTGCTGTGGCTGTACAAACTCCTCATGATGCTGGCTTCCTGGATCTCTGGTGGAGGGTGTTCTCTGGCCAAGGGAGCACAGCCCCATGACTAAAGCAGGCCGAATGCACAGGGCTGTTAAACACCCCAGGAATAAAGGATAGGAGAGTGAAAGTGAAAGTCACTCAAACATGTCCAACTCTTTGTGACCCCATGAACTATACAGTCCATGGAATTCTCCAGGCCAGAATGCTGGAGTGGATAGCAGTTCCCTCCTCCAGGGGATCTTCCCAGCCCTGATAGGGCTTTCTTGATAGTTCAGTTGGTAAAGAATCCACCTGCAATGCAGGAGACCCCGGTTTTATTCTTGGTCAGGAAGACCTGCTGGAGAAGGGATAGGCTGCCAACTCCAATATTCCTGGGCTTCCCCTTGTGGCTCAGCTGCTAAAGAAACCACCCACAATGCAGAAGACCTGGGTTTGATCCCTGGGTTGAGAAGATCCCCTGGAAGAGAAAGGCTACCCACTCCAGTATTCTGGCCTGGAGAATTCCATGGACTGTATAGTACATGGGGTTGCAAAGAGTCAGAAATGACTGAGCAATTTTCGCATTCACTTTTCACTTTCTATAGGGGATCTTCCCAACCCAGGGATGGAACCCAGGTCTCCCACATTGCAGGTGGATTCTTTACCAGCTGAGCCACCAGGGAAGCCCCAAAGCACAGGAAATAGTGGATAAACCCCCCCAGGGCCTTGTTCCCCAACAGGACAATCTCAGTGTACACCTCTCAGAGGATACCTCCTGGGATCGACTTTGGGTCTCCAGAGGTAAGCTTCCCCAGAACTCACACTTTGCTGGATTTCTTCTCTTCCCTGGTTCTATTTCCTACATCCCTATTCTTTGTGACCCCATAAACTGTAGCCCATGAGGCTCCTCTGTCCATGGGATTCTCCAGGCAAGAATACTGGAGTGAATTGCCATTCCCTTCTCCAGGAGATATTCCTGACCCAGGGATCAAACCTGAGTCTTCTGCATTGCAGGCAGATTCTGTACCATCTGAGCCACCAGGGAAGACCACAGGATGATCTCCCCAATCAACACCTTGCCTCATTTTCTTGTCTCAGAATTTACTTTTATAGAAACCGAAAGGATGGCAGCCAGTGTTGAAGATGGGGCAGTCAGGACCAGAGAGCTGCGGGCACCAGCATCCTCAACCCCAGCCTCCTAACTGCTGGCCAGTCGGTACCCTGAGTGTCCATCCTGACTTCCTATCCTCAGCTCTGCTCTGCGCTCAGTCCATGCTTGCTCTGTGCGGTGGGCAATCTGATTTATCTGGAGTGTCTGGGCTGAGGACGGAGATGAGCACTTCTCGCTGGGAGGGATTTTCAGCTCATTTCACAGATAAAATCAATCAGATCTAAACCGCACTCACTGCGGCCACAGAAGGAAACCTAAACAGCAGGGGCCAAACTGGAGGCTTTCCCCTCCCTTCCCGTCTGGCTCTTCTTTGGCCTGTGAGCAGCGGGAGCCATAAGCCCTGCAGTTGTGGAAGCTGCAGAGGCCCGGGTCCTCTCTGGATAATTGGCTCAGACCTGCCTCGGAAGCTCAGACAGAGGACAGGCTCAGACAGTGGAGGAGGAAAAGACCCCCAGATGCGCTTCCTTTGTTTTCTGGATGGTGTTGGTGGAGTTGTGGGGATAGTGGGAGCATGATAATACCAACTATACATTTGCCTGATCCTTTTGTTTTCTTCGATGATACTGAAGGGAAGAAATTGGAAGCAGAAGGTGGATGGCTGAAGCTAGCTCTCCTGGGCTGCCTAAAGCCTCTGTCCACTGTGTGGTGGAGAGTCTCTGTATCTTCAAATTGTCCACATTGAGGAAAAGGGTCTAGACATCCAGATCTTTCTAGGCTGACTTGGGGGTGTGTCCTGCCTGTGTTGACACAGCATCTCCCAGCCTGAAATCTACTGGAACAGTCCATCCTTGGCATTCACACATCTAGAACATGGCCTTTCTCAGCCTGTGGTGGCTCTGTAATGTGGGAAGTGAAAGTGTCATTTGCTCAGTCGTGTCTGACTCTTTGTGATCCCATGGACTGGAACCCACTGGGCTCCTCTGTTCATGGAATTGTCCAGCCAAGAATACTGGAGTGGGTAGCCATTCCCTTCTCCAGGGGATATTCCTGTCCCAGGGATTGAACCTAGGTCTCCTGCATTGCAGGAGGATTCTTTACTCTCTAAGCCACCATGGAAGCCCAAGAATACTGGAGTAGGTAGCCTATCCCTTTTCCGGGGAACTTCCCAACCCAGGAACTGAACTGGAGTCTCCTGAATTGCAGGCAGATTCTTTACTGGTTGAACTACCAGGATGTAATGCTGGAGGAGAGCCAAAACTCAGATCAAGAAGTTCAGAAGAAGTCTGAAAAAGCAGGTACCTGATTTCCTATTCCAGCTTGAGAATGGTGGCCCTGGTCTCATCCTATCTTCCTATCTTCTGAAAGGTAGGGGGAAGACCACTGCTTCCCTATGACCAGCTGTTCTTCACAATTTCTTTACAGACCCAGAGAAGCCACATTGAAAAGTTCTGTATCTTCTACAAATGTCTCCTATCTCCAAGGTAGCTCCCATGCTTCGTGAATTGCAGAGAAACCAGGATTGTGCCCTTGTGAGCATCAGGCCAACTTCTGCAGGGAGAAAGCAGAAGTTGCCGACGCAGCATCCATGTCTTTCCTTCTGGCATCAGTATCTCCTTTATGCTAGAGATTGTTCCTCTTACTTTCAGTTCATGTGATTCCATTGGACTAGCCCAAATGATGGTCATGTGACCTAAGCCAGTCAGACTTCCTAAGTCTTTTTAGGAAGAAACATTTGAAAGAGAGAAATCATCTCTCCTCTAGTTACTGAAAGGAGTGGATGCAAGCCTGGAACTTCTGGCAGCCATCTTGGCACCATGAGGAAAAGGACTACCTGAGAATGGAGCTAATGCAGAGGGAAAAGAAAGGAGAGATGGAGAAAGACAGAGCTGGATTATTTGATATCAGGGGCCTGGCAGGCAGGAGGCCAGATCTAGTCCTGGACATATAAGCAAACAAATTCTCCTTTTTGTTTAAACCAATTTGATTTTCAATATTCTTATCATTTGCAGCTGGCATGAGACAAATACCTATGGCTCAAAGGTGGACATCTTATTTCTCATCTATCGATTTCAATTAAATTTATTCAATTAAATCCATCAATTCAACAAACATTTACTCAGCTCTTTTCAAGCCTTGTTCTAGTTGTTAAGAAAATAAATCTAATTTTTGTCTTTAAGGAGCTTATAGTCAAGAGTGGAAAACAGATACCCGAGGAACTACTTTTAATTTAAGGAGGTAAATACTCAGAAATCCTTGCTAAAAGAATGCATACAAATTTACACATTAATACATGCTAATTAGAAGTTGAAAACCATATGATATGGGGACACAAGGGCATGAGAGATGAATTCTGATAGAAGAAACCCAAGAAGGCTCAGAGGAAGGGGGTAGTGTTTAATCTTGGCCTGGAAGAATAGATAGGACTATGGTAAGAAGAAAATGAATGAGTAAATGAATTAATAATTTTATGCAACACACATTTATATTGAGTGATCTACCACATGCATGGGCATAGCGTAAGGCACCGGCAACTGAAGCCTGAGTCACATATAGGTCATCACCCGGCAGGCTTCCTGTCCAGCAGAGAAGGCAATTCTTGCAGACCACCTATAATGGAAGGTGGATGTAGAGGAAGAATGGCTTGCAGCTCAGGCCTAGGGAAGTCATCTAGAGGGAGAGCAAGGAGTGATCAGATATGCACACGAAAAGGGAGTCACTCTAAGAATAGAAAATGGCCCAAGAAAACATGCAGAACTGAAGAAAGGAGGAAAGTACGTGGACAGCTTGCACCAGGAGCTAACTGTGGGGAGTGGTGGGTTAAGAAGGTCTTAGAGAAGCTAGAATGCTGGGCTAAGGATCTGTGACATGATGGAATGGGATAGGCAGTGGGAAATCACTGGAGAATGGCCAGAAATGTGATGTCAGGCTCAGCCTTGGGAAGATTAATCTGACCAGTGGATAAGGAGTTACTGGAGCTGGCCCTTGGGCTGCAGGATGCAAGTAAGAGAAACCAGAGCCAGATTTGGTGCCCAGTGTTAGGAAAATAAGTGATGTTGTTGGAGACCCTGGAACTAGAGTCAGCCTTCCCCTTGACTACAGGCAACCAGCTTCTTCTACACAGGGCTAGGGGACGTGCCGTCGGTGTTTCGGGCCCATGCTCTTGTTTTGAACAAAAGAGAAAAGGATTCTTCCCTCAGCTTGAAACCATTCTGGAGGCTACACTGACTGGTCTATCTTAGGTCTTGTGCCTACTCTGAACAATTATTAAGACTAGGATGCTGCTGCTGCTACTAAGTCACTTCAGTCGTGTCCAACTCTGTGCGACCCCATAGACGGTAGCCCACCAGGCTCCCCCGTCCCTGGGATTCTCCAGGCAAGAACACTGGAGTGGGGTGCCATTTCCTTGGAGAACTGATAATTAGCTCAGTTTGAAACAAGTGATTCTTTTTAGACGAGACAGAGTGACCAGGGACGAGGGGGAGGTCTTCCCAGAGTATAGAACCACCTTCCCTAGAGTGGCCAGCGCCCCAGAGCTGGCCTCTGGGAGGTTCTCATGGTCTGTGAGTCCCAGGTGATTTGCTTCAGAGAGCAGGTGTACTCTAGGAGGGAGCAGTTGAGCGAGATTTGTGGGAGGAGGTCTGGAGAGAGGTGAAGGGACATGAGAAGGGTAGATAAAGGGCAACAGGAGTGAGTTCTAAGCCAGTGGAACCATGGTTCCTTACCTAACTACCCACACAGACCATTCAAAAGTTCCTGGTTAAAGGCAGGCAGCCATCCCCACTGCAGACCCTCCCTAGCCGACGTGCTCAGAGCTGGAGCCGCCCACAGCTTCCGCCCTTTGCTCATGAGATCTGCCCCCAAAATTTTCACGTGGTCTGGATGTATTTAACTGACAAACAGCAGTGGTGGGGTGGGAGGAAGGAAATTTAGTGGGCTGTCTTTTTGTGCCATGTAAGGCTCGTCTTTGTGAAAAAATGAAGCAGTCTGAAAAAGTAGGAGCCCCAGAGGAAATGTGTCCCCTCTAGGGTCTTAGGGCTAAAATCCTTCTAACCCACCAGCTAGAATCCTACCCTCCGTGTGAGGTAACGCCAATTAGACTGGCACCCCAGCTCGGGCCCCGGCAGCCTGGCCGACAGACACGTCAGATTAATACATCACCAGGTATGAAAGCACAGTTAGAATTTGACTGAGGTACTTCCAGCCTGAGAAAGGGAACGATTTATCAATGCAAACTTAATAACATCTATTTGAATCTAACTAAAAATCAATATTTCATTACCAAATTGTTAGTGAGAATGAAGAAAAATTGCGGAAGTCGGGCAGTTTGGTGCTAGGGAAGCGTCAGGAGTTCAATGTGAAGACGGGATGATTCATGAGGCAGTGTTGGAGTAAGGGTGGAGGAGGACGAGTGCAGAAAACTTGGAGGGGCCCCCTTGCTCATGACCTTGGCCGTGAGGGGGGAAACACAAGAAAATGAGAGTGACTGTCAGTTCCCTTCAGGGCTGGAACCCTCCATAAATCACAGGGAGCAGAGCAGAAGAGCAGGGCTGGAGTGGAGAGCTCGTGATTTAACTCTTAGGACCCTGACATCTGAGTTGTGCCTTCCAGAATGGCAATGGGTGATGAACGGATAAAATCTGGGGTGGGGTTGCCTGGTGGTTATATATGCAAATGCAGAAGCTGGGTGCTAGACAGTGAAAGGTTGTTGACCGCTGAGTACAGCTCATCCCAGACCAGCACGCTTCCCACTCCCATCAGAAAATGGGGAAGTGACAGTGTATGTCTGGCCTGACACACACATCAATCAGTTGGCTGGAGGTCTGCTCTAGGTGAGGTTTGGGGGAAGATGTTCAGTGTGAACATACAGATCTGAAACTGTGTTGCAGTGCCGTGACTGGAGTAGAGTCTCAATATCAATAAAAGCCTTGAATTTATTTCAAAATCTGAGCTAGAAATGAAACTTGAGGGTCTGCCTTTGCCTTTATTGTTCATTCCCTTTCAATCTGTGTTTGGTTTCCTTGTGCTGGCCATGTTTTGGCTAGCAAGACATACAAAGAATATGCATTTGTCCTTTAGCAAGAAACAAGGGAGACTCACAAAAGATGTGACTCATACAGATAACCCCATAAATTAAAAACAGAAGCTTTGCTCATTTCATTCACCAAGGAGCTGTGTGCAGGGACCCCGCAGCATATAGGATGGGGGTCATGGTCTACACATGAGTGTTTTGGATTCATGGGAAAGGAGATGCATTTGGCGTTACTGACCTAAGTTTCAGACTCTAAATTTCAATATAATTTACTTTAACAAGTAAGGGTTAGCCTCTTACTCCCCAAATAAAAATGTGATATATTTTGACAGAAGATGGAAATATGCTTATTTTCACTGAAAACTTTTCCTAGAGCAGAGTTAGTCTGCTTGGGGACCCAGGATTTCAAGATGTGAACTGGTAAGCTAGCATTGCCTTGGAAATATGATAGGCAAGGGCAGAAAATTATTCTTATCATTTTTTATGGGAATAAATAGTGCCAATCCACCCCAAACTCCTCAGGCATATATAGCCATATACCCAGGCATGGCATGCTCATTAACACTGGGGAGCACTGCTGTTATGCCAGGCACCCCACTGAGCTCTTTGGTGAATTTCCTTTCACAGTTCTGTGAAGTAGGTACTTGTACTGTTATCTAAACTGTACAGAAAGGAAGCAAGACTAGGGATGCTGAGTGGCCTGCCACAGCTCAGACAGGAAGTGGCAGAGCAAGATTCAAACCCAAGTTCACATTCTGAGTACATCTCCCTCCCATCCCCACATACAAGACTGCTAGGAGGTCCAGGGAAGGTGGTTGTGGGCATGGTAAACGCTTGTTGCATCTGGGCCTCTTCAGCAGGATGCACAGCTGTCCTGAGTCAGCATCATCTAGCGCCATGAGCCAACAGCCTGTGTGGCACCCACGTCACTGATGTTGAGTGTCTGTGCCCATCTATTCTATGATTTGCAGTGAAGCCAGCCCAAGAATTGTTGCTGAAAACCTCAGGGCTCTGTTTGGATACAGCATCTTGGTGACAGGGATGGGTGTGCCAAAGAGAGCTGAAAAACAAGTCTTGGCAAAGCCACTCCTGGGTACAGCTTGACAATGGAATGGCCTGCCCTCCTCTGAAGCATGAGCAAACCCTCAGTTTAGGCAGGGTGCCCAAGAGCATTCTACAGAAATCAATGTCTACCACCTTCTTCCCAGGATTCATAAGCTGGGAGGGATTCCCATGGCAGCATTTAGGGTGGATATCTCAGGTGTTGGCAGGACTAGTCACAGTGCCCACTAGAGTTTGAAAACATGAGCTGGAGCTGACTCCCATAATCAAGAGGCATACGTACCTCCCAGAATATTGTCTCTAAAAGTCTGCTCATATATATATATACAATTTTCAATTGGAGGATAATAACAATATTATGATGGCCTCTGCCACACATCAACATGGAATGGCCATAGGTATACACATGTCTCCTCTCTTAAATCCCCATCCCCCCCTCCCCCCCTCCCCCTTCTAGGTTGTCACATTGTCACAGAGCACCAGCTCTGGGTTCCCTGCACTGTACAGCAAACACCCACTGGTTATCTATTTTAGCTATGGCAATGTGTATGTTTCAATGCCATTCTCAAAAATCATCCCACCCTCCCGTTCCCTCACTGGGTCCAAAATTCTGTTCTTTACGTCCATGTCTCCTTTGCTGCCCTGCATGTAGGATCATCAGTACCACCTTTATAGGTTCCATATATATGTTTTCAGTTCAGTTCAGTTCAGTCGCTCAGTCGTGTCCGACTCTTTGCGACTCCATGAGTTGCAGCACACCAGGCCTCCCTGTCCATCACCAACTCCCAGAGTTCACTCAGACTTGCGTCCATCAAGTCGGTGATGCCATCCACCCATCTCATCCTCTGTCATCCCCTTTTCCTCCTGCTTCCAATCCCTCCCGGCATCAGAGTCTTTTCCAATGAGTCAACTCTTCACATGAGGTGGCCAGAGTACTGGAGTTTCAGCTTTAACATCATTCCCTCCAAAGAAATCTCAGGGCTGATCTCCTTCAGAATAGATTGGTTGGATCTCCTTGCAGTCCAAGGGACTCTCAAGAGTCTTCTCCAACACCACAGTTCAAAAGCATCAATTCTTCAGCGCTCAGCCTTCTTCACAGTCCAACTCTCACATCCATACCTGACAACAGGAAAATCCATAGCCTTGACTAGATGGACCTTTGTTGGCAAAGTAATGTCTCTGCTTTTGAATATGCTATCTAGATTGGTCATAACTTTTCTTCCAAGTAGTAAGCGTCTTTTAATTTCATGGCTGCAATCACCATCTGCAGTGACTTTGGAGCCCAAAAAATAAAGTCTGACACTGTTTCCCCATCTATTTCCCATGAAGTGATTGGACCAGATGCCATGATCTTCGTTTTCTGAATGTTGAGCTTTAAGGCAACTTTTTCACTCTCCTCTTTCACTTTCATCAAGAGGCTTTTTAGTTCCTCTTCACTTTCTGCCATAAGGGTGGTGTTATCTGCATATCTGAGGTTATTGATATTTCTCCTGGCAATCTTGATTCTAGCTTGTGCTTTTTCCAGCCCAGCGTTTCTCATGATGTACTCTGCATATAAGTTAAATAAGCAGGGTGACAATATACAGCCTTGCCATACTTCTTTTCCTAATTGGAACCAGTCTGTTGTTCCATGTCCAGTTCTAACTGTTGCTTCCTGACCTGCATATAGGTTTCTCTATTTGTCTTTCTCTTTCTGACTTACTTCACTCTAAAATTCTTTTGAAAAAATTATGAGGTCCTGATGCATTTTTAAAGATGGCAGAAGTTGCCTGACTAGGAATGCCAGTGGGGCTCCTGCAGGGAGCCACTTCCATTCTCCTTCTGGGATTGGCTGTGGGAGCCTGTGGGGGGAAGCATGTTCATTACCCCTAGTGCTGGGGTGCAGAATCCGGACACTTCTACCACAGGTATATCCGTAGCCTAGAATTGGCTATAGCACTAACTCCCATATTCCTGTTTGTATTGGAACCATGACTTGCTGGCTGGAAATATGGCTATTTTTGAAGTAGAACAAAGCAAAAAACATGTCAGTCATAGTCAAGCAAATTCCCCTCAAGTCATCTCACGGGCATAGTAGGCCACATTCACAGGCAAGAACATTTAACAAAGAGTGGGAATGGGGTTGATACCACACACCAGCACAGCTTGGGATCCCCCACGGCTGCAACCCATCAACTCCCTGTCTGAGCATACTGTAGGGTCTTGGTGAAACCTGACCTTGCCCAGGCTTATCAGCACCTGTTTGTTAGTGATACTCTAACTCTACTCGTCACTCACCAAGGGCCATTTTGAGTTAAGAGCCTTCAGTTGGGAATTTTGTGGTCCCTGGATTTTTCCAAGGCTTCACAAGACATTTCAGAGGGGGCCTGAATTCCAGTGAAATCCTGGCTTAGAATGTACTAGCTACATTTACAGAAATGTTTAGGAAAGTTTGACTGTGTTGGGTATCACTGAAGAAAGGATCAGTTGAACGTGGAACACTGATGCAGTGCCATGGGCTGCTGTATCCATGCGGAAGAAGGCAGGTTTCTTGTGGTTCATTTGTAAGTCACGAAATGTTGCAGGAAATAAAAGTATATGAGGTGACAGATGAAAGTCCTTACCCCAGTTCCAGGCACAGAGTACATGACTGAGACATGGGAGTAAGCGATAATTGCTTCATTATTTTTATCACTACAGCTATTAGTACCGCTTCTACTAATATTGCCTCAATTCAAGTCTAGACTTATTTCAACTATCTTCATCTAAACATGCAACCACCAAGGCTGGGCCTTGTATATACATTATGATTTGTAACTTCATTCTAGATGGATTTCTTGGTACTTAAGAATGAGGTGGATGTCAAGAAAAAGTATTTTATCACTGTAAAAATGAATGATATATCTTCACATACTGTGATGGATGATCTTCATGATTTACAGTTTTATAAAACAAAGCAAGAGAGAGAGAAAAATCATATGGCATGCTATTATTTAAGAAAAGGGGAATATTAGTATATATTATATATTAAATAAGTGAAGTTACAAGCCATAAGTATTGTTATAAGAGGAGGGGAGAAAAAGAGTGGAAGGGAAAGAAGTAGAAGCTAGACTTGTCTAAAAAAATTAATTTTTGAGCCAGATAAATATTATACATAATTATCAAATACAACTTGCTCCAAATTTAAAAAGCTGTTCCTACAAACGAAAAATAAAATGAAACAGATATAACTGAATGAATGTTGAGTTGGCTATGCAATCTACACAGAAAATTTACTTCAGTTGCACTTAAAATAGAGTTCTTAGTGGTTTATATTTTAGGGAAATGCACACAAACCCTGAAAAATGGTTTTCAATATCATATTATTGGTAATAATATTTGTATTGCTATTTTGAAACCCTCACACACAGATTTGTATGTATTAGGAGAAGCAGTGAAGAAATTATATTAATGCAATTAGAATATTATTTTTATAAGAAAAGAGATATAAAATCAAAATTAAAACTTACATTTAAATTTAAAGCACCAATTTCAATTTGTAAGGAAAATTATTTCCTATCTGTTCCCTGAAAAGCCCTGAATAGAATGTACTGAGAATCGTGACCACCAGATTGTGGTCTCTAAATACCATTTTTCATGAAAATGATTGATTCAAGATTGCTGTACAGGGCAAGAACTGTATGAGATAGACTTAGAACATCTTGCTATACAAGAAAGCTGTCAAGGATGACTGGAGTCATGTAAAAGAACATATGAAGCGATCTGAGGCTTCTTCTGGCCAGAGATGTGGCCGAGATGTGGCCAGAGAGTGTTGATATGAATACAAACCGAAGCGGATTGTTCACTGTGATACTTAGGAAAATGGGATTGGCCACCTTCGGAGTCCAGAAAATCCACTCATTCTGAAAACTGATAGCTAGAGAGAAAGAACCCAACATTTAATTTGCCTTTCCTTTAAGAATGATATTTTAGAGTAACCAAATGTTTGATAAGACAAAATTACCATTTATAGAAATACTGCAACTAATAAAGGAAGAAAGAATGATAGAATTTTAATCCCTGAAAAAAATAAAGATTCAGACAATGATTTTTAATGGCTCCTAACCACAAGAGGACATGAGTTTGAACAAACTCTGGAAGACAGTGAAGGACAGGAAAGCATGCTTCAGTTCATGGGGTCATCGTAGAGTTGGACACAACTTAGCAACTGACCACCACCACAAGGAAAGGCACAACTGGTCCTAATATGTTTCCTGATAGAAGTGGACAGGGCCACCTCTGCAATGGTCTTGCAAAAAGAAAAAAAAAAAAAGAAAAAAAAAGCCAGCTTCTAAATCTAAGGGTCGGTTTACAGAAAGTACCGGGAATAAAGAAACACGCTAAAGGACACAATGGAAATGCAATCTGCATAAAGCAAAATCTGGCATAAAAATAGTCTTTAGAGCAGATATCATGGTTTCTTCAACAGTTAAAAATATAGGGAGGAAAAATAGAGACAATTTAGAGATTAAAGAGCAAATCAACCAATTGTAAACAAAAAATAAAATATCCCCCATTGTCTAGCAGATGTTTTAAAACTGACTGGATGTTTGATGATGTTAAGAAATGACTCTCATTGTTTAGGTGTGAGAATGTTGCTTTTAGAAATACACATGGAAATATTTGATTAAACTGAAAATCAGTATTTATTTATTTCTGTTTTTGGAGGGGATAAAAGTTGAAATATTCTCTGGGATTTATGTTTGTCACAATAGTTCACCCTGGTGATGGTAGTGAGGGGTGTGAGTAGGGGGGCAACAGATGAAACAAGACAGCCCATGATGCTCACTGTCAGAGCTGGATGGTGTGTCAACTATATATCATTGCATTATACTCTTTACTGTGCACGTGTTGAATGGTTCTGTAAGGCAAGTGAAAAAGAAATGTGTGTTAACATGATAAGCCTTGGTTCTCACGCACCTGTGGAGTGCATACATTTTGTCTGGTGCCATGCTAAGTGAGGGGGTGAAATAGCTCTGACGTGTCCTATCCTCTGACAGGTTGTTGCAGATGGGGAGATAAGCTGAGGGTCAAGGAAGAATGGAGTGTGCAAGGGAAGATGCTGCTGCTCTGTGCTGCTGGCAGTGTGCCTTTCAGAGTAATCTGGTACCACAGAAGCCACTTCTCTGCAGCCCTTTACCTCCCCGTGGCTCAGCAGAGCCATGGAATGAAGGCAGTTGACAAATTTCCTTTTAGTACCCCTTGATGTAACGGCTTACCTTACCAAGATAGGTAGGCCTTTTCAGCCAGCGAAAATGTATACTGTTGAATCAGTTTGTACCAGCACCCCTCAATCTTCTAGTGCATTCAGAACACTGTACTTCACGGGTGGGCCACTGAGTCATGAAGTGTGAGGATACTTAGCCTGGTGCCCTAGAGTAAGCAAAGATCATATGCTTGTCAGGACATGCTGATGCTCTGAGTCAAATCCTCCAATCTGTCTCAAAAGCCCAGTGCAGCCTGATGTTCTTAGGGAACCAGGTGAGCAGAGCAAAACCTGCTAATGTAATTTAACCCCTTCAGGGGTGTTCACGACAATTCTGGTTCAGAGAAATCTGTCTTGAAACAAGTGAAGAATCACCATATCAGGTGACTGGGAAGGTAACTATTGTGCACCTCAGAGGGCACTGTTGCAGGGGAGAAAAAATAATTTTCCCTGTATCCTTCTAGGGACCCCCTCAGCTGGGACCCTCCCTGTCCCCACAGCAAAAGACAAATTAACAAGAATAAAAGAAACAAGTTTGTTAACATATACCTCATGTGTACATGGGAGATATCCAGGGAAAATGAGTAACTCTCAGATGTGGATTAGAACTCAGGCTTAAATATCATCTTCTGCTGAAGACAAAAGAAAGAAAGGTGTGGGGACCCCAGTTATGGAAAAGTGGCTAGGAAATGCAAAGATCCTATTTTCATTGAAAAGGGTCTAAGTTGTATCTGGGGAGTAACCTTGGTCCTTCCTGGTAGAAATAAGATGAAGAACACCTTTGTAAATTTATATTCTGCTCTTAGGCAAGAAGGAGAGTAATATTCATACCAAAGTGGGATATTTTGAGGTGGCATACTCCACCACCCTTCACTGTAATCTAATCAGGACACTTTTAGTCCTTTGTCCTAATGTGTGCCTACACCTTCAGGGTGCTATGGTTGTTCAGAATGTGCTATAGGTTTGCTGCCCTTTCTGACTCATCTTGATTCTTATGAGAAACCTGTGACTTATAACCTGAATATGTGCATGCTCAGTCATGTCCAGCTCTTTGTGACCCCCATGGACTATAGCCCATCAGGCTCCTCTGTCATGGGATTTTACAGCAAGAATAGTGGAGTGGATTGCCATTTCCTCCTCCAGGGGATCTTCCCGACCCAGGAGTTGAAGCCACATCTCCTGCATTGGTAGGCAGATTCTTAACCACTGGGCCACTTAGGGAGCCCCTTATGATAATCTGTCATCTAGATAACAAATTCATGGGTGGCGAACGGATAGGCAGCCAGGAAGAAGCCAGTGGCAATACAGCCCTAGGCTCTGTGTTGTGACGAGGACTGTGAGATTCCCAGCAGGTTCTTGGAATCAGTGCTGTGGTAGTTTAGTGCTAGCAACACATCTAGCATGGCCCCAGACAATATCTATTGTGTTCCAACTCACTGGCTTTGCCAAGAACATTGCTCTGTGGCTTGGATTCAGGAAGTATAAGGTGGCCATTTCTTCACATTTCTTCTTGCTGTGGGTCTAGGCTAAAGATTTTGTCAGTTATTGATAAAGAGCCATATGTTCATGTTTGCTCCTTGGTTCTGAAGGACATGCCTTTTCCTTAAATCTTACTTTTTATTGGGGGGGTTCTGTGCAGGATAAGGGAACCAAGTGCCCTATAAACAGAAGCTTCTGCAGAAGCCCATCAGGCTGCTTTGCCCACTGAGGACAAGCTTTTGTTGTCTCCACATGCTGCCTTTGACTAGAGTCTTTACTTCAAAAAAGGAAGGGTGCCTGGAGGGCTCCCTATCTCAGGGGCTCACCCCACACTCACAAAGGGCTTGGCACAAAGAGCAGGCGCGCAGTGTATGCACCAGTGGGATCCCTCACACTCAAGGATGCACAAGGTTGATCTGGCTGCTGCCCAGCACAGCCTGAGATTGTGGAGCAGGTTAGGGAAGTGGACTTTTGCAGAGGAAGGAGATAGGGAAATGAAGCA
Source organism: Nanger dama (assembly GCA_917880005.1). Taxonomy (NCBI): domain Eukaryota; kingdom Metazoa; phylum Chordata; class Mammalia; order Artiodactyla; family Bovidae; genus Nanger; species Nanger dama. The sequence continues at coordinate 40,996,940 of CAKJTW010000012.1, forward strand.
GACTTTCTACCAAGAACCTTCTAGAGGTGCTGAAGGGAGAATAGATTCATCTAAAGTATTTGGGTGCAGGTCTGAATCCTCCAGCTACAACAGCCAGTTTCTGCTCTCACTCTGTCCTAGCACCACGAAAGTATCGATGCTTTAACACTAAAGCTAGCCTTGACTGTGATATCATGGGGGTGAACTTTGACTTTATGTGATAAACGTTTAATAAGGAAAGTCAGTGAGGAAACATTAGGGAGAAACTACAAGAGCCTAGTAGTCTAGTGGGCCCTCTATCTTTGTCTCCTTCACCTTTGTTTTCTTTGACTAGTTAAGGTAAGAAGAAATTTACTGGATAGCATAAAAGTGGGGGCCCGTTCTTGATCAATAATGAAGAATCTCATATTCAAGTTCTATTTGTTCCCAATGTAAATGCCTTTCCACACACAAAAAGATTTCTTGGGGATTTTCTATGATGCATTTATCACTTCCACATGCAAGTTACAGGATTCTTCTGGCTTTTTCTTATTACCAGGTTCAAAGATGTCACAGGTCATTATCATCCACTTTAATGTCCTTTAAGGACATAACTATTTCCAAGAATAGACCGCCTCCCCCCACCCCAAAAAAAAGTGGCTGGAGTGAACACTGTCCCTATAGCTGCTCTGTAGAACACGTTGGATTATTTAGAACACAGAAGACTGTGCACATTCACACATGTATGTATATATGTGCACAGCAGACATATTTCAGGCTCAAGGCAGACTCTGAGATATGAGGTTTTTATGTGGGATTTCAGCTCTTTCCTGTTTTTCCTTCAAAGCTATACAGTTTGATCATCTATGTATGTGATGCAGAATGTACCTAAAAATGCTTTGACTCCAAACTTCGTGGTATAGCTGTCTTACTTTAGCTTTAAAATATAGAGACGCAGGAGCCCTGTGATATTAAACTCCAGAATTATTTGCAAATTTTAGAATATGCTTCAATTTTGTCTTCTTAAAGATCTGTAGTTCAGAAACAATATGAAAAATCCAGTTAATCATGATGAGATTAAAGGATTTTTAAAAGCTGAATTGCAGCCACATTTACATTCCCTGATAATTTCTTAATTTTCTTTCAAATCACCTTTCATCTTCATAAAATGAACTGTAAAAATCCTTCTGAATTCCATAATGTGCCAAGAAAAAAATGGGGAAAAATTAAGGAGGCCCCTACCTTTTAATCATTCTGTTCAATAAAGTGCTTTCACTGCACGCCAGGAAAAAAATGGAGGCTCTGGTGTCTGAGGTATTCTGTGCCATAAACTCCCATAATAGAAACAGATGGTGAAACTGCCTTGGAAGTGAAGAAACTAGTGTACACGCAGCTCACCCTAACATATGAAGAGATTCAGGGCTGACACATGAAGGGATGCGTTTGGCGCAGCGCCAGCGGTACACTCCTAATTCAGCCGCGAGTGCTCAAGCTTGAGATGGGAGACCCACAATTTCAGGATCTGGAACACTGGAGCTCCAGGATTTAGAACTCTGCGCGAGGCTCCTAGGGTCCTTCTGTCCTGCCCAAGAAGGAGCACATTCTCCATGTTTCATGTGGCCACAAACTCCAGTAGGGAGCTTACTCTGGCTTCTCTAAATGGTTCGTAAAAACAATAGTGGAGAATTGCCAGCTTTGCTGGAGCTTCCTCTAACTAAGTTCGGGTTTGCTTTTACCTAGAGGTGCCACTAGCGGCTGCTGAAAGAAGGAATAAAATCTTCACTGCAAAGAGACATCAGTGAGAATTATCTTAGGGTGGGAGTGAAATGACACGTGATACCCACCTTACATGTGGCCCCTCTTGACTGGATGACACGATGCCTGCAAAGGAACCTCTCTTGGGCATCGTATTTTCCAAGGAAAGCCTAACACAATTTCCATCATCATGTCCCAATGACATTAATACATACACTTTCTGACTTGCTGTATTAGGGCAGACTAAAATTCGGTTACAAACAGATCCCCAAATGTAGTGACACCAGCACAAGAGACGCTTCTTTTCATGTATAGAGACGTCGAGGGAGTCTAGGTGTTAGGAAGCGTCCTCCACGGGGGGGACCCAGACTCTGTCCACCTTGTAGTTCCGCCATCAGATGAGCTCTAGTCATCTCCACCGCTGCCCTCAAAACTGCTTCAGACATCTCCCTTCATCTCATGTTCCGTTGGCCTAGATAACTTGGCGACCACGTGCCCAGGATAGAGAGAGAGGAACTGTGGGGCCAGCTGCAGTGTCAAGGTGCCAGTGTAAGAGCCGCGGGTGTCCCCAGCAGCGTCTTACGTGGGCTTCCCATAGTCACGCCTGTCGGCAACTGCTGCTCTGTCTTCCCTCCCAAAGGGCAGCACACTCTGATCTTCCATTCCCACTGAGCACTGTGGTCCTTCCAGATCTGCCAAGCAAGGAGGTGCCTGGTGGTTCTGCACTTCCTTCAGCCAGAGTCACTGTTTCTCATAAAACATGAGAAACATATCCATCCTTTCACATGGCTCATCCCTGGTGTCATCCTGGTGCTGGTGGAAGCCTCAGCACCTGTTGTAGCCAATCTCTGACCCCAGGGACTGAGATCCATAATGTTTTCTTCTTGGCCTCTTTACCCGTGTGGAGACCACATGGGTAATTGCAGAGCGCTGTTGGGGTTTGAGGGAAGACTCAAGCTCTGCCAGCCAATCTCAGTTTAGGCTCAGCCTGGCCCACCCATGTCCATTTAAGAATTCTCTTTCCCAACTCTGACTAAGGCTCTTTGTCTTCCAAATCCAGGCCATGTGAGAGGAGCAGACAATAGTTCCACTCTGAACAGGGCCTGCTGGAAAGCAGGATTTACTTCCTGCCATTAGCGTTCCTTGGTCCAGAAAGGAGGCAATTCTAGTTCCCACAAGGCCTGATCCTAGCATGCCTGCGTGAAGATATGGGTGAGGAATGGGCTGGGCCACTCTGACATCATTCTGTGATGCTTCCTATGCCCTTCCTGGTGCCATGACCAGGGGCATTGAATGGGAGGGAGGAACAAAGTAATGTGGGAATCAGGCCCCTGCTTATCCTGACTGGCTTGGAAGAAAACTCAGGTTTGGAGGACCTGAAGCCTAAACAGTTTGGGGGCCCTTAAGAAGACTCCTACAAAGACTTCTGAAAGTCCCTTGGACAGTAAGTAAATCAAACCAGTCAATATTAAGAGATCAACCCTGAATATTCACTGGAAGGACTGATGCTGAAGCTGAAGCTCCAGTATCGTGGTCATCTGAAGGGTCATCTCTTCTTTCCTAGTCCCTGATGCTGGGAAGATCAAGGGCACAAGGAGAAGAGGGTGTCAGAGGATGAGATGGCTGGATGGCATCACTGATGCAATGAACGTGGACTTGGGCAAACTCTGGGAGATAGTTAGGGACAGGGAGGCCTGGAATGCTGCAGTCCGCGGGGTTGCAAAGAGCCAGATATGACTGGGTAACTGAACAACAACAATAAGAAGAACGTAACATTATGAATATGAAATTGCTAGTGTTGCTCCCAGACTTGTGACTGTGTGGGGAGCCAGGGCTGGGGGAAATGCAGGCTGCAGGTCTGTGTAGTACGCAACAGTCAGGTAGCCTGGCTGGAAACAAGGTTCTGGAGAGTACTGTGACTGAAGGCCTTGCTGAGAGCAGCTGATGTGATGGAGGTAAAGGAAGCCCTTCTGGAAGAAAGGCCCCTCCTGCTTGTGATGGGGTGAAAGGCAGTCAGCATGGATGCTGGACCCCTGCAAAGCTAACTCAGCACTCCGTCCAGGATGAAGGAAGGGGGAGGATACCTGCTGTTCCTTCTGCTTCTCCTCCCAGATTTCTCTGACCAACAGTTTTCTACCCTGGCTCCCCCTGAGCTACAAGCTCCCCTTGCCATGAAATTTGTAATAGTTTTAAACTGAGCTTACGGCTCTCACCACGGAGTCTCAAGACTAAACACATGGACTTTCCTGGTGGTCCAGTGGCTAAGACTCTGTCCTCCTATTGCAGGGGGTCCAAGTTCAATCCCTGCTCAGGAAACCAGATCCCGCATGCTACAACCGAGAGTTCAAAGACCCTGCCTGCCACAACTAAGACCCAGCTCAGCCAAATAAATAAATAAAAATAAATACTAAAACAAGGGAAGAAGGAAGCAGCAACCTACTCCAGTATTCTTGCCTGGAGAATTCCATGTACAGAGGAGCCTGGTAGGCTTCAGTCCATGGGGTCACAAAGAGCCGGACATGACTGAGTGACTAACTTTTACTTTTTTTCATTAAGACAAAAAGATATTCTTGGGGCTTCCCTGGCAGTCCATGGTTGAGACTCCACATTTCCATGGTAGGGGTGCGGGCTCGATTCCTTGTCAGGAACTAAGATCCCACATGCTGCAGGGTCTGAGCTCCCCGCTCCCCCAAAATAAACAGTAAACACAACATTATCTTCCCAGGACGTTCTCCCACTCCTGTATCTGGACTGGTGTGAAGAACAGCCAATAAGCAGGAAGTGTTGAGAAGAAGGCTGATTTGATATGTAGAAGGATGACTAGGTGGACATCCTTAGAAGATTCTTATTTAGTGAGAGGATCAGACCTTGCCTTCCAGTTTCTCCTGTGTTTGGCTTTTTCTCTTTTGCTGGGATAGATGATGAGCAGGGTGTCTGCCTGACATTGTTGACACCTCGAGCCTGGCAGAGTGATCAGCAGGAGTTGAGTGGGCTGCTGTAGACATGGCTGTGGCATTGGGAAGGTGGCAGCCTCCGTGCTTGAGCAAAAGACAGCATTACGGAAGGCAGCTCTGATGGCCGGAGAGGTGGGCACACCCTGGCCACCTCTGTGGCCCGAGGCAGAGGCAGGTCTAGGAGCCTCCCCCACCACCTATTTCTGCTCTTCCCAGCCTCCATCCGCATCCAGCTCCCGTGAGAGGTTTATTCAGGCCCCAGAGGTTCCCTTTTCCCCATTTGGAAGCACTGAGTGTGGAGGGTGAGGGGCCAAGTGAGTGCCAAATGTTGGGGCTCAGGGACCCCAGTAAGATGTTTCCCAACTGATTCTCTGGGCCTGCAAACAGATGGGTTCCCTGAGGGCCCTGCTTCATGTCTGGGGGAGGCAGTGCCCAGGACTGGTTGAATTCCAGTGAGAATGTTGCCGGCGCTGATTTGCGGTTTGACAGTCAAAAATAATCCAAGCATTGCTTTGCATGTGATTTATACAAGTGTCTTAATTGGCATCTTGATTATATGATTGCGTGAAGTGCTGTTTTCAAGAAGGTGTATCTCTAAATAGAAAAAAGAAGAAATATACAGCTGCGACGTGAACATAAAGCTCCCTGTGAGCTATGCTTTCCCGCCGGCTTTTTTGCACTGACACCACATTTTCTGACTTCTCCCCCAGTGCTGGACCTTTAGTAGGAAACATTTCCCCCAACTTCATAAGTCTTCCCTGCAGACACAGCACTGGGTTTGCAGTTTCTCTCTGAATCTGCTGCATTTTTCTCTGCTGCACCATCTCAGAACTGTGGCCTCTCCTAGTCTGATTATAGCTAATTATTTTAGAAATACATTTAAAAGGCAAGTTATCTTAACTTTATGACTAATCCGATGGAGAAGATCTAAGGAAAACCTGAAAATCATAAAACGTTCCAGAACATTATATTTTATGCAGTCCAGAATGTGACACATGGGGTCTTTAATAATTCACTGCTTGTTAACATTAAACAACTGTTAACATGCTCAAATAATTAGTTATGCTTGCTTGACATGTTTGCATCTTTAATAATTGATGCATTTATCTTAATTACTAACAGTATTATGATCGTAATATGCATCTTTTTTCTATCTTAAAATTTTAACAAAAACTGACTTTTTGCCAAAAATGATTATGCTCTAAGTTTTAATTACTCATTGTAATTAAATTGCAAGCTGCAGTATTTTACTAAAATATCTTTCACAAAAATATTTAATGGAAAAGAGGTGATTTGTTGTTTATGCAGCCAAGTTAGTAAATATTTCATAAGTTTGATATTACCCTTTCAGCGTGGATATAAAATAACATAGCTTTCAAGATATGAGTCAATTTAAAAGTCCTCCAGAGCTGAAAATTTTCCTACCATTTCTACCCAAAATGTTATTCCCCCTCCCCTCGCCTCATACTGCTCTTTGTGTGTGAGACCAAGATTTTGTTAGCCAGCCAGGCATAGCTGAATCTCAACATCTATTACAGGAGGTGGTGTTGATTGGAAATCAATGCAAGGGTGAAGTCCACACTTTTACTCCATCTCCTCCCTCCAGCCCAGTTTGACTGTGCAAGTGAGTCCTGAAAACACCATTGGGGTGACATTTTTATTAAAAGAGTCGTGTGTGGGGAGGCAGAGAGGCTTCCCACTGGCCAGGCTTTGTTAAGCTGCCACACACCCTGATGGAAGGTTGTTAACTGACTCAAATACTTATGACTGTAGAAAACATTAACCACAGGAAAGTTCTGAAAGATGATGAGAAAATGAATGCCTCGTTTACCGATGAGAAAATTGAGACTTATAAGCCTTTGGCCCAAGCGTACACAAAGTGATCAAGGTTGGAAGGAGCACACATCTTCAGATGGTAAGAGTTCTGTCTGGCAAATCTGGGAACTTTCCTTTGACCTGTGAGGTGTCCTTTGGAGTTCATCAGGGCTTCTGCCCTCAGCAAAGCACTGTTATTACAACTGTCCAGTTAGGTGGTAGGCAGGGTCATGGGCCGTGACAGATCATTCCTAGACTTCCTGGGTCCATACTAGGATCCCATTCATTTGGACTCATCCTATACTTTCCTTGCCCTGGGGCTCATCTAGGCTGCTTATTGTTGTCCAGTCACTCGGTCCTGTCCAACTGTTTGCAACCCTATGAACCATAGCACACCAGGCTTCCCTGTCCTTCACCATCTCCCAGAGCTTGCTCAAACTCATGTTCACTGAGTTGGTGATGCCATCCAACCATCTGATCTTTTGTCACCCCCTTCTCCTCCTGCTCTCAATCTTTCCCAGCATCACGGTCTTTTCCAATGAGTCAGCTCTTTGCATCAGGTGGCCAAAGTACTGGAACTTCAACTTCAGTATCAGCCCTTCCAATGAATATTCAGGGTTGATTTCCTTTAGGATGGACTGGTTTGATCTCCTTGCAGTCCAAGGGACTCTTGAGAGTCTTCTCCGGTATCCAGGGTGGAGGTATCAGCAAGTAAAATAATTGGGGTTTGGGAGAAACCATTCCCTTGGTGGTTTCGTTCTCTGCTGTGAGTCATCAGAGGTTTTCAGGATGCAAATCAAGAAGTTAATGGGTCTCCCTTGAAAATGACAAGCAGATCCTGAGAAAATCTGAATCTGGGCAGAGAGAGGCCTGGCCAGCTGAGGACCCAGACTCATCCCACACATCTCAGCATACTGACCACATAAATTATTTTCTTTGTCAGTAAAGCTGTCTGACTTCTTGGAGACTTGAGAAAGGGCCAGGGCCAGGGATTTCTACAATGCCAGCTAATATGCGGAGATAGTGCCTCACCATTAAATTCATCAGTTAAGATGTACTGAGTTTCAAGTAGCAGAAAATTTTGACTCACACTGGCTTTAAATGTAGAAATTCATTATTTTATGAAACAGAGTCCAGAGCTGCAGGTGGTGGGTGGGGTGGGACCCTCCATTCATTGTATAATAATGGAGTCAAAAACACTGGTTCTTTCAGTCTCTATACTCTGCCCCAGGAATCACTTCATTACAAGCCTAGGCCCCTTGGGTCACAAGATGGCTGTAGGGGTCACATCAGACACAGCAGGAAGAGGAAGAAGGGTGGGCCAACTCTCCCTGTGCCCTCCTTGTAGGAATGAGAAAACCTTCCTAGAGGGCCCTGCAGGTTTCCATTCAGATCTCACTGACAGGGATGGGGTCTGATGCTGCCTCCTGAATTGGTCACTGGTGAGCAGGATGAAATGACCAGGATTGACTCAGACTTGTCACCAGAGGTGGACTTGGCATTGGAAAGTCAATCATTGTATTCAACACACTCCCCCAAGGCAAGCCCCCAAATTCAGCAGTCACGTGCTGAGAATAGTCTCCTGCTTGTCATTCAAAGCCAGAGAAAATAAATAGACACAGACTCTACCCTAAGACGGAGAATGCAATGCACCCCACTCCAGTACTCTGGCCTGGAAAATCCCATGGACGGAGGAGCCTGGTGGGCTGCAGTCCATGGGGTCGCTAAGAGTCGGACATGACTGAGCAACTTCACTTTCCACTTTCACTTTCATGCACTGGAGAAGGAAATGGCAGCCCACTCCAGTGTTCTTGCCTGGAGAATCCCAGGGACGAGGGAGCCTGGTGGGCTGCCGTCTATGCGGTCACACAGAGTCGGACACGACTGAAGTGACTTAGCAGCAGCTGCCCCAAGAGGGTTCAGATAATAGAGAAATGAGACATGTTCATAGGGAAAAAAAAAAAAAAAAGCTAATGGAAGCCAACTTCAATTGTTTAGAAGAATAACTAACAAATGCTTGGCTCAGCACAATTCACCAGGAATTTTCTAAACATCTTCTCCGTGTATAGGATATAGTTTAGGTGTTATTGAGGAGACAAAAGAACATAAAAATGCAATCTTCCTGTTAAGGGGCTTAGTTAAGGAGACAGGATATGCAGAGAAGGGGGCTGTGTTTGCCTTCACCTGACTCTGAACAGAGGTAGGGAGGGCTCTTGGCTAGTTTAAAGGAGTATTTATGGGGAGTCATTTCAAAGCTTCTGTTGGGCCTTTGCATGGCTGAGAGAGGCCGTTAAGAGGTGTCTATCAGTTGAAAAAGCTTTTCACTCTAAGTAACAGAGAACCAGATTAACTGTGCTTGAACATCAAGGACATTTATTGTTAAGAAGTCTGGAGGTTGGCAGTCAGCTCAGCAATGTAATCAAGGTTTCAGGATTTTCCCATCTTTCCGTGCTCTCTCTCCTTTAACTTGTGGGATTTTCATAAGTGCTTTTGCTTCATGATGACACAATGGCCATTGCAGCTTTCGGCATCAAATCTGTGTTCAAAGCAGGAAGAAGGAGGAAGGACCCACTGGCACACTCTCCTTTTGTACCTGTGGGTTTTATCAGGAGCACAGTGTCATTCTCAGGCCTTTGCCAGGAGACCTCCCTCATATCTCACTGGTTAGAACTGAGCCTCCCAGGCACCCCCTGTGCAAGGAGCCTGGAAATTCATAGTGAGAGAAGAAAAGAAAAAGGAGGCTGGAAATACTGGAGTTCTGCTGCCAGTAATGCCTGCCATGAGAGTGTGGCTTAGCAATGTATCTTTGTCTTATATCTGGCAGGAAGGCCAGCGGGGCCCAGAATGGGAACGGAAAGATGAAGGAAGGGACCAGAAGTACCATTCAAGGTGTTGGAAGTTGCTAATTTCACTGTAGGAAAGTTTCTGTGTAAATAAATGATGGAGCAGTTGGGAAATTTTTTTCTTCTTTATAGTCTAGATGGCACTGCCTTGAGAATGAATATTGGTTTTGGTTAAGTGTGTGTGTGTGTGTGTGTGTGTGTGTGTGTGTTTGACTCAATCTATTGGACAGCTGGAAGAATCGAAATGAAAACAGAACAAAACACAAAACATAACAACAAATAGCTTTAATTCCTGGCTCTGGGATATGTTTACCTGGATGGCTTTGGGAAACCTGGTGCTGTACCTGCTTTCCATCAGCATCCCTCTACTTGTTGCATGTATAGGGAAAAGTATGCGATTCCAGTAAAGAATCTGGCTGCAATGTGGGAGACCTGGGTTCAGTCCCTGGGTTGGGGAAGATCCCCTGGAGGGGGACAGGGCAACCCACTCCAGTATTCTTGCCTGGAGAATCCTCATGGACAGAGAAGCCTGGTGGGCTACAGTCCATAGGGTCACAAAGAGTTGGACATGACTGAGTGACTAAGCACAGCGCAGCACACGTGTGATTCCACAAAACAGCCGGGGGATGGGTAAAGTGGGGTGGGGGTTTAATCTAGAGTCCTCTCTTTTAATAGAACATCACAGAGAAAGTTCACCCTTGACCTAAAGTAAGGCTGGTGCTCAGCCCACACGAGTGACGAGGCATTTATAACATCCCTGGTCAATGGTTTTGGAAAATTATTCTAATTAGTGCAAACTTTAAGGAAGGATTCCACAAGCAATCCCATAAAGTAAGATGGATTTTGGCAGAGCTGCTCTGGTTGAGGCAGGGGGACCATACCTTGCATCCCACCCCAGCCTCTCTTTTCACTGCTTCCTTGGAGAACTGATTAGGAATGGTTTTCAGAAGCAGGTCCTGAGCCCAAAGTTGTGCATAGATTTGGTAAGGTAGTGCTTCCAGCGGAATTGGGAAGGCAGGAGGAGAAACAATAGGGAGGAGGAAGAGGCTGGGCACAGGTGGAGTGCCCTGCAAAGTCTCATCGAAGGTGGGCATGCTTGATCCCAGACGCCACCCTGAAGGGTTAGTTAAGAGTAAAATCTTTCAATCCTAGCAAAGGGGCTGTGCCTTTCCCACCTGTCAGCTTTGGGTTAAGGGTGATGCACTCCCTCACCCTGTCTTAGACAGTGAGAAAATTCCTGGGCATTTCATACTTAAAGGGGACAGCAGAGCAAGGCTCTAGTCTCCTAGGGCAGACCTCCCCAAATGACAGCTGCAGGGGTCTGGGCAGAGCAGTGAAACCCTGCCTTTGTGGGAAATAAGACTGAACCTGGCGAGAGGAGAACCCCGGGCAGGGAGAACTCCCAGAGCCAAGCGCATGGGCTACCTCTCGGGAGAGACCACCAGCCTCTTTCCATGAACCTCATCTAAGGGACCTGCAGAGAAATCAGAAGCTCCTGGTGAGGGAAGGGAGAGAAGGGAGAAGAAAGTCTATGGCCCGAAGAGCACTTTTCCATGGATGTGTTATTCTTTCAGACTTTATAGTTAATTTATTTATCTGACCACTCGGGAAGGGAAGAAAAGTACCACTTTATGAGTCCAGTATAGAATCAAAACAATAGCACATTTAGGTGCCTTAATTTTTCTGTTCCCAGAGATTTTTTTCAGTTTATTGTATTTGACAGAAGTCAACAAACAACAAATAGTGGGCTGAGCGCAGCTCTCTCAAGCACATAATGGTCTGTATTCTTTGCACAGAGGGCAGAGATTTTTTTTTTTAACCCCACACATCACTTGGAACTTGCCGCATTGATCCTGAAAAGTAACTTACAGAACTTCATCCTCCCGGCAGGGAGCCGGCAAAACACATCCGGCAGATGGATGCACGTGGGGCCACGCAAGAGTGAGGAGGAGGGCGCTAGTACTGAGGGAGGGCGTGGGACCTAGTTTCAGGGCTTGGGTGGGTGCAGAGCGTGGCGTGCGTGCAGGAGCCTCTGGCACGATCGTGATCGAGTGCATGCGCTGGGGCAGCGGGACGTGGCGTGCAGCGTGCAGGTAGCCTCTCTGGGAAGCTCCTGAGAATGTGCAACATTGGAGAGAAGGTCTTTATCTTTGGGGCAGGCCCAGCACCCTGAATCTGTTAAAGCTTAGTCAGTGTTGAAAGAGGGTTCTGGCCTTACAGGAGTGGCCACCGGGGCCACTTTCACCCGGAAGTCTCACGGAGGCGGTATCTACTTCCGGGTTTTGTTGGCTTGTGTTCCAAGCCCACACAAGTTTACACCGGATTCCAGTCCCCATCTCACAGCTCCCTCGTTTGTCTTAGCGAGCTCCCAGGGTGCCAGCGCCTCTGGCGGGTTGCTGTACCCCTCCCGAAGTGCTCACCTGCTGTTGTCGCTTGGCCCCCAAGGCTGATGTGTGCTCTGCCCACTGAATCCCTTGGACGCTCAGAGACCACCTCCCTCCCAGGGCTGACACTGTGCTGGCCACCAGGCAGGAACATGGAGTGGGCCCTTTTATTGGTTATCTCTAACACAGCTGAGGTCAGGCTGCTACCCTGGAAAGACTTTACTGAAGGCTCGGTCTAGATGAGGCTACCCACATAGCCCACAGGCCCAGGCCAGCCTCATGAGGTGTGCTCTGGGCCCCGTACAGCAATTAACTCCTTGCCAGCGAGCCTCTATGTGCAAGGGGCCAACCTATCCTTGGAAAGACAGAGTCCACACACATGCCTCCATCGCCCTGGACCCAATCCAGCCTGGGAAGAACCCTGGAGAAGGAAACAGTCCCTAGCCTGAGGCCAGTCTTGTTAGTTACTCTTCCTTGATTCCCTCTCTGATGATTGACAGTCAATGGGTCCAATTATTTCAGGAGAAACTGCCCCCCTCCACCCTCCTTGATTATGGTCACTGGGAGATCAGTTGGAGGAGAACAGCAGAGTCCTTGGAATTGTTTGAACTAACCTTCCCACACTGAGGCATCAGTAGCACAGGACAGAATGATCTGCACTCCCTCTGAGTGGTCACAAGGAGTCTCTATGGCTGTCTCCTTCCTGCAAGTGGACGGCACTCAACTATGACTCAGAGTGACTGCTTATCCCCAACATACCACCGTTTGTAGGTACCCTGCTCTCTCAATCCAGAAATATAAAAGCTACTCCCCACCTCCCACCAACCCCTCCCCCCTCCAAGTACAACCCCATGTGAGATCCACTGCTGGATCAATCTCGAATGTCAGTTTACTTCCCCCATCCAAACCCTGGTTCCTGAATTCAGGGCACATTGGGAGAGTAAGTGCTTTTCATTCACACCCTGCGGGGCTGTTCAGGTGGATTCACCAAAAGATGGAACAGTCTTCTCTAAAGACATTTTTAAGTGTTCACCTCCTTTGAGAGAGAAACCTTGAGGAAACATTGACGAGCATTTATATCAAGGTTTGTTCTTCCCATGGAAATGAAAACAAGCTTTATACATCTCATCCTGGGAACCAAGTGATGTTTGAACTGATTCAGACAGGAATTCAGTCAGATAAAGGATGCTGAGCAGCTGTAGTGGGCAGGCACCATGCAGAGCTCTTGTGGTGACATAAAAGGTTTGGGCAGGGTCCTGGCCCCTGGGGGTTTACGGTGTCCAGGAGGACACAGGAGCATCCTCAGATGCCTCATGGTGAGGAGCCCAAGACAGAAGCCAGCACTGGGGTCAGACTAGCTCCCATCGGGGAAGGTAGCTTCTCCAAAGGCTCTGATCCTCATCATGCTCAATACTTTGGGGGAAAGAGGTGGGAAACACGTTGGTTGGGGCAAATCTGAGAAGCTAAAGAGGATCTCTGATTCTAGTTGGGACCAACACAACACCAGTATACTGGAGCTGGCAGACCTGATTTATCTGTGGGGATATCTGTGGGGGTGAAAAAGGCTCTGAACACTGATTCCACTTTTTCATCTTAAAGCAAATACATAGAAAAGGCCAGAACCTGGGGAACACGGTGGGACTCCTTTACTTTCTGCATTTAAAAGTGGGAACAGCCCCTTGGACTCAGACATGGGGGCTTTACAGAGTAGCTCAGCCTTCCCAGCAACAGCGAGGATGCAGAGGGATCCCTTAAACCTGCACCTGCCGTGTGATTTGTGCAGGGTCCCATGTGCTGGGGCTTCACACTCTGCTTTCCACACCTGCCAAGGTCTCATGACCTTCCAAGTGACGATCCACCTCCTGCAGGAAGATCAAGCAACTGGGACAGGTCTCTCTACAGGCCATCTATCTGTGGACATTGCCCTTTGCCAGATCAGGACAGTGTGATGAGCAGGTCAACAGAAAGAAATGGGCCGCGCCGCAACTGGTCCTGGAAACCGCGTAAGCCTCACTGATATGGCCTCAGGAAATGAGTGGCCCACCAGTGTGCTGGAGCCTGTGGACCTGATTTATCCGTGGAGAACACGTGGAAACACTATCATGTTTACTGTCGTTAGTTGCTCAGTCGTGTCTGACTCTTTGCAACATGGATGTAGCCCACCAGGCTCCTCTGTCCATGGGATTCTCCAGGCAAGAATACTGGAGTGGGTTGCCATTCCCTTCTCCAGGGGAACTTCCTGACCCAGGGATTGAACCTGGGTCTCCTGCGTCGCTGGAAGATTCTTTACCATCTGAACCACCAGGGAAGCCGATTAGGTTTACTAGAGCAGGGAAATAAATTCATGGCTTCATTTTGCTAAGTGTCAAAACCCCAGCAAACAGTCTCTCCCCTCCTGGGTTCTCTCCATGTATTTCATTGGAAAAGGCGCTGAGGGCTGGGCTGTGACTAATGCCTGCAGAAGGGGCCATGGGGAGAATGGGGCTCAACTAAGGCTGCATGTCAGGCCTGGGCTGACCACCACCACCACATCTTGGCCTGACCCCCTCTCCCACCACACACCAGGGACTACAGTCGTGGACTGGGGTCTCAGAGCACACGCTATTCAAGCTTCAGAACAAGGCCACTGGCCTCTGTGTTCCTACAGAGAATCCAGAGTGCATGAGACCTTTACATCCAAGTCTCTCTGTCCCAGACAGGCCAGAATGAATGGTGCAGGTGAGTTTGGGAGCTGGAAACCAATACTCCATCCTAGCTTCTTCAGGGATCCTGTGGACCAGAGATAGTCCCAGACTCAGAAGCCTTAGGGCGATGGGACACAGGGAGCACTGCATGAGGTGGGCACATGAGGTGGTCTCCCCCAGTCACCTTGGGGAACCCAGGAAACTCATGGAGTCATACATTGAGGCAGGTGACTGTGCTAGTATGCCAAGCCATCCTGCATTCCTCTCTGATGTTCAGACTCCGGAGGGAAAGTGGACAGAGACGAGCCAGTTTCTTCCACTGTCTGAATGCTCGCAGCCTGATGCCTTTGGGACCCAGCAGTGTCTCCTTACAGACTGGCCATCACAACGTGGGTGACCTGGAAGACATGCTGGGCTTCCAGCCCATCTCAAGGAGGGGAATCTGAACCTCAAAGTCAGAGACTGCCAGGAACAAAACATTTGTCTATCATTTCAATAGGGAGGCTGAAGGCTATGCCCTGGAGGTGCTCATTGGACAGGCTTCCACGACTGCTCTGGGTCTGGCAATCGTGGAGCCTGAGACACTTAGATGTAACTTTAATGGTCTCCTCTAATTCATGGGCTGCCTTCATGCACTTAGAAAAAGAACCTTCCTTCTCACGACACATCCATTTATTCAGAATTAGCATGTAAAACCCTAACTTAGGCATCTCGCACTTGGGTTCCTGACACAGCCATTACTTTTAATGCTGAAAGAGTTGAGTTAATTTTAAATTACTGAGGCCCAGCACCTGAGTGGAGCTAGCATCCACCAACAGACTGGGCATCCGTGGGCTCCACTAATGCAGGAACACAAACTGGATTAAAATCCATTTTTCCTCTGGCCAGATGCACATATACAATGGTGTCGAGAGAGACCTGGTGCTATCATGGATTCTGCCAGAATCGGTTTCTGGCAGAAACAGGCCATGCAACCAGAAGGATGAGTTTCAGGTGAAATCTCTCCACACGACCCAGGGATGACTCATAGGACCTTAGTCTCTGTTTGCCAATCATGGTACTGGGCACAGATGCCACAACCTCAAGGAGCTCTGAGTGGCAGATGAGCAACACAAATGAAGATCATGTTACCGGTAGCAGGAACAGGAGCCAGTCCCCTTGCTTGTGTTTTCAAGGCCTCCTTCCTGGGTTTCCACCTCTCCACGAGCAGGACGTCAGGCAGTTGTTCATGGCCATCAGAGTAGCTTCTTGCATCTGCCGAGGCGACCTCAGTGTTGTATGTGTGCAGTGCCTCTAAGGGGTGGTCATTGGCATGCTTCTTCCTTTGACCTGAAGTGTCTACCACCTCAGTATCCTGGGTGCCCACTGTCTCTTCTGCTAGATTGCTTTAAGATCAAACTTGCAGCCATAGTGTAGAAATTGGCAGAAATTTACAGAATTGGCCAAGCAGAACAGGTGAGCTGGATCTACCTGCCAGGGCTCTAGGGCCAACAGAGTCCCAACCCTCCTCTCTCCATGTGTGGGGTCCATTCCCGAAGCTCCCACACTCTGCCCGGACAGCGATGCTCTCAGGAGACCCCTCACCTCTCCCAGGACCCCCTCCCTCTGCTGCTCCCCCACCTTGGCCAGGGCAGCGACACTCCTAAGTTACCTGCCCCGGCTGTCCCCAGTGTCATTTAAGGTGTCATGTACGACCACTCTGACCAGATGCTAAATAGTTCTAAACTTGCAGATAATCAGATCATTGACATGAATTGCTAATGTTCTTGTGTGCAGACATTTGAACATCTCTCTGAGCAAATCTAACAAACATGTTGATGAGATCAATGGGGCTGCCAAAGTATCATCGGCAGTTTGATTTCCAGTCATTTTCATGCTTTTTGCAGCCCTTACACTCTCTTAACTAGAGCTTCTCTGGCCAGAGTGGAGAGGACAGAGTTAGAACTGTGCCATGGGTGAGAGCCGTGTTTGCCCTCTGAGAACTGGGGACCTCTGGGTGAGAGCCCCCGAGGTTGCCATCTACCCTGGAGTCTGGATCCTTACAACTCGGGGCTTCTGATAACTGTGGAGATGTGTGCTGGGATCAGCATTCAGCAGACTGCCTGGAGCGGCGCTGAGCCTCCTAGGAGCCTAACTTGATCAACTTTCAGCCTGAGCTTGAACTAAATCCAATAGAGATTGGGTTGGAGCAAGAGACAGCTGGCTGCCTGGGGCCTCTGGGCTGCAGCTGCTGGGGGTGGCAAACCAGGAACATTTGAGAGGCAAAGCCCAGTTTCACCCCCTCACCCTGGCATGAAATGCAAAACTGACAGCACACAGCAAAGACTCCTGTGGGTCTCTGCTCCTGACCTTGGTGACGGGAAAAAGCCAAGTTTCCCACTGTGCCTGTCCCAAGAAGACCGCAGCCCAGAAGAGCCCAGGACTCCAAAGGCCGCCTGGCCGCCCTATGCCTGCAAAGGACTCCCATTCATCTGCCGGGAAACAGGCGGCGGCACCGAGGAGTGTCGTGTTCAGTTTTAAAATGCCACAAATAACAGATTTATAGATTTTTCTAAATACATTATTTTAGCTTGACAGCATTAATCATTCATGCTTCCTTCTTTCATTTTTCTACCTGCAATGGATTATTGAAACAGAAAATAACAACGAGAAAGGCTAGCAGCAGTATCAAAATGTCAAGTTTGTACTTACAGTTGTATGGGCCCAGACAGGGTCAAGAGCCCCAATTATTTGTGTATGTACACAGTGGTACGACACGAAAGGTTATGTCACCTGAAGCTATTTTCCTGCAGATTTAAATAGGACTGATATTCAACTGTACAGTGAGCTGCTGACATGGAACAGAGAATTGTAAAAGACTGCAAACTCTGGTGTCAGAACCTAAAATATGAATGGGGTGATTGCAAGGTGTAGCTGTGGGCAACACCACACGTCATGGTGCGAATCCGCTCAATTACTTTGGGTGCTTCTAACCTGCCTTTTTCATTTTCACATCAAGCAAAGAGTGAAATCATAGGGCCAGGCTGAGGGTAAAACAGCCGAGCCTGCCTACTTGCCAAGCTGCCTTCTAGAGACCAAGACTGCTCACTAATGAAGCTGGCTCACCAAGGAGTGTAGACGGACACATCTGTGAGTCTTCAAGGGTCATGGGTGTGCAGTGGCTGATGAAGTGGGGTGCATGGGATGAGGAAGGCCTGTATGCATCATTAATGACTTTTCCCTTTTAGAATATAGTCCATTACATGGATAGACTTGTAGAAACAATTTTCTATTTGGTCAATAAATGCAGAGTTGAATTTTTTTTTTTTCATCAGAATTACAACTCTACCTTGCTTTTAGGTTTTCAATGGATATTTGTGGTCAATAGATGAATGGAATTGTACATAGAAATAATATAGTAGATTCTGCCAATCCTTTCACAGACAACTCACATCTCCTTTGATCCCTTCCACCACCCAACAAGATATGTTCTAGCCACAAATAAACAACAACAACAAAAATAGGTCAAGGTTTGGAGGTCAAGCAATTTTTGAGTTGTTGTTGTTCACTCACTAAGTTGTGTCTGACTCTGTGATCCTATGGGTGGCAGCCTGCCAGGCTCTCTTGTCCTTCACTATCTCCTGGAGTTTGCTCAGATTCATGTCCATTGAGTGGGTAGTGCTATCTAGCCATCTCATCCTCTGCCACCCTCTTCTTCTTTTGCCTCCAATCTTTCCCAGCAATAAGGACTTTTCCAATGAGTTGGCTCTTTGCATCAGATGGCTAAAGTATTAGAGCTTCAGCTTCAGCATCAGTCCTTCCTATGAGCATTCAGGGTTTATTTCCTTTAGGACTGACTGATTTGATCCCCTTGTAGTCCAAGAGACTCTCAAGAGTCTTCTCTAGCACCACAATTCAAAAGCATCGATTATTTGGTGCTCAGCCTTCTTTATGGTACATGACTACTGGAAAAACCATAGCTTTGACTATAAGGGCCTTTGCTGGCAAAGTGATGTCTTTGCTTATTAATATGCTGTCATAGCTTTTCTTCCAAGGAGCAAGAATTTTTAAAATTTCATTGCTGCAGTCATGGTCCTCAGTGATTTCAGAGCCCAAGAAAACAAAATCTGTCACTACTTGCCCTTTTTCCCCTTTCTATTTGAAATGATGGGAGTGGATGCCACGATTTTAGTATTTTTCATATTGATGTTCAAGCCAGTTTTTTCACTCACTTTCACCCTCATCAAGATGCTTTTTAGTTTTTCTTCATTTTCTGTCCTTAGAGTGGCATTATCTGCATATCTGGGGTTATTTTAAGGATTATTTTTTGAGTCACTCAGTTATTAATTAGTAGAGAGGCCTCAACCCCTTGTTCAGATTTCTTTATCTTATGTGCTGTGGGTCAACTGTGAGGCTGCCTCGCTGGGCCCCCCTCGAGAAGTGGGGGAGACTGATGGCATAACTAGGAGTGGAATTGGCCTACATTCTGTCCCTAGTTTGAGGTCTTTGAGAAGCAACTGGCTGGATGGAGTTTACGGATGGAGAGGAGACCTTTGAAGGCAGTCATTCTCAAAGCCAATACATTTTCTGTTGCCACAAAAATGCCACCTGTAGACAGACAGGGATACAGAGAAGCATCTTTTAAACCTTAGTTGGTCTAGTAATTCCTTACCAGGGCACCATCCTGCCTCTCCACATTTACTGCATATCGTCAGGCTTCTTCTACTCCAGCCATGCTGCTCTCCATCCATGCTTGGGGACATGCCCCAGATTTTCGCTAGTTCTATCCCTACTGCCCTGGGTGGCTTTCCTCTCCACTTTAACCCCTTTTGTTCCCGCTATCAAATCTTTGCTCTCATTCCTGGCCCTGCTCAAGGCTCCACCTCTTTCAGGAATTATTATCAGGCAATTTGTCCTGTATTAGGACTAATGGAAGAAACCAAGGTTGATTCCTGTGGACTTAAGCGGAAAGTAAAACTTACACACGATTAGAAGGACATGTAGGTATTGCTAGGAAACAAAGGGAAAAGGTATTTTCAGCCCTCACAATGTGATCTACTGAATGGGAAACTTGAAGGGGTACACTATATTATATCCACACAAGGAAGGAAGGGCTGATGATGCTGCAGCAGGGATGGACCTTGAAATCAGTGTGTTAAGTGAAAGAAGCCAGTCACAAAATACTTCACATTATATGACTCCATTTATGTGAAATGTCCAGAGTAGGCAAATCTATGGAGACACAAAGTAGATGAGTGATTGCTAAGGTCTGGATGAAGAAGAGGGGACGGAGGGTGGGTGATTGCTGATGGGTGTGATGGTTTCCAGGATGATGGAAATATTCTGAAATTGGTGGTGATTGTTCATTTTAAATGTATTAATACTAAGAATCACTGAACTGCACACTTTAAAAGGGTATATTTTATATGATATGTGAACTATAGATTAAAAAAGAATGGTGGGAACTGGGACAAGATGCTCTCAGGAGTATCTCCTCACTCCCCCTTATCCCTCATCTGTTTCCTTCTCTCTTGGTGAACAGCTTGCTTGCTTTTTTGCTCCCCAATCCACATGGGAGAAAATAGCCTCCCACAGCTCCTGAATTTATATTTTCTTTGCACAAGAGACCAATCAGAAGGAGGCTAGGATCTCTTAGTCCCAATTCCAAATTTTTCAGGAAAGGAGCTAATTGGCCTGGATTGGGAATGGGAAGGAAGGTTAGGTAGTCTGTCTTCTCATATGGTGTGAGAAGAGAAGGAGCTTCCAGAAAAGGAAGTGGGGAGAGCAGGCCATCCAATGTGGACCACCCACCACCACCTTGATACTCTAATGGACCTCTAAGGTATCCAGATCTGCTATGTAGATAGATGTAGACATAGATATATATGAGTTTCTCTTAATACCCCTGTGTTATTTGGCTACACTTTTCTACCTGACACTTCTTAATTCTGTCTTTCCCTGTTTTTTTTTTTTTTTTTTTTGCTGTAAGTCGTATCTTCTCAATTTTCTTAAAATTTTATGAGGTCCGTAGCCCATTGTATCCTTTCACCCCTTCCTTTATCTTTTATCTTTCATCTAGGACTTTAGATATAGCCCTTGAGGTTGTCAGTAGAGTTCAAAGTGGGGAGTGTTCCATTGGCCATGGTTCCAGATTTTATACAAGATTATGCTATTTTAAAGACTCTCTTTAAGAATACATTTTGCCTACAAATAATCGAGTTGGAAATAACTGCTTACAGAGGAGAAAATAAATCATAAAAATCCATACACACCGAGGAAACCAGAATTGAAAGAGACACGTGTAATAGCAGCATTGTTTATAATAGCCAGGACATGGAAGCAACCTAGATGTCCATCAGCAGATGAATGGATAAGAAAGCTGTGGTACATATACACAATGGAATATTACTCAGTCATTAAAAAGAATACATTTGAATCAGTTCTAATGAGGTGGATGAAACTGGAGCCTATTATACAGAGTAAAGGAAGCCAGAAAGAAAAACACCAATACAGTATACTAACGCATATATATGGAATTTAGAAAGATGGTAACGATAACCCTGTATGCAAGACAGCAAAAGAGACACAGATGTATAACACAGTCTTCTGGACTCTGCGGGAGAGCGTCAGGGCGGGATGATTGGGGAGAATGGCACTGAAACATGTATAACATCATATAAGAAACTAATAGCCAGTCCAGGTTTTATGCAGGATACAGGATGCTTGGGGCTGGTGCACTGGGATAATCCAGAGGGATGGTACCAGGAGGGAGGTGGGAGGGGGGTTCAGGATGGGGAACACGTGTACACCCATGGTGGAGTCATGTCAATGTATGGCAAAACCAATACAATATTGTAAAGTAAAAACTAAAAAAAAGCTGACAAATATCACAAATATTTCAGAAAATAGTGTATTTTATTAATTAACATTCTGACACAATCTTCTAGCTCATTTTTTCCCACAATTTTTTTTGTCTATGCTCTCTTTGATCAACATTTTTATAATGTCACCTTTTATAGTGGAAATAGAAAGATCCTTCTAGCATGCATAAAGCATGTACATTCACACTCAGATGGATTTGCTGAATGACATGATCCTGCAGATTCATGCCTTACAAACATAAGGATTCTCATACGTTTTGCTTTTCTTATGCTTCATCAAAAAAAAAAAAGAAACAAAGAAAAGGAAGTATGGTGTGTTTATAATAGTATGCTGCTGCAAAGTCATTTCAGTTGTGTCCGACTCTGTGCAACCCTAGACGGCAGCCCACCAGGCTCCACCATCCCTGGGATTCTCCAGGCAAGAACATAGTATAGTTTCTGTTAAATATATCCCTGACAGGAGAAGACTTTTTGACTAAGCATCAATAATAATTAATCCTACAATAACAGTTTTACATGTCTGATGATTAGAAGAATTTCCAGAGAAGAGCTTCAGCTCCATAGACCCCCAAAACCTTGTTAATCCTCCACAGTCCACATGTTTCTTTGTGTAGGTACCATGGGAACTTGCACATCTCAACAGAGTCCTGGTCCTGCAGTTCCATGGCTGACATGGGGTATTTTGGGGTAGAGGACAGAAAGCATATTCCTTGGGTCATTCCTACAAGTCATCAGTATGACAGGCACACAACCATATACAAAAATGACTATACATCCATGAAAGTGAAAGTGTTTATCATTCAGCCGTGTCCAACTCTTCATGACTCCATGGACTGTAGCCCGCCACACTCTGCTGTGCGTGGGATTCTCCAGGCAAGAATACTGGAGTGGAGTCCACTGGAGTGGACAAGAATACTGCCATTCCCTTTGAACCCAGATCTCCTGCATTGCAGGCAGATTCTTCACTGTCTGAGCCATCAGGGAAGTCATACACCCACCCAAATCCCAGATGAATGTAACTACACTCAATTTCTCCTTAGCCAGATCACAAAATGCCCATGGCCACCCCAACTCTAACCTACCCAAGCAGACTTATGGAGGAGGAGATGTTAAGGTAGAAAGAGACAGTGTTCTCATCCAATTGTGGTTTAAACCTCTAAAGGCTTCAAAAACACATATATATGTGTGTGTGACCATATATAATCACATTCAGGGCATGGCAGGACCCTGTGCAGGGAAGGAGCCCTGAATTCAAGCTGCATCAGCTTCAGGGTAGAATTGCTTCGGTTCACAGTGTGCTTTTGGATAGAGAAAGGAGCGATGGGTGTACTTGTTGGATGGATTGTAATGGAGTGCACTTCTACTTTCCTTTTCAAATGAAGTTGAAAGCTGTGAACTAGAATCTAAGCCACTGATTTTAGCCCAATCTCTTGAAGCAGTGTCCTCAAAAAATGGAATAGGGGATCCATCTCTCTTGGATCTCAACACAACTTTGTGTCTAAGCTCAGACCTGCTTAGCAGGCCCCAGTGACTGTCTGCTCAGAGAACTGGTACTTCTGATAAACTGATGGATAGTTTAATGGATGAATGCCATAGCTCTTGATGTGAGGATCAAACAAGATAATGGATCTAAAAGCCTTATGGATCTAAAAGCCTTTTGTAAATAGCAAGTTGCTATACCAAAAATAGGTCTAAGAAAATAGTTCAGTTTGCTTAAGATACTCTCTATACCATTGAAGATATTCAGTGATATTTTAGGGAAACATCTTCCTTACCCACAAAACCAATTAGAAAGAGGCATTTATTTTCAAGGTGAGTTGGGGAGGTCTAAAGACTATTGCTGACTCATGTTGTCCTTTGTCATCAGGGAAGGAGGGACCTCAAACCACAGGCCAGATTTTAAATAATGTCAATATTTTCAGAAGGGTACTTGCCATGAGCTGACAATGTATTTTGAATACTTAAAGAAAGCAGATATTGACCCCTAGAAGTTTCATTCTAAAGTGAGACTCATCTTCTTCTTTCCCTTCCCCCCAATTCCCCAACCATCACCCTTCTGTCACCCTTAGCTCCTTAAGCTGGCCAAAACTTTTGTTTGTTTGAGGTGACTTAGCAAAATAACCAGTGAAATAATGTCAGCCAAGCGTGGGAATTGGTTTATAAGGTACATGTACAAGTGACCAAAGACCCACAGAAAGGCTTACATAAAATAGAAAATTTTCTGATTGGATTATATAAGGGGAACCTCCAGAATGAGATGCTTCAGACACACTTGGATTTCAGGCATACATAATGTTGCCAGGATTGGCTCTTTCTTCCAGTTCAGCCCTGCCAGGCACAGTGTTTAACAAAAACTCTAGATCTCCATCCCAGTGGGTTTAAATTCTTTGGAAACCAAGAGAACTTCAGTCTCAAAAGTCACAGCACAGTTACTGTGGCTCTTAAGCTCTCATAAGCTCAAAAGCCTGAGCCCAAACCACTTGCTGGGGCCAGCAAAACACAGTAACGTGACTGGTCAGGACTGAGACCTGGGCCCAGCCTGGTGGGGAGAGGAGTTTCAGCCCCACACTGACAACATGGATTGAGAGTGGGGAAACAGGAGTCCTTCGAAAAGCCAATGCTGGGTGGAGGGCACAGCCAACCAACCACCAACCGCGGCTGTTCCTCCAACCTCACTTTGAAACAATTGCTCTGAGGCTTGAAAGCAGAAGGACCAGGCTCTAGCACCCACTATAAAGATATCTAAGCTGTTCTCCAGTGCAACAGGCTTGGGAGAACAAGGAATCACTCTGTTTCAAGTTTGTCTTGATCAATCCGCCTGAGCAGAGATGACAGCCTCATACCCCCAATGCATGTGTGTGTGTGTGTGTGTGTGTGTGTGTGTGTGTGTGTGTGTACATAAAGCGTAGTTATCAAAGACAGCTGTTAATTGTGATTCTTCACAAAGGTGGTATAAACAGATCACTGCCAATTGAAAGTTTTAATTAGATTAATTCTGGAATGCAGTTGAAATGTGGTGAATATTGATTGTAATGGCCTCTGTTTTAAATATAATTAATTCATGATCTACATAATTGCTCATTACCTGTACCTTAATTATGGGGCATAAAACATTGTTTATCACTACCATAGTACAAATGGGAAGACAGGCTTTCCCTGATGTCATAGGGTCCTTGGTATTTTTGTTGAAGAGAGCAATGGACATTTCATTTTCTCTAGCGGGAGAGAGAGAAAGAAAAAAACAAGCTGTGTCTCCAGTGACAACCAGTATGCAGACACAGCCTGATAAACACAGGGCATTTATGATTCTTTTATGACTACATTTTCTGACAAGATAAAGTAAATACTCTTTTGTGGGACTTTACAACTGCACAAGGCTCAAGCTACTGTCCAAAGACACTGAAAAATTTGCGTATAAATACTGTGTTTGAGGCTGGCTCATGGGCAAGGAGGGTAGCCCAGCAGTTTGACAATTTTCATATATTACCATGAAAAATTTCATGGTTTTTCTTCATCTTACTGCTAGTACCAGCACAATACATCTTTTCTTGGAAAAAAATTATACAAATCTATGATACTTTCTGTTTTTATTTTTTTCCATATACCATAAAATTTAAAGATAGTTCATGTGCCTATTACTGTTAGCCTTTTTTTTTAAGTCCAAGCAACAGAACCTGAAAACTATTACATACGCAAAAAATACCACGTTTTTAGAAAATCTGAGTTAGGTTAAATTTTAGTGATTTTTAATTCTGGAGGATTTTTCCCAAGTCCTTTTACAAAGACCATATAAGAGAAAGGTGAGAGGAGGGGTGGTCTGTGGTCTTTGCAGGAGCTCAGGACTTCCCGTGGAAGAGACTGGTGCCCCAGTTTGAGGAGCTTTAAGATGAAATCTACATACAGGAAGTGACCTCACTGGGTCATAGAAGCAGAACAAGATGAAGGGAGGAACAGTCAGGCAGCTACTGGGCCACCTCTTATTAATGCTGTTTAACCTCTGTGGGGAGATTTCTGGAAGGAATCTAGTTACCCCAGGCCACAACTCTTTATCTGCGTGGCCAAATGGAGGTTTTTCCCACTCCTGCCTGAGGAAGTCCTTAAAACAGAGTGTCTTGCAAGGTCTGTCTTTGTAAGGCATCCTTGTTTGTGCTTTTATGATGCATGCACAGAGTCCCACGTCTTCAATTCTCAGACCTGGTCACCTGAAGTGGGGGTATAGCCACTGAAATAATCAACTAAGCAATACATGGCGGCCTCTATTTACCAAAGACAAGTGTTTTTGTTTTTGTTTTTGTTTTTTTTCACCTGAATTTACAAACCTGTATTAAGCCCCCAGGCTTTCCTGGGGTTAAGACAATAAAGAATCTGCCTGCAATGCAGGAGACCTGGATTTGACTCCCTGGAGAAGGGAATGGCTACCTGCTCCAGTATTCTTGCCTGGAGAGAATTCCATGGACAAAAGAGCCTGGTGGGCTACGGGGCGGAGGGGGGTGGGCAGGAGGAGTCCATGGGGTCGCAAAGAGTCGGATACGACCTATCGTGCATGGAAGTTTCCTTTATCTTCAGTAGTATGAGAGAACGGCTAATAGAATTCAGGTTTATGACCAATAAAAAACATAAAACAAAACAGAAAACAGAAAATGAAATAAGAGACAATTCCAAATAAATGAAAATGCTACGTTCAGAGCTGGTACTGCTTCCTTTGTATTGATCATAGGGAGAAGCCTAGAGTTTCTCTCAGTAGAAAATCCTATGTGGCTTATTAAATACAGGTTGACAAATCTTAAGAGGCTATTTGGTAGGAGCCATGTTTCCTGTATGGACTCCCAGCCTGGGGACAGCTCAGTGCCTCTGGGCAAGGCGTTCCTTACTCCCTCTGAGATGGGAACTCTGCCTTGCCAGGCTCGCTGGAAGAGTGTATTAGTTGGCTCCAGCTGCCATGACAATGTGCCATAAACCGGGCGGCCTCCACAAGAGGCATTCATCATCTCACAGCTCTGGAGGCCGGAAGTCTGAGATCAAGGTGTCGGCGGAGTCGGTTTCTCCTGAGGCCTTTCCTTGGCTGCTCCTTGTGTCTTCTGCTTTCCCTCTTTGTGCATCTGTGTCCTAAGTGCTTTGTCTTATAAGAATACCCCCCATATTGAATCAGGGTTCACCCTAAAGGCCTCGCTGTAACTTAATTACCTCTTTTATTTTATTTTTACTTTGTTTTACTTTACAATACTGTATTGGTTTTGCCATACATTGACATGAATCCACCACGGGTGTATACGTGCTCCCAATCCTGAACCCCCCCTCCCACCTCCCACCCTATATCATCTCTCTGGATCATCCCCGTGCACCAGCCCCAAGCATCCTGTATCCTGTATCGAACATAGACTGGCGCTTCATTTCTTACATGATAGTATACATGTTTCAATTACCTCTTTTTTGTTTGTTTTTTAAATTGTTGGCTGTACCGGGTCTCTGTTGCTGTGTGGGCTTTCTGAAATTGTGGTGAATGGGGGCTACACTTTAGTTGTGGCGTGTGGGTTTTTTATGGCAGCGGCTGCTCTTATGGTAAAAGGCAGCTCTAGGGCTTGTGGGCTCAGTAGTTGTAGCTCCCAGGCTTAATTACTCCCCGGCATGTGGGATGTTCCCAGACCAGGGATGGAACCCACGTCCCCTGCACTGCCAGGTGGATTCCCAACTGCTAGACCACCAGAGAAGTCCCAACTACCTCTTTAAAGACCCCAATATAATCACATGCTGAGGTACTAGGAGTTAAGTCTTCAGCATATGAATTTATGTGCTTGGCTGCTTCAGTCATGTACAATTCTTTTGTGACCCCATGGACCATAGTCTGCCAGGCTCCTCTGTCCATGGGATATTCCTTGCAAGAATACTGGAATGGGTTGCCATGTCCTCCTTCAGGGAATCTTCCCCACCGGGGATCAAACCCAGATCTCCTGCATCTCCTGCATTGCAGGTAGAGTCTTTTCTGATGAGCTACCAGGGAAGCCCCATTTGAGGGACGTGGAAATCAGATCATAATACTGGTCATGTGGAAAAGGTGAGCAGAGTTAGGGGAAACTACTCCATAGATTATAAGTTATTAGATGAAAACAAAAGACCCCTTCTCTTATCCCCGCCCAGTGTGACACATTTAAACCAGTAATTCTTTGGGGGAGGGGGTAGGGGGTGGGAAGGGTGGGGTTTTGCCCTGCAGAGATATTTGGCAACATCTGGAGAAATTTTTGGTGGTTAGAGCTGGTGGGGAGTTGCCACTAGTGTCTAGTGGGTAGACTGTTAAAGATCTCAAAGGTAAACTTTGCTAAAGTCAAAAACCTAATCTAGAGGGACCCACCCCTTTTTCTTTCTTTTTACACAACTTGCCTATCAACAGGAGGAAGAACCTGGGGGACGGAAAAGAGGCAGAAAGGCTCCCACGTGCAGGGTCCTTGCTACCAGCTTCTGTGCTGCTGGTTGAGTGCCTGTCTGAAGTCAAATCTTACGGCAGTGCCCCAGCTGCCACAGTATTTCTCTGAGATCATTTTTCTGCAGTTCCTCTTTCCCCCGTTAGAGTTATGATTACTTCCTTCTTCAGTTTTTTAGAAAGCTCCTCAAGTGTCCAAAGAGCTGAGAACAAAGTGGATAATTTAAGTGGAGGCTGCCTCCACAAAGGTGGCTGGAAGACACCTCGCTCTGCACCCTATGGCCCAGCCTTAGGACCACCTCTGTTTTCCTTCCCCTTCCACATGTCCCTGCCACGTCTAGGCTTAGCCCTCTCCCTAGGGACCTGTTTCCACTTTTTCACTGTCTATTTGCCATGAAGTGATGCAACCGGATGCCATAATCTTCATTTTTTAAATGTTGAGTGTTAAGCCAGCTTTTTCACTTTTATCAAAAGTCTCTTTAGTTCCTCTTCATTTTCTGCCATAAGGGTGGTTTCATCTGCATGTCTGAGGTTATTGACATTTCTCCTGTAATCTTGAGTACAGCTTGTGCTTCATCCAGCCCAGAATTTTGCATGATGACCTCTGCATATAAGTTAAATAAGCAGGGTGACAATATACAGCCTTGACATACTCCTTTCCCAATTTCGAACTGGGAAAGATTGAGGGCAAGAGGAGAAGGGGATGATAGAGGATGAAATGGTTGGATGGCATCACTGACTCAATGCACATGAGTTTGAGCAGGCTCTGGGAGATGGTGAAGGATGGAAGCCTGGTGAGTTGCAGTGCATGGGGTCGCAAAGAGTCGGACATGAGTGACTGAATAAGAGCCACCAGGGACCCAGGAGAGATCAAAGTGCTTCTGCTTCCCTGTGATGTGTACAGAGTAGGATTACATCCTGGTAGTAAATGGGGCCTGGAAATGGCAGGGAGGGTGGGGTGGTGGGTGCACAGGAATCTGCAGAGGTTGGAAGACCCCAGAGACCTTGCCCAAGGCCCCGGGGAGGTGGAGCAGGTCCTGTTCCTCCAGGTTCCAAGTCTCTGGGGGAGTCAGGAATGAATGCCTCCTCCCAGCAGGTGGGGTATGATTCAGCCCCTGACCCCCTGCCACCCTACAAGGCACCATGCCAGGCCCTGGGCCCCAGCCTTCTGCTGCTTGGTCCTTTGACGTGTTCAGCAGCCTTTGGCATTTCCCTTCTCCTCAGGTGCTAGCCCTGGGTTGAGAAGCCCTTTGTCCCCCAGCTAGCATTCTGGAAGAGCACCAAGAGGAAAGTCTTCACAGTTGAGCCTCTCTGGGGAGGGCTGAGTCCCTGGGGAGGGGCAGGTGGAGAGCTACAGGCAGAAGGGAGGCTGACCTCAATGCCTCACCACTGAGAGCTCAGGTGGTTCCACAGGGCACTTGCTTTGTGGTTAGGAGGGACTGCAGAGCTTTTGCCAATTGAAGATGAGGCTGGACCTTTGCTTCCTCACACTGCCTGGTCACCGCTGTGAGCCCTTATCTGGGAAGGGCATAATCTTCAGAGGGAATCTGTGCCAGTGAGAGGTGGACTGTGAGCCTGGGTGAGGGAGGCCACTGGGTGGGGAAGCAAGATGCCATGGTCACAGGACCACCCAGAGCATTACTCAAGCCACTATTTCATGAATTCACCGGTTTAAATGGATGATTTCATGGAAGTCACTGTGATGTGGAATCAGGCTGGTGGTAACTACGGCTGAAACGTGATGCGTGCTTGCCGCATGCCAAGCCCCACTCTGGGCACTCTACGTGTGTGGCAACCATCCACTCCCACTGAGCCCAGAAGGCAGCAGCTACTGTTAACCTCTTGGTACCTTAATGTTCTCACTTATAAAATGGGGCCAAGCAACCTAAGTCACTTGGCTAGAACCCAGTGGAGCTCAGTGTCAGCCAGCTCTCCCTCCCCCACCCCACTACACTGCCTGCAAGTTCAGCCCCTGTGGTGCCTTCAAAGAACAGGGATCACATGGAGTGTGGCTGAAACAAGGTGGAGGGGGCTTTGGATGACCCTCAGATGTTCAGGTTCAGCACACCCACAAGGAGGGAAGGTTGGGTTTTAAGTGTAAACCAGAAACTATTCCCACTCTGTAAGCCATAAACAGGCTTAATTTAGGGAGTATTCCCCTACTAGTGGAGGTGGAGAGGGCAGACAATGGGATCTTTTAGAGGGATATATGTTGGCCTAATTGTGGAACTGGACATGGAACAACAGACTGGTTCCGAATAGGAAAAGGAGTATGTTAAGGCTGTATATTGTCACCCTGCTTATTTAACTTATATGCAGAGTACATCATGACCAATGGTGGACTGGAAGAAACACAAGCTGGAATCAAGATTGCTGGGAGAAATATCAGTAACCTCAGATATGCAGATGACACCATCCTTACGGCAGAAAGTGAAGAGGAACTAAAAGCCTCTTGATGAAAGTGAAAGTGGAGACTGAAAAAGTTGGCTTAAAGCTCAGCATTCAGAAAATGAAGATCATGGCATCCGGTCCCATCACTTCATGGGAAATAGATGGGGAAACAGTGGAAACAGTGTCAGACTTTATTTTGGGGGCTCCAAAATCACTGCAGATGGTGATTGCAGCCATGAAATTAGAAGATGCTTACTCCTTGAAAGAAAAGTTATGACCAACCTAGATTGCATATTCAAAAGTAGAGACATTACTTTGCCGACTAAGGTCTGTCTAGTCAAGGCTATCATTTTTCCAGTAGTCATGTATGGATGTGAAAGTTGGACTGTGAAGAAGGTTGAGCACCGAAGAACTGATGCTTCTGAACTGTGGTGTTGGAGAAGATTCTTGAGAGTCCCTTGGACTGCAAGGAGATCCAACCAGTCCATTCTGAAGGAGATCAGACCTGGGATTTCTTTGGAAGGAATGATGCTAAAGCTGAAACTTCAGTACTTTGGCCACCTCATGCGAAGAGTTGACTCATTGGCAAAGACTCTGATGCTGGTAGGGGATAGGAGGAGAAGGGGATGACAGAGGATGAGATGGCTGGATGGTATCACTAATTTCATGGACGTGAGTCTGAGTGAACTCCGGGAGCTGGTGATGGACAGCGAGGCCTGGCGTGCTGAGATTCATGGGATCGCAAAGAGTTGGACACGACTGAGCAACTGAACTGAACTGAATGGCTCAGCAGCTAAAGAATTCATCTGCAGCGCAGGAGATACAGGAGGCATGGCTTCCATCCCTGGGTTGGGAAGATCCCCTGGAGAAGAAATGGCAACCTGCTTCAGGATTCTTGTCTGAAAAAAATCCCATGGACAGAGGAGCCTGGTGGGCTAGTCAGTGAGTTTCAAAGAGTCGGACACTACTGAGCCACTAAGGACAGCACATTCTGGCCTATGTTGAGCCTTGATATTTGTCTATCTCTTGGAAATGAATAATGAAAGTCCCACTTCCTATTGCTGCAAAAAATATTGTCCAGTGAAATAATATCATGCATTCCTGGAGCTTTCCAGAGTGGGGAGTGGCTTTGAGAATCCTTGCTCCTTCTCTGCTCCTTGTAGACTGGGGACCTGAGGTGCAGAGAGGGAAGTCACTTGCCTGAGGATGCACAGCTGGCTAATTAGGTCCCCATGTTTCCACCACCAAGTAACCATCTTATTCATGAAGCAAACTGTTTTGGAGGGTGGAGGAAGTAGAGAGGATTGCTTGATTATCAGAGAAATCGATCAACAGAGTCACCATTTAATTAAAAAATATATCAAAACCTTTCTTGATAATGATCGACCTGTTACACTGGAGCAATTAAAATGGTGATTTTATTTACTGAGTTACTGCCAACTCCCATGATTTTTTTTTTTTTTGTAATACCCTTGTGATAACTCAATTGGAAATGTGTGGTAAGATGCATAATGATAATGCCTTTTCTTGAGATAACTTGTGCCACAGCCAGCTGGGGAGTTTATCTGATGGGTCCGTTGCACAACTGAGGTCCCCTCTGTGCCATTCTGTCTCCAACGGCTCTGGAGGGACCAGTTAGGAGTCTTAGAAGGGGCCTGTCTTTGAACTGGTGAGGCACACACCCATGTGTTCAACAGCTCTTTGGCTGCTGCACATTAGAGGTAATTAGAAATGGATGCTTTTGAGATTTAAATATTAACTTTTTAAAATTAAATTTTCACTTAAAATTTCACAAAACAGAAAACAACCCCCACACATACACTCAAAGCCTAAAACTCTCCAAGCTGACAAGCCTGGCTGCTTCCTGGTGGCGCTGGGTTCTTGTGTCCTGGCATGCAGAGGCCTACAGCCACGCGGTGTTGGGCTTTCAAAGGGGAAATGATGAGCCTTCATCCACTGAAATGTCAATTGGCCCCCATTTCCCTAGTTATGTGCCCGGGACACTTGAGTCTCAAGATATTTTGTTGGATAATAGATGAGAAAGAATTCCATAATCAGTTAAATTTGGGAAATGCTACACACAATACTATCCTCATGGATTAACACACTAAAAGCTCTGAAATGTTCTGAATCAATAAATCAATTTAATTTTTGGTTTATCATTTTTCCCATTTATCTGACCACAGTACCCTGTCATCATGTCATACTTACGAAAAACTTGAATCCGTTTTGAAAAACTCTTAATTGGGCAGAACTAGTCTGAAACTGATTATTAATCAAAGGAGGCATGGCAAGAGAATGAACCATCTGCCAGGGGTCAGGAGACCTGGATTCTGGTCTAGACTCTTCCATTAATTAGCTCGGTGACTTTGGGGAAATTGCATTCCTCTGGTACTTAGTTTATCTGCCTACAAAATAAAGGGCTGAAGTTAGAGAATTCCTAAGGCAAGAGACAATGATTTTTCTGGGTCCAAGAGACAATGATTTTTCTGATTTGCTGAGGCTCAGTGGGCTGTCTGCCCTTTCATCACCTCTTACAGCTCATGTTGGCAGTTGTGGGCTTGCCCTGGGACCTTCTGGACTAGGTGAAGTGAGTCATGGTCTTGGAAGGCACTGGGATAAGATTGCTACCTGTGCGTGCCTGGCTTACCTTAGGGTGATGGGAGCACGGTCAGGGCCTCTCTCAGGACTCCACCCTTCATGGAGATCTCTGTAGTAAGTGCTGCAGGTGAGAAGAAGCACTCTGGTCCCTCTATTGCTGGAGCATGAGGTCTAGGTAGGGAAAGAAGGCAGACCCACATGTACACAAGTGACCACACCTAGCAGTGGGTGCTAATGAGACAGCCTGAAACCTGGGATTCTTGGCTGCAGAGCTTGTACCTAGAGCAACCTGTCCTGGAGCAACAAAATGCAAAGAAACTCTAAGGGACTAAAAATAACTAAGTGCCTGTGGAGTTGGGGCAAATTAGGAAAAGTGAAGTTAAAGTGAAGTAGCTCAGTTGTGTCCGACTCTGCGACCACATGGACTGTAGCCTACCAGGCTCTTCCGTCCATGGGGTTTTCAAGGCAAGAATACTGGAGTGGGTTGCCATTTCAAACAAGATACAAAAAGACCAAAAACTCAGCTGCTGCTTCTAAAGAGCGAGGAGCAAAAGCAGGGTACTGCGCATGTGCCCTGCACACAACCGCACCAAAGTGGTAGGCAAACCACCTAAGCCACCCTCCAGCTCTACTGCCGGACCTGCCCCTAACCTCACATTGTGTAAGGAACCAGCTTGCCCTCAGCCTACTTCCGGAGCAAGCAGGGGGAACCTGTTACTAATTCTTGCTCCCCTTTGCTAACAGCAGGGGCCCCAGTAAAGCCTTGCCTGAATTTCTTGTCTGGCCTTTTATCAATTTCCACTGATTAAGGAGGTCAAGAACCCTGGTGGGCAACACTAACAATTGGCAGGTGTTTGGGGAGATCCTAGAGGGAGACTCAGAGGGTGCCAGGTGTTCATGGAGATGCCATGCAGGATGCAGGACTCCCGCCAGGCTGATTGGATAGCAGTGAGGAGGCCTGAGAAAGGCATCCGGGCAGAATTGCACAAGGCCTCCTTGGGGGAGCTGGTGCATTTCTGCACTGATGAATTGTAATCAGAAGGAGTGGGGAACGATGTGGAACCAGGGGCTACAGAAAGACAGTGAAATCCTCTAAATGTCATGTGATCAGACTCCAGTGTCATTCAGGCAGCTGGGGGCTATTGAAATTTCATAAGGAAAATGATATTTTAGTAAACGAAACCTGGGATAAGATTGGAACTTAATTAGAGAGAAGGTGCCCTCTATGAACTTCTAAAATGGCCCCAGATATGGAGCCCTAGACTAGTATTAGTCCTGCTACCCAGCCTGGGGCTTTGCCGAGCTCAGCACTCTGCATGCGAGAGCACCCTAGGACAGAACGCTCAGTGCCAGCTCATACTCCAACGACAGTGAGCAGAAGGAAGAAACCCAGCCCCTCTGGGCTCAGGAGCGGTGAATTTGAGGCAAGAATATCCCAAGAGCAGAAGATTTGGGGGAGTGGGAAGGAGCCCTGCCAATTCCACCTTAAACAAGTGAGCTCTATCTGCCACTTCTTCACAATCCACCCGTGCCTCGGGTTCCAATGGAGGAGATGCGTTGTCATGCACGATTTTAACTTCTGTGATAATGAAAAGGAGCAGAGTATAGTGGCTGATGCCGTGGGGCTTAGGAAAATGAGTGAGATGCTTGGATAAAAGAGAGAGATACCATCTCGGCCCCAGAAAGATATAGGATGTAGCTGGCCTTCATGGGGAAGCTTTTATTTCATTCTCAGGAAAACACAGTAAATAGTTGTTAACTGTTTAAACAATGGTTGAAAGACCAAGTTTTCTGACCCTTTGTCTTGGTGGGGATGATGTTCGGGCCCAAGAATCAGAAGACTTAGACGGTTTCTTGGCGGGGGATATCTGCTCCCTTCTGCTGTTTCAGTTACTTCCAAGTCTGGACAGACACGTCCACAAGGCCCAGAAAGGGCTTGTTCTGAGGGGCTGCCCAAAGTTCAGTGGATTGAGCAAATACCCTTCGAGTCTGGAAATATTTTCTTAGACCCCCCTTGTGCTGGTTCTCCACCTCTTCTTCACCATGTGCCACGTTGTGCACTCCAGTATTTACTAACCTCCAACATGTACCACCAGTGCTCTCTCCTCCAGCTTTGTATGGAGGCTGCTGAGACCAGCAGCTGCTGGTCCACCCACCAGTGAGGGCTGGACACATCTGGCTCCGGTCTCTGGGAGCAAATCCCGAAACGCCTGCCTTGGGGTTTCTGTTAGAAAGCCGGGCAAATAGATGTATGTGTACC
Source organism: Nanger dama (assembly GCA_917880005.1). Classification (NCBI taxonomy): domain Eukaryota; kingdom Metazoa; phylum Chordata; class Mammalia; order Artiodactyla; family Bovidae; genus Nanger; species Nanger dama. The sequence goes on from CAKJTW010000012.1 coordinate 41,031,860, forward strand.
AGCTACAATGCCTTTGTTTCCAAGTAATAGGCACTCTAACTCAAACTGGTAAGAACCATAAAAGGGATTTATTGGTTCAGGTAACAGGGAATTCTAAATGTGGGGTGGATTGTAAGGCCAATGCAGTGCTTTCCTTTCTCCCTCTCTATTCTGCTGCTTATGGCCCCCACTTAATCGTGTGGCTACCACCTCCCTTTGTGAGAAAGGTCCCTGCCAGCAAATCCCGGGTTTGTTTGTTTCTTTTCTTGACCAAACCCAGGGAAAAAGAGAGAGGAGAGAAAGACTTCTGTTTTAGAACACGGAGAAATTTCATTTCTGGGGAGTCCTAAGAAAACCTCTTTTCATATCTCATTGGCCTGAAATAGAACCCAAGATCATTCTTGAACCAACATGACGGCTAGGGGGCTGGGTTTTATGCCTTGACCTATCAGTCAGTGCCTCCCACCAGGACAGCCTTCCATCAGGAGAGTGGCCATTTCCCAGCTACACATCTGATACAAAATGAGGGAGGAAATCCTCATGTGGAAAGGAGGGAATTTTCAGATGAAAACAAGCAGTTTAACTTGGAAGCTGGGGAGGCAATCAGGAGCTGCCCCTTGGCTGAAGTTGACCCCATGTGGACTGCTGTCCAATCAACCACCCTTTCTGCAGTCCTACTTGAACACCCACACCATAACTAACTGTTCCCTTGTGTGTATCCCTTGATCAGTTAGAATGCTTCTGGCTGCAAGTAACAGACAATCCTGACTCTGGCTGTCTTAAATAATAAAGTAATATATTATGTCATGTTCAGAGCTGGGGTGTGCCCAAGAAATGGGCTCAGTCATTACCAATGGCCTGAGTTGCTCCCACCTCTCTTTTCTCCTATTCTCAGAGCTGTTGCACCCTAAGGCTGCTTCCCCTTATATTTACAAGGTGTTTGCTGCAACTTCGTATGTGATAACCAGAGAAACAAGGAGAAACTCTCTCTTGTCCCCAAAGTACCACCCTCCTTGAGAGGCGCCTACCTGTGTTTCCTTGGCAAGAATTAGGAGATACATGGGATTGACTTAAAATGAAAATAGTGTGGCTGAAACGGATGTTGGCAACTATTGCACCTAGTTAGATAAAGTAATGAAACTTGTTCCTGCTGAGTAGGACAAATGAGATGTGGCTTCTCTACACTGGGGTGAGTCTGGGGAAAACCATGTACTTCCTGATATGGAAGTGCTTCCAGTCTGGCTAACCTAGACTCAAATCCCAACTCCATTGCTCAGTAGCAGGTGGCCTATGGTGGCATTTCCTAACCTCTCTGGATCTCCATTTGTCATCTGTAATCAAAGGGATATTATTAATACCAGAATCTTGGATTATAAAAGCTTGTGCATACCAGTGGCAAGATCCCCTTGAAATACTACCTAACTTGACATATAGTTGTTCTCAGAAACAAGTAGTGGGACTTCCCTGGCATCTCCTGCAGGTCCAACTGTCTGCTCTGACATTGATTGCCTCTGCTTACCCAGTGCTGAGTGTGAATATTTTAGATGTCTATAGCTGAAGTGAGAGACACAGTATGGAAGGTTGGGGGCTTTTCTCTGCTTGGTCAAGCCTTTTGATCCATTTCATCCTCAACAGTTTCTTTACTAGGACGATCACTTTGCTCTAACCATTATTTTTGCAAAAAAGCCCTATTATATATTCTCCTGCCTGCAAAAAAAACACAAAAAAAATCTAAAAGCAAATGTGTCAGAGCCTATTTTTAGTGCTTTACAAGTCAGATCTTTCCTCCTTGCCTTCTATAGTCCCTCAGGACTTTTAGATTTACTATTTAAATATTTATAAACTGTTACAATTATTTATTAAAGGTTTATGTTGTTATTATATTTAGTATGGAATATACATTTCTTTCTCCAAAAATAACAGGACTTTCCATTAAACGACATGTGTTAATGATGCAGTAAATTGTCTCTTAAGGCAAGAAAGTTTCCTTCTCTTCTGACAACCCTAAGTACCCTTATTTAAAAGTAGGGGTCCTACCTCACTGGAAAATACATTGCTCCTGACTCCCCAAATGTTATTCTATCCAGATTGAGGACATTTTTAATGCTTCCATAGAGAAGTTTTGCCATCTGAAATCAGTGTGTAGTCAAAAACAAAAGATGCATTTATTGGTGGTAGCCCGTGCATGTGTATGCACACGTAGCATGCATGTGGACACACACATGGGCTATAGGTATGCATATGTGTGTGCATGTGTGTCTTGGTCTCATTTTAGATTCATTCATTCATACATTCAACATAATCTACTCTGTACTAACACTGTTCTATATCAAAGACAAAAAAATGGGTACTCTACCCAGGACACTCTACCCCTGAGACTCAGAGGTCTAGAAAAGGATAGAAACAATAAGTAAAAAGTAACAATGGTATCATCAAGTAATCACCCAGCAGTGTACAAGTGTGGGTACAATGCTGTGGGAACAAGCAGGAAGTTAAATTTTATAGAAGGATGCTGTATGCTGTGCTTAGTCATTCAGTCATGTTTGACTCTTTGCGACCCCATGGGCTGTTGCCTGCCAGGTTCCTCTGTCCATGGGGATTCTACAGGGAAGAATACTGGAGTGGGTTGCCATGCCCTCTTCCAGTGTGAAGGATGACTTGTTGGTATATATGTAAACCTACATGAAGAAGAAATGCAAAAGGCAAAATGGTTGTCTTAGAAGGCCTTACAAACAGCTGAGAAAGAAGAGAAGCTAAAGGCAAAGGAGAAAAGATATATCCATCTGAATGCAGAGTTCCAAAGAATAGCAATGAGAAATTAAAAAAAAAAATCTTCCTAAGTGATAAATGCAAAGAAACACAGGAAATCAATAGAATGGGAAAGACTAGAGATCTCTTCAAGAAAATTACAGATACCAAGGGAACATTTCTTTCAAAGATGGGCACAATTAAGGATAGAAATGGTATAGACCTAACAGAAGCAGACAATATTAAGGTAAGTTGGCAAGAATATACAGAAGAACTATACAAAAAGATCTTAATGACCCAGATAACCATGATTGTGTGATCACTCACCTAGAGCCAGCTATCCTGGAGTGCAAAGTCATGTGGGCCTTAGAAAGCATCACTATGAACAAAGCTAGTGGAGGTGATAGAATTCCATCTGAGCTTTTTCAAATCCTAAAAGATAGTGCTGTGAAAGTGCTGTACTCAATAGGGCAGCAAATTTGGAAAACTCAGCAGGGGCCGCAGGACTGAAAAGGTAAATTTTCATTCCAATCCCAAGGAAAGGCAATGCCAAAGAATGTTCAAACTACCGCACAATTGCACTCATCTCACACACTAGCAAAGTAATGCTTGAAATTTTCCATGCTAGGCTTTAACAGCATGTGAACCAAGAACTTCCAGATGTTCAAGCTGGATTTAGAAAAAGCAGAGGAACCAGAGATCAAATTGCCAACATCTGTTGGATCATAGAAAAAGCAAGAGAGTTCCAGAAAAACATCTACTTCAGCTTCATTGACAACGCTAAAGCCTTTGACTGTGTGGATCAAAACAAACTATAGAAAATTCTTAAAGAGATGGGAATATCATACCATCTGACCTGCCTCCTGAGAAATTTGTATGCAGGTCAACAACAGTTAGAACCAGACATGGAGCAAGGGACTGGTTCCAAATTGGGAAAGGAGTACATCAAGGCTGTATATTGTCATCCTATTTATTTAACTTATTTGCAGAGTACATCATGGGAAATTCTGGGCTGAATGAAGCACAAGCTGGAATCAAGATTGCCAGGAGAAATATCAATAACCTCAGATATGCAGATGACACCACCCTAATGGCAGAAAGTGAAGAGGAACTAAAGAGCCTCTTGATGAAAGTGAAAGAGGAGAGTGAAAAAGCTAGCTTAAAGCTCAACATTCAGAAAATGAAGATCATGGCATCTGGTCCCATCACTTAATGGCAAATAGATGGGGAGACAAAGGAAACAGTGACAGACTTTATTTTCTTGGGCTCCAAAATCACTGCAGATGGTGACTGGAGCCATGAAATTAAAAGACACTTGCTGCTTGAAAGAAAAGCTATGACCAACCTAGACAGCATATTAAAAAACAGAGACATTGCTTTGCTGACAAAGATGCATCTAGTCAAACCTATGGTTTTTCCAGTAGTCATGTATGGATTTGAAAGTTAGACCATAAAGAAAGCTGAGCACCAAAGATCTGATGCTTTTGAACTGTGGTGTTGGAGAAGACTCCTGAAATTCACTTGGACTGCAAGGAGATCAAATGAGTCAATTCTAAAAAAAAATCAGTCCTGAATATTCATTGGAAGGACTGAGGTTGAAGCTGAAGTTACAATGCTTTGGCCACTTGATATGAAGAACTGACTCATTGGAAAAGACCCTGTTGCTAGGAAAGACTGAAGGCAGGAGGAGAAGGGGATGACAGAGGATGAGACGTTTGGATGGTATCACCTACTCAATGGACGTGAGTTTGAGCAAACTCTGGGAATTGGTGATGGATAGGGAAGCCCGGCGTGCTGCAGTCCATGGGGTGGTAAAGAGTTGATACTTCTGAGCAACTGAACTGAACTGAACATGTAATCCACAGGGCTTGATTTGGGAGTAATTAGTCATAGCTCAGGTGGTAAAGAATCTGCCTGAAGTGCAGGAGACCTGGGTTTGATCCCTGGGTCAAGAAGGTCCCCTGGGAAGGAAATGGTGACTCACTCCAGTATTCTTGCCTGAAGAATTCCATGGACAGAAGAGCCTGGTGGGCTACAGTCCATGAGGTCGAGGAGTTGGACATGACCGAGAAACTAACACTTTGACCTTCTTGGAATTAGATTTTTCTTCATTCGCGCAGTTGCTAACTCTTCCATCTGGCTGTGTTGCTAGTCCAAGGTCTAGCTCAGTAGTTCTCACTCAAGGGGAGTTCTGCCTTCTGGAGACCTTTGATAATTTCTGGAAGCATTTTTCATTGTCATGAACGAGAGAGTACTACTGGCATCTAGTGGGTGGAGGCCAGGGATGCTTCTAAACACCTTGCAGTGGCCAGAACAGCCCCCATGACAAATAATTTTATGGCCCTGAATCTCAGTAGTGCCAGGGTTGAGGTTGGGAACCCCATGTGTGGCTCAAAAGAGTCCTGAGTCAAGACTGGCTCCCTCTAAAAGAGGCCAAGGAGACAGGCTTGAGTTACTTGGAGAAGAACCTGGTGTAGGCCCAGAAAGTTAGTTCAGGGAAGTGAGGTGAGCAAGTAAGTTCCCATCTAGAATTTTGCCCCAAAGACAATGATCAGAATGATTGATACAGGAATATGCACAGAGACACTCAGAATTGTAATAACAGTAACAAACAAAGGGCTTCCCTGGTGGCTCGGAAGGTAAAGCATTTGCCTGAAATGTGAGAGACCTGGGTTTGATCCCTGGGTTGGGAAGACTCCCTGGAGAAGGAAATGGCAAGCCACTCCAGTACTCTTGCCTAGAAAATCCCATGGACAGAGGAGCCTGGTAGGCTAGAGTCCATGGGGTCACAAAGAGTCAGACATGACTGAGTGACTTCACTTTCTTTCTTTCTTTTAGTAACAACCAAATTAAAATCCTAAATAGTCAATGCTAATAGATTAGCTAAGTAAATTATGATATATTCTGGATTTTAAAACTATCTGCGAGTAACGTTATCACACAATATATGCAATTTTTAACTCAGTGAAAAAGAATGCCCCCCCAAATAAATCCTTTCCACACACACACACACACACACACACACACACACACACACACACACACACGAGTTATACACAGAAAAAAGACCAAGAGAAAGAGACCTATCATTACTGCCAGTTCGTAGGTGGTAGAATTAGAAGCAGTGTCTTTTTAAATTTAAATTTCATTTTTTTTAATTTATTTATTTTAATTGGAGGCTAATTACTTTACAATATTGTATTGGTTTTGCCATCCATCAACATGAATCCACCATGGGTGTACACGTCTTCCCCATCCTGAACCCCCTCCCACCTCCCTCCCTGTACCATCCCTCTGGGTTATCCCAGTGCACCAGCCCCAAGCATCCTGTATCCTGCATTGAACCTGGACTGGTGATTAGTTTCTTATATGATATATATGTTTCAATGCCATTCTCCCAAATCATCCCACCGTCTCCCTCTCCCACAGAGTCCAAAAGACTGTTCTATACATCTGTGTCTCTTTTGCTGTCTTACATATAGGGTTATCGTTACCATCTTTCTAAATTCCATATATATGCGTTAGTATACTGTATTGGTGTTTTTCTTTCTGGCTTATTCACTCTGTATAATAGGCTCCAGTTTCATCCACCTCATTAGAACTGATTCAAATGCATTCTTTTAATGGCTGAGTAATACTTCATAGTGTATATGTACCACAGCTTTCTTATCCATTCATCTCCTGATGGACATCTAGGTTGCTTTCATGTCCTGTCTATTATAAACAGTGCTGTGAGGTACATTGGGGTACATGCATCTCTTTCAATTCTGGTTTCCTTGGTGTGTATGCCCAGTAGTGGGATTGCTGGGTCCTAAGGCAGTTCTATTTCCAGTTTTAAAGGAATCTCCACACTGTTCTCCATAGTGGCTGTACTAGTTTGCATTCCCACCAACAGTGTAAGAGGGTTCCCTTTTCTCCACACCCTCTCCAGCATTTATTGCTTGTAGACTTTTGGGTTGCAACCATTCTGACTGGTGTGAAATGGTACCTCATTGTGGTTTTGATTTGCATTTCTCTGATAATGAGTGATGTTGAGCGTCTTTTCATGTGTTTGTTAGCCATCTGTATGTCTTCTTTGGAGAAATGTCTATTTAGTTCTTTGGCCCATTTTTTTGATTGGGTCGTTTATTTTTCTGGAATTGAGCTGTAGGAGTTGCTTGTATATTTTTGAGATTAGTTGTTTGTCAGTTGCTTCATTTGAGATTATTTTCTCCCATTCAGAAGGCTGTCTTTTCTCCTTGCTTATGGTTTCCTTTGTTGTGCAGAAGCTTTTAAGTTTAATTAGGCCCCATTTGTTTATTTTTGCAATTATTTTCAATATTCTGGGAGATGGGTCATAGAGGATCCTGCTGTGATTTATGTCAAAAAGTGTTTTGCCTATGTTCTCCTCTAGGAGTTTTATAGTTTCTGGTCTTACATTTAGATCTTTAATCCATTTTGAGTTTATTTTTGTGTATGGTGTTAGAAAGTGTTCTATTTTCATTCTTTTACAAATGGTTGACCAGTTTTCCCAGCACCACTTGTTAAAGAGATTGTCTTTAATCCACTGTATATTCTTGCCTCCTTTGTCAAAGATAAGGTGTCCATAGGTGCATGGATTTATCTCTGGCCTTTCTATTTTGTTCCATTGATCTGTATTCCTGTCTTTGTGCCAGTATCATACTGTCTTGATGGCTGTGGCTTTGTAGTAGAGCCTGAAGTCAGGCAGGTTGATTCCTCCAGTTCCATTCTTCTTTCTCAAGATTTCTTTGGCTATTCAAGATTTTTTGTATTTCCATACAAATTGTGAAAATTATTTGTTCTAGTTCTGTGGGGAAAAAAAAACAACAAAACGTTGGTAGCTTGATAGGGATTGCATTGAATCTATAGATTGCTTTGGATAGTATACTCATTTTCACTATATTGATTCTTCCAATCCATGAACATGGTATATTTCTCCATCTATTAGTGTCCTCTTTGATTTCTTTCACCAGTGTTTTATAGTTTTCTGTATATAGGTCTTTAGTTTCTTTAGGCAGATATATTCCTAAGTATTTTATTCTTTTTGTTGCAATGGTGAATGGAATTTCCTTAATTTCTTTATTTTCTCATTATTAGTGTATAGGAATGCAAGGAATTTCTGTGTGTTGATTTTATATCCTGCAACTTTACTATATTCATTGATTAGCTCTAGTAATTTTCTGGTGGAGTCTTTAGGGTTTTCTATGTAGAGGATCATGTCATCAGCAAACAATGAGAGTTTTCTTCTTTTCCAATTTGGATTCCTTTTATTTCTTTTTCTGCTCTGATTGCTGTGGCTAAAACTTCCAAAACTATGTTGAATAGTAGTGGTGAAAGTGGGCACCCTTCTTGTTCCTGAATTTAGGGAAATGATTTCAGTTTTTCACCACTGAGGATAATGTATGCTGTGAGTTTGTCATATTTAGCTTTTATTATGTTGAGGTATGTTCCTTCTATCCCTGCTTTCTGGAGAGGTAGATAGATAGATAGATAGATAGATAGATAGATAGATAGATAGATAGATATATCATAAATGGAGGTTGAATTTTGTCAAAGGCTTTCTCTGATTTTAATATTTGTTCTTTGTGTTTGATCTTTGTTAATTCAATTAATATGTGTGTCTTGGGGGTGTTTTGCTTTGGGTTTATCCTGTTTAGGACTCTCTGGGTTTCTTGGACTTGGGTGATTATTTCCTTCCCTATTTTAGGGAAGTTTTCAACTATTATCTCCTCAAGTATTTTCTCATGGTCTTTCTATCTTCTTCTTCTGGGAGTCCTATGACTTGAATGTTGGCGCATTTAATATTGTCTTGGAGGCCTCTGATATTGTCCTCATTTCTTTTAATTCGTTTTCCTTTTTTTCCTCTCTAATTCATTATTTCTACCATTCTATCTTCTACTTCATTAATCCTATCTTCTGCCTCTGTTATTCTACTATTTGTTGCCTCCAGAGTGATTTTGATCTCATTTATTGCATTATTCATTATATATTGACTCCTTTTTTTTAAATTTCTCCTAGTCCTTGTTAAATCTTTCTTGCATCTTCTCAGTCCTTGTCTCCAGGCTATTTATATGTGATTCCATTTTTATTTCAAGATTTTGGATCATATTCACTATCATTATTAGAAATTCTTTATCAGGTAGATTCCCCATCTCTTTCTCTTTTGTTTGGTTTGATGGGCATTTATCCTGTTCCTTTACCTGCTGGGTATTCCTCTGTCTCTTCATGTTGTTTATATTGCTGAGTTTGGGGTGGCCTTTCTGTATACTGGCAGTTTGTGGAGTTCTCTTTATTATGGAGTTTCCTCACTGTGGGTGGGGTTGTATAGTGGCTTATCAAGGTTTCTTGGTTAGGGAAGCTTGTGTCGGTGTTCTGGTGGACCCAGATTTCTTCTCTCTGGAGTGCAATGAAGTGTCCAGTAATGAGTTATGAGATGTCAATGGTTTTGGAGTAACTATGGGCAGCCTGTATATTGAAGCTCAGGGCTGTGTTCCTGTGTTGTTGGAGAATTTGCATGGTATGTCTTGCTCTGGAACTTGTTGGCCCTTGGGTCGTGCTTGGTTTCAGTGCAGGTATGGAGGCGTTTGATGAGCTCCTGTCGATTAATATTCCCTGGAGTGAGGAGTTCTCTGGTGTTCTCAGGATTTGGACTTAAGCCTCCTGGTTCTGGTTTTCAGTCTTATTTCTACAGTAGTCTCAAGACTTCTCCCTCTATACAGCACCATTGATAAAACATCTAGGTTAAAGATGAAAAGTTTCTCCACAGTGAGGGACACCCAGAGAGGTTCACAGAGTTACATGGAGAAGAGAAGAGGGAGGAGGAAGTTAGAGGTGACCCGAATGAGATGAGGTGGAATCAAAAGAGGAGAGAGCAAGCTAGCCAGTAATCACTTCCTTATGTGCGCTCCACACTCAGAGATGTTCACAGAGTTATACAGAGAAAAGAAGAGGGAGGAAGGAGACAGAGGTGGCCAGGAGGATAAAAGGGGGAATCAAAAGGAGAGAGACAGATCCAGCCAGTAATCAGTTCCCTAAATGTTCTCCACTGTCTGGAACACACTGGTGATTCACAGAGTTGGGTAGAGAAGAGAAGGGGGAGGGAGGAGACAGAGGTGACCTGGTGGGGAGAAAGGAGAGTCCAAAGAGGGAGAGAGCAGTCAAGCCAGTAATCTCACTCCCAAGTAAAAACGGGTACTGAAGATTGGGTTCTCAAAGGTATAAAATTGATAACAAATACCAAAAAGCAAAGATTAAAAATCTAGAGTATAGGTTGGATTTTCAAAAATACAATATTAAAGAAAAGAAGAAGAAGAAAAAAAGACAAAGTAACAAAAATTATATAAATATATATATATGAAGTTTGCTTTTAAAAAATAGGGTCTTTTTTGCAAAGTTATAAAAATGAAAATTAAAGGAGTAATAGAGGACTTAATGGTATGGACCTAACAGAAGCAGAAGATATTAAGAAGAGGTGGCAAGAATACATGGAAGAACTGTACAAAAAGATCTTCATGACCCAGATAATCTTGATGATGTGATCATTAATCTAGAGCCAGACATCTCGGAATGTGAAGTCAAGAGGGCATCACTACGAACAAAGCTAGTGGAGGAGATGGAATTCCAGTTGAGCTGTTTCATATCCTGAAAGATGATGCTTTGAAAGTGCTGCACTCAATATGCCAGCAAATTTGGAAAACTCAGCAGTGGCCTGGAAAAGGTCAGTTTTCATTCCAATTCCAAAGAAAGGCAATGCCAAAGAATGCTCAAACTACAGCACAATTGAACTCATCTCACATGCTAGTAAAGTAATGCTCAAATTTCTGCAAGCCAGGCTTCCAGCACCGTGAACTCCCTGATGTTCAAGCTGATTTTAGAAAAGGCAGAGGAACCAGAGATCAAATTGTCAACATCCGCTGGATCATGGAAAAAGCAAGAGAGTTCAGAAAACCATCTATTTCTGCTTTATTGACTATGCCAAAGCCTTTGACTGTGTGGATCACAACAGACTGTGAAAAATTCTGAAAGAGATGGGAATACCAGACCACCTAACCTGCCTCTTGAGAAATCTGTATGCAGGTCAAGAAGCAACAGTTAGAACTGGACATGGAACAACAGACTGGTTCCAAATAGGAAAAGGAGTATGTCAAGGCTGTATATTGTCACCCTGCTTATTTGACTTCTATGCAGAGTACATCATGAGAAACGCTGGACTGGAAGAAACACGAGCTGGGATCAAGATTTCCGGGAGAAATATCAACAACCTCAGATATGCAGATGACACCACCCTTATGGCAGAAAGTGAAGAGGAACTAAAAGCCTCTTGATGAAAGTGAAAGAGGAGAGAGTGAAAAAGTTGGCTTAAAGCTCAACATTCAGAAAACAAAGATCATGGCATCCGGTCCCATCACTTCATGGGAAATAGTTCAGGAAACAGTGGAAACAGTGTCAGACTTTATTTTGGGGGGCTCCAAAATCACTGCAGATGGTGATTGCAGCCATGAAATTAGAAGACGCTTACTCCTTGGAAGAAAAGTTATGACCAACCTAGATAGCATATTCAAAAGCAGAGACATTACTTTACCGACTAAGGTCCGTCTAGTCAAGGCTATGGTTTTTCCAGTAGTCGTGTATGGATGTGAAAGTTGGACTGTGAAGAAGGCTGAGCACCGGAAGAATTGATGCTTCTGAACTGTGGTGTTGGAGAAGACTCTTGAGAGTCCCTTGGACTGCAAGGAGATCCAACCAGTCCATTGTAAAGGAGATCAGTCCTGGGTGTTCATTGGAAGGACTGATGCTGAAGCTGAAGCTCCAGTACTTTGGCCACCTCATGCGAAGAGTTGACTCATTGGAAAAGACTCTGATGCTGGGAGGGATTGGGGGCAGGAGGAGAAGGGGACGACCGAGGATGAGATGGCTGGACGGCATCATGGACTCGATGGACGTGAGTCTGAGTGAACTCTGAGAGATGGTGATGAACAGGGAGGCCTGGCGTGCTGCGATTCATGGGGTCGCAAAGAGTCGGACACAACTGAGTGACTGAACTGAACTGAAGAGGACTTAAAATTAAAAAAAATTAAAAAAAAGAATGATTGTAAAAACAGTAAAAATATATCTAGGACTTTCTATGGTGTTGTTGTGGGCAGTGTGGGGTCAGTTCATTTTCAGGTAGTTCCTTCAGTTCAGTTCAGTTCAGTGGCTCAGTCGTGTCCCAGCTCTTTGCGACCCCATGAATCACAGCATGCCAGGCCTCCCCTGTCCATCACCAACTCCCAGAGTTCACTCAGACTCACATCCATTGAGTCAGTGATGCCATCTAACCATCTCATTCTCTGTCATCCCCTTCTCCTTCTGCCTTCAATCTTTCCCAACATCAGGGTCTTTTCAAATGAGTCAGCTTTTCACATCAGGTGGCCGAAGTATTGTAGTTTCAGCCTCAATAGCAGTCCTTCCAATGAACACCCAGGACTGATTTCTTTTAGGATGGACTGGTTAGATCTCCTTGCAGTCTAAGGGACTCTCAAGAGTCTTCTCCAACACCACAGTTCAAAAGCATCAATTCTTTGGTGCTCAGCTTTCTTCACAGTCCAACTCTCATATCCATACATGATCACAGGAAAAACCATAGCCTTGACTAGATAGACTTTTGTTGGCAAAGTAATGTCTCTGCTTTTGAATATGCTATCTAGATTGGTCATAACTTTTCTTCCAAGGAGTAAGCATATTTTAATTTCATGGCTGCAGTCACCATCTGCAGTGATTTTGGAGCCCACAAAATAAAGTCTGATACTGTTTCCACTGTTTCCCCATCTATTTCCAATGACGTGATGGGACCAGATGCCATCATCTTCGTTTTCTGAATGTTGAACTTTAAGCCAACGTTTTCACTCTCCTCCTTCACCTTCATCAAGAGGCTTTTTAGTTCCTCTTCACTTTCTGCCATAAGGGTGGTGTCATCTGCCAGTTCCTTGGTCCGGCTTATATTTCTCAAGGCCTATAGGCCCCTTCCTATGTAGTTGGTACTAATTACAGGGTTTTAGTCTATTGCACCTGTCACTTCCAAGGCGGTTCCTTCTGTTTTAGCTTCTTCCGTTTGCTGGTCTCTTCAGTGTCTGATTTCTGCCCTGACACAGGGAGGTGGTGGTGGACACTTTTTTAGGCTCACTTGTTCAGTCACGCTGTGGGGAGGGAGGGATGCTGCAAACAAATAAGACTGGCGTGTGCTCGCAGTGTCTCAGCCACACTGGGCCTGCCCCTGCTCAAGGCGTGTGTGCTCTCCCCTCCCACACTGCTCAAGCTGTATGTTGCTCCGCTGGGAACTGTCTGAGGCCGGCCCTGGGCTGCATGCACCTCCGAGGTCTAAGCCGCTCCAGGTTCAGGCACTCGGTAGTCCTCAGAGGTGCAGACTCAGTTGGGCCTGTGTTTGTGCACTTCCCAGGTCGGAGCAGCTCAGGTGATGAGGTGTTTGGCGAGTGCGGTCCCTGCGTCTTATTGCCTCCCCGTCCCTGCCACTCAGTTTTCTGTGTGTACAACTGGTGCACCTTCTCAGGTGGATGTTGACCAACCAGAACCCCAAGAAGTCTTAGTTAGCAAAGAACCCTGCTTGCAGTTTGGTAGATAATGCCTCTCTGGGACTGCAGTTGCCCCCTTCCGGCTCTGGCTGCCTGTCACCGCAGGGGGATGGTCTGCAGCGGGCTAGTTCTGTTCAGTCCTTTGTTCTGGCGGTGTCTTAGGGCTTTTCTTGTGGTAGCTATCCCGCAGTCTGGTTTGCTAGCCCAAGTTAGTTTGCTCAGATTGCCCTTGGGGGCATTCAGGCCAGATCCTTACTCTAAGCAATGCAGCCCGCACCTCCCTGCCCAGGCCCCCGCTTACTAGTGGTGGGTACAGCCGTATGCACTGCTTCTCCACTGGGGGAGTTACCATGGGGCTCTTAATCTGTGGGTTTTAATTTTTCTTCCCTGTTATGTTGCCCTCTGTGCTTCCAAGGCTCACCACAGACTCAGCAGTGAGAGTGTTTCCTGGTGTTTGGAAACTTCTCTCAAGACTCCCTTCCCTGGACAGAGCTCCATCCCTACCTCTTTTGTCCCCTTTTTTGTCTCTTATATATTTTCCTACCTCCTTTAGAAGACAATGGGCTGCTTTTCTGGGTGCCTGATGTCCTCTGCTGGCATTCAGAGTTGTTTTGTGGAATTTGCTCAGCGTTTAAATGCTCTTTAGATGAGTTTGTCGGGAGAAAGTGGTCTCTCCATCCTATTCCTCTGCCATCTTAGGACCACTCCCCCTTAAATTTAATTTTCTGTATTATCCAAGTTGGCAAAAATAAATATTGACAGGAAATTTTTTTCTTTAATTTGTTTTCATTAAAAAAATATTTTTAATATCAGTTACTTTTTAAAGAAGGCCCATAAGACTTGGAACCAAGAGATCAAGATACTAGGTCTGGTGTGTCCACCAGTAGATGCCATGACTTGGGCCAACCAGTATCTCTTTCTGGGCTATAAGGTGACCCTCGTAATCTCTTCTTATCTCCCAGAGTGGTTCTAAGAGGTCAATAAAACACTGTGGGGGGATTGGAAAACTGGAGAGAGGAACCATTTTGAGATCATCCTTCTGGCAGGAAGACTTTGATCAATGCCTAATGGACCTGGGTCTAGTGTGGCTATCCTCTTGTTCCTGGCAGGTCCCAGGACACTCAGGAGGCACCTGTTTATAGACCGGTGTCCTTACCTTTGTGGGAAGGAAGAAGAGGCCCCTCTGGAAGCTTCCACTGGATCCCACAGCCTGTTTCTCTCTGTGGATGGCATCTGAGGGATATACTTCCTAGGACATTAGCTGGGGGCATCAGAGCATGTTTGCTGATAAAATCGTCCAGGAAAAAAGTGGCTAGAATTTCCAGTAGGAGGCTGTTTTTGTCATTCTGCCTGTCCCCAGATGGGGATCCCCAAGCTCCTGCCTGGGATGCCTCCTTGCTGCCTGTGCCCAGGGCTCTGCACCCACAGTGCTCCGGTATGTAGATCTCTGGCTTCCTGGAGGCTGGGGGATCTTACTTTACAGGCACAAGGAAACTAGCTCAGAAAACCAGTCTCCCCTACATCCCTGGTGCCATTGCCTGAAGGCAGGTGTCTACTTGCTTTTTTTTCGAAAGGGTTTGGCAGCAGAGAGTCTGCCGGAGGCACATATAACTCCAGAAATTTCTGGAGTTTGGCTTGGCAGACCCAGAGGGGCCTGGAAGGGAGTGATTCCAGCTCCATGTGGTGTTTGAGAGAGTCACTGTGGCTGCCAGTCCATTTTTCCCACTCAGAGAGTCGGGGCGCCTACTGAATAATTGAAGTATTAGTAACAGTTTCTTTCCCCTTCTGAAGGCAATCCCAAAGGTCTGCCGTTTTCTTTGCAGGAACCGTTGGCATTAAATACGCTGGGTGTCAGTGCAGCAGTGAGGTGGTTAATTTTGACTGAATATTATGCTATATAACCACTTGGCATTTAACTTGAAAAATGGCTTTCTGCTTCACCTGTCAGCATACCCAGTTCTCATCAAATAAGTGAGTGAGAAAAATTTTTTAAATTTCAATTTCCTGATGCTATTAGACACTACTTCTTCCATACTTAAACAGTTTAGCAGTGCATGCACAGATTTTGGTATTCAGACCATGCCTCAGACTACATGCCATTACAATAGCTTTTTTGTTTAAAGGGTAAAGAGATGCATGGATCTTTATCTTGAGGTTAGGAAAATGTATTGCAGGAACACGGCCAATCAGGTTCTGAATAACTTTGAAACATGGTACCATCACCCCAATGTAGTACAAGGAATCCTAGAGCCTGCTGCAGAGGATTTGAGGCTGTCAGAAGGAAGCTGTAGAAATGAAGTAAATGTGCAAAGTAATCCTGTGTGGTACTTCAGGGGGAAATTGATCACTCATGTTAGCATTAATCTATTTTTACTGTTTCTTTTGTCAATTATAATCCAGTAAACCATGCCAGAGACTTACATTCATGAACTCTCCATGTTTAAGATGAAAACCCCAGGCTCATTCACTATGTGAATTAGAGATCTTCAGACTTCAAACATTTTTGATTAGTGTCACCTTATTTTGTTCATTCATCCTTAAAATAAAAAGGGAGAAGAATGGAGATGATAGTATTTGATTTCTCCATCTCAGAACCACCTTTGATGACTCTTTCACTTTATGGTAGATGTGCTCTGGACACGATGGGAGAAGACACTTTGAAGATTTCTTCAGAATTAGGCAAACTACGGCCTGGGGGCCAAATCCAGCCCATGGCTGGCCTGATCTGTTTTTGGTACAGCAGAAATTAACACAACATTGAAAATTTAAAAAAAAATCCTATGATAAACCATAATGGAAAGATATTTTTAAAAGATATATATATATATATATATGCACACACATATATACATATATGCATGTGTAACTGAATCACTTTGCTGTATAACAGGAATTAACATTGTAAAGCAGCTATACTTCAATAAAAATAAAAACATGAAGTGTTATGGGGACATAGTCATTCCTTCACATACTGTCTCTGGATGCTCTCAATCTGCAGACTTGAAGGGTTGCTACAGAGACCCACAAAGCCTAAAACATTTACTTTATGGCCTATATGAAAAAAATTTTAGAATCCCCAGTTTTCATTCTCTTCCATCTTCATTCCTGGGACTAATTTTTCCAGATCCTTAGTGGAGATATTTCAGGAAAGAATGAATGTCCTGAGAAGTTATATACATATAAAGAAGTTTTCTTTCTTTACTTAGGCCAAATAGAGGGCTGTGCAATTATCTCTATTGTATAGCTGAAAATGTTGAAGCTTAGAGGGGTCTCGAGGCCTGCAGGTTAATTCAGACCTGGGATGAGAAACACAGACTCTGTTTTGCATAGGAGCTGCGGGGGTTTAAGAAGTTAGCAAATGTGAGTTTAAGAGTCCCCACCATATAGCATATCTTCAGTCCTTGTTAAATAGTATTATTTCCTTTATTCTTATCAGTCCATGACCCTCATGGACTGCACCACGTGGTTAGGAAGAAGGGCTGCCCCCACTATTGGTCTTTCTAGTGACACAGAGCGGAGAAGGTGATGGCACCCCACTCCAGTACTCTTGCCTGGAAAATCCCATGGATAGAGGAGCCTGGTGGGCTGCAGTCCATGGGGTTGCTAAGAGTCAGACATGACTGAGTGACTTTACTTTCACTTTTCACTTTCACGCATTGGAGAAGGAAATGGCAACCCACTCCAGTGTTCTTGCCTGGAGAATCCCAGGGACGGGGGGAGCCTGGTGGGCTGCCGTCTATGCGGTCGCACAGAGTTGGACACGCCTGAAGCGACTCAGCAGCAGCAGCAGTGGCACAGCGACCCATCCCATGAGTGGGAGTGGGGTTATTCGCCTCCATTGGAAACATGACCCATGTTTCCCTGTAATGGGCTCCATATTTTGGCTGAGCAGCTTCAGATGTCTGGCCAGTAGGAAACCCGTGTCCTTCCTGCACAATTTCAGCCCTAAGAATCTGTGCCTCTCTCTCCCTAGAGGCCCGCAGAACGAGAGGGAGGAACAGCTAGAAATCAATAAATGGATTACACACCTCCGAGGCTCTGCCATTTGTCATCTCTGACCTACACGGATGTTCTGGGGCTTACAAGAACCCGAGCTACGTGTGTTTCCATGGTCTTCCTTATCCTCCTTTGACCTGTCAGTATATTGTTTCCAGTTCTGAGCAGGGTGGTAGAGAGAGAAAGAGGAAAGAAGGGAGGGAGGCAGTAGAATTTAAAGAGAAAGAGAGAGAGAGATTGAGAAAGAATGCCCCAAAGTGCTGGTTCCAGCTGGCCTGTATTGGAGACCAGGTGCCAATATCATCCTAGCCCCTCTGAGGTCAGCTCGGTAATGGGAACCCTTCATTGGCTGCCCGAGAAGTCAGGCTGCTGCTCCCAGAGGGAGAAGAGCCTCACAGGCAGCCCTGATCTACTTCTCTAAATACCAGTGAGAAGGAAAGGGAATGAATTAACCAAGACATTCAACATATGGTCTCCAGGGTGATGTGCAAACTCCGCAGAATGTCCTTTAAGGCCATTCAACCATCCTCTCACAATATACCCACGAGTGCCCACTCTGTGCTGGGCACTGGGCTGGGAGGAGATGGAGAGGGGAACTGACAGCTCCTGCCCCCAGGAGGTTGGCACCACACATGTTATCAGCAAAAGCTCTAGTTTAATCTTGGAGATGATTTACAAGGGTGTCGGAAAGTACACCGGCAACGGTGATGGAGAGCCTCTGATACTGGCAATTTCAGGCTTCTTTGACTGGAGTCCTGGAAAAGGAAATGGCAACCCACTCCAGTACTTTTGCCTGGGAAATTCCATGGATGGAGGAGCCTGGTAGGCTACAGTCTATGGAATCACAAAGAGTCGGACACAACTGAGCAACTTCACTGGCACTGACTGGAGGGGTGATGAGACGAGGTCACTACTCAGGGTTTGGGGCTGCTCCTTTAACCTGGAGATGATGTCAGCCACTGGCTGATCCACCACTCCTCTATGAACCCAAAGCTCTTAGGCGTCCTTGCAGATGAATTTGCTATCTGAAGCTCCTGCCTGCCAAGCAGCAAGCCAGAGAGCCTTAGGACAGCTGGGGGTTGACAGCTGGTGTGTTGCAGGGGGAAGAAAGTCCAGCTGGGGTGAAGGTGTCCTGCAGCCTGGCTACAACTCTAGAGATGACGGATAGTTTCCTGAGTGTGATGGAGGTGAGGAGTCAGGATGGTGGGCTTTCCTTCTAGGGCTGGTCTCTGTGCTAGACTGGACCTCAGCTTCCTCATCTGTAACCTGGGACCGCTGGGTGTTATCCTGAGATGTCATTGTAGGGAATGGGGTTAAAGATCACTATTTAGAAGATGGAGCTTTAGGAAAAGGAAATTGTTCAAGTCAGCTCAGAAGTGTCATATACAAGGCCTGACAGAACCAACCCAGGAGTTGGAAAGGAGGGCCAGAATCTGGTGTGGGCTTCTGTGAATAAGGCAATTGTAAGGCAGGAAAGCTTATGTTTTCTGCAGTCCTGAAGCACTGCTTCTGCAGAAAGGTGAAATGACAATTGAACCTACTGAGCCCTGTCATCACAGGGGTTCCAGCCTATCAGGGGCTCCCTTTACCAGAAGTTTCAAGGTGATTTTCCATGAACCTAGGTGTAAGGCATGTCGTGTACCTCCGGGCCCAGGCTCTTACCCCTCCCAGCCAAGTCCATACGGAACATCTTGGAGCCCTGAGCTGATCTGTGAATTAGCCTCAAGGTCCCCCGCCCCCTCTGTGATTTATGGCTCAGGCCATACCTCGAACTTTCTGCTGGGTGCTGATGTCCTGTCCTTCATCTTTTTCTTTAATCATGAGAGAGTAATTGCAGATATTTAAATACTCGAGTTTCCTGCAGGAATTTCTATACTGGGTTTTATAGGCCTTTTATAACAGAACAAATCACAGTTTGGATGAAATTCTGGGAATTCTCTTGCAGGATAATCATGCTCAGATTGCCTCCCCACTGCTAGCTTAATGTGGCTGTCCAAGTCTGGGATTTACTGGGGAGCCAATTTGTTTTAAGAAATTAACAAAACCAATACCTAAGTACTGCACTGAACATAAAGTTTTTATTCATTTTGGTGAAAGCGGAGAAAAAAAAGGAAGAAAAAGATACCCAACATTCTACTACTCACAAAACAGCTCTTGGAAATCATTTTTATGAAATTGAATCTTTCTCCCCAAATGATTCCCTCATGCTAAGCGGGAGGCAGTGTGGCCGGTAATAATCACTCCCTTGTATTTGTCTGGTAACCGGCTCAAGCTCCGCAGGCTTTGCCTGACCCAGAGGTCTCATTGCACCATCTTTATACTTTTTTACTTTATTTATTTATGTTTTTTTACGGAAATGCAGGGAGCCATGTTGATGAGAGAGAATTCTCATATGGGAAAAGCCATTTGAGGACTGCGAGAATTTAGACACACAAGAAGCTATCTGTATCCTCACACCCCACACGTACACAAAGTCTCATTGTTTTTTTCAGAATGTGTCCCAGAAAGGAGAAAAGGAAGAAGGATGTGCTTTCCCAGAGTTGCATGTTTGAAAACTTATCTAAAAGCAACAGTGTTTCTTCCTGGGGGCTTGTCTGCCCTTTAATTGCTCTTATCTGCTGAGGCCTGGATTCTGCTCTCCCCCACCATTGAAGAGAGTGATGGATGTATTCCAGTGCCAAGCACTCAGTTCTTCTGCCATCAGGGCAGGAGCTCCGAACTCTGGGGACAGCTGAGTATGACACCAGTGCCCTGCCATTGAAATCTGGAGACAATTTGCACCGTCCCAAGACCTCCCTGGGTTGACCTGTCTTCTCTAGACAAGGACATTCTCTGAGATTGCTGTCCCCACCTAACCCAGCCTCCTAGCACCAGGGGACAGAACTGCCACGCTTCTTGAGTTCCAGGCCAGGGCATTTACTGGCCAGTGCAGGCCCCTGCATTTACGTCTCCTCACCCCTGGCAGGCACACATGCCCCGCTGCACTCTCTACTGTCCAGGGCGTGCCCACGAGCCAGGCCCGAGGGCCTCGCCTGAGGGTCCTGGTAGGACGCATGCAGGTCCTGGCCAGCCACAATGGGACACTCTTGAAGCTGTGTGGGCCCTTCAGACCTGACCCTGCTCCTACATATCCCAAATGTGTAGTCTGCTTCTGCATCCCTTACTCTCCGGCTGGTCCGGGGTCTGGTGCCTGGAGAGTCATCCTCAGCCCTGAGGTCTGGGTTGGAGTTCCCTGGGCCACTCAAATATGACAGCTGGATCTGAGTGAGCTTGGCTTTCTGGAACCTCAGTCATACTGTTGACTGAACCCAGTCATACTGATGACTTGGGACCTGCCTTGGTGTGAGGGCTGGGACGTCCCCAGGTGGTCCGAGCTTACTGCTGGGGAAGGTTACCTGGCAGCCTTCGCTGGAATTCCAGCCTACGATGGAGAACACTGCCCGCATCAATCCACACACTCACTTTGTGGAGAGCTTTGACATCCTGGAAGCGACTGGTTCCATTGGGCACATGCATGCCTCCTCAGTGCCCCCTGCTGGCTGATTTGCACACTTCCTGTGGCTTTGAGCTACATGGACCTCATTGAACAGGCCTGCAGATTGCCCATGGAGATGGAAATGGTAACCCACTCCAGTGTTCTTGCCTAGAGAATCCCAGGGACAGAGGAGCCTGGTGGGCTGCCGTCTACGGGGTCGCACAGAGTCGGACACGACTGAAGTGACTTAGCAGCAGCAGCAGTTTCCCCATGTGAGTACAAGGCTGCTCCCCTTCGGGGAAAGTTTCACATGATGCTGGCCCTGCCTCCCTGTAAAGTCTTTCTGCTCTCGTCTGTCTTTCAACAGGGATGACTTGAATACCGACTGTGTACCTTTGTGAGGCTCAGCACTGAGGCTGTAGTAAAGACAAAGCCTCTCCTCTCTTGGGACACATAGCTCAGTGAGGGTGACAGGCCACCCAGAAAGATGCAAATGATGATAATTTTCGGTAGTGAGAAGGGCCATGGATGAAATAAACAGGGTGCTGGGGACTGGATATGAAGCTATAGGTGTCAACATTAGATATGGTCCCAGTGAGTCTCGAAAAGTAGCAGCTAGACTTCCTTGGTGGTGCCGTGGAAAAGAATCTGCCTGCCAGTGCCAGGGCCATGGGTTTGATCCCCAGTCTGGGAAGATTTCACATGCTATGGAGCAACTAAGCCCCTGAGCCTCAACTACTGAGCCCATGTACCTACAGTTTGTGCTCTGCAGCAAGAGAAGCCACTGCAATGAGAAGCTAGAGGACAGCAACTAGAGAGTAGTCTCCACTTGCCACAACTAGAGAAAGCCTGCACAGAGCGAAAAAATGACCCAGCACAACCGAAAAAAACAATGGTGACCCAGTGATGGAGCAGCCGCTGCGCCCACATGGGAGGGCATTTCAGGCAGAGGAAAAGCAAGGACAGGGGCCAGAAGTGGCCTGAGCGTGGCGAGTGCACTGGGCACAGGATGGGGAGGAGCATCAGAGTGTGGTCTGAAGGCCAGCTGGGCCCAGATCCCAGAGCAGACAAGGAGCCCGGCATCAGCTGAGCACATGGGATGAGCCCTGGGAGGGCTCAGCAGTTGTGACCTGCTCTCGGCTGAAGTCAACCCTGCCCCAATGCAGAAAATATGTACTTGGCACAGGCCTGTGCCCACAGGGATCTAGGAAACACCGGTTTCTTGAAAGAATATGTTTTAAATAAACAGGCTTTATTTCTCACAGCTGAGTTCTCTTTTGCTGATGCAGTCTCATGGAAGAGAATTTTCTTTTATTTATTTATTTATTTGACTTGCAGGATCTTAGTTCCCCGACCAGGTATGGACTTGCACTTTCTGCAGCCCAAGGGAGGAGGGACGGAAACCGACAGCCAGACCCGCAGTCGGGACCCCAGGTCTCTGGGAGACAGAGCCTGAGCCCAGGCTTCCCTTGCTGATTGCCACACACCATCTTCCTGCTGCCCTCTCTTGCTGCAGACCCCGGGGCAGGAGCTGGCCCCCTTTGGGCGATGTGGTTTTGCCAGAGCAATGTCTGAATTAAATATCGCTGGGCGTGTCTGGTTCGGCAGCTCACTGGGTGGACAGGAAACATTGTGGGCTTCTGCGACCTCACTAATTCCATTGTGTGGCTTTCAATGTCACTCTATTTAAATCCCTGTCAGAAAGCCCTTCAGGACAGCTGGTTTTATTTACTGTCAATATAACCGCTCCCCGGTTAATACCGGCCTGAACGCCGTCAGGGAGGGCAGCATGCGTCTTATAAACTGGACATCCACCTGCTAAAGGAAACAGCCCCCCACCTCTCCCTGGCATATGTGCAGATGAGAAAATTTTCTGAGCCCATTTGTATATCTTTCTACTAATGGGAGGATTTTTAAGACCTTTCTAAGTATAGAAGCAGTAAATCCTGGTTCGCATTTCACCCAAAAACAGAAAATAAAAATACTTTTTGAAGGAGAGCAGAGAGTCACCCGGCCCACGCCTGCAGTTTGGATAGCTCAGTTCCCGACAACATCAACAAAAACAAAACAACAACAACAAAAAACCTGCATTGTAGCAATCAGCCCTCTAATGAGCCTCTAACTTGGTTTCTACCTTATCCCAAAGGTATACGGAATAGCACTGCTTTTTTAAAATATCAAGAAAACATCATTTGCTCTAAAATGTCCCTAAAAGCAGGTCTAAATTGCCAATAAAGGCTAGGTAATTGTATCAGCATGGATCAGAAAGCATTTCTCAGGCCCGATGAAAGAGTTTGCAGGGCTGAGGAGTGGGGAGCAGTGGCTGCACCCTCAGTCCTTGGGAAGAAGCTTGCCTGGCGGAGGCAAGGGGGCAGAGGAAGAGAGATGTTGAGAACACAATGCAATTTCCCTTTTAAAGCCAAGCATCTTTCTCTCCCCCTCATTTTGTTCTAATTAGTTAAACTTAATTTCTTCTGAGAAGTTGTCTGTACACTCAGGTTAAATCAAAGAAACTTTCTGGCTCTTTGGTTTTGAGAAGCAGCTCTTTCTTGTTTCCCCTCTTCAGCCCCTAGTTCTGAATTACTTAATTATTTCTCTCCCCATCCAGGTTAATGACATACAGAAAAGTAAAATGCACTGGCGGCTTGTCTTCTTAATAACATGACCAGCCTTGCCCTCCACCTTAGAGTTCTATAATCACTTGACTAGCAAACACATATACAGTATAAATATTTAAGAAAAAGTAAATTCCATTAAGCTGCTGTGTGATAGATGCAGCGGTAGGTACTTATCTTTGAAATATTAAACTCTAGACATTTATATCCATACAAAAAAGAGTTTCCTGCCATTTGATGAGAATTATGTGCCTGGCACTAATAAAATATTAAACTCCAATTTAAAAGATAAGTATCTTATCCAATTTTTTCATAATAAAACACTTTACGACGCTCAGGAAAGCCAATATGCATCAGAATTTCCATACAATACTGTATTTACAAACTTTCATAAAAGTTTTGTGTCTGCATTTATCAGTGGCTGGCTTCACACTCGCATCCTGATTATTTCCCCTAATGACATGGTGCATTTCAATAATGCATGATGGAAGGTGTACAAACAGCCTTTGTTTTTGTGTGTGGTAATTCCATAGTTTTGGTTAGTGGCTCTCACTGTCAGTTAATTAAATGGAGGTGGTCACTAAGATTGCATTATCCTTTTCGGTCCCCATTATATAAATTAATGTCAAACTGATGCAATGTTTCATGTTTAAAATAACAGATACAAGTGTTAAAAATTATAGCCTGCAGTTTTCCTATTTGACAATGCATTATTTTCAGCTGCAAATGTCAGTTTCTAACCTCTGCCAAGAATATGTGGAGAGGGCAATGAGTAATAAGTGTTAGTTATCAAATTTAGTGTCTTTTGAAATTTGCCCAGTGTTGCCAGGGTGGGGGTGGGGAAGCAGGCAATGTGTACGTGTGAATTTATGGAAGCTCTGCTTCCAGCGCCCAGTGGGATAAGAAGCAGTCAGCAAGAGCTGCCTCAGAGTGCAATGTCAAGTCCTGGCAGAGGCCCGGGAGGGCCAGCCTTGGGTGGTGTCCCAGCTGTCTCTTCCTGTAGGGATATTTCAGACACCAGGACAGCTAGAACTTATGCGGTCTTCCTGAAGGGTAAGACATTGTCAAATGGCCTAACCTAATTTGACCTGGACTTCATAAGCCCCAGTCTTTTCATTCTGACATAAATCTCACCTTTGCCTTAGATGTTGCTGAGCTGGCCTCAGCCATTGACGGAATGTTCTTGACACCCCGAGATCATTCAGTTTCTGACAGCAGAAGTCACATGCAGGAGCCTCCCTGTCCCTGTAGAGATTGGCTTTGACAAAAGGATTTCTATTAGCAGCCTTCTCCCTCTTTGTTTTGATAGATGTCAAAAGACAGCTCTGCCTTAAGAAATGTAATTACTCAAGAGGATGATTGGAGGTAAAAAGCTAGGAGAGGTAAATAGCATGATGTTGTAAATAAACAAAAATCACCGCGGGGCAAAACCTCCCTGCCGTCACCTGCAGGTTTGGGATTGAGAAGTGAAAGGTTCCTCCCAAGGCCGTGTCCTTGGGCTCACGAGCAAACAAACGATGCGAGCTTGGGTGATACGCGTAGTGTAGGACTAGCTAAACAGTTCTAATATCATGACATTGAAAGGTACCAGCATGATACCAGATGCCCTGAAGTTGTGACTGTCCAGAAGAGACCTTTGCTCATTGTGAACTCTAGGTCTTCAGCAGGAGGTACTACTTGTCAGAGGAGGGGGTGGGGATGCATGACGCCTCTGCGGCCCAGCTGATGCTCGGCCAGTAGTGACCAAATCGTTCTTAGAGCATCATCAGTTAGACACATCAGAGAAAGGCACTTAACAGTTCTAACCAGGAGATCAGAGGTGGCTATCTGCAGATATTTTAAAATAATAAACAATCTTGTAGCCAAAATGACAGCAGGTATGCTAGTCTTTTCCCTTGATTTTGAGTCCCAACAAAATAGGCAAATCATATTTTATCTTGAGAATATTAGTGCAAGCGGTCATTTCTGCCGGTGTGAGGGCCCATTGGTAACCATGACCAGTGACTGTTGCATTATTTGGCCACAAACATCAGTTGATTCTTGACCAGGAGCTCTCTCTCTTCTCTTCCAGAAATGAGCAGGAGTAGAGTTTCCTTATTTCTGTAAATTACTGTAGAAACAATGGACTGCAATTATCATCACATTTGAAAAACATCTGCTAATTACACTCAGGATAAACTGTGCTTAATACCTATGATATCTATTATGAGCGAATCAGTGAGATGCCCTAGCATGCACTGATCCCTTCATATTCCAGTATTTCCAAGAAACAGTTGCTCTGTAAAGGGTTCTTTAAAAGCCTGACCTACTGGGGTTCTCCTAGGCAGCTGTTTCATAGGCTGTAGTCTGAGGGGCACCGGGTTCATTTATTTTGGAAGGTGCAGCTCAGCAGAGTCCTGCCTCAGGCCACTCACTTGCTGTGTAATCTCAGGCGAGTTTCCTAACTTCTCTGAGCCACTGTTTCCTTTTCTATAAAATGGGAGCAAGAATAAGACTTTTGGTGTAGATGATCATAGTGATCAAACTTGCCAATATGTTTAAAGCTTTGAAATTGTCCTGGTGTGTAATTTAGAGCTTCTGGAAAGTTCTTCCTGGGAGGCTTCTCCAAACAGCCTCTTGCAAAGAGTGACAGCGTTGAACTCAAGCAGCGTCGCCCACGGGTGATGGTAGAGATTTGGGTCTGCTCAGACCCCTCAGAGTGGAGGTCATTTCATGCCGGGCTCATGTCGCCTGCTCTGGCTGAATTCGGCTGCTGGCTGCTTCATGCATATGAGCAGTGGGACAGGAGTCAGAATACTGCTCTCCTAGCTCTATCAGGAAACTCAAGTGATGCAAATCATATAAAAGGGGGTTTTGAAAAGTAAACTGCATGGAAAATGGGCAGTTGATAATCATAACATTGCATTATTAAAAGCACGGCTCTAATTTGTTCATTGCTTAGCACCCACTCTGTTCCCTCTGCCCTTGCCTCGGCTGTAGATAAGACCCTGCCCAGGCTCCGAGCCGACTCTCGAAGATGCAATGCATCTCACAGCCAGAACAATCCTCCTAATATAACCAGCCTTGCACCATGTTGGGGGAAATCCTTGCTTCCTCATTGCCCCAGCTCAAGTTTAGGCTCTTGCTACCTAAATAGCATATTCAAAAGCACAGACGTTACTTTGCCGACAAAGGTCCGTCTAGTCAAGGCTATGGTTTTTCCAGTGGTCATGTATGGATGTGAGAGTTGGACTGTGAAGAAGGCTGAGTGCTGAAGAATTGATGCTTTTGAACTGTGGTGTTGGAGAAGACTCTTGAGAGTCCCTTGGACTGCAAGGAGATCCAACCAGTCCATTCTGAAGGAGATCAACCCTGGGATTTCCTTGGAAGGAATGATGCTGAAGCTGAAACTCCAGTAGTTTGGCCACCTCATGCGAAGAGTTGACTCATTGGAAATGACTCTGATGCTGGGAGGGATTGGGGGGCAGGAGAAGGGGACGACAGAGGATGAGATGGCTGGATGGCATCACAGACTCGATGGATGTGAGTCTGAGTGAACTCTGGGAGTTGGTGATGGACAGGGAGGCCTGGCATGCTGCAGTTCATGGGGTCGCGAAGAGTCGGACACAACTGAGCGACTGAACTGACTGACTGACTGACAGCTCCTTTCCTCCACCTCAACTAGCTCTCTAGCTTTAGGTCTATTTACTCATCTCTTCTCTTCATGTCTAGCCAGTGGGAAACTTCTGTTGTTCTTGGAAAAGGCCATGTCTTCTCTCCACTCCTGTCTTTGCAGGCCATTCAGTACTTCACGCAAAAACTCTAGGGCTAGAATCTTCAGATTCAAATCCCTGCCCATCACTGAGAGGCTGGGTGGCTTTGGACATATTACTTCTCTGAGCATTACTTTCCCCACCAATACTGTGGAGTGTCTACTTCACAGGGTTATAATGAGGATTTAGTCAAGATTTAAAATAAACCAGGGGTCTTGGGTTACTTTTTTCTTGTGAGATGTGTCTTAGGAAAGAGTGACTCAACTCCTGGGCGAGATATGACGACTTGTCTTCTGAGACGGCAGAGGCCTCTCACTTTCTTTTTATATGTAGACCCTTGAAGGCTGAAGTTCAAACATCCCCTTCCCAGGAAACCCTTAATTCTGCGTTAATTCATGGCTCTTCATTAACCTTTAATTCATGGCTCTCTTCCACCCACATGCTTTATCTCTGTATTAGTCACTATTCAGTCTCCCAAGGTGTGATCCTAGTAGGACCTTAAAACAGCAGAGAAACCCAAAGCTAAATGGAAACTTGGGAGTTTCGGACCTGGCCTTTGACATGACTGATGCACCATCATTGTTTTTTATTGTCTTTACCTGCTATATGATGGGCTTTTATCTGGCATGTGATTGTAGATTCACATTGAGGATCATTTCAGTCTTGCTCTAATGCTCTCTTTTGTCTGGAAAATATACAGAGAGGAGTGTAGTTCTCTATGATATGACTCTGAATTAGGAAGAGTTACCTGGGAGAAGAAAATGAAGAAGAAAGAGGAGGAGAAGAAGATGACAAGTAAGGACGAGGAGGTGGAGGGGCAAAAGAAGGAAAGAAGGGAGGAAGGGAGGGCAGGGGAGTTGAGGTCCCTTGTCTGGCCTTCCTGGACCTAGCTCACTTTCTCCCAGCTAACTTGACGCGAATCTCATGGTATATTTGAGGCCTCAAATCTGATCCATCCCGTGTGACAAGGACAGGGTGGGTGGCTTCTGTCTGCAATTTAAGGTAAAATTAACGCATATGCTTCTTCGGTATTTTCACAGTATAAGACTTCCAGCCAAATGTGAGTGTCTCCACACACTTCCTTCTCGAGAAGACGGATTTGCATATGCATTAAGGCCATTTTATCAGAATGCACACACAGAGGAATGACACGTCTCATTGACAGCGCCCGGGTGACGGATAACGCCACACAAAACATGCATTTGCAAGGAAAATAGGAGGAGGAATAGAATTAAGGGCCGGTGTGCGAATGGCAGCGCGTTTTGTGCGAGGAACCACAGATTGCACTGCCTGACTCACTTCCCCGCTGGCACTGGGTGAGTTGTGAGTCAGGTGGCGACAGGTGCTCCTGATCGGATCTACCTGCACTCCTGCTTGGGTGGGGCTGCTAGGCACCTGCATCTTTGGAGTTTCACACCCAAGACACAGTGAGCACCACCTGCCTTGTGATTCCCACTGTCTGGCCTCTGATCATGGTTTTAACTCCTCTCCATCTCCTACCCACGTGCTCGGCACACACGTGCATCCCAGAGCTCATATTGCCCCTCCTGCAGTCTGTCATGTGGGGCATCCAGGGAGAAGCTCCTGGCAGCTTATGCTCCTTAAGCTTGGGCACCCTTCATTCTTAGGGCCCATGAGCACCAGGAGAGTTGGAGGAGGTGGGGAGAGGAGGCCAGCTAGGAATTAGGAGTCATTTCAGGGAGCACCTTGTGCATGCTAATTTGCTTCACTGGTGTCTAACTCTTTGCAGCCCTCTGGACTGTAGCCCTCGAGGCTCCTCTGTCCATGGGATTCTCCATGCAAGAATACTGGAGTGGGTAGCCCATTCCATTCTCCAGGGGATCCTCTTGACCCAGGGATCAAACTCATGTCTCTTAAGTCTCCTGTATTGACAGATTCATTACTACTAGTGCCACTTGGGAAGCCCCCAAAGTCCTTCAGTTCAGTTCAGTTCAGTCGCTCAGTCGTGTCTGACTCTTTGCGACCCCACGAATCGCAGCACGTCAGGCCTCCCTGTCCATCACTATCTCCCAGAGTTCACTCAGACTCACGTCCATTGAGTCAGAGATGCCATCCAGCCATCTCATCCTTGGTCGTCCCCTTCTCCTCCTGCCCCAATCCCTCCCAGCATCAGAGTCTTTTCCAATGAGTCAACTCTTTGCATGAGGTGGCCAAAGTACTGGAGTTTCAGCTTCAGCATTATTCCTTCCAAAGACACTCAGGACTGATCTCCTTCCGAATGGACTGGTTGGATCTCCTTGTAGTCCAAGGGACTCTCAACAGTCTTCTCTAACACCACAGTTCAAAAGCATCAATTCTTCAGCGCTCAGCCTTCTTCACAGTCCAACTCTCACATCCATACATGACCACAGGAAAAACCATAGTCTTGACTAGACGGACTTTTGTCGGCAAAATAATGTCTCTGCTTTTGAATATGCTATCTAGGGTTGCTCATAACTTTTCTTCTAAGGAGTAAGCATCTTTTAATTTCATGGCTGCAGTCACCATCTGCAGTGATTTTGGAGCCCCCCAAATAAAGTTTGACACTGTTTCCACTGTTTCCCCATCTATTTCCCATGAAGTGATGGGACTGGATGACATGATCTTTATTTTCTGAATGTTGAGCTTTAAGCCAACTTTTTCACTCTCCACTTTCACTTTCATCAAGAGGCTTAAAAAAAAAAAAAGTCCTTAGAAGGGCCCAAATCTCCAAGTCCCCAGTGATGTACTATGATTTCTCATTCTCAATAGTCACTTTCATATGAATGCTTTTCTTACAGAGGCAAAAGTCCAAACTGTGGAAGTCTCAGTCTTCCTCCTTTCTGTCAACTCAGTTCTCAGCACAAATTTCACCTTCTTGGAGAATCTTTTGTATTACTGCCCCCAAGCCCCAGTTACTCTATACTTTACCCTGGTTTGTAGGATTTAGCGACACTCAGATTCTGCCCCGTTCATTTACTCATTCATGTCTTGTGTGCCTGTCTGTTCCACATCTCAACTGTCCCTGAGCACAGGGCCCTGGTCAGGTCACTCGTCCTCTTGTCGCAACACCTATAGTCTCCTTCAGCAGGTGTGCTGTACACGGTGGTCAGATGCCCTGTCTGCCCATGACTTTCTCTGCCCTCTGCAAATGCCATTTATTTCTCTGGAATGACAAGCTTCCTTGTGAATGAAAGGATTGGCAAAGTGTATGGAATTTTCAATTCTCGCTTTTTGTACCCTGGGGAAATATGCCAAGTTCAAGGTTTAGCAGAGACCATGACAGGAGTAGTCCTTGGTTTCTGGGAGTGCAGTCTGTGGAAGACACAGATATTTCATGGGAAATCACACAATGATTTAATGAGAGTTGTAACGGGCAACTGAAGGCTCTTGTGAAGAGCACGCGTCCTGGTCCTGTCAAGCTGGGCCTTGCCTCAGTACCTTGGAGAGCGGCACACACAGCGGGCATCGTGCCCTTTGGCCCCCCTGATGACCTCAGCTTCTCTCAGCCTCTGTTCCTAGGAGCAGTCATGGGGAGAAGGAACACACTGACAAGCTCTCGCCTCCTCCCACCACTCCTGCCTACCTCCAACTTCAAGGCTCCTTGGAGTTCTCCTCACACAGTCATATTGCCTCTTAAAGTGGCACCTTCTCCCGCCTCCCAGATGACTCTGGGGGCTGGGCTTTAGAAGGAGAGTTTACGACTCATGGGCCAACGTGGCTAGCATGAGTAACCATACCAACTCAGATGGGGTCTTCCCATTTTAACCACCTGGGAAATGCGAGTCAAAAAATTACACAGGGGTAAAACCCAAACCTCCCTTTTTTATTAAATGTCTATATAATATATGTAG
Source organism: Nanger dama (assembly GCA_917880005.1). NCBI lineage: Eukaryota > Metazoa > Chordata > Mammalia > Artiodactyla > Bovidae > Nanger > Nanger dama. The sequence continues at coordinate 41,062,826 of CAKJTW010000012.1, forward strand.
ATAACAAATGCATATCTGTTTTCTTTTAACTAAAGTAAAATTGATTTACAATGTTGTGTTAGTTTTGAGTATACAACAAAGTGATTCAGTTCAGTTCAGTCACTCAGTCATGTCTGACACTTTGTGACCCGATGAACCACAGCACACCAGGTCTCCCTGTCCATCACCAACTCCTGGAGTCTACCCAAACTCATGTCCATTGAGTTGGTGATGCCATCCAATCATCTCATCCTCCATTGCCCCCTTCTCCTCCTGCCCTTAATCTTTCCCAGCATCAGGGTCTTTTCCAATGAGTCAGCTCTTTGCATCAGGTGGCCAAAGTATTGGAGCTTCAGCTTCAACATCAGTCCTTCCAATGAACGTGCCCAGGACTGATTTCCTTTAGGATGGACTGGTTGGATCTCCTTGCCATCCAAGGGACTCTCAAGAGTCTTCTCCAATACCACAGTTCAAAAGCATCAATTCTTCAGTGCTCAGCTTTCTTTATAGTTCAACTCTTACATCCATACATGACCACTGGAAAAACCATAGCCTTGACTAGATGGACTGTTGTTGACAAAGTAATGTCTTTGCTTTTTATATGCTGTCTAGGTTGGTCATAACTTTCCTTCCAAAGAGTAATCGTCTTTTAATTTCATGGCTGCAATCACCATCTGCAGTGATTTTGGAGCCCAGGAAAATAAAATCAGCCACTGTCTCCACTGTTTTCCCATCTATTTGCCATTCAGTTAAATATGTATATTTGAATATATGTGAACATATATATTCTTTTCAGGTTCTTTTTCATTATAGGTTATTATAAGATATTGTGTATAGTTCCCTGTGCTATATAGTAGGCCCTTGTTGGTTATCTATTTTATATATAGCAATTTGTATCTGTTAATTTAAAACTCCTAATTTATCCTCCGCTCTTCCTTTTTGGTAACCATGAGTTTGTTTTCCACATCTGTGAGTCTATTTCTGTTTCATAAATAAGTTCGTTTGTATCATTTTTTTGGATTGCACATGTAAGTAATATCATATGACATTTGTCTTTCTCTGTCTGAGTTAATGTGCATTTGGTTTTGGTTTTTTTTTTGGAAGGGTAGAGTGAACTGTGTTGTCAGCCTTCTATTTTGTGACTCTCTGGTCCTGGGTTCCTTGGAAACCTCATGCATAGATTCACCTCTCTGACTCCCCTCAGGGCCACTGGCGACCTGAAGAGTGGCAACTGGATTACATGCTCATGAACACGAAGGATGAAAGCTTATGTCCAGAAGGGACACAGTCAACCTTTGTTGGACATTGAAATGCTGCTGGAGGTATACTCATGTACTGTTTCTAGGTCTCCCTCTGTGGGAGCAAACAACACAACTTCAGTGGGGAGTACTTTAGCAAATTGTATACAGTTGACCAAATCTGCATTACTGACGCATATGATCAAAACCTGCCAATCCATCTAGCTGTTTTTCACAGAAGAGTGACAACCAGAGTCAGAGGCATAGGCCATGTACATAGGCTGTTTTAAACCCTATCCTCATTCCATACTGCCAGCCAGCACTCAGTTGAAGCACATGACAACAGTGGGAGGGCCAGAACTTTGCAGTTCACCAAGGATAATTTGTGAAAGGGTAAAATAGCTTAATCTAATTAACCTTATTGTCAGGGGTGAAGATGATCGCAATGACAGGTGTATCAGAAGTGTAAGATATCAATCAGAACTGTTTGTCGTTAAAATCCCAACCTAAAATGTCATTATTTTTGCTAAGAAATTGTAGAACATTCAAAATTTTTCTATCAAGTGCCTCGCCGAGTGCTGAGCCTATCTTGTTGCTATGCATTAATTTTATTTTTCCATTGGAGACTTTGATGATAGTTCACATCTTCACTCTCTCTAACCTGGTAGCTTCTCTATGTCTTTGGGAGAGGAATTTGTAATTGCTGGAATATTCTTGGCCATCCTTCATTTGGAATTTATGTGGTAATTTCAGCAAAACCGAGACCTTGTGCAGCAGTTTTCATCTTTTTCAAGGCTGCCTCTATTTCTTGAGATGCTGGAGGGTTTCCAATTATTCCTTCTGGTCTCTTTGGATGTGAATCGTAACAGATCAGCTGAGAGTCGCAGTTCAACATTGTTAAGCTTATCAATATAAATATAATGTTAAACCCCTTTTAGATAATTGGAGTTATGTGTGAAAATGTGACCAATTTGTGCATAAATTGGTCCTACACTTCTTCCTGGCAAAGACAGAGAGAGAGGGAAAGAGAGACCAACCATATGTGAGGCTGGTTTGCTTCTTCTCAAGGACTTTTCTGCACCTTGAATCCTTGATCTGGTTTTGTGGCTGTTGGCAGTTGGAAACTGTAGGGGTTATGTAAAACCATAAGGTCTTTTGCCCCTTTGAACCGAATTCTTTCGTTCTAGAGGCTAGCAAGTGAATATCAACAAGGCACTTAAACATCACACCAACGGGGAAGATGCAGACAGTCTTGAGAATTAAACGTCTCTGCTTGGACCACTACCAAATTCAAACAACCAAATGGAGAGACTGACGCCCATGGAGAAGGGAAGAGAGGGTGCTGAGGGAAATCCTGGAACTGACTCCTCCTGCTTGGAAACCTTGCTGTCACTTCGAGATCCTGGAAAGCTCATACTCTGCTGCGTGAGTGTTCGTGTGTGTGTGTGTGTGTGTGTGTGTGTGTGTGCGCGCGCGTGTATGTGTGTGTTGACGGGTAGAGAGTGAGAACTAGTCCATTTCTCCAGTTGTGGCTCCTCCGGGAGTGGGTTAAAAGGCAAGAGATGATTATTATACAACTGCCCGAAGCATTTTACAACTTAGGAGTGTTTAACAAAATCAATCCTTTCTACAATATTGAGCCAAGTATTATTATTCAAACTTTATAGATAGAGAAATTGAGGTTCTTAGAAGATCAAGACATAAACAAAACAAATACAGAAGTCTGAGGATACTCACAGCAATGTTCAATGTCCACTCTGCGTGGATTTTAAATTTTTAAAAAGGATGTTTATTTTCCAGCAACAAAGCTGCAATGGAGGTACATTTAAGGAAAAAGACCAGAGGCTCATGTAATCTGTGGGGCCATCTGACAGGTTTATGACAGGCCTGATAATGAAGGCTATTCCTTGTTTCCATGAGCCTGGGTGTCATTGGGACTGGAGACCCTCCGATGAAGGCAGGATCTCTCTCTCTGGGCCTATCTCAGGGCTCAGAACAACAGACCTGCCCTGGTATTACAAAGGTATCAGGGAAACGTAGACCAAAGTCCAGTGTCAACTTGGGAGGTCCACTCTGCCATGGCCACTGGGCAGAACATGAGCCAGAACAATTCCCTCCATTCCAGCTCACTGAGAAGACACAGTGGCTACCTTCAAGCCCCACAGGTTTGATCTCTGACTTTAGGCGTGCTCAAGGTGGGAGCCTATATAACAATTTCCCCCAACTGAAAAGGGTCTCAGAGACACTTTGCCCTGGAAAGAGCTGTTTTTTGGGAAAACCTGAGGTGACCATTTCAATTTGTGATTACAATTCCAAAAGAACTCCAAGATTTCATGGTCATTAGAATTTCCTCAATTCCTCATCCTTTCTCATCTGTCTGCAGGAAAGGGTGCATATAAAGGTTTCTTGGACATCAAATGCTCTGTTGAAGCAGGAAGATGAGTGAAACAGACATGAATCAGAAAACATATGGATCCAATTTTGGTTTAAAAATTAATGGGAAAACACATTCTCATCAAACTCAAAACAATGAAAAATATTTCTTAAGCAGGCAAAAACTCCAAAAATACAGCTGGGTTGGCCCTGCTCCACACAGATTCCTTAACGCCCCTGACGTCCTTCTTTGGTTTTCAAGAATAGCAAGACAAGCTGAAGGATGTTTGGGATGCATTAGGGCAGCACCAGTGAGATAGGGGCCTCCAGCAGCATGGGCCACCAGGACAGGGGCCCAGAAAGACGCTGGTGATGGCTGATGCTTCGACACCAGTCTCTCTGGTGCTGTAACCAGAAGGCAGATCCTAGGACTGAAGAGGTGCCCAGAAAGTAACAGCGATAGTGATGTTAGGCTCCCTCAGTGACCAAGAGTCTCATAAATGGAATAGTGAAAACAAACCAAAGGGAAATTCATCTTCTATCATCCATCCATCTGTTGGGTGGGCCTCACTCTAGAGGAAGGAAAGTGTATCAGGTACAATTCACAGCCAGTCCTTCCCTGGTAAACTCCTCCTGTATCCTTCCCACACTCCCAGCCCCAGATCTGCAAAACCATGGTCTCTGAACTGCCTCCTGGGACGGTGCTTCTGAACTGAAGCTGTTCTCTGGTGCCAGGCCTACTGAAGGATCAAGGATGAGGCAGTCTGTTGATGGAAGTGACAAGCGAGGGGAGGGGGAAGTCTGAGCTGTCAGCTTCAGGGTATATTCAGCCAGCCAGACCAGAGCCTCTAAATTGCCCACCATCTCCTAGATTTTGCTGGTTGACAAGGTTCCTGGACCTCATCCTCCTCAAATCCTTGAACCACCTCCTCATCTTTCCCCTCCTTCTCAGCCGATGAGCATGCCTCTGACTTTAGAGACAAAACAAAAACCACCAGCTGAAGTGCACCCCAAAATGTTAGCACACACCACTCCACTCATCGAACCCCATCCTCTTCTCTTTCTTTCTGTGTCAGGAGAGAGAAGGGCCCCTCTGTCCAAGCTGATCCATCCAGCTGTGTCGGGGGTGGGGGGAGTCCTGTCTCTCTGCCTCCTCTGAAGCCCTGAGAAGCTCCATTCTCTGCTTCATTTCAGACATCTCTCTTCCTCATGAGCTGTTTTCTGGTTGGTGTTGAAATGCTCTATCTCAGAGCCAGACTACCTCGCCTGGTGACTTTAAGGATGGTACCTGGGCTCTCCGTGCCTGGTGTCACCATCTTTAAAAAGATGATATAAGTTTCCATCTAATGTGCTTGTTTTGGAGATTGAAAGAATTAGTACATAGAAAAGACTCGTTATAGTAGCTGGCTCATCATAAGCTTTAAACAAGGGTAGGTTCTCCCTGCTTCCTTTCTGCTGATATTTGCAAGTGCTCAAATCTCTCATATTTAGGAAGAAATTCTTTCTCACCCTCACAGCCACCTCCAACTCTTGTCTTCACCCCTGTGATTTCTTCCTCCTAAATACACAGAGAAAATCTTTCTGCTTCTCTGCACTGAAGTTGCTTACACCATGCTCTTCCTGCCACTAGATCCAAAGGATGAGTTTCCACATGTGATCTCTCACTCTATTCACCCTTGACCCTGGTAATCTGTTTGTCCTTTTCTAATATGACTCCATTAGCCTTCACAATGGGGCAAGTCCTCCTTAGCACCTCTTAAGGAAAAAAGTGACATCTTTGGGAGTCTGGCCTCACCATTTCTGGCCTGCTGACCCCTGCTTTCCCTCTCCAGCCAAGTCCTCTCTCCTGAGCCCCACTGAGAAAGGACATTCAGATGCTTCACAGACATTTAGCTCTGCCTCTCCCCATCATCCTGAGCTGGACCTCCTTAGGACCCTCTACATCTATGAGGTATATCACTGAGCACCCTGTAGCCCAAACCAATGGCCTAGGGCTCATTCTTAAGCATTTGTCCCTCACTCTGATCCTATTTCCTAGATAGGATAAAGTAGGATAGGTAAAGTGTCTGTCTAGAATGCAGGAGACCTGGGTTCGATCTCTGGGTTGGGAAGATTCCCTAGAGAAGGAAATGGCAACCCACTCCAGTACTTTTGCCTAGAAAATCCCATGGACAGAGGAGCCTGGTGCAGGCTACTATTCATGGGGTTGCAAAGAGTCAGACATGACTGAGCAACTTCACTTTCACTCTGATCCTATTTCCTAGATACCCATAAGATCCCTGGGCTTGTCTCTAGCTCTGACTCAGAGCACTACTCTTCTCCCCCACCTCATTTCTGCGATTTCTTACCGAGTGCTCTCTGGCCTCCAGCCCTTCACCCTCCATCCATCCTCACACTCTAACAGGGAGCGATCTCTCCACGTGCCTGTCACTGCTACCACCACCGCTCCCATCCCCACTGAACAACCATGAATAGGTTTCTATCGCTCTGAGGATAAAGGTCCAATTCCCTAACCCAGTTTCAGACTTTTGGGCCTCCTGGTGTCTGCTAATTGTCAGTGGGAATTCTCCATTTCTTTCTTCTTTTTTTCTTTTCCTCTCTGCTTCAACCACATAAAGTTTTTGTGGGTATTTGTCCTGTGCTGGTTGCCCAGCATCTGAATAGTTTACTTTGATTAGGGGAAATCCCCAGCGTGAATCTACACCCAAAGGGATGTAGCTATTCCTTTCTCTGCTCTTTGGCATCTTTCATGAATTGATGTGGGCTTCCCTAGTAGCTCATCTGCCTGCAGTGCAGGAGACCCAGGTTTGACCCCTGGGTCAGGAAGATCCCCTAGAGAAGGAAATGACAACCCACTCCAGTATCCTTGCCTGGAAAATTCCATGGATAGAGGAGCCTGGAATGCTACTGTTCATGGGGTCACAAAGAGTAGGACATGACTGAGTGACTAACACACACATGAGTTCATGTAACTCAGATCGTCCAGACAAGTGCCCAGTGATGGGACTCTAGCAATAATGTCCTAATGAACCTTTCCTTTGGGACAAGCTTGACTACAGTCTAGGAGGTCCAGCTTCCTTGGGCTCCTGGCTGGTTCTGGAAGCCCTCCTGTCCTTTGAACAGCATCTAATATTCTTCCAAAAAACTCCTCCTCATCTGAAGTTATTTAGAGATGGTTTCTAGTGTCTGTAATTAAGAACTCTGATGGATACAAGGAGTTTCTTGCAGACACTCAAACATTTGGTAGGTCCCCTACATGCAAACTTTCAAAAATGAGAACATGCCTGCCAGCCCCTATATGCCAGCTCTTGTCCTGTATTACTGTTTTTTTCAAGGTATTTTACTATAAAATGTTTCTTTTTTTTTTGTATTTGTTTTTTATGTATGTATTATTGGTGTGAAAAAGATTATAAACTTATTGCTATACAGTACCATAGAGCTGTGTTAGTTGGGTACCTAGGCTAACTTTGTTGGACTTATGAACAAATTGGACTTTGGAACACACTCTCAGAACAGAACCTGTTTGTATGTAGGGGACTTACTGTACAAGGTGTGTGAGTTGCCTCTGTGTGTGCTCCACTTTGCTCACTCCTCCTCACTCTTCAGACCTGGATTTTAAAATCTGTTCTTTGTCCAAAGCCTTGCCAAACCTTTCTTGCTTAGGTCAGTTTAGGTGCCCCTATACAATGCTTTTGGAGCTCTGCTTTTTTCTCTCTTGTGGCACTCATCACTCTTTCATGTGATTGCTTGCTAAGTCGTCTCCATCACTGAATGCAAGATGGTGAAGGACTTCCTCTGTCTCTCTTACTCTTGCTTTCCCAGGCGCAGTACTCAGTTCAGCATTTGTCATATAGCAATACTCACTGATGTTTACTGAGTGAGTGGATGGACTGCAGCCTCATCCCAGTGTCTGAAGTGGTCTCTCTGAATCTTTCTTTCAGCTCACAAGTCCTTGGACTCCAGTGTGAATCACTTACCTAACTCATCTCCGAGCTTCGCTTCCTAGACCACTGTACCTGTTCTCTTTGGTAGAGGCCCCCATCTACAGCCACATCCACAGGCCTGGACTCACTCTTGGGAGGAACAGGTCTGTGATGTGTCATTTTGTGGACTTGTGCCTATGATGTCCCAGAAGCTCTTGACCAAGAACCAGCTAGAGTAGCAACACTCTGCCAGAGGCACTGGAAGATTCGAGAAAGCTGGAGAACAACAGTGATGAGATGTCAGTCCCCCAACTAGAATGTCAGTTCTGTGTGAGCAGGCTCCTTTTCTTTTTTTTTTTCCGCCTTCTTTATTTCCCGGCCTAGAGCAGTGCTTAGCACACGGTGAGGACTTAATATGCATTAACTGACTGACGGTGCATCACTTACAATAAAGCAGCACAAAATGCATGCAAGCACCTTCTTGATAATTCAAAGACAAGACATTCAGAAAATATTCCAGAGAGTAAAGCATGTACATGGCATGACATTGCCCAGCACCTGCTATCACTAACCGAAGATGGGAAAAGTTTAAATGTCACAGCTTTGTTTGGATCACACCAGAAATGTTTAATATATGGACTTTCACGATGTTACCTAAACACTTGGCCTTCCTCTCAACATCCTAAACATCTGCTTATGAATTGTCTTGATTTGGGATTTATATTTCTCAAGCATACACCCAAGGGAAGGGGTTCAGGACTGTCCTCACCCACCTCTGTCCATGGCTCTTTTCCACAAAAACACCTATTCCTTCTAGGTCATCCTTTTGTTCACTGCCTTCCCTGCAGCTCTACCCAGCTCCTATGGAAGGCCTCCCTCATGTCGGACTTCCTCCGAGAAATCACTCTGGACCCTCAGCCTGCCTTCTCCTGCCCATCTCTGAATACATCTGGGACCCAATTTCATCTGGACTGCTGCTCTGGTGGTGTCATTGATAAGTTAGCTGACAAAGGCAAAATGAAGCCTAAGACAAAGTGAACCATCCGTTGATTCATAACCATACAGCAAAGGAGTCTCTCTGGTCACTTTCCTGGACAGGGGTTCAAGGAAACATTAGAAAGAAGAAAACACATTATGAAGCAAATGGAGGAGATATTGAGATAGTCTCTGATTTGCAAAGGCTAATCAAGATGGGGTCCAGTAAGCAGGGAGACTAACTGGTCTTGAAGTACCTTTGGCCACCCTGGGTTGGCTGCAGTTTGGGGGAGGAAGGATCCTTCAGGGCTGGGTGGAGGGTTTTCTGTGCTGGGCTATTTCCTGGAAGCAGTGGGGATGGGGCTTCTGGCTGCCATGGCCGGCCGTCTCTCAAGTCTGAGCACAGCTTATGGGCTGCCACGAGGCAGAAATCATGTCTCACACGTTCCTTGTATGTGCTTCACTTCTTGGCATACAGCCAGAACTCAGTCCTACTTCCAGATTTAATGTGAAGACTTGTTGAATTGGCTTTGGGGAGGAAAGGTACTGTATGACATACTCACCTAGTATATCTGTGTGCTCAGTGTGTAAATTTCCATATCAGGAAAATGGGAAGATTGATTTAAGGAAAGGGCATGGATGGATATGTATGTACATCACTGTTTTCAATATCCATTATCAAAGAAACTCACTTCTGAATGTGTGTGTCCTCAAAGTTGAGTGGGTTGTGAGGTGTCTGGCCAAGTGTCTGAGGCACTGGCAAAGCAGCAGTCAGGAGACGGGTGTGTCCTACAGAGCACAGTCTTGGCTGTACCCTCTCCAGGGTACAACTGAGCTGCGCTGGCTCTGTTTCTCCGTGAACCAGCCAATGTCCATCAGGATGGAGGTGCTCTGACAGACGCAGGAGTTGCCCTGCAGCACTGGGTAAGCAGATAGTGCAGAGAAGGGGCCTACTGTGACAGGGCTGTGTAAGAAAACGCCGCGGGAAGAAAAAGCCACCCCTAGGCCTCTAGGGACCGTTAGTAAAAAGGCCTTTATTGGGCGGTCGCTCTCGGGCAGAACTCCTGGGGACAGGTGAGGAAGGGGACAAAGGGAGTCTGCAAAGCATGAGGGGGTGAGGAAGGGGTTTTTATAGTCAGGGCTGGCATTCAAACCTGGTTCTTCCATATAAAGTAGAAAGCACGGGCTGTAGCAGTGATTGGCGTTTGGGGCTCTGTGCCAGCGCCTGATTGGGTCAGGATACAGGGGGCCGGTCCCTGGAAGTTTGGTCCGCCCCCGGTTCCTGTTTGGGCGTCGGCCGACTGTCGGGCTTGTCTGGGGCATGTCTCGACACGCCGACCTCTCATCCTGGCCTTTTTGATATAGGAAAAAGGGGCGCCGATTCTCTCTGGCTACTTCCTGCTGAACAGGGGTGACGAGGGGTAGGGTGCGGCCGGGATGACAGGAGGCGGATGTCTGTTAGGTTGGTCACAAGTCACTTGTCGGAAGCCCTTGGTACTGCTGTCTCAGTATCATCAGTTGGACCGTATTGAGCCGTTGTTTGATAAAGTCCAAAAACCTTGGCCATGGATTCCCTCACCACCCCCGTATGGTCAGCATAAAAGCAACATTCTTCCTTGAGGGCTGCACAGAGGCCCCCTTGTCGTAGGCCCCAAGGGAATAGCACCACAGGAGTAGAGCGCAGATGGCTAGGTAAGCAAGGGCCAGCGACAGCCGATGTGCAGATGACCAGTCTTGGGGAGCTGTGGCCGCCAATCCAATGGCAAAGAGTATGGCCAGAACTGTGATTGCCAGTAGCCACAGCAGATGGTACCAGGCAAACATCGGATAGGGACGTGTTTGTTCCTGGTGGAAGACGGTGCCTTGATTATTTTAAGATTGGCGAAAGAGGGGTTTGGGTAATGGTTATTCCGGGATCGGGGAAGGGGGGGTCCGGCTGATGGTTAGCTTGGTTGGGCCAGTAAGGGCAGAGCGGTAGGATCCTCTCCCTTCTGGGTCAGGTTTGGGGAAACCTGGGGGTGCGGGCTTAAGTCGGGTCAGGTGATACCAGGGGTCGTGTCCCAGGAGTTTAGCTGCCATAGGAGTGGTGAGGATTACCGTGTGGGGTCCCGTCCAGCGGGGTTGTAGCGGGCGAGGGTTGAGAGTTTTTAGCAGTACCTGATCTCCTGGGGCCAAAGGCCGGATCGGCTCTTTGTCGTCCGCTGGTTGTGGCAAGGCGCGGTCAGCGTGTTCCCTCAGCAAGGATCGTAGGAGGGAAAAGAGAGGGAGGCACCCCGCGAGTGGGGGAGTCTCTCCCTCCAGGAGGCAGGTTAGGAGAAATGGCCTTCCATAAAGCAGCTCGAAGGGGGTCAAACCTGTCTTTGAGTGAGGCGTGGTGCGCACACGGGTGAGCGCCAGAGGAAGGAGGTCGACCCAGGACAGTCGCAATTCTAAAGCAAGTTTGGTCAGGTGTGTCTTGATGATTCCATTCACTCTCTCTACCTTGCCCGACGATTGAGGCTGATGAGGAATGTGGAGATGCCAGGCGATGCCCAAGGCCGCAGCCACCTGTTGGGAGATCTGTGAGATGAATGCAGGCCCATTGTCAGACTGAAGGGAGTTAGGTAACCCAAATCTGGGAATGAGATGGGTTGTTAAGACCTCTGCCACCACCGCAGCGGTTTCTCGGGCGGTGGGGAAGGCCTCAACCCAACCTGAGAAAGTGTCCACTAAGACCAGCAGATAGCGGTGACTTCGATGTCTAGGCATGTGAGTGAAGTCTATCTGCCAGTCCTGCCCAGGCAAGTGTCCCCTGAGTTGGTGCGTGGTCTGAGGGGGCCTAAGTCCTCCCTGAGGAGAGGTGGAGGCGCATGTCAAGCAAGACCGATGAACCTCGTATACCGCACGCCTAAGATGCCAGGGGGCAAAGATGGGACCAAGGAAAGAAAGGAGGGCCCTAGGTCCGATGTGCAGAGTGTTATGGATTTGGGATATGATGTCCTTTGCCTGGTGCTCGGGGAGCACCGGCTTATCGTAATACAGCATCCATCCCAATGAATGCTTCCGAGTCCCCTCCTGCGCCAGTAATATCTGGGCTTCGTCATCAGCGTATTTGGGTATAAGTGTCGACCTTAAGATCAACACGGATTTGGGGGTTCCTGCAGAGCAACCTGTCGAGCTACTTGGTCAGCCATGTTGTTGCCCAAGGCAACTGAGTCATGAGTGCTCTGATGTCCTTTACAGTGTATGATAGCCACTTCTACGGGTAAGGATAAGGCATCTAACAATCGAGTAATGTGGGAGGCATTGCAGATGGGGGATCCCTTAGTGGTCAGGAAGCCCCGCTCTTTCCAGATTGCCGCGTGGGAATGGGCAATCAAGAAAGCATATTTAGAATCGGTGTAGATGTTGGCCCTCTTTCCTTTTGCCAAATGTAAGGCTCTAGTTAAGGCTGTTAATTCTGCCTTTTGGGAGGTCGTCCCTGGAGCCAGGGGCTGGGCCTCTAGGACTCCTCGAGTGGTAACCACAGCATAGGCCGCCCTCCAGATCCCATCAGAATCTTGTTTCGAACTTCCATCCACGAACAGTGTCAAATGGGGGGTTTTGTAAGGGCTTGGCGAATAAATTGTGAGGCGGCTGCATGAGGGACTCCAAGGGTCTCAATGCAGGAGTGAGCTGAGGGTTCCATAAAGGGAAGAGAAGGCAATGACGAGAGAGGATTTAGTTGCGGAGAACGATCTACAGAAACTTGTGGGTTATCTAGGAACACCAGATGGAACTGCTGGAGCTTAGAAGCACTGAGATCGGAAAGATACCTGGAAGCTAAAAGGTCATTTAGGTGATGAGGTGAAAAAATGGTCAGAGGTTGACCGTGGATCAGCTTTTTGCATCTGCATACAGCGTGGCCGCTGCCGCTAGTGCTCGCAGACAGGAAACCATCCCCTTGGCTGTGCGGTCCCTTTTAGCACACGTAAGCAACAGGCAGCAGCTCAGGGCCCACTGGTTGCATCAGGGCTCCGAAAGCTATTCCCCCTTTTCATCCGTATATAGATGGTGTGGATAGTTTGGGTTTGGGAGAAAGAGAGGAGGCGAATCCAGTAAAGTGGAGCGTAACGCATGAAAGGCCTGAGCTACTTCGGCAGAGGAAGATAGTGGTCCTGTGGGAGTCTCTTTAGCTGCAGCATACAGAGGCTTGGCCAGCGTGGCGTAATTTGGGACCCAGTGTCGGAAAAATCCGGTCAGTCCTAAGAAAGATAATATCTGGTCTCCGTTAGTTGGAGGGTTAAGGGACCGGAGGAGGCTACACCTGTCTGCTGTCAGGGCCTTAGCTGTGGGGAGTAATTTGAAGGCCTAAATAGACCACAGAGGTCTGAGTCAGTTGAGCCTTGGATTGTGAGGCTCTGTAGCCCTGAGAACCGAGGAAATTAAGAAGAGTCGCAGTGTGTTGTCTAGAAGTCTCTTCCGAGGGGCTACAAAGGAGTAAGTTATCTATGTATTGGAGGAGAGTACTAGGGCGAAGCAAGCACTTAGCCAGGTCTCGGGACAAAGCTTGTCCAAAATAGTGGGGACTATCTCTGAATCCCTGAGGGAGTACAGTCCAGGTGAGCTGGAGTGGTCAGCTGGGTGTCCGGATCAGTCCAGGTGAAAGCGAAGAGAAACTGGCAATCGGGATGGAGTGGGATGGTAAAGAAGGCATCTTTGAGGTCAATGACAGTGAAATAAGAAGTTTGAGGGGGAATAGAAGAAAGGAGGGTGTAAGGGTTAGGGACCAACGGATGGGCAGGGACCACCGCCGCGTTAATTAGGCGAAGATCCTGCACCAGCCGGTAGTCACCGGAAGCCTTCCGGACAGGAAGGATGGGCGTGTTACAAGGAGAGGTTGTGGGGATTAGGAGACCCTGTCCCATGAGACGGTCGATGATGGGCTTTAATCCCTTAAGGCTATGGATCGACAAGGGAAATTGGGGTCGAGCTGGAAAAGAGGTGGGATCTCTTAGCCGAATGAGGACTGGAGGGTGGTGCCGAGCCACCACCGGAACTCGGGTATCCCAGATCTCGGGACTAACAGGAGGAGTTAGGGGGTCCACAAGCAGCATCAGGAAGGCTCCCGACATGGGGACCGATCCGGGAGTCAGGTGGAGGGTGGCTTTTAGCTTAACGAGTATATCTCTCCCCAAAGTGGGGTAGGGCAGGAAGGAATAACTAAAAAGGAGTGAGTGAACATGCAGGAATCTAATTGACAGGACAGTGGTTGGGTTTGGAGAGGACATGAAGGTCGGCCGTCAATTCCCATAACCGAAATCTGGGAAGGATGCAAAAATGCCCCCAAAGGAAGGAAGGACCGAATAGGTAGCCCCCGTATCAACCAGGAAGTTGATAGACTTACCCGCTACCTGGAGCGTTACCCTGGGCTCGGCTTGGGTGATCGGGGTCCCCGAGTCTGGGCAGCATCAGTCTTCGTCGAAGCTCAGCAGCTCCAAAGCCGGAGTAGGGCCGGAAGCCTCCCTGGGGCGCTCTGGTCCCCGGCCCCTAGGGTCGGGGCCCAAGAGGCCTGGGGACAGTCGCTGGCCCAATGTCCTCGTTGTTTGCACAGCGGACATGGCTTGGATGGAGGGCACGGGTTGGGGGCATGCCTTGGCCCAGTGTCCTTCTTGGCCGCATCTTGAAGCAGGCCCCCAGAGGGGGCTTTTGGGACCCCGAGCCCGCAGCCGGCCGCAGGGCCGCCACCAAGGCTTGGGTTTGCTGATTAAAGAGGTTTGCCTGCTGGTTGAGGAGGTTAGCCTGAAACTCGGCCTTCTGTTTAAGCCTCGCCTTCGGCTGGCCTCAGCAGTTTCCTCACAGGCGTTGTAGACTTTAAATGCCATTTTTACCAGATCTCGGATAGGGGGTCTGAGGGCCATCCTCAGCCTTGGCCAGCTTTTTCCGGATATCAGGGGCAGACTGAGAAATAAAACGACTGGCCAAGGTGGCTGCCCCTATGGGGGACTCAGGGGACAGCCTGGTGTATTGAATGAGGGCCTCAGTAAGCCCACTGAGGAACATAGCTGGATTTTCATCAGGCCCCTGAGTCACCTCGTCCAGCTTAAGGAAATTTACAACCTTATGAGAGGAAACCTCCATCCCATCAATAAGGCACTCTATCATACAGCGTACTCGTTGCTGGCCACCCCCTCCTCCTGATAGTTCCAATCAGGGTCAACGTCAGGGACCGCCCAGCCCCCGGGGGCGCTCGGGAGAGGGACTGGCAATGTGCCTCTGATCGGCCTGAGCTCTGGCTGCCATCCAGATGGCCTGCCTCTCTTCTGGGGTGGTGGAAGACCCCAAAATAACATAGATGTCCTGCCAGGTCAAAGCATAGGCGCGAGTCAGGCCCGTGAACTGTTTGATATACTGAGTGGGATTGGAAGAGAAAGATCCAAGTTTGGCCTCAATCTGGGCCAGGTCCTGGAGAGAAAAGGGGACATGGACCTGGGCTAGGCCCTCAGCTCCGGCCACCTGTCGCAAGGGAAATAGCGAGGCTGGGGCAGAAGAAGGAGGGGTGGAAGAAGGGGGTTCCTGTGGGCTGCTGTGAGAGCGAGTGTGGGAACTAACCGGAGAAGGGGCGGGGGCCGCTGATGGGGAGGGGAGGATAAAGAATAGGACCAGGCGTTGCCCGAGTCGGTGCTGGGGGAGGAGCCTCCAGGGGGCGGGCGCAGAGGTTGGAGTAGGCGAGGCAGAGGGAGTAGGCGGGGCGGGAGGAGGTAGGGAGCCAGGGTGGAAGCGTATGGAGGAGGAGCGGTCAGTTCTTCTGGGGGGATGGTAAAAGCCGAGGCTTCGGAGGAGGAAGGAATGGGCTTGGCCTGGACGGGGAGGGGTCGGGGGAGCCATAGTGAGCAAAATCTGGTTAGGGGCGCAGGTAGTGCATAGGGTAGGGGGGAGCACAACGCCCAAAAGGCCTGGACATAAGGGACCTCAGACCATTTTCCCGTTCTCCGGCAGTAATTATCTAAATCACGGAGGACGTTAAAGTCTAATGTCCCTGCGGCCGGCCATTGTGAGCCATTATCTAGAGAATACTGAGGCCAGGCCTGCGAACACAAAAAAAGTAAGCTGTTTGGGGCAGATATATCCCTTTAGTCCCAGGGTCTGCAGATTAGCTAACAGGCACTCCAAGGGAGTGGAATATTGGGGGGTCGGGTTTGGAGGCTGTCGATCCCATGGCGACCACGTACAGCAGAGGCGAACCCTGGTATCCAAACGTCTTTGGACATGCTGAGGGAAGCCGGAGGTCCAGGCAGCCGGTCGGAACGTCTTCCTCACGGACTGCCGGACCGAAGGAGGCTGAAGCCGGAGGTCCATCAGTCGCTAGGGGATGTCTCCCTCACGAACTGATGACCAGGAGGGCCCAGTAAGTGCGCACCCGCCAGGGCCCTAGGAAGTGGTCACCAGGGAGGGCAGGCCCCAAAGCCGAAGGGACTTACCCCGTATTCTGCCGTCCAGGAGGTTGGTCAGTCGCCTGGGTCCGGGGCTACCGCAGCGGTGGAGCTCGAGGGGACCTCAATGGCAAGTGCTGGAGGCCCTCACCTCGAGCCCCACGTTGGGCGCCAGATGTAAGAAAACGCCGCAGGAAGAAAAAGCCACCTCTAGGGTTAGTAAAAGGCCTTTATTGGGCGGTCGCTCTCAGGCAGAACTCCCGGGGACAGGTGAGGAAGGGGACAAAGGGAGTCTGCAAAGCATGAGGGGAGAGGAAGGGGTTTTTATAGCCAGGGCTGGCATTCAAACCCGGTTCTTCCATATAAGGTAAAAAGCGTGGGCTGTAGCACTGATTGGCGTTTGGGGGCTCCGTGCCAGCACCTGATTGGGTCAGGATACAGGGGGCCGGTCCCTGGAAGTTTGGTCCGCCCCCGGTTCCTGTTTGGGCGTTGGCCGACTGTCGGGCTTGTCCGGGGCATGTCTCGACATGCCGACCTCTCAGGCTGCCTGTGTGAATGAAGATGAAAAACTTCACATTGACATTACGGAGCCTAGTGTGCTACTGAGCCATTGGAAACACTAGCGCAAAACACAATTTAGTGGTGAAAATCCGCAGAGCATAAGAAAAAGTAGGTGCCATTTGTTAACTGAAGGATCAGAAAAATTCATGTTCTTAAAAATCATGCCTTCCAGTAGCTCTGGATCCCCAATACTGACTCCATTATGCATTTTGACCACACATTGGTATGAGGTGTTATGATAGCAGAGCGGAGACCAGTGGGGAATGGCATCTGGTGGGGAGGGGCATTTCCGAGGCTTAGGACAAGTGACACGGCTTAGGGAGAATGAGGAGCTGGCGTGCTGGGAGACAAGGCAAGATGCAGCATAGCTAATCTGTTCCTACTCCTTCCTTTAATGATCAGATACTTGGGGATGAGGGTGGGGCTTCCCTGGAGACTAAAGGTAAAGAATCCACCTGTCAATGCAGGAAACAAGGGTTTGATCCTTAGGTTGGAAATATCCCCTGGAGAAGGAAATGGCAACCCACTCCAGTATTCTTTCCTGGAAAATCCCACAACAGAGGAAACTAGTAAGCTATAGTCCATGGAATTGCAAAGAATCTGACATGATTTAGAGACTAAACAACAAAAAATTTGGGGGTGGGAGGAGCACCCTAAGGAGGATGGCATTGAACCTGGCTGTCTCTGCAAAGAGAAACCATGTTCAGCACAAAATCTCTCCAGTTGCTGGCTATGACTTGGCATCTCTTGTTGATTTTTTTTTTTTTTTTGGTCCTCAAAATTAAATGACAGAGTCATTGTGCGCTTGGAGCTTCCATGGTATAAATGCAGTGGTCAGTCTTTTGATAAATAGACTTTGAAATGCTCTACATATGCCTACAATGAGCTTTTATCCATTTGGCTAATTTTATTCTTTGTAAGGCACAAAAGACAGGGGAAAATGGCCCTGTGATTAGATCTGGCTCTGAGACTAGGAGAGGGAAGTGGAATTTGAGCCACCCTACAAAGCATGAGCAAAGCATCCTTTGTACAAAAGGTAGAATCAGAGCATCAGGGGGTCCTGGGGCTGGGAGGGACCTTGGAACCCCTCTGGCCCTAAGACTGTCAACATTAACCCTCTAGTCTGGGGCTCAGAGTCGCCTGGGGAAGTTTTAAATCATGCACATGCCTGTTGGGCCAAATTGACCAGAATCTCTGGACAAAGAGCCTAGCCATTTGTATTTTTAAAAGTGCTCCCTGGGCTGGAAGTGGGTGGAGGGTAATATATTAAAGCAAGCTTGCTCCCCCAGTACCATGTTCAAAATCAGGCTCCACCACTTTTCTGCTTCTGATGCTTTTCTTACAAAAAGGTAAGAAAGTATTGTGTATCTCATAGAGTTGTTGTGACCAGTATGTGTGATCATCCCTGTGGGTTTTTCTAGAGCAGAGTCTAGCAGTAAGTGTCCATCGTGACAAAGACCAGGGCGAGGAGGAAGGCTAAGTCAGCAAACCAGTGACCCAGCCCAGCTGCCCTCTCAGCCCAGAAGGGCCTTTCTTGGTATCCTTTCCTCCTTTGAACAGCCTGGCTATTAGAAGGGGTGCCCTGATCTGATCTTATGTAGCTCTGCCTCTAGACACAGTTGCCAGCTGACCCTGCTTCGTCCTTATGTCATCTGTAGTCTGGGTCCTGGGCAGCCCTGGCTTTGGTCCACTAAACCCTAAGAGCAGGAGTTCAGGCTGCAGGTCCTCCTGGGCCCCTGTGGAGGGCTATTTGTCCCAGGACAGCTCAGTCACACCTCAAAGCAGAACTTTCACACGGTTCTCTGATTTTAAGACACCTACAAGGGTGTCTTCCTACCCTGGTGTCTTATTCAAGTTTCCCTCAGCCAAGCCATGCCAAGTGATAGGTGGATGCGAATGAATACCTGCTGTGGGAGGGAAGTGCACACCTTCCAGGCTGCAGCTCTTGATGAGCAGTGCACACATTTGCTGAGGAATCAGGACATGAAAACAAATGTGGCAATTTCATCAGATGAACAATTTTAGCATTTAACCAAATGTTAACTATCTCAGGCCAATCCAACCAGCAGTTAAAGTATCCATCCTGAGTGTAAGACACAGAGCTAGGTGCCAAGAGGGAGGCCATGGTGACTTGGCCCAGAGACAGGGCCCAGAGACAGAGGCAGGCATGCCTGTGGTGACAGGGCTAGGGAAAGGCTGAAGGTGAAGTTCTTGCAGACTGGGTATAAATTGATGAGCTACAAGCCAGGCCACCATCACAACCATGTCCCCTGTAGTCTTCCTGGGACCCTGTGCTCACTAGGGCCCCATACTTGTTTTATGGTATTCCTGTTGCCATCTTGAAATTATTAATAATCTTTAAATGAAGTGTTCTGTTTTCATTTTGCATTGGACTCTGCAAATTATGTAGCTGGTCCTGGACTGAACTGTAAATGTACATGACCTACTGATACCAACACTGTCCTTCCTGCCCCTCTTGCTCCACCCTCAGTGGCCAAAACCACACTCTCCCTGGCTCTGGGGATGGATGAACAATGAAACCTGAGCACCTCTACCACCATGAGCCCTGCTGCTTGTTGTCAAAGTATCTACATTTTGCTAAATTTGCCCCAAAGTTGCACAAGAAGAGCCCCACACCTCCTATATGTGTATGCATTTATACATACACACAAACTCATTTGGAAACTCATACCTTGGCCAGGAGAAAACTCTGCTTTTTCTGTGTCCTCAGCTACCCTGAGAGGTTCAGGAAGCTTTTCTCTATCTTTTGGAAAAAGATGAGGATGAGTTAGGTATTTTCCCCAAGCCCCAGCCCCCTGAAGTCTAGTTCTGAGACTCAGCATCAAGGAACATGTCATAATTTTGATGGCTGTTCATCTTGAGTTTTCATATCGATCTCTGTGCTCTGAGGTTGGCAGACCAGGTGATTATGCACATTTTATGGAGGAGAACAGTGAAGATCTGAAAACAAGTGGTTGTTTGCTTTCCCCAGTGCTCTGCTCAGCTGAAGATTGAGGGAAAGGAACAAAATTCCACCCACAATCTGCCATGGGTGCCACTTCCATGCCCTTCTCGGGTGGAGCACTGTGCTAACAGCCCCCCTTGGAAGGAGAGGTCTGCATATTGCGAGGTGGTGAGGAGGGCTGCTGGAAGACACTGGAAGGGGTTAGCTCCCTGCCAGGAATCTCTACGGGAATATGAAGGAGAAAGGGATTCTGAAAATAACTTCAGGCCTGGATGACTGGGCTCGGCAACCTTGCCCTCCAGTGGCAGCTCCTTCCTGCCAAGTACACCCTCTGAAGTCCTTAGAGCATTAGCAGACAAAACCAGTCACCTCTGGAGATCAGAGATGCACAGAGAAGCACAGAATTCCACCGTTGCAGAACTTTAAGAATTTCACCAGATCCCTTAGAGAGACCACTTGGAAATCCTACTACTCATCAGCTTCCCATGTCCCGAGGGCTCTGTTGGGCAATTGAGGCCCAGGGCCCAGTGGTTTGGACCAGAGGCATGTACCTAATTCTACTGGGTCAGTCTTTCCCCCTGAGTTTGTAACCTGGATCTGAGGTTCTGGTGGACTGGTGGTCCTGAAGTGCTGA
Source organism: Nanger dama (assembly GCA_917880005.1). Taxonomy (NCBI): domain Eukaryota; kingdom Metazoa; phylum Chordata; class Mammalia; order Artiodactyla; family Bovidae; genus Nanger; species Nanger dama. The sequence goes on from CAKJTW010000012.1 coordinate 41,082,865, forward strand.
GAACATCTAGAGGGTGGCCCAACCCTCTTCTAATACATGGATATGGAAGGAGAGAAAATCCTTTAGTGGAGGGAGCAGATGGAAGCTGAAAAGGGACCTGTCAGCCCTAGAAAGATGGAGAGTGCACTTGTCCTTCTGGCCCCTTCTGCTTCTAGGAGCCTCTTCCCTTCGAATGCTGCCCACCTGGGATCACCATCTAGGCTGCTTGTGCACAGTGTTGTGCAAGGCACAATCATGGGGGCCCAGGGTGATGACTACAGAGAGTCACCTCCTCCGGGTTTTTTTCCTGCCTCCTCAGACAGCTCTTCTGTTTTCCATTGTTGTAACCCATGTGCGCAATATATACCCTTCCTTACCCTTCCTTCAATTTCCACGACAAATTACTCAGACATTCTGGGCACTTGATTTCCTGAAATTATTTTGGTGCATTAATATGAGTGTATGGACAAGCAGAGGACAAATTCTGTATTGATGCCCTTGTCCCTAAGAGAGACGTGGCTACTTCACGGAAGTAGCCAATACTGTGCCAATGCCAGCTCCTTCAGCCAGCTGTCACCCTCCTCCCATCCCCAAGCGACTGATCAGTTAAGGGGAATGAATGGTCAAGCTGTCTTCCAGGCTATCTTGTCTCTGAACACCCCAACTCCTCAGAGTCTCACCTTCCCTACAAAGTTTCATGGAAGAACTTTGAATCCAATGGCAGTGGCCTTTGGGAAAGGAATCCATTGGGGGTGGGGAGCACTCAGCCTGTTTTACCCCAGCAACCCTGCTTGTAACATAGTCAGACCTAGAATTCGGGCATCTTGTCCTTCAAGGCTACTTCAAGGTGACCCTAGTAAGAAACCCAACACCTCACCATGACAGATCCGGTGTCTGGCACCCAAGTAAGTGCATATTTTTGTCACTCTCAAATGCACATTTTTGATGCTTGAGATGTTCCATAAAATTTAACAATTTAAAATGTACAGTTTCATAAGTTTTGTACAGGTTTATAGTAACACACTGACCACATAATCAAGACTTCAAAAATTTCCATCACACCCAAATCCTCTTATGTAGCTGATTATGAGCCTTACACAACTATTGGTCTGCTTTCTGTTGCTATAGAATTTCAAATAAATGAAATCAGACAGAATGTACTGTCTTCTGCCTGACTTTCATGCAGCATAATACTTTTGGGCTCATCCAAGTGGTAATAAGTATCAGTACTTCTTTCTCTTTAACTCATTGCTAAGAACTATTGCATTGTATGGGTATACCACAGTTTGTTTAACCACTTGCAGGTTGGTGGATATTTGAGTTATTTCCAGTTTTAGGCTATTATGAATAAAGCTACTAAGAATGCCTGAATACATGTCTCGACATAGGCATATGTTTCATTTCTCTTAGGAAATAAATATCTAAGAGTGGAATCTGGGTCATAACATACATAGGTATTTAATTTTATAAGAAACTGCCAAGTTGTTTTACAAGTGGCTGAACCATTTTGCTTTCTCACCTTCACTACATGAGACTTAAGATTGTCCCAAGTCTTTACTAACACTTGATAGTATCAATTTTTGTATATTAGTTATTTTAATGGGTGTGCATCTCTTTTTTAACTTACATTTCCTGAATAATCAATGATATTAAACATTTTTTTCATACATGCATTTGCCTCCTTTGAATTTTCTTTGTTGAAGCACTTGTTGAAATCATTTGACGATATTTCAGCCAGGTTTTTTGTTTTTTTGATTATTAAGTTATAAGAATTATTAATATATTCTTGCCTTTTTATTTTATTAATGGTTTTCTCCAGTGAAAAAGTTTTAATTCAGATGAAGCTTAATTTTTGTTTTTCTTTTGGTTTATACCTTTTGTGCCATATATAAGAAATTTTTGCCTAGCCCAAGGTCACAATTTTTTTCTATTTTCTTCCCAGAAATTTTTGGTTTTATACCTTACATTTGGTAATCCATTTTTTTTCCTTTTTCCTCTTTTTTTAAAAATGTAATCTTTATTTTATATTGGAATTTAGTTGATTCACAATGTTGAGTAAGTTTCATGTGTCCTGTACAGTAATTCTGTTATACTATCTCACAATAGGCTTCCTTCCCACCATCCTTTCCTTCTCTCATCTTCCTTCTGGGGCATCCCCACTGTCATAGTTAGAAAGAGCAATAATAACTTGCAAGAGACCAAGTAGGACCACTTAGAATCTTCAAACATCAAGGCTAGAAAGAATCAAAAATGTCATGAAACATGAATCCCTCACTTGTAAAATCAGGAAAACGAGGCCCAGGGAAGTTTAAGACACTTGCTCAATGTCACAGCACCAGGAAATTGCAGAGAAGGGAACAGATCTCAGGTTTCCCACTTGCCCATGGTGTCTGATGCTCATTTTCCACCCCCAACAGCCTCCGTCTGTGGGCTTTCTCTGAATACCAGTGGCTCACCATTTCTTGGAACTTTATAGAACCATTCTCAAGTAGAGTTTGACACAGACCTGCCTGTGGAAGGAAAAAGACAGGAGGCTTAAGGGCACCAGTCCCTTTCCAAAGTGGTCATCTGAAAGTGTTCAGTTGCCTGCTAATTGGTCCCACACTGTCACATATTTCCAGGCCACGGAGATGTCCCATGATCCAGACTTCTATCAGACTCTTGTTCCTTCATCTGTGGCTGGTGCATGGCCACCATTGGTTGTAGACAGAGTGTGTAGCAAGTATAGATGCATTACACCAGCAGCGGGAATGGACACTGTCCCCACCACATGACTTCAGGGTCTAGGTTGGAAAGAGTGAGTACCAACCTTGCCTTCTGGTGCTGCTAGAGGCGGTACCCTAGGGGAGCGTGTTGTCCAGGAACATCCACCCTGGCAGTGACATCACAGGCCAGCTTGTCTAACTCCATCCTTTGCAAATGGGGAAAGTGAGTACTGGAGGAGATGTGACGTGTTACTAACATCACACAGCAAAGTTGCATCATACACTTTAAAGTACAGAAATTCAACTCTGGACATCATTCAGTTCAGTTCAGTTGTTCAGTCATGTCAGACTTTTTGTGACCCCATGGATTGCATCATGCCAGCCCTCCCTGTCCATCACCAATTCCCAGAGCTTGCTCAAACTTATGTCCATCGAGTCAGTAATGCCATCCAACCATCTCAACCTCTGTCATCCCCTTCTTATCCTGCCTTAAATCTTTCCCAGCATCAGGGTCTTTTCCAATGAGTCAGTTCTTTGCATCAGGTGGCCAAAGTATTGGAGTTTCAGCTTCAGCATCAGTCCTTCCAGTGAATATTCAGGAATGATCTCCTTTAGGATTGACTGGTTGGATCCCCTCACAGTCCAAGGGACTCTCAAGAGTCGTCTCCAACACCACAGTTCAAAACCACCAATTCTTCGGCACTCAGCTTTCTTTATAGTCCAACTCTCACATCCGTACATGACTACTGGAAAAATCATAGATTTGACTAGATCAACCTTTGTTGGCAAAGTAATGTCTCTGCTTTATAATATGCTGTCTAGGTGAAGTCGCTCAGTCGTGTCCAACTTTTTGTGACCCCATGGACTATAACCTACTAGGCTTCTCCGTCCATGGGATTCTCCAGGCAAGAATACTGGAGTGGATTGCCATTTCCTTCTCCAGGGGATCTTTCAGACCCAGGAATCAAACCCAGGTCTCCCGCATTGGAGACAGACGCTTTAACCTCTGAGCCACCAGGGAGGTCCCCATATGCTGTCTAGGTTGGTCATAACTTTTCTTCTAAGGAGCAAGTGTCTTTCAATTTCATGGCTACAGTCACCATCTGCAGTGATTTTGGAGGCCCCCAAATAAAGTCAGCCACTGTTTACATTGTTTCCCCACCTATTTGCCATGAAGTGATGGGACCAGTTGTCATGATCTTTTCAACATTCAGTTTTCTGAATGTTGAGTTTTAAGCCAACTTTTTCACTCTCCTTTTTCACTTTCACCAAGAGGCTCTTTTTATTTCATTAAGAGCAGTGGCTGTGCAGCACTGGAGTGGCTGAGAGGAGATATCCCACATCCAAGGTCAGAGAAACCCCAGTAAGATGGTAGGTGCTGAGAGCGAGCATCAGAGAGTAGACAGACTGAAACCACAGTCACAGAAAACTAAACAATCTAGTCACCTGGACCACAGCCTTATCTAACTCAATGAAACTATGAGCCACCCAAAATGGACAGGTCATGATGGACAGTTCTGACAAAATGTGGTCCACTGGAGAAGGGAATGGCAAATCACTTCAACATTCTTGCTTTGAGAACCCCATGAACAGTATGAAAAGTGAAAAAGATAGGACTTTGAAAGATGAAGTTGCAGGATATAAAATCAACACTCAGAAATCCCTTGCATTCCTATACACTAATAATGAGAAAGTAGAAAAAGAAGTTAAGGAAACAATTCCATTCACCATTGCAACAAAAATAATAAAATACTTAGGAATATACCTACCTAAAGAAACTAAAGACCTATATATCGAAAACCACAAAACACTGATGAAAGAAATCAAAGAGGACACTAATAGATGGAGAAATATACCATGCTCATGGGTCGGAAGAGTCAATATAGTGAAAATGAGTATACTACCCAAAGCAATCTACAGATTCAATGCAATTCCTATCAAGCTACCAGCAGTATTTTTCACAGAACTAGATCAAATAATCTCAAGATTTGTATGGAAATACAAAAAACCTCGAATAGCCAAAGCAATCTTGAGAAAGAAGAATGGAACTGAAGGAATCAACTTGCCTGACTTCAGGCTCTACTACAAAGCCACAGTCATTAAGACAGTATGGTGCTGGCACAAAGACAGAAATATAGATCAATGGAACAAAATAGAAAGCCCTGAGATAAACCCACACACCTATGGACACCTTATCTTCAACAAAGGAGGCAAGAATATACAATGGAGTAAAGACAGTCTCTTTAATAGGTGGTGCTGGGAAAACTGGTCAACCACTTGTAAAAGAATGAAACTAGACCTCTTTCTAACACCACACACAAAAATAAACTCAAAATGGATTAAAGATCTAAATGTAAGACCAGAAACTATAAAAATCCTAGAGGAAAACATAGGCAAAACACTCTCCGACATAAATCACAGCAGGATCCTCTATGATCCACCTCCCAGTATAATGGAAATAAAAGCAAAAATAAATAAATGGGATCTAATTAAAATTAAAAGCTTCTGCACAACAAAGGAAACTATAAGCAAGGTGAAAAGACAGCCTTCTGAATGGGGAGAAAACAATAGCAAATGAAACAACTGACAAACAACTAATCTCAAAGATATACAAGCAACTTATGCAGCTCAACTCCAGAAAAATAAACGAACCAATCAAAAAATGGTCCAAAGAACTAAATAGGCATTTCTCCAAAGAAGACATACTGATGGCTAACAAACACATGAAAAGATGCTCAACATCACTCATTATCAGAGAAATGCAAATCAAGACCACAATGAGGTACCATTTCACACCAGTCAGAATGGCTGCGATCCAAAAGTCTACAAGCAATAAATGCTGGAGAGGATGTGGAGAAAAGGGAACCCTCTTACACTGCTGGTGGGAATGCAAACTAGTACAGCCACTATGGAAAAGAGTGTGGAGATTCCTTAAAAAATTGCAAATAGAACTGCCTTATGACCCAGCAATCCCCCTGCTGGGCATACACACTGAGGAAACCAGAATTGAAAGAGACACATGTACCCCAATGTTCATTGCAGCACTGTTTATAATAGCCAGGACATGGAAACAACCTAGATGTCCATCAGCATATGAATGGATAAGAAAGCTGTGGTACATATACACAATGGAGTATTACTCAGCCCTTAAAAAGAATAAATTTGACTCAGTTCTAATGAGATGGATGAAACTGGAGCCGATTATACAGACTGAAGTAAGCCAGAAAGAAAAACACCAGTACAGTATACTGACACATATATATGGAACTTAGAAAGATAGTAATGATGACCCTCTATGTGAAACAACAAAGAGACACAGAGGTAAAGAACGGACTTTTGGACTCTGAGGGAGATGGAGAGGGAGAGGGTGGGATGATTTGGGAGAATGGCATTGAAACATGTATACTATCATGTAAGAAACGAAGCGCCAGTCTATGTTCAATACAGGATACAGGATGCTTGGGGCTGGTGCACGGATGATCCAGGAGATGATATGGGGTGGGAGGTGGGAGGAGGCTTTGGCATTGGGAGATCGTGTACACCTGTGGCTGATTCATGTCATTGTATGGCAAAACAAATACAGTACTGTAATGTAGAATAAAGTATTAAAAAAATAAAGAAAATAAAAAGAAAGAAAGATGAATTCCCCAGGTCGGTAGGTGCCCAATATACTACTGGAGATCAGTGGAGAAGTAACTCCAGAAAGAATAAAGAGAGGGAGCCAAAGCAAGATTGAAGGCAGGAGGAGAAGGGGACAACAGAGGATGAGATGATTGGATGGCATCACCGATTTCAATGGACATGAGTTTGGGTAAACTCTGGGAGTTGGTGATGGACAGGGAGGCCCTAGCATACTGTAGTCCATGGAGTCACAAAAAGTCTGACACAATTGAGCAACTGCACTGAACCGAACTGAAGAGGCTCTTTAGTTCTTTGTTGTCTGCCATAAGGGTGGTGTCATCTGCATATATGAGGTTATTGATATTTCTCCCAGCAATCTTGATTCCAGCTTGTGCTTCGTCTAGCCTGGCATTTCTAAATAAGCAGGGTGACAATATACAGCCTTGATGTACTCCTTTTCCTATCTGGAACCAGTCTGTTGTCCCATGTCCAGTTCTCACTGTTGCTTCCTGACCTTCATACAGATTCTCAGGAGACAGGTCAGGTGGTCTGATATTCCCATCTCTTTAAGAATTTTCCACAGTTTGTTGTGATCCACACAGTCAAAGGCTTTGGCATAGTCAACAAGGCAGATTTTTTTTGAACTCTCTCACTTTTCAGTGATCCAATGGATGTTGGCAATTTGATCTCTGGTTTCTCTGCCTTTTCTAAATCCAGCTTGAACATCTGGAAATTCATGGTTCACATACTGTTGAAGCCTGGCTTGGAGAATTTTGAGCATGACTTTGCTAGTGTGTGAGAAGAGTGCAATTGTGCTGTAGTTTGAGCATTCTTTGGCATTGCCTTTCTTTGGGATTAGAATGTAAACCACTAATTCTTTCCTTTTGTTTGATTAGATTAGACAAAATAAAAGTTATATTTTAATGTGTACTGTTTATTATATATTTCATAATTGCATTGGAGTTACCACATAGAAATTACTGAATTAATGTTATCTTCAGAAATCCACATATACTGTGCTTTACAGCTGATTTAAATTATATGCAGCCAAAATAACACTTGAAATGAGATTTTCATCCTACCTAACCCTCTGTGAAGGATGTGACTCTGTGTAGTTGCTTAAATTGGGGAGAGAGGGAGGGGAATCTTGACTCCTAATTAAACACTCTTTCCCCAGGATCAATCTGCCTTTATCTTTCAGAGGAAGTGTCTAATTTTTGTCTGTTTGCCCCTCTCCAAGAAAAACAGGGGCAGGAGGGTTCAGGATGGTGCTTTGGCCAGGAAGTTTGGAGATGGAGGGAAATGCAAATAGCAAATGTCCAAGAAATGGAGTTTCTGATGGACTCAACAATAAGGGCTTAACCTGTAAAGCACCTCCCTCACCCAACTCCCAGCCCACCAGGGCTGCAGTTCAGCTCCTGGGGCTGAGAACAGCCCTTGCCATATCTCTTTAACGCTGGGACTTCCTCTGAGTTCTTCGTCTCTCTGGGAAGTGTACAGGGAGACTGTAATTGGCAGGCTGTGACACTCCTGTCTGCAAGTGTGTCTCAAAGAGCAGCACATTTCAGCCTTTATCTGGTGATGGCTGCTACCTGAGAAAGGCCCTGGGCCATCTCAAAGGGCTTGTAGCAGTTAATTGTGCCTGTTAGGACCAGCAATTAGCTGGGAACTATGGACTTCGAAGCTCCAACACCCACCAGCTTTCAGCTCCTTTCTCTCCCTTTCACTTAACTAGCCGAGCCTAATAGAGGCAGTGAAGGACAGGTAGAGGCGACGCAGTCAGGACGGGGGGGCGGGGGCTAGCCGGGTCTTCATCAGCGCCGCCCCCCCTCCTGAGTCCCACACTCCACCACCGCTCCCCCACCCCGCCCCAGAGAACTGCAGGAGAAGCGGGCACCAGATGCCGATCTTGTGCCATAAATACTCCCTGTTTATTGCAGGACTGGGGCTGGAGGCTTATTAATCGGTATTGGGAGTCATGCTGCCCCTGTTTGTACAGTTTAAGCGTGAGTTGGAAGATGACAATAAAAAGCTAATTAGGCCCAGGTCATAAAGGGGACCACACATGCATGGTGTCTGCTGGTTACTATGGGCACACGATGGTTTCGGTGGAAACACGAGGCAGAACATCTGAAAATTAAGACAATAAATCAGTTTCATTGAATAAAAGCCATGCATTTACCCATTAATTAAGGATAATAGTATCCTATAAGCTTTTGTGTACCATAGGTAATTGTTACACCTTACCGTAATAATATACATTGAAGATTAAAAATTTCTTTACAGGTATTTGACTAACACACTTTCCTCTGTTTCTAGAAAGAACTAAAGATGTGTGCCCAATCCTGCATTCAGGCTCCATGACCATTTTGGTCTGGTTACTTAGTCCTAATTATGGGTGTTCCTCCCTGCTGGTCAAGTGAATCTCCATCCCGGGGACAGGGACACAGCCTAGTGTAGTGAATTTGTGTTTTATTTTGTTTACCCAACCACCATCCTATCCCCTTTTTACAAAGCAGAAGGGGGAGGAGGGAGATGACCATTGTTCCCGTGTTTGCAGTCTTGGGGTCGTCAATCAAGGTGGGTATGCAATCAAGGCTCAGCTAAGGAAGTTCTCTGTCCCAGATTTTGGAATCTGAGCAGTGAAGTGGAAGAACAAAGACAGGACTATTAGTCGGATTCTGTGTTGAAGACCTCTAAGACTTTCCTTAGTCATCCTTGGTGGTGAGTGAAATAACAGGCATCCAAAGGCATTCACACCCTAATCTCTAGAATTTAAGAATATGTTACTTTACATAGCAAAGACACTTTGCAATGATGATTAAGGGTATAGATTTCGTGATGAGAAATAAGCTTGAGTTGTCCAGGTGTATATGGTATAACAGTGGAAACAGTGTCAGACTTTATTTTTTGGGCTCCAAAATCATTGCAGATAGTGACTGCAGCCATGAAATTAAAAGACGCTTACTCCTTGGAAGAAAAGTTATGACCAGCCTAGATAGTATATTCAAAAGCAGAGACGTTACTTTGCCGACTAAGGTCCGTCTAGTCAAGGCTATGGTTTTTCCTGTGGTCATGTATGGATGTGAGAGTTGGACTGTGAAGAAGGCTGAGCACTGAAGAATCGATGCTTTTGAACTGTGGTGTTGGAGAAGACTCTTGAGAGTCCCTTGAACTGCAAGGAGATCCAACCAGTCCATTCTGAAGGAGATCAGCCCTGGGATTTCTTTAGAAGGAATGATGCTGAAGCTGAAGCTCCAGTACTTTGGCCACCTCATGAGAAGAGTTGACTCATTGGAAAAGACTCTGATGCTGGGAGGGATTGGGGGCAGGAGGAGAAGGGGACGACCAAGGATGAGATGGCTAGATGGCATCACTGACTCGATGGACGTGAGTCTGAGTGAACTCCGGGAGATGGTGATGGACAGGGAGGCCTGGCGTGCTGCGATTCATGGGGTCGCGAAGAGTCGGACACGACTGAGCAACTGAACTAAACTGATATGGTATAATCGTGAGTTCTTAAAAGAACACCATCTTTCCTAGGTGGATCAGGAAAAGAGATGATCATAAAAGAAGTGCTAGAGATGAGACATGAAAAGGACTCGGCCACCATTCTTGAAGCTGGAGAAGGCAGTGAAGCATATTGTCTATCCCCTAGAGCAGGGGTCTCCAACCTCCAGGATCTAAGCCTGATGATCTGAGGTGGAGCTGATTTAATAATAATAGAGATAAAGTACACAATAAATGTAATGTGCTTGAATCATCTCAGAACAATTCACCTCCCCCACCCCCGACACACACTTGGCCCATAGAAAAATTGTCTTCCACAAAACTAACTGGCCCCTGGTACCAAAAAGTTTGGGGACCACTGCCCTAGAGCCTCCAAAAAGAAAGGTAGCCCTCTCAACACTATGAATTTAGTCTGGTAAAATCTGTATCAGATCTATAGCACTATAAAATCATAAATTTGTTTTCTTTAAGCCATTGAATGCATTTGTTACAGCCACTGAATGTATTTGTTACAGCAGCAATAGAAACATAATACACCCTTTGAGTCTATGTCCTCCATTCTAACCAGCATCTTTCTGCTGCTTTTAACCAGCCCTCAGTTCAGTTCAGTCGCTCAGTTGTGTCTGACTCTTTATGACCCTGTGGACTGCAGCACGCCAGGCCTCCCTGTCCATCACAAACTCCCAGAGCTTACTCAAACTCACGTCCATCAAATCGGTGATGCCATACAACCATCTCATCCTCTGGCATCACCTTTCCTCCCACCTTCAACCTTTCCCAGCAGCAGGGTCTTTTCCAGTGAGTCAGTTCTTCACATCAGGTGGGCGAATTATTGGAGTTTCAGCTTCAGCATCAGTCCTCCCAATGAATATTCAGGACTGTTTTCCTTTAGGATTGACTGGTTGGATCTCCTTGCTATCCAAAGGACTCTCAAGAGTCTTCTCCAACGCCACAGTTCAAAAGCATCAATTCTTCAGCACTCAGCTTTCTTTATAGTCCAACTCTCACATCCATACATGACTACTGGAAAAACCATAGCTTTGACTAGATGGACCCTTGTTGGCAAAGTAATGTCTCTGCTTTTTAATATGCTGTCTAGGTTGGTTAAAGCTTTTCTTTCAAGGAGCAAGCATCTTTTAATTTCATGGCTGCAGTTACCATCTGCAGTGATTTTGGAGCCTGAGGAAATAAAGTCTGCTGCTGTTTCCATTGTTTCCCCACCTATTTGCCATGAAGTGATGGGACCAGATGCCATGATCTTCGTTTTCTGAATGTTGAGTTTTAAGCCAACTTTTTCACTCTCCTCTTTCATTTTCATCAAGAGGCTCTTTAGCTCTTCTTTGCTTTCTGCCATAAGGGTGGTGTCATCTGCATATCTGAGATTACTGATATTTCTCCCAGCAATCTTGATTCCAGCTTGTGCTTCATCCAGCCTGGCATTTCTCATGATGTACTCTGCATATAAATTAAATAAGCAGGATGTCAATATACAGCCGTGATGTACTCCTTTCCCTATTTGGAGCCAGTCTGTTCTATGTCCAGTTCTCACCATTGCTTCCTGACCTTCATACAGAGTCTCAGGAGACAGGTCAGGTAGTCTGGTATTCCCATCTCTTTAAGAATTTTTCACAGTCTGTTGTGATCCACACAGTCAAAGGCTTTGGCATAGTCAATAAAGCAGAAGTAGATGTTTTTATGGAACTCTCTTGCTTTTTAAATGATCCAGTGGATGTTGGCAATTTGATCTCTGGTTCCTCTGCCTTTTCTAAATCCAGCTTGAACATCTGGAAGTTCATGGTTCAGGTACTGTTAAAGCCTGGCTTGGAGAATTTCGAGCCTTACTTTGCTAGTGTGTGAGATGAGTGCAATTGTGCTATAGTTTGAGCATTCTTTGGCATGGCCTTTCTTTGGGATTGGAATGAAAACTGACCTTTTCTAGTCCTGTGGCCACTGCTGAGTTTTCTAAATTTGCTGGCATATTGAGTGCAGCACTTTCACAGCATCATCTTTTAGGATTTGAAATAGCTCAACCAGCCCTCGGGGAACTGGAAAAAGCAACTTCACCTTCTTAGGCCCTCAAGCAAATATGGATGGGCCATCTCCAAAAGCTACAGGGTTTGGACGGGTTTCTGACTTAGCAAACGCAATGGCGCTAGAAGCAAAAAGCAGCTGCCTACTCTAGCTCCCTGTTTCCAGTGACAAACCACACCCTAAACTATTCACAGACACTTACACAACCTAATCTGGGAAGATTTCCCTCCTCCACCCCTCTTCCTCCTTAAAGTGAAAGTTTAGTCGCTCAATTTTTCCTTCTCAAAATACAAACACCTGGGTCTCCCAACCCAAGTGACACCACCTCAAAATCTCATTCAGTTCTTCTGGGGAAGGACAGAAATGTGATTTTTTTTTTTTTTTCAAAACTCACCTGAAGATTCTGATGCCTGTGGAGTTCTGATGCTGGAGAGAACCACTGGTCTAATTCAAATCTCTCATTTTCTGATAAAGGCATTGAGACTTAAATAAGCTTCCTTCCCAATGGTCCCACAGCCGAGCAGTGATGGAGAATGCTGGGATTCCAGCTCCACTTTCATGCTCGCCCCATGACCAGGGCTGCTGTGCGCCTCAGGGCATACTGCAGTCAGTGCACCCACCCCCCAGGACATCTCACCTGGCAATCTTTGTATTTTAATTGGAACAGTTCATTCCTTTATGGTTTACTGTTATCGTGTCACATTGGATTTAAATCTACCATTTCAACTGGGTGCTTCTGATTAGTCTTACCTACTTTATGCTCCTTTTTTTAATCTTTGGATTACTGCTCCCAGTGTTTCCTCTGTTACTTTGGAAGTTATATACTCATTTACTATTATTATTTTTACATACCCTAGTGCAGTGGTTTTCAACTAGAGAGATTCCCCTCACCATAAGGGAAGCTTGGCAATGTCTGGAGACAAGTTTGGATGTCACAATTATGGCAGGAGAGTTTGGGAAGAGTGTTGTGTACTAGTCAGGATCCTCTAGACAAACAGAAGTAATAGAATATTATATATATATATATACTCTCGCAGACATACCTAGAAATGATGCTCAACCAGATATCTGGGAATCCCATGATCCAATCACTTTGTCACATAAAATTAATTATCTATCACAGATTGCTAATGCTAGTTAGTAGAAGTCAGAATTGCTGAAAAACAGTCTGCAGTGTGCAGAACAGTCTCCCACAGCTAAGAACGTATGATCCCAAATGACACAGGCTAAGGTTGAGAAACCTTGCCCCAGTGAAGACAGCTTTCATCCTCGACTTATCAAAACCCAGTGTCAGTTTGGTAACTCTACCTGCTTTCTAGAAAATACAATAGCATACCTTACTTCCTTTGTCCAGCTTCAACCCATTTACTGTTGGTTGGGCATTCTCTCTACATTTTAAATGCCACAAAATATCTTTGTTGTTGTCTGACATAGCCAGTTCTTCATTTAGCTTTGCCCCAGCACCCTTCTTTCTTTCCTGCATCTCTGACCTTCCATCTGGAATCCTTTTCCTTCTACCTAAACAATTTCCTTTTCTATTTCTTATAATGCAGATCTGCTAGTGAGTTCTCCCAGCTTTTGTTTGTCTGAAAATGTCTTTATTGCATTTTGTTTTTGCTTTTCTTATATTAGTATATTTATCAATGTCTACATAGAGAAAACTCTACTCCTCAAGAATAAAAGAAAGCATTATTTTATCACAACCACAGTACCATTATCACATGTAAGAGATTAACAATGATTTAATGATATCTAAAATAGAGCTAATATTCAGATTTCCATGGGCCTCCCTTGTGGCTCAGCTGGTAAAGAATCCACCTGCAGTGTGGGAGACCTGGGTTCGATCCCTGGGTTGGGAAGATCCCCTGGAGAAGGGAAAGGCTACCACTCCAGTATTCTGGTCGGGGAGAATTCCATGGATTGTATAGTCCATGGGGTCACAAAGAGTCAGACACGGCTGAGTAACTTTCACTACACTATTATTATCAGATTTCCAGAGTTGCCCCCAAGATGGGTGCATCCTTTTATAATGATTCATCTGGTTATTTTGTCTCTTCAGTCTTTTTCAGTCTAAAATTCTGTTTATTTATTTTTAAAATTATTGTTATTACTTTTGGTCTTTCACGACAGTGTCATTTTAGAAGAATCAGGCCGTATGTCTGGTACGATGCTCTACCAGAGCATCTACCAGCATCGCTCATGCTGGATTTTTCTGATCATTTCTTCACGATTTGATGCAGACTCACTATTCTTTCAAGGATATTACATGTGAGCCATATGAACTTATTGTCACATATCACAAGGCACATAGTGTCAGGCTGTCCTACTAGTGAAGGTCACTTAGTGAAGGTAGTGACTTCTGGGTATCTTTCATGTAAAGATTTTTCTTTGGTAGAAGTAGGCTATAAGAAACAAATGCATATCTCCCTTGTAATCAATAAGATGTATTCTTCTTTGGGCCTGTGACGTATCATCATCCCTAGCAACCTTTACCCAGGTATTTAATATCCTATGATGACTTTTGCCTCTCTCACTTACTGCACTGGAGATTGCAAATGATTTCCTAATTTTATAATCCCTCTATGTTGATTAATTGGCATTCTACTGAGAGGAAGAGCATTGAACACTATCTTGCTGTTTGGAAAAGAAAGAAATTCCAAGCTCACATTGTACTTTATCTGTCCAGATCTGTGATTAACAATTTTCAATGCATCCCTGGTTTCCTTTAGTGGGAAATGGTACCCAGAAACCAAAACCTGGGCTATAGGTGTGCTCTTCCCTAACTGGTTGCTATTGCTTCTAACTCCTTTTTGGGGAAATAGTTCAGTTCAGTTCAGTTCAGTCACTCAGTCGTGTCTGACTCTTCACGACCCCATGAATCGCAGCACGCCAGGCCTCCCTGTCCATCACCAACTCCTGGAGTTCCCTCAGACTCACGTTCATTGAGTCAGTGTTGCCATCCAGCCATCTCATCCTCTGTCGTCCCCTTCTCCTCCTGCCCCCAATCCCTCCCAGCATCAGAGTCTTTTCCAATGAGTCAACTCTTCTCATGAGGTGGCCAAAGTACTGGAGTTTCAGCTTTAGCATCATTCCTTCCAAAGAAATCCCAGGGCTGATCTCCTTCAGAATGGACTGGTTGGATCTCCTTGCAGTCCAAGGGACTCTCAAGAGTCTTCTCCAACACCACAGTTCAAAAGCATCAATTCTTCGACGCTCAGCCTTCTTCACAGTCCAACTCTCACGTCCATACATGACCACAGGAAAAACCATAGCCTTGACTAGACGGACCTTAGTCGGCAAAGTAATGTCTCTGCTTTTGAATATACTATCTAGGCTGGTCATAACTTTTCTTAGGATATATACATATTTTTTCTCAAACCTCTAAGTTCATACTGGTAAGCTCCAGCTCAGTAGAATACTGATTTCCCACTTACATTTCCCTCCTCCCACAAAGAAAACCAGTTTGCAAAAACATATTTGTATAATTTCCTAATTTTGTAATGCACAAAATGCTTTCAGATTATACACTAAAACCACCACTACCTACAAATCTCCTAAAGATTGACATTCCTTTGAAAAAAAAACTTAAATATATATATATATATATTAAGCTACATCTCTATAGGAATGTATGATTAGATTACTGTGTTCAAAAGTTGCTTAACATTTTTTTCATGGTTATATTATCAATATTACCAATTGAAATTACAGTTTAGTTAATTTATTTCTGTGTATATGTATTTTCAGGCTTCTCTGGTGACTAAGTGGTAAAGAATCCTCCTGCCAATTCAGGAGACTTGGGTTTGATCCTGGGTCAGGACAACCCCCTGCGGAAGGGTGGCAGCCCATTCTAGTATTCTTGCCTGGGAAATCTCATGGACAGAGGAGCTTGGCAGCCTACAGTCCATGGGGTCACAAAAGAGTCAGTCATGGCTTAGCAATTGAATAACAACAAAACCACAAATATATGTTTTCACATTTGACTGCATCCTTTTGATGCTATTTTATTTTGCATACATAAAATATTTACAAAATACAAAAATGTGGTTCAAAATTCAAAGCTGTTGTTCAAAATTCAAAACTAAGTTTCAAAATTCAAATCTATGTAAAAAGATATTCTCAGGGAAGTCTCACTTGCATAAATATTACCCCATCCCACTCCTACTTATCTCCAGAGGAAAATTTTTCATTAGTTTTTGGTATATCATTCCGTACTTCCTGCTGCAAAAATAAGTACATATGTACGTATGCACATACATACGTGTTATTACATTCATTTATATAACATTACTATAATAACATATACATATTATTTCATAATCTTTTAAAATAAAAGATATCATATTCTCTATATATCTTATTCCTTGCACTTGATAAAATACTCAGAGAAATATAATAATATCACTATTTTTTCTTTCATTAAAAAAAAATGAAACAAAGATGAATAATTTTGATGGTAAAAGGCACACTTCACAAAGAGGATAGACATCATAAACCATTAGACACCTAACAACAAAGAAACAAAGATGCATAAAGCAAAAATCAGAAGAAATATAAGGGAAAAGAAAAAAATGTATAATCATAGTGAGACATATTAATTTTTCTCTGAGACTGTTCTATCAAATACAGAAAAAATAAGAATAGGAGCATCTTGAATGATGCTATTAATAATTTAAATAAAATAGATTTATATTTATATTAATTTTTACTAATCTTATATCCTACAAAAATATATTTTAAATTTTGTATCTGATACACTGTTATTAGATATTCAAAGGACATTTAGAAAAACTGGCAAAAAGATAAATGTTATTAAATTTCAGAAAGTATAATTATTTTTTATTGTGATTCAGTTATATATATACATATGTATTGTTTTTGAAACTATTTTTCATTATAGATTATTATAAGATATTGATTATAATTCCCTGTGCTATACAGTAAAATATTGTTCTTTGATGCATGCCTATTTTTTAAAATTAGAAATCTAGCATTCTATTCATACTAAGTCAAACAAGTGAAATAAAAATGTCAAATATTTTAGTTAGGAAAAATTCATAAGTATTCTAAAATATATATATTATGCATATTATTTATGTATGTATACAAAAGCTTTTCTACTATACTTGATAAAGACTTGAGGAAGAATATCAGAACAAAAAAGATGAGATGGAAAAATAGGAAAACATGAATGAAATTGGAACACTGAATAAGAAATAAAAAAATGAAATAAATTAGATAAAAGCAAAAGATCCGCATATAGTCCAGTTGCTTTTAAACATGGCTGTTCGTTAAAAACTTATCAGGAGCTCTGGCAATAAAAGGAAGTAATACCTGGGCATTTGTATTTATCAAAGTATTCCAAGATAATTCTGATATGCTTTTGGATTTTAAAAAGTGATTACAGGTTTTCCTGTTTGAATGGTAGTTTTGATGATATATAATTCTGTTATTTTCCAGTTAACCAGTCATGATACAGTGGTATTAAGTGAGTAATAGTTACAAAATCACCATAGCAAAAGATGTTTATCAGTTTTCACAATCAATAGCCAGACAAAAATAAAAGATGGTTATACTTGCAAGCCTTAATGGGAACATGATTAACTTAACAATATAAAATAGTCACATACAATTTGAGGGGGCTGCAGTCAAGCAGCGTTATGTGGTAAGTGGAAGTGCACACATGTACAAGTTTCATCCACCCGGCCAGTCTATGTCTTTTGGTTGGTACACTTAATCCATTTACATTTAAGGTAATCATCAATATGTATGATCCTATTACCATTTTCTTAATTGCTTTGGGTTTATTTTCTGTAGGTAAGTCTTTTCCTTCTTTTCTGTCTAGAGAAGTTTCTTAAGCATTTGTTGTAAAGCTGTTTTGGTGGAGCTGACTTCTCTTAACTTTTTCTTGTCTGGAAAGCTTTTGATTTCTCCATCAAATCTGAAGGAGAGTCTTGCTGGGAGGAGTATTCTTGGTTGTAGATTCTTCCCTTTCATCATTTTAAATATATCACGCCATTCCCTTCTGGCTTGCAGACTTTCTGTTGAGAAATCAGCTGATAGCCTGATGGGAGTTCCCTTGTATTTTATTTGTCATTGTTCCCTTGTTGCTTTTAACATTTTATCTCAGTCTCTAATTTTTGTTAGTGTGATTAATATGTGTTTCTCCGTGGGTTTATCCTTCTGGGGACTCTCTGTGATTCCTGAGCTTGGTTGACTATCTTCTTTCCCATGTTTGGGAGGTTTCCAGCTATTACCTCTTTAAATTTTTTCTCAAGTCCTTACTCTGTCTCTTCTCCTGCTGGGATCCCTTTAATGTGAATGTTGGTACATTCACTGTTGTCCCAGAGGTCTCTTAGGCTGTCTTCATTTTTTTTTTTTTTTCATTCTCTTTTTCTATGGTTTGTTCTGTGGCGGTGATTTCCACCATTCTGTCCTCCAGGCCATTTACCCGTTCCTCTGCCTCAGTTATTGTGATGTGGATCCCTTCCTGTGTATTCATCTCTGTTTGTTTGTTCTTTAGCTCTTCTAGGTCTTCTGTAAACAGTTTTGGCATCTTTTCAGTCTTTGTCTCCATTCGTTTCCTGAGATCCTGCATCATCTTCACTATCCTTATTCTGAATTCTTTTTCTGAAAGGTTGCCTATCTCCACTTCATTTAGTTATCTTTCTGAGATTTTATCTTGTCCCTTCCTTTGGGATGTAACTTTCTGCTTTTTCATGCTGATTAAATAACTAGCTGTAATGTGATTTTGTTTTAGCCGCTGGGACTGTGCTTCTTGCTTCTTTTGTCTGCCCTCTGATGGATGAGGTGAAGAGGCTTATGCAAGTTCCCTGATGGGAGGGATTGGTAGTGGGGAAAGCTGGGTCTTGCTTTGGTGGGCAGGGCCTTGCTCAGTTGCTCAGTAAAATTTTAACCCAATTATCTGCTGATGAGTCAAGTTGGACCCCTTCCCTGGTATTTTTATGGCCTGAGGTGACCCGTACTTCTACGGTTGGGTTGATTGTGACCTCCAAGAGAGATTACGCCAAGGTGGACATTCCCAGACAGCTGCAGCCTGTGCCGCTGTCCCTGTGCTGAACTGCTCCTGACTCACGCCTCCACAGAAAACCCTCCAACACCAGCAAGTAACTTTGGTTCAGTCTCCTGTGGAGTCACTGCTCCTTTCCTGAGTCTTGGTGTTTGCAAGGTTTTGTTTGTACCCTCCAAGACTGGAGTCTCTGTTCCCGCAGTCCTGTGGAAGTCTTGCAATCAAATCCCACTGGCCTTCAAGGTCAGATTTCCTGGGGATTCCCAGTCCTTTTGTTGGGTCCCCAGCCTGGGAAGCCTGAGGTGTGTTCTTAACCTCACAACAGTGGGGGAATTTCTTTGGTATTCTTGTTCTCCAGTTTGGGGGTCACCCATTTGGCAGGTGTGGGATTTGATTTTATCGTGATTGTGCCCCTCCTACCATCTTGCTGCAGCTCCTTCTTTGTCTTTGGATATGGGGTATCTTTGTTTGGTGGGTTCCAGTGTCCTCCTGTTGATGGTTATTCAACAACTAGCTGTGATTCTGTTGCTCTTGCAGGAGGAGCGAAGTGCACATCCTTCTACTCTGCCATCTTGAACTGGAACGCTTATTCTTTCTTAAAGCCAAACATTCTAATGTGTAGATATACCAAAGTTTATTTAAATAGTCTTCTATGGATGAGCAGTCAAGGTGATACTACTTTCTATTACTTTAGAATAAACACCTAACAGTTGGGCTGCATCACACTTAAAAAAAAAAAGTGGGCATTTTTTCCCTACTTTTATCACATATTTTCCCATGTAAATGCTAAAAACCTTGTTCAGATCCTGGCAAGGGGGTATTAAAATTTTATTGTCATTATTATAAATTTATATACTAACTTGGCAAGATTATGATGCTTTTTTTTTTTCTGTACAAGAACAAATATGTTACTTCTGAGTCTTTCAAAGTGTTTCTAAGTTTTGTTTCATGTAAGTCTTACATATTTGTTATTGCACTTATCTATATGAATTTATCTTTTAACAGATTTTTTATCTTTACATCAAATTGGTTGTTATTTGTATATATGCAGGCAAATTTTATGCTAATTTTAGATCCTTATGCCTTCCTGAATTTTGTGTACTTGTGTATCTCTCTTTGTATATGTAGATCTTGGTATTGACTTACTGGGGTTTCCAGGTGTGTTGTTATACCATATACATGTAGAGTAAGTTTTACTTTTTTCCAGTCCTCATGCTTCTTATAGCTCTGAAAGTATTAACCAATCAAATCAGACAAGATTTTAATGAAGATGATGGGATCAATGCTTTCTTCTGAACCTTAGCAGAAATACTCCTAATGTTTATCCATGAGATGAAATTCCACCTTTTAGACTGAAGTATAAATATTTTATCATTAAAAAGTATCCATAAATTCTGATTCTATTGACTGTTTTCATGAAGAATGAATTTTGGCTTTTGTTGAAGTCCTCTTTAGCATTTAAGGAGATAATCACATGCTGTATTAATGTTATGAATTATGTTAATGATTTTCTAATATTAAGCCATCTTTGAAATCCTAGGTAAGTACCACTCAGTATAATGTATTATTTTTATCTTTTTGAATGATTATTTATGATAATTTCAAACTTTCAGGATACTTAAGAATAATGCAATGGAGTTTCTTCCCTCAGACTCACAAATTGTTAGCAGTTTGCCATGTTTGCAAGTGTATTTCCTTGAAAAAAGGTTAATTCATTATATAAGTATCACATAAAAATCAAGAAACTTAGCATCGATATAATACTAATATTTAATTATAGCCTAAAATTTAATTTTATCTTTTGTCCCCATAATGTTCTTCTTCAGTCCAGTATCTAACCCAGGACTACCATCTAGAATTTAGCTGGTTTTCAGTTCATTTTAACCTGGACCATTTGCTATTCTTTACTGTCTTTCATGACACTGGTATTTTTGAAGAGAAACAGGAAAATTGTTTTCCAAAATGTCCCTCAATTTGATGGATGTTTTCTAATGATCAGATCTAGGTTATATGCTTTGGGCTGGGCTTCTACAGCAGTAACTTTGTTATTTTCAGTGCATCATGTCAGTAGGCACCTGGTGTCAATTTGTTATATCACTTTGTTGGATTTTTAGCTATACATCTTTGCTTGCTTTGCTATTTGCCCCAGCGATTAAGGTATGCATTTTAAACTGTTTTGTATTAACCTTTTTCACCAGATTCCTCCACTGTAATATAACTACGTTTCCTTTTGTAATTACTAAATAGTTTCCTGAAATGAATTTTGGTTGATTTGCTTTAGACTTTTGTCTTAGTCGATTTGAATGACTATAACAAAAATACCATAAACTGGGTGGCTTATAAACAGCAAACATTTATCTCTCACAGTTTTGGAGGCTGTAAAGTGCAAGATTACTATGGCCGATGATTTGGCGAGTGGCAAGGGCCTGCTTCCTTTCTGATGACTGTGTCCTCACTGAAACCTCACAGGGTGGAAGACACAAGTTAGTTTTCTGGAATCATTCAAGGATGAAAAGAAAGTGAAAGTTGCTCAGTGTCTGACTTTTTGTGACCCCATGGACTATACAATCCATGGAATTCTCTAGGCCAGAACACTGGAGTGGGTAGCCTTTCCCTTCTCCAGGGATCTTCCCAACCCAGGGATCAAACCCAGGTCTCCAACATTGCAGGTGAATTCTTTACCAGCTGAGCCACAAGGAAAGCCCAAGAATACTTGAGTCGGTAGCCTATCCTTCTCAAACGGATCTTCCCGACCCAGGAACTCAAAAGGATCTCCTGCCTTGCAGGCGGATTCTTTACCAACTGAGCTCTCAGGGAAGTCCAACTAATCCCAATAGTGAGAGTTTCACCTTTAGGACATAAGCAACTCCCAAAGTCCAACAGAGCCTGTCTAAAATTTACCTGTTCTCATGAGAAATTTCAGTTATGTTTATAGTTCATTGAACCAGTTATGGTTCAATGATTCCATCAATTATCTTATCTAAAATAGTGATTACATTGTTTTTTCTTATTGTGCTTTTTCTAACTTGATCATTTGTTTAAGATTTATTCTCCACAGAAGAACATTACTATGAATTTTTGTTTTTAATTCCTGGTACTATAATCAAACTACATCATAATTTTAATGCTAAATTTGCTCTGTCTGTGGAGCATGAGAACTACTGTAAGCTTATTTTAGTATTATTTTGACATATCCTCATCCTTTTTGTGAGTACTTTTATTATTTTTAATTATTTTTATGCTATATATTTTCCCACCTTTTTAACTTTCAATTTTTCTGTGTCTTTATATTTAATGTGTATTTGTTATAGATAACATACCATTTGATGCTGTTTTTAAAAAAATTCATTCTGATGATCTCTTAATTAGAATGCTTAGTCCTTTATACTTAATCTAATTATTTAACAGATGAATTATAAAGTACATAATTATATAGTTAGAATTTATACAATATATAATTGTAATTATAAATTAAAATAATTATACATTAATTAAAATTAATTATAATTTATATAAATTATATAATTATAAAATTTGTATCTTCTATTTCACTATTTGTTTTTGCTTTTTCCTTTTTGATTTTTTTTTTTGGTCTTATCTTCTGTTGATTTAGGTAAACATATTTTATGGGTTTTTCTATGTTTAATAGATTATTATTTATATCAATGTGATTTTTTTTTTTTTTTACTATTTGAACTAGAGATGGAAGCATTCATCTTTAGTTTTTCACAGTAAATGGAAAGTTAATTTGTTTATTGTGCTCTGTTCCCCACTCTGTCCTATAGACTATGCTTGCCATATATGATATTTGAAGCATATGTAGGTTATATATATATATATATATATATATATATATGGTTTTTCAATTAAAATGAGTATCTTACATTTCCTACATGTTTACCATTAATGAGACCCTTCATTCCTTTCTGAAAATCGAAATTTCAATCTCATATTCTTTACTTGAAAATTTCTTCTCAAGTCTCTCTTGTCTACTAGAAATGCATTCTATTAGTTTTATCTGAAAATGTCTTTATTTCACCTTCATGTTTGAAGAGTGTTTTCCCTGGATAGAGAATTATGTATTGGTAACTTTTCATTTCCTTCAGTACTTTAGAGGTGCCATTCCACTGTCTTCTGGCTCCAGGGCTTCTGATGATGTCAGTAGTCATTAAAGTTGTTGTTCCCTTTAATGTAGTGTACTCTAGCTGCTTTCAAGATCTCTTCTTTATTTTATATTTTCAGTAGTTTGCATATGGTGAGCCTAGGTGAAATTTCCTTTGTATTGCTTTTACTTGAAACTTGCTGAGTTTTCAAGTCCTCAAATCTGTCTTTCACCAAATTCAGACAGATTGGGACATTATCTCCTCATATATATTTTTGTCACATTCTGACTCTTCTCATTCTGGTATTCCAATTATATGTGTGTTAGATCATTTTTGTATTGTTACACAGATCTTTTAGCTTCTGTTCTTATTTTTAGTTCTTATTTTTATTCTCCTTTTATTGATGAGAAAATTGGTGCAATAGGAGCTACTCTAACATTACCAGAAGCAGAATTCTCCTGGGGGCTGGGGGAAATGTATATTTTTAATGCATTTCATTTTTATTCTTGAAGGATACTTTAAGGGGAACAGAATTCTTGTTTAACATACAATTTCTTTCAGCATAAAAATAAGTTTTATTTTTTATTTTTTCTGACTCTTTTTATTTTCTATTTAGGAATAAGTTTTCAATCTTATTATGGCTTTTCTGACAACAATCTCTTGCTTTAACTGTTTTGTAAAGGATTTTTTTCTTTGGTTTATTCTTTAGCTTTATTATTGTAGCATAATTATGTGTTTTTCTATTTTTTAAAATTCTCTTTGACATTTGTTCAGCTTCTTGACTCTGTACTTGATATCATTCATCAGTTTTAGAAAATTCTCAAGCACTGCTTCTTCAAATTTCTCTGCATCATTCTCTTTCACCTCTCCTTTTGTAATTCCAATTATATGTATGTTAGACTTCTCATGGTATCACCTCTGGCTCTTATTTCCTTTTTTTTTTTTTGCTATCATTATAGAATAGGATACCATAGGTCATGTTTTTGTACATTTTGTTTGATACATCCTCCATTTATACTAACTTTTTCTTAGCTGATTGCAATTTGTTGAAAAATTACATAATGGGTTCTTAATTTCGGTTGCATTTATTGTTCTATAATGTCCCTTTTTATTCTGCTATATTAATTTTTCAGAATTCTACTCTGTAAAAATTTCTTTTTGTATGTAGAAGTTATAATTATTTCGCAAAATTATTTTAAAGGCTGTGTCTTCCATTTTCATTATTTGGAGCCATAAGGATCTGTTTCTACTGTCTTATTTCTGTTAGTTTCCTTTCATCTTGTTTTCTCAAGCAATAAAACACAGTCTCCTCTCTTTCCTGTGCTAGGTACCATACTGAATAACATACATGACCACATTGATATTTATTTCAATTATATTGTCACCTCTATTTTGCAAATGAGAAAACTGATGCTCAAAGACATCAGATAACTTCCCCAAAGCCACACTTAATATAATTAGATCTCCTGGAATTCAGACCCATATCTATCTGCTTTTAAAGCTAAATCCTGGGTTTTTACCCCATGGCTACTTAGGAGAGACTGAGCTGGTGAGATCCTATTGTCCCCAGACCAAACCAAACAATTGATGAGAATAGATATAGTGGTCAATTCCAGTGGAATCTTCCTTCTCGGATTTCCTTTGCACACTGAATCTGCAGCACTACACTGACAGTGAGCAGTTTTTGGTCTATGACATGGAGCTGGACAGCTGGCTCCCTTAGTGATGAGTGTAAAATAGGAGAAGCAGCAGCTTTATGATCATTTTAGGGAGGCTTCTCTGAGATTTAGAGCTGAGCAGTGGTGAGGTGCCTATCACCTTCTGCCAAGGCAGAAGGCAGCCAGGAATAGCTAACATAACAGACCCCAGGGCTTGCTCTGCTGCTATACATTCCAAATCCTCTCTATATGGGCGCTTAAACACACACACACACACACACACACACACACACACACAATAATAGATAACATTTATTGAATACTGTATAATCCACATTATTCTAGAACTTCACATTTATTATTGTATTTAGTCTTATACCAATGCTATGAGGTAAATCATGTTATTGTTGACATTTTTACAGATGAAAAATTACATAAAGGTTATGTATCTTTCCTAAAATGGTTCAGCTATTCAGAGTTATGCACAAGAGCCATTCAGACAGTCTCATTGTAGAACCCATAGTCTGAAACAGTAGTTCACTGTTTTGCTGGTAGCCTTTTGTGTTGGTAGCCTTTTGATGAGTGGAAAAGTATGTAATGACCTAGAAATAAAACATAGGATGTGAACAGGAGATCTGACAGAGGTTAAGTTCTGGCTCAGTTGAGACTCAGGGGCCAGAAGCTGCAGAATAGTCAGTGGAAAGCCCTAGGAGTTGACTATGGATGTGAATGTACAGCGATAGCAGATTACACACCAGCACAAAGCGAAACGGCACTAACATCCACGGCTGCCAATAAAACGTGTGTCTATTCTAAGTTGCTTTTACTACAGATTTTAAATACATCATTTAATAGAAATTAATACCGTTACTCAGAATCTCTTATGCAACAATTCTTCCATATGTAGAAAAATGTGTCAGAAGAGATTCAAGTGTTTTATTTGTAAAGTATCTTAGGGTCTGGGCTATTTTTACCTTTATAAAAGGTGCTATTTTATTATTTATTCATTATTGTCCCCTTAATTTCCCATTAGTTTTCTCTCTTTGTATATTTTCTGTAGCAGGCTTGCCCCATATCTTGGGTTCCTTTCAGATGATAATTGTCACTCAGTTCTTAATTACATGGGGTAGTGGTTTTGGGATCAAGGGACCTAGTTCAACAGCTGTGTAATGGCAAAAATGTCCTGTGCGTGAGTTGAAGTTCCTGTTGTAAGCTGAGAGCACAAACTGACCCCAGTTGGGGCCAACAGCCTCATGGGTAGGGGGCGCCAAAGGTTGTGCCTTTGTTCAGAGCCAGCCTATGGAATCAATGGCTGGATAGCTCAGAGAGCGTCACTGCACTTGGGGCTACCTGGCCATCTTGGCTTTATCATGGAAAGGCTTTGATGGGCCTCAGCCTGGTTGATGGCTGGCTCCCATGCTTTCATTTCCCTGCCTCTGCTAGCTCTAGAAAATAGGAATTAACATAAAAAGTAAGCTGATTCTTATCTAAACTCTCAGGCCCCTCACTCTGCCAGACACATAGATGCCAGGTGGAGCCATGCTGGGAAATCCATCTGAGTGTCCTACACATTTTGGAGTCCGATTTAAGACCTCTCCTTAGCTCTGAGTTAAGCAGACCTTTGGGTGGAGATGTGGGGGTACGGATTGTCCTGTGGATGATGAGGGAAGCCATGTGATCCTGGAGGAGGAGCATTGGGCTGTCAGTCAGGAGATTCAAGTCTTGGCTAACTTAAATCTAAGCTCCAGGACTCCTTGAATACCAAACTATTGGAGCCCAAGGGACATCCCCTCTCTTGCCATATGACAGCAGCAGAAAGTAGTGAAGGGCACACCCATGAGACCCCAACAGACTTGGACAGCACCAGACTGTGGCCATTACTTTTTATGGCTTTGGCCAAATCGCTCAAGAGTGTTTCTATGTAAAATGAAGCTGCTATTGTCTGCCCTTCACCAAGGGATGGCCAACCAGGACACCATAAAACAACACTTCTCTGAGCTTTTGGCATGATCCTGGCTCACCTCCAGTGGCCTCACCTGCATTATCCTAATATAGGGCCTCCAAAATAAAAGCACATCAAGGGAGCAAGAATGCTGGCTGAGTGCCAGCCGCACATCCCATTCTCTTCTCACAGTTTTGAGGGAGATGTGATCCTCATTTTCCAAATGAGAACCCTGAGAGTGCATTAGGCTATGAGCGCAATCAGGACAGGGCAGGTTATTTCCAAATCTCATCTCTAGCACACAGTAGGGTCTCAATGGGTGTCTGTCGGTGAAAGAAGAGCCCACTGAACACTCAGAACACACTGAGCCCACTCAACTGAGTCAGCTGCCACCTTTCTCCTTCTTTCCTTGGATGATGAGGTTTGTGCAACCTCACGGCTTTTGTTCTGCAGTCACTTGTCATGGGGGTTGGTGGTGCCCCCTTTCTGACCTCCTGAGGTTTCACAGTCACTGGTGTGAAAGCCAATCCTTTGCTACCTCACTTTCTGGCAGGTAGGGACTGATGCCTTTTGCCATTTATGAAAAAAAAAATGTAAATGGCTACAAAAGCTATTTTTATAATGTTTTTATCTATTCTGTGACTGACATCAATAACACATAACAGTTTCATTGACATTGTATCGCATCCAATGGGCCCAGTGACCTGATTCAATGTCAGTAGAAAAGCCTCGTACATCATCTCTGTGGCTGAATTGCAACAGATCCATTATTGACGCTTCCACCCCAGAAGAGCCCCAGAACCAATGCCAAGTCCATTTCAAGGGTTTGCCTCTTTTCTGAGCTTCGCTTCTCACAACTGTCTTAGTTCTCTGACCCTGGACATTCCCCTGTATCTCACTCTTAAAATGGTTCACTCTGACTTTGCTTTTAGACTTGATGATTCTTGAGGGGTGGGGCAGGCCTGTTTATGAAGCACTTAGCAGGGCACGCAGTAGGAGCTCAACTTGTGAACGAGTAAGAGAAAGAGGGAGAGGGGAGAGAGAATGAATGGAAATCACACCTGCCTCTCAACTACAGGATACAGTCAGAGCTTCTGGCCCAGGTGTCCACACGCCTCACAGCCCCAACTGAACTGACACATTAAGGGCTGTTTTTCTAGGTTCCTTGGAGCAATAAAGGTTGTTAGTAGGATAGAAAATAGCAACGACTTTAGCATACTTTTGCAAAATACAAACCTAGAGAGAGGGAATGCTCTGATCCAGACCTTAGCCGCAGAACCTGGAAGCTGGCCAGCTTATGGAGAAGAGAGGAAGCCGGCTGGCCAGATCCTTGTGCTGGGCACATGAAAAGGCCCCCAACCAGTGAGCTCACTCTTCGTTCTCATCTTCTCAGCCATGGAAAACAGGAACGAAGACTGACTCCACAGTCTTATGTGGATTTAAGCCAGCTCTCACTAATACTGCAATATATTTGTCATTTGCTCACTGGTAAGCCTGTTTAGTAGTCAAAACTGTAGAAAATTGAATATACACTCACTGTATAAAAATGATATGCTTGGTTAGTGATAGTTTAGAAGAAATAAGTACATCTATCATAGAGGAGCAGGCTGTCAGGTCTTTATATGTAAGAAAAATATTGAACACAAATGTGATAAATGTTGGGCACCGTTTACAAAAGTTGTCCGACAAAGTTGGTTTATAATAAGTTTTATCCAAGCAAAGGGGGAAAATGAATGGAGATGAAGGAGACAACGGGGACCAGAAAGCAAGAGGAAATGAAAACAGGGGTGGAGAAAAAGAAAGAGGGAATGAAGAGCTCAGGGATGATCAAAGAAACAGGGACCAGAGATGCTGCCCTTGCTCTGACACAGTAGCCTCTGCCTGCCCGTCAGTTCCCAGGCTTGGGAAAACTTGTTCCTCAGACAGAGGAGGATAAATCTGCTGCAAGAGATTCCACATCACAGGAAGTCGTTGCTGAACACTCTCCCAAATCACCAGGAAAGGCAGCTAGGATGAATCTCGCCACGGCCCAGAGGGGAGGGGTAGGAAGACTGAGGTCAGCAATGAACTGATGCTAAACTAGAGGGCGTGGGGGTGTATCCATAACTCAGAAAGTGCCAGGTGATGAGGGACTCGAAGAACAACGCTTAGTGCTCCGCGGGGACCTGGGACAGTAAAGGGGCTAGACGTGTGGGGAGGGACATA
This sequence comes from Nanger dama, assembly GCA_917880005.1. Classification (NCBI taxonomy): domain Eukaryota; kingdom Metazoa; phylum Chordata; class Mammalia; order Artiodactyla; family Bovidae; genus Nanger; species Nanger dama. Next base: position 41,111,649 of record CAKJTW010000012.1, read on the forward strand.
CAGCAGGGACCTTGGGAGTGAGCAGGCTGGGTTAGCACTGCCCTCTGGTCTGGACACTGGGACCAAGGCAGGGTCCCTGTCTGGGGGTGGCGGAGGGGAGGTGGGCTCCGACATGGGAGGAGTGAGGAGGCCGCCAAAGCCATGGGCATCGGGTCAAGGAGCTAATGGGAGAGTGCGTGAGCTGGAAGATGGCAGAGGACGCAGAAGGTGCATTCCTGGAGGACATGGAGAGTGACAGGGCCTGGAGGCAGGAGTGGGCAGCGAGGGCTTTCAGTGGGGGAAGAGCCCGTGGTTGATGTGGAGGGTTCTCTGTCCACTGTGTTGGGACAAAGGGAGGGTTCATTGGAGGGAAGGGGCTGCAGAGATGACAGGTGGGAGGCTGTTTGGCAGCAGCTCTTGGCCTGTGGGTAGGGCTTGAAATCAAGTTCAAACTGGCTTCCCTGGGGTCCAGTCAATATAGGGAGCCACTGAGGGCTTCAGGTTGGGCAGAGTGAGGAAGGAAGCCGTGAGGAGCAGAGGGGGTGGCTCTCCCTCTCAAGAGCGTAGGCAGATCACAGCACACCCTCTGCCTATGGTCCTTCCTTCCGGGGTGCCTCTGCTCTGTCTGGGATCTGCACTGTGCGGAAATTCAGGGGGCGCTCAGGGGAGAGTGGCGACGGGACAGTAGATGTGGCTTAGGACGAGAGAGGAAGGTGAGGAGATCCTCTCACATGCAGGAGGAAGGGCGACAGGGGAAGGAGTTCTGTGACTTGTGTTTCCTCTTCCTTCATCTCCTAGTAGTATGTTTCTTTCCTACTTTAGCCACCTCTTAGATAGTGCTCACTACCTCCAGGAAATTGTTTGAAACACTTTATGGATATTATTTCATCATCACAATAACTCTAATAGCGGCAGGTACTATACTTGGCCCCATTTTACAGGCAAGGAAACTAAGGCAGATAGGAAAGAAAGCAACGTGTTTAAGTCACTCCACCAGTAAGTGGCAGGGCTGGCACTGGAATGGCACAAGTCTAAATCTTGCTGCACTGGGTCACCCTCCTCCCCCAAGCCATCTCTCAAAGAGACACCAGTCCTTCTCTGGAGAGGACCCAGGTATTCGGAGAGAGCATTTTGACCATCTTTTCTCTTCCTTTTTGGAGCTTGCCCTCACTGGAGATGCCTAGATGGTCTGAGAAAGGGAGAGAACGGGGCTGAGTTAAGGAGTGCTCTCCCATGGGAGGCTGGAAGGCCAAGCTCACCAGCCTCTGCAGCTTTCAACTTTACAACTCTGGATTTGCATTCACTGCTTTCAGCTTCACATTCCTTCTCATTTTCAGAGAAGCCACTGTCATGGGGCAGCAAAGATGGGCTAGCTTGGCCAGCATCCACTGTTGTCATAACTCCTAGCCAAGAGTATTCATTTCATGAAAACTGAGCATTTACTGAGTGGGTTTGTCCTTAGGACTTCTTCTGAGCCCCTGAATCCAACCATATCTGAAACCAACACCCTTGGACTTCTGCTCCTGTGATCCAACAGTTTTTTTGTGTTTGTTTGTTTGTTTTTACTTACTATATAAATGAGGAGACTGTAGGCACCCAGGGAAATGTAATGGCATATTTATAAGTACAAAACAAACGACAGAGCCAAGACCAGAACTTAGGTCCCCTGACATTTCACCAGCCTCATAGCCAGGCCATAGTAGCTGAGCTATCACATCCCTGAGGCTACTTGTTCACTCAGTGGTTGGTCTCCATCCTTCACAGCAATCGTTTGCCTGTCCAGCCCTACAAGATACAACATAGCTACTTTATATTCAGATGAGGTCAAGACTTCCATTCTTAGGCTTGCTGAGTGCTTGTGTGTGTGCTCAGTTGCTTTAGTCATATCCAACTCTTTGCAATCTCATGGGCTGTAGCCCACCAGGCTTCTCTGTCCATGGAATTTTCCAGGCAAGAATACTGGAGTGGGTTACCATTTCCTCCTCCGAGGGATCTTCCTGACCTAGGTGTTGAATCTGCGTTTCCTGCATTGGCAGGTATATTACCATTGTGCCACCTGAAACTATATCGGAACTTCCTAAAGGAGAATTTAGGCATCTTAGATTTTTCAGATTTGTCACCTAGCACTGGAGCTGAAGTGATGAGACGTGTGACTTAAGGCCTAGTTCTAGTTCTGCTTGGTTACACACTAGCTTGCTGTGTGATCTTGAGCAAGGGCCCTTGCTTGACTGGGCCTGTGGAGGAATAAGTGCCTTTTTTTCTTTCTTTTCAGCCTCCATTCTACTCCCTCTCAACTAACAGTGCAGCTCTTCCCTTAGATACAAACAAGAAAAGTTCCAGCCTTGTACCTCATTGGCTGTGCCCCTGCCCACAAGACAAGGACACGTGGCTGAAGCCCATGCCTCCTCTGGACCACACTAGCAATACTGACCTCCTGCGCAAATGGTCCTGAAGGGCCACGTTTGCATTTAGCTCTTCCTTGGGCCCCACCTCTCAAGCGCAGACTGCAAACCCCAGTTGGAGTTACAGCCATGGGTCTGCTGTTTGTGAGTAGGATAGACAGCTTGGCATGTAGGCTGGGTGTTCACTTGTGTGAATGAGAGGGCTTTAGGATGCAGGAGAGAGCAGAGTTGGAAAGGAAGTGATCTGTAAGCCAGGAAAGGGCTTCAGTGGTGGTAGGGTAGGAGTGAGTATATTCTATTTGTATAAATCTCTACTTCTTCTTAATTAACTACATTAAAGCCATGGACTATGTGGATCACAACAAACTGCGTGATCTTATATTCTCAAAGAGATGGGAATGTCAGATCCCCTTACCTGCCTCCTGAGAAACCTGTATGCAGGTCAAGAAGCAATAGCTAGAATCAGACTGGAACCAAAATTGGGAAAGGAGTACATCAAGGCAGTATACTGTCACCCTGCTTGTTTAATTTATATGCAGAGTACATCATGTGAAATGCCAGGCTGGATGAAGCACAAGCTGGAATCAAGATTGCTGGGAGATATATCAATAACTCATATAAGCAGATGATACCATCCTAATGGCAGAAAGTGAGGAGGAACTAAAGAGCCTCTTGAAGATGAAGGAGGAGAGTGAAAAATTTAGCTTAAAACTCAACATTCACAAAACTAAGATCACGGCATCCAGTCCCATCACTTCATGGCAAATAGATGGGGAAAAAAATGGAAAGTGACAGACTTTATTTTCTCAGGCTCTGAAGTCACTGAGGACAGTGGTTGCAGCTATAAAATTAAAAGATGCCTGCTCCTCGGAAGAAAAGTTATGACAAAACTGGACAGCATATTAAAAAGCAGAGACATCACTTTGCCAACAAAAGTCTATATAGTCAAAGCTATGGTTTGTCCAATAGTCATGTACATGCATGAGTTGGACCATAAAGAAAACTGAGCCCTGATGAATGGATGCTTTCAAACTGTGGTGCTGGAGAAGGCTCTTGAGAGACCCTTGGACTGAAAGGAGATCCAACTGGTCAGTCTTAAAGGAAGCCAACCCTAAATGTTCATTGGAAGAATTGGTGCTGAGGCTCCAATACTTTAGCTACCTATTATGAAGAGTTAACTCATTGGAAAAGTCCCTGATGTTGGGAGAGATTGCAGGCAGGAGGAGAAGGGGATGACTGAGGATGAGATGGTTGGATGGTATCATCAACTCAATGGACATGAATTTGAGCAAACTGTGGAAGGTAGTAAAGGACAGGGACGGCTGGCATGTTATAGTCCATGGGTTAGCAGAGTCAGACACTACCTAGCAATTGAACAACAGCTACTTTTGTAGACAGAATTCCAAGGCATTTGGGAATTCTAAACTCAAATCTGATCTGACAGGCTGTTATAAAGCTATATTTATCCAGGTAGGAGGATATAACATGTTTTATTTAATAGTTTATAACTTAATTTATAACATTTAAAAATAGTGTACTCATATGAGGATTCCTTTAAGTATTAGGTAGGATTGGACCTGTGACAGAACCCTTGGGAGAAATGTTCTGTCTCTGATTATATGTCATTTGAGGGATACAGAGAATCCAGATTTATTCCTCTTTTACAGAGAAGTAGCAAAGATCCTTGAGGCCCTTGCACCAGAATCTTCCTTTTCTTTTCCTTTCAGGGATAAAGGTCCAGTATGTGACCTAAGCTCAACCAAACACAATTTTTCTTCCCAGACATGGACTTGTGGCTAAGTTAATAGATGTAGGTGATGTTCACTCTAGCAGGAATGGATCCTGGGGCTAAATGGTCCCTGTTCTGGCTCCCCATCTTGCTGCTCAGCCTTAGACTCGAGACTCCTTATCCCATAGCTTCTGGAAGCTGCTTGATATTTTTCTTTAGTGTTTAATTAGGTCAATTTATTTCTCTTGCTTATTCTCAAAGATCCCTTGAGTATTTCAGACCTCAACTTTCTGTTTTGTCAATTATCTCAAAAGTCCTTCCAGCTCTGATGTTCAGCAGCCCAAGTTCTAGAAGCTGCAGAAGCTACTTAGCTTCCTCCACATAACAAGTTCATATTTGTAGGTGGGAGGCTTCTCAGTAAAAGATGTCCTTACAGCATGTAGATATGGTAAAACAATGAATAGGCTATAGCGTTGGTCTTGGAGGAGGGGGATGACGATGTATTCAGGGATGTGAAGTAGACCACTGTTGAGGAATTTCTGAATTTGGCCTTTGTACCAAAGGAAACTATATCCAACCTTGCTTAATGAATTCTGGATGACCTTAATTCTCTGCCCACAGGTCAGGGGAATCCAATTTCAGCTGCATCTTTTCATTTGATGATTCAGTTCAGCCCAATCTAGCAAATTCAGATTAGTACTATATGAATGCCCTGAAGGTCACTGGATCCTTCAGTGTGGATGTGGATTAGCATCTGCCTTCAAGGAGCTTATAGGCCATCTGCCGCTTCACCAGGCTTTTCCAAAACATTTTTTTTTCTTGGTCTTTCTCCTCCTAGCAAGAAAGTATTTGCACCAAGATTTACAACACACACATTTTAAGAATTCCAAAAATGATATATGATTTTGCAGAATTCAGGCAACCAAACCTTGCACCTTTATTACATCTTCAGCTCCCCCATCCCCCACTCCGACTCACAAATGTGGAGAGTGATTCAGTAGAACTCCATTTGGCCAAGGCTAGAGTCGTGTCTAAAATACTTCTCTGAACTGATGGCAGACAAAAACCTTCTCACTGTGCAGATCTGAGACTGCGTTACTGGATTGTAAAGCGGTGGTGTTTTGTGTTGTAACCCCCAGTTCTTAACATTAGGAGGTTCTGAGAGGAGATGGGGTGGGTGACTGGCAGTGTTGGAGGGTGGGGTATTTGGGGGCTTGATGCACTTGTTCTTTCATACGCAGCTCACTCTGTTCCTAGCCCCCTTTACAGATGACAAGAGGTGCTAGACAGTGGAGAGTCAGATGCGTGGTGCTGCAGGAAGAAACTTGACATGGTGTAATTACTTCACATTAAAATAGACGGAATTTGGATATGAAATCAGAGCAGACCATATCTTACATGATCCTGAGAAGGGAGACACCACCTCACTCTGCGTGTGCATGTGCCTGAAAGAGCATTCTAGTCTCCGAAAATGGCACACGGGCCAAAAGTCCAAATAAACACCTCATTGCTGGGTGTGGGTGAGGAGGAGGCTCTCACCGTGGCAGATGAGTGTAGATGTGAATCAGAAACCACACTCATATGAGCCATCTTTTGGATTGAACTTTTACTCAAATGTGAGGAATTACGTTTCTCTTTTCAGAACCAAACTAGAGTGATGCCAGTTCCTTTTGGGGGCCAAGAAAAGCTATATCCAAAGACTTTACTGAACAATTGTGCTAGACTAGGTCAAGGGAGAATAGGTTACCATGTGCCCCAAGTAGCTTATTAGTTTATTTGACAGTGAGAATCAGTTTTGAGAATACTGAGTATTATTATACATAGATCAACTAAGGATGTAAAAAAATAGAGGGATCAATTACAGGTCAAAAAATTCTTTGTGAAGGTATAACTTGAATTAAGCCTTGATGAGTGAATTCAACTAGACAAAGGAGTGGAGCATGTACCATCTAGCTAGGGGTGCAAACAGCATGAGAAACAGTTCAGAGTTAAGTACTGAAATTGTATATGTGTGAATAGATGGGAGAAGAAAATGAAGGATGCTTTGGATGGTGTAAAACCAAGGGAGTTCAAATTCCAGACAGGAACTTGATTAGAATCTAAGGATTTCTTACTATCCTTATCAATCTTAAGAATCTCTGTTCATAAAATATCAGGATAAAATAAAGGGCTAAGCTTCAGAGAGTGGGGTGGTGCTATGGAAGTGGTGCACATGGTGTTTACTGGAGAGGGTGTCAGAAGAGTAGTACTGATCTGCAACTTTTGACTGAGTTTTGTATTTCCTTTTGATAGCCTTTTGATCACAGCAACAGCCACGGGAGAGACAGAATAAAGCAGTCTTGATTTCTCTGTGATGGATTACTGAATTTTTAGAAAAGAGGATGTCACATTGGGTGTCCTGCCCACTGGAGGGCTGGCTTTCTGTGAGTCTGACTTTGATTTTCATGATCTCTTTCCCAAGTGGCAGAGCACTGTTACCACTGAGGTGCACCTGTTTTAGTGATTTTCTAAAATTGCCCTTAAAATACATCCAAATACATGAAAGTCATTCCTGGAGGTATGGTCATTTTGAACATCCCTTGCAATTGTAGAGCCAGAGGAATATGGACCAGCTAGTCAAACCTATGGTTTTTCCAGTAGTAATGTACGGATGTAAGAATTGGACAATAAAAAGGCTGAACGCTGAAGAACTGATGCTTTCACACTGTGGTGCTGGAGAAGACTCTTGAGAGTCCCTTGGTCAGGAAGAAGATCAAACCAGTTGATCTTAAAGGAAATCAATCCTAAATATTCATTGGAAGGATGGATGCAGAAGCTGAAGCTTTAATACTTAGGCCACCTGATGCAAAGAGCCAACTCATTCGAAAAGACCCTGATGCTGGGAAAGATTGAGGGCAGGAGGAGAAGGGTAACTGAGGATGAGATGGTTGAATGGCATCACTGACTCAAGGACATGAGTTTGAGCAAACCCTGGGAGATTGTGAGGGACAGGGAAGCCTGGGGTACTGTAGTTCATGGAGTTGCAGAGTTGGACACGACTGAGTGACTGAACAATAAAATCAAGAAGGAACTGGAAATAAAGCCCAGCTTGCTGATGCCACAACCAGCCTTTGCAAGCTGAGGTAACAGCTTAGGCGCCATCACTTTTCTTTACTCCACCTCACTGAGGTCTCTACCATGTTTGACTGATGGCAAAATTAAGGATGGAGAGACAGAAGATCTAAGGAAGGTCACTTCCTGTTCTAAAGAGCATCTGGCTAGAAGACCTTGATTTAGCTTCACCTCCACACTCATCACACATACCTGACACGTACACACACACACAAATATTCTGCCCAAGTGCTGATAGAGACAATGGGGAAGAGGCACAACTCACACTATCACCCAAACAGAAGGCAATACATTAACGCCGGTAGATGGACAGAATTTTACCCAAGCAACAATGTCTTTAGAAATACAAAGAAAATTGGGGCAAGCACAGTTATAATGATTTTTTAAATTGATTTTGTCTTTGCCAGATCAATAGGAAAAATAAGTGAGAAATTCTGAATAATAAACATCACTTTTTAGAGACTACGCCTTATTTTCTGGCACCCATATAATGTTTATTAAAAGTTAATCTTATTAATCAACAAAAAACACCAATACATCCTTAAAAGCTAGAAGTTTATGTTTCATACTTAATCAAAATATAAAGTAATAATTAATAACATTTAGTAAAAATAACAATTGTCAAAAAATTAAATAATAGTCTCTTAAATATTAACTTAAAAGAGTTAAAATTTAATTTATATTTATATAAAAATAACAATGAAAATCTTAAATATTAAAAATGATCAGTTAGAGATAAAAATTTTAAACATTGCATATTTTCATTTTTGACAAAAATTTTGATGAATTGAATTTTAAATCAAAGACTTGGAAACATAACAATAAAAGATTCACAGAAAAATGGAATCAGTTGAGACCAGAATTTAAAGGAATTAGAAAAACTAAAGAGGTAGAATATATTGTGTGTATGCACATATTGTGTACATCTGTATATATACTAATATTTTAAGATACTTTTTCTTTGAAAGTTTTAGACATTGCAAAAATTCTAAAAATACATAACCAGTGCAAATTTGTGGAAAGAAAATAAAATTATTACAATTTACAGTTAATTAGATTATTTTTCCCCAAGTGCTAAAATAACTATACAATGATTAAAAATAACAGGAAAGGTGACTGGAATAAATTAGATAATTTTTTTTTTTTTAGAAATTCAACAAAATGATTTAAAGGTCTATAAAAGAAACAGTAAGTTAAAAAGTCAAGAAAAAGTTTATATTCAGGAAGTCTTGCCATTTATACATTATATATATACAATAATAAAATCAGTGTGGTTTGATTTGCTATGACAAACCAATGGATCAGAATAAAAATTTCAGAAACATGCCCAGGTTGATGTAATATGTAATTTAAATCTGTGGATAAAAGATAAATGGCTCATTCAGTGTGTTAGAACAATGGCCAACTTTTTAAAAAAAAAGATAATTTTTAAATCTAATCATAATTAATAATTCATACCAATAACCAAAGAAAGTTTCAAGTAAGTAAAACATATAAATGTAAATAATGAAATCATGGAAGTAGTAGAAGCAAACCTGGCAAATGGGTGGGATGTTAATTCTAAAATATATAATATTTTATCTAGTTTGTTTTTCTGTTTTAACTACAGTAAATTGAAATTATATTTGCTATATCAGTTCCACATATTAACTCATTTGTGATGTCTGCCTTTGGTGGTTTGCTTGGAAACTCACGTGCTTGCTTGCATATGTACCTGTGTGCGTGTTTGTGTGTGTGTGTGTGTTTGTGTGTGTGTGTGTGTGTGTGTGTGTATTCTAAAAACAAGGAGCCCATGAAAATCAACTAGTGTAATATTTAAGAATGCAACAGTGTAAAGTAATTATCCTCCAATTAAAAATAAGTTTTAAAATATTTAAGAATACAGATTCTGCCATGTGACATACTTAAAATACAACTTTACATGACCTTAGGCAATTTAACTTTTTTATGTCCCAATTTTCTTATCTGTAAAATGGAAATAATATCATTACCTTTAGGGTTTCTGGAGGATTAAGTTAGTAAGCATACGTAAAGTACTTAAAACAGCAGTTCACAAATCTAAGCATTATATAATGCTACTATTAAAATAATACTAATATACATTAAAAGTATTTAGAACTGAAAAAAAGGCTAAAAATACACTAAAATAACTAAAATTTATTTTACTTTTATTTGGCCAAAAATGCAGTTAAAATATTAATATGTTCATATTTTCACCTATAAAAGTAGCAAAGATAAAAACATCAGTTCTAAAGTTAGCAAGTTGGCAGAAAAATAAATCGGTATCAGACTTCATAGAGCAATTTGGAAATATATGCCAAAATATTATCTATATATATAGTTAATATTTTATGATCTAAACACATAGATAGTATTTTAATCTAGCTATTTCTATCCAAGAATGTATCTTAAGAAAATTATTATACATGGAGAAATATTCAGCTGCAAATAAAGTCCTTCTAGTGTTGTTTAGAGAGGTGACAGAAGTTCTTTCTTAAATGCTTGATCAACTTCACCTCTGAACTGGTGATCTTTTTGGAAAGGTTGTTAATTATTGATTCAATTTCTTTAATGGATATAGACCTATTCATATTGGCTATATCCATGTCTGAGTTTTAATAGATTTGTCTTTCAAGGAATTAGTTCACTTCATCTAGGGCATCAAATTTATGGGTGAAGAGTTGTTCATAATATTCCTGTATTTTGCTTTTAACACTCATAGAATAAGTAGTGTAGACTCCTTTTCATTTTTGATATTAGCAATTCATGTGTTCTCTTTTTTTTTCTCGTTTGGCCTGGTTAAAGGTTTACAATTTAATTGATATTTTCAAAGACAAGCTGTTGATTTTTCTGTATTGATTTCTCATTTTAAATTTCATTTATTTCTGTTCTAATTTTTATCATTTCATTTATTATACTTACTTTGGATTTAATTTTCTCTTTTTTTTCCTAGTTGCCCAAGGTGGAAGCTCAGATTATTGATTTTAAGTCATTCTTCTTTATTAATATATGCATTCAATCCTATAAATTTTCCTCCAAGTACTGCTTTTACTGCATTTCACAAATGTTGATAAGTTGCATTTTCATTTTCACCTAGTTCAAACTATTTTTTAATTTCTTTTAACATTTCTTTGACTCATGTGTCATGTAGAAATGTACTGTTCCATTTCTAGATATTTGGGGATTTTCCAGCTATCTTTCTGTTATTGATTTACAGTTTAATTTCATTGTGGTTTGAGAGCAGACATTGTATGATTTCTATTCTTTTAAATTTGTTAAAGATATTATATGTTCCAGAATGTGGTATATCTTGGCAAATGTCCCATAGGAACTTGAGAAGACTATGTATTCTACTATTGTTGGATGAAGTAGTCTATAAACGTCAATTAGATCCAGTTGATTGATGTTTCTATTCAGTTTGACTGATTTTCTGCCTGCTGAGTCTGTCAATTACTGATACTGGGGTGTTGAAGTCTATAACAGTGGATTTATTTATCATTTTATCATTTTTGCCACATGTATTTGACTCACATTAAATATTGCCATGTTTTCTTGAAGAATTTATCCTTTGATCTTTACGTAATGCCCCATCTTCATGTCTGATAATTTTCCTTGCTCTGAAGTCTGTTTGTTCTAGAATTAATATGGTGATTTGATTTTGATTAGTGTTAGATATATTTCTTTCTCTATCCCTTTACTTTTAATTTGGTTGTGTGTCTTTTTTATTAAAAGTGGACTTTTCTGTAGACAGCATACAGTTGAGTTTTGTTTTTATCCATTCCAACATTTTCCATCTTTTAATTGGTATATTTAAACCATTCACGTGTACAGTGGTTATTGATGTAGTTGGAATAATAACTACCATATTTGTAATTTTAAAATTCTTATCCTTCCTCTCTGTCTGCTTTCTCTGGTTTTAATTGAGCATTAAAAAAAAAATCAGTAGGCTTGGAAAAATTTCAATGCCTTTGGAAAAATTGCAGGACTCTAGGTACAGACAATATTTTAAAAGAAAACATTATGACTGAGAGTCTCTTCCCAAGTCTAGGAAAGGATTTCAGGCTGGAGGGAGGGGAGAGAGATGGAGAAATCCATGTTCCCTGCAGGGATTACTGTGACCTGTATCCTAGGCTGAGCCCCAGAGAGTGGAAAAACAACCCAGACAAGTTTGTAGGAACTCTAAAGCCACGGTGGCCTGCACGTTTCCCTGGGAAGAGACCAGGAAAGCAGGAAGCTCAGTGGAGACAGAAATGCTTTGGGCAATTTAGTGAGTTTTCCAGATAACAGGGAAATGCAGAAGAAGGAAGCATTTCAATTCTGGTGTGTTCAAAGGCAGCAAGGAAATTGCTGGGTGAATTGTTCTAGGTCCGAGGATGTGAGACATCTTGTAGTGAGTGGAATGGACCAATGATTCAGATTAGACATGAGAATGGGCAACCTGGTAATGTCAGTGTGGTCAAATAACACTGATGTATTAAGCACCTGGATACTAAATAAGCTTCAACACCTAGAAGCAACTGGTAGGAAAGGTCTTGGAGTAGCCCTTACCTTTGCTGAAGTTAAATTTCTCCAGCTGTGACAGAATGATTGCTCAGAACAGATGAAAATGGAATTACAAGAAAAAAAAATAGTTATATTTATTAAACACTTGTGTTTCTGGACCAATATTCTTATTTAATCATTTTATGGTAATTTTAGCTCCAGACTTCCTGAGGTGAGGACATGAGAATGAAGAGTAAAGACAACTGTCAGCAGTTCTTGGGTCTGAGAATACCCTCCCACTAAGGGTTAAGGCAGGCCATTTCTTACTCATACTGAGGAAGCCAGCAGCCTTAATTGTAAATAAGGAATTAATGTGTGCATCAAAGACAATGTCGAGATTGCATAAAAAATGAGCAGTTCACACCTTTTTTCAAAGTTAACTTTTCTTCAGCTTAAAAACCTGATAAATGATTTCAATTAACAGTTACAGAAAAAGAAAATTATATTGCAAATTCATGCAAGATCTTCCTACAAAAATCGCTTGCCTAATTACACAAATCAATTCTTCAGACTGAGAATCCAGCCTCAAAATAGAAAGTATGGAAGTTTCAGCAGCAGTTGCCCAAGTAAGGTGGGAACCTCAGGGTGGTCTGCTCTGGCCACTATTTCGTCATGATAAAATGAGTTAAAAATGACAGAAATCTAGTCTTTCAGGACCCTGTGCTGCTCCATAGAAAACTCAGCGCAGTGCCTTAGGAGGTGCTCCATATCTAGTTCTTTCTTCTCTTTAGGCAAAATGAATAATGAACTCCTTTAACCATGGGAAGTTAAAGAACATGGGGAGTTAGCTCTGGAGCAACTGAGAATTATCAAGCAGTACCAGACACACACGTGTATGCTTTCAGTTACACCATGATCCAAATACATCATCATTACCAGTGTTGACATCATCACCATCTAGGGGGCTTGTGGTCAATTTGGATGGATCCTGACGTAGTACAAAAGGATTTTGGGTTGGAAGTTGAGGATGCTAGATTGACTCAGACTTTACCTGCTTGTTTCATTTTGGCAGATTGCTTCCCTGCTCCGGTACTCACTTTATGCATGTAAATCTGAGTGGGTAGCCTATGGACCAAGCATTCTTCTTTTCAGCATTCTTTATTGGTTCACACTTGCCCCTACTTTCACAGTTTGTGTTTAAGGGTAAAGATCTTTTCTTGTTGACTATAACATCCCTCAGAAGGTCTATCTGACCTATCTTAGGGTTTGTGCCTAACATCGTTGAGTTAGAGTTTTGCTTTGTTTGCAGGAGGGTCTGAAAGGAAAACAGAGAAGAGTAGTGGTGTATGCTGTCCACTTAGAGGCATTGATTTCCCCTCACTCTGTCTCCATGTCAAAGGAGAGAGTGTAGAATACTAGAATTTTGTCTTCAACTTCTGGCAAACACACTGGAGTCACAGAGCATGTCTGTTTGCATTCAATAGATCTGTGGTTCCATACTTCCCCCAGAGAACTGGTGTGGGAAAATTAACAAGATGGCACCGACCAGTTTCTCTCACCCCACACTCTCATGCCCTCTTGCCCCATGTTCTGTGGACAGTGACTTTGCACGGTTACGTAACGGCTGAGATCACATATAGCACTGTGCATGCGTGTGCAAGGTGCTTGCTTGGTCACGGGCTACTGTGTGGTACATTTATATGAGCTTCACCAGGAAAGCCCTGGCTGTTGCTGCACCAAGGCTACACTGGAGCAGCATCATGGTTACGTTATATGAGGTTATATTATAGCTGTGTCGTGGCTACATTATGGTTATGTTATAGCCGCTGCTATGGCTGCTGCATCCGCCAGAAGAGAGGCTGTATTTTGGCTGCCAGGCCAGCCAGGAGAGGATAAATGTGTCTGCAGTTCCTGTGGCTCCTCACATTTCCCTCCAGCCTCTTAGCTCACACCTTGCCTACCATGGGTTCAGCGAACAGTGTGCACAGTGAAATACAGCGAGACAATCGGCATCACAAACAGGATCAGTGATGCAACTGGGAATTGCTTTTATGTTTTATTCCTGAGTCTTGGTTGTGCCGTGAAGGTGGAGTTGCCTCCATTTGTTTGATATTTAGCGGTGATGCCATCTCACTAAGTCTACATCGTTAATGCTCTTAATGACTAAAGGATGAACTTAGGACAGGGATTCTGCAAATAACCCCTAGTCCCCCTTGATAGAGATAACATTTTTGGCCCTAACAAACACAGATACAATAAAGCACACTCCAATACACATCAAAAAAAGCATCCGGAAGAACAGGAAATGGGAAAGAAGGATGGAGAATGGAAAAAGGGGAATTTCCTAGAATACTCCTGACTGAAGAAAACTAAGGCTTTTGAGGACAATTCTTGGTCCTGAGCTTCTGGGGATCCCAGGAAACAGAGGGACCAGAGACAGTCAAGGTCTCAAAACAATGTCACAGTGGTGCATCAGGAGAAATGCATTTCCAGATTCTGGGTTTTGAGATGAGCTGGGTTTTAATAAAATGACCAAGAATCTTCTGGATCAGCTGTTGCAACATAATGAATCATTAATTTTAAGCCTGTTAACGGATGAAACTAATAGCCTAATTTCTAAGAATCTCTTTTGAGTATGTAGGTGCGCTAGGCAGTTTTGTTGATCTGGGCCAGACCAGCTAACTTCAGCCAGGGAAACTCATGCGTCTGTGGTCAGCTGGGGGATCAGCTATGCTAACTGCTCCTAGCCTCAGCTGGAAGAAGTTTTCTCTGCTGCATGTACTCTCTCCTCTTCCAGCAGGCTAACTGGAGCCAGTCCAGTGGTTACTGAGTTCAAAAGGGACTGGAGAGGTACAAGAAGATTTTAGGGCCTAGACTTAGAGTTGACACAGCCTCAATTCTGCAGCAGTCTCTGGGCCAAAAGTGAGTCACAGGGACAGCCCAGAGGGGAGGAACAATAGTCTAGTTCTTCATGGGATGACCTATGAAGTCATAACTCATGAACACAGACAGGTAAAGAATTTGGGCGATTTGGGCTACTTTTGTAATAAACCTACCACAGTCAAACCTCTGTCCACAATTACATTTTTCCTTCATACAAAGTACATCACACCCCTATGAGATCCCTACATCCCAACTCCAGTGGTAATATCATGCTCCAAGTCTAACAACTGCGATCCATTCAGCCCCAGACTCAAATCCTGTTGCTCCTAAGACCAATGAACTAAAGGCCAAATCTTCAGTCCTCACTCACTGTACATATAATGTTGAAATAAAGAGTAAATCACAAAGAACACTCATTCAAAAGTGACAAGAATGGGAGATGTGTGGTAGGCTTTGGTGTACAGGAGTTCTGAAATCCCATTGGATAAATGGTTGGATGTGTTACTTGATGGAGCAATGTTTCTACTCCCTTGGAGTGACTGCTCCACCCATTGGCTTTTTAAAGTCTTGGCTTAACTGTTGGAGAATTCTTCCTTTTCTGTCATCCTCTTTTTTGTTGTCCAGTCGCTCTGTCATGTCCAGCTCTTTGTGACCCCCAGGACTGCAGCATGCCAGGCTTTCCTGTCCTTCACTGTCTCCTGGAGTTTGCTCAAACTCACTTCCATTAATCCAGTGATGCCATCCAACCATCTCATGCTCTGTTGCCCCCTTGTCCTCCTGCCCTCAATCTTTCCCAGCATCAAGATCTTTTCCAATGAGTCAGCTCTTTGCATCAGGTGGCCAAAGTATTGGAGTTTCAGCTTCAGCATTAGTCCTTCCAGTGAATACTCAGGGTTGATTTCCTTTAGGATTGCCTGATTTGATTTCCTTGCTGTTCAAAGGACTCTCAAAAGTCTTCACCAGCACCACAGTTTGAAAGCAACAATTATTCAGTGCTCATCATTCTTTATGGTTCAACTCTCACATCTGTACATGACTACTGCAAAAAGATTGCTTTGACTATACAGACCTTTGTCAGCAAGTAATGTCTCTGTTTTTAATATGCAACTAGGTTGGTCATAGCTTTTCTTCCAAGCAGCTAGCATCTTTGTATTTCATGGCTGCAGTCACCATCCACAGTGATTTTGGAGTCCAAGAAAATGAAGTCTGTCACTGTTTCCATTTTTTCCCCATTTATTTGCCATGAAGTGATGGGCCATGGTCTGCATTTTCTGAATGTTGTGTTTTTAAGCCAGTTGTTTCACTCTCTTCTTTCACCTTCATCAAAAGGCTCTTTAGTTCCTCTTCACTTTTTGCCATTAAGGTGGTATCATCTGCATATCTGAGTTTATTCATTTATCTCCCAGCGATCTTGATTCCCACTTGAGCTTCATCCAACCCAAAATTTCACATGATGTACTCTGCATATATGTTAAATAAACAGGGTGACAATATACAGCCTTAACATACTCCTTCCCCAATTTGGAACCAGTCCATTGTTTCACATCCAGTTATAACTGTTGCTGCTTGAACTTTATACAGATTTCTTAGGAGGCAGGTCAAGTGGTCTGATATTCCCATCTCTTGAAGAATATCCCATGGTTTTTTTGTGATCCATACAGTCAAAACCTTTAGCGTAGTCAATGAAAGAGAAGTAGATGTTTCTCTGGAACTCCCTTTTTCTATGATTCAATGGATGTAGACAAATTGATTTCTGGTTCCTCTGCCTCTTCTAAATCCTGCTTGTACATCTAGAAGCTCTCAGTTCACATACTGTTGGAGCTTAGCTTGAAAAATTTTGAGCATTAACTTCCTAGCATGTGAAACACATGCAATTGTGTGGTAATTTGAATATTTTTGGCCTTTGCCCTTTGTTGGGATTCAAATGAAAACTGACTTTTTCCAGTCCTGTGGCCACTGCTGAATTTTCCAAATTTGCTGGCATATTGAGTGCAGCACTTAAACAGCATCAACTTTTAGGATTTGAAATAGCTCCACTGGAATTCCATCACTTTTACTAGCTTTGTTTGTAGTAATGTTTCCTAAGGCCGGCTTGACTTCAGACACTCCAGAATGTGCGGCTCTGGATGGTCATCCTCTTTGGTTGTTTCTAAGTTGTCTGCCTTAGCAGCAAGTTGCTTTCTTAGCCTTCTTCTTGACCTTAAGAAGTTGGAGGCAAAGGAGTCTTTAAAATTTTAAAGAAATCTCAGTCTTCTTATTACACATGAATAACATTTGCCAATTCAACTGGCTTTACACTTTGTGTGCGTCTATGTACCCAACTATTATTTATTCTCTGCATTGAAAGCCACAACTAAAATAGCTTCTAGACAGACCTCACTTTTTGAAGTCACTTCTAGTTTAGAGTTTCACTTTTATCTTCTTAAGCTTCCCTTTAGCCCAGCTGAGAAAGTCTATACAAATTTAACATTCTTGATTTTATCTTTGTACTTATGGCTCATTTTATTCATTTTTAAAATTAGTATACAACAAAAATGACTTTTATTATATGCACAGTCCTTTGAGTCATAATGTATGGATAGGTTTGCATAATCATCATTACTGAGAATACAGATAACCATCCCATCACCCTAGAAACTCCTCTGTGCTGTCCCTTTAGAGTCACACTTTCCCCTATGAGAACCTCAGATCTGTTTCCCATCAGTATATATTGAATTTTTAAGATGCCACACAAATGGAACCCTATACAGAATGCAAGTTTTGACACTAGACTTACTCAACATAATGAGTTCAATATACTGCTCCTATAAATGATGCATTCACTATTACTATTGAGTAGTATTCCAGTGTATGAATGAACCCAGTTTATGAACCCATTCACCCACTGAAAGATATTTGAGTTCTTTCCAAATATCTTTGGATATTTGGAATATCTGGGATAATTATGAACAGAAATTTTCTAAACAGCTTTCCTCGGTGATCAATGGAAAGAAATAGAGGGAAAAATACAATGGGAAAGACTACAGTTCTCTAGTCAAAGCTATGGTTTTTTCAGTAGTCATGTATGGATGTGAGCATTGGACTATAAAGAAAGCTGAGTGCAGAAGAATTGATGCTTTTGAACTGTGGTGTTGGAGAAGACTCTTGAGAGTTCCTTGGACTGCAAGGAGGTCCAACCAGTCCATCCTAAAGGAAATCAGTCTTGAATATTCGTTGGAAGGACTGATGCTGAAGCTGAAACTCCAATACTTTGGCCACCAGATGTGACAAACTGACTCCCTGGATAATACCCTGATGTTGGGAAAGATTGAAGGCAGGAGGAGAAGGGGACAACAGAGGATGAGATGGTTGGATGGCATCACCGATGCAATGGAAAATAATTTGAGTAGACTCCGGGGAGTTGATGATGGACAGGGAAGCCTGGTGTGCTGCAGTCCATGGGGTCTCAAAGAGTCTGACATGGCTGAGCTACTGAACTGAACAGACTGAAAGATCTTTTCAAGAAAATTAGAGATGCCAAGGGAACATGTCATGCAAAGATGGGCACAATAAAGGACAGAAATGGTATGGGCCTAACAGAAGCAGAAGATATTAAGTAGAGGTGGCAGGAATACACAGAATAACTATACAAAAAACATCTTCATGACCCAGATAGCCATGATGGTGTGATCACTCATCTAGAGCCAGATACCCTGGAATACGAAGTCAAGCAGGCCTTAGGAAGCATCACTACAATCAAAGCTAGTGGAGGTGATGGAATTCCAGCTGAGCTATTTCAAATCCTGAAGGATGATGCTATGAAAGTGCTGTACTCAGTATACTAGCAAATTTGGAAAACTCAGTAGTGGCCACAGGACTGGAAAAGTCAGTTTTCATTCCAATCCCAAAGAAAGGCAATGCCAAAGAATACTCAAACTACCAAAGTAAAGTAATGCTCAAAATTCACAAAGCCAGGCTTCAACAGTACATGGACTAGAATTTCCAGATGTTCAAACTGAATTTAGAAAAGACAGAGGAACCAGAGATCAAACTGGCAACATCCATTAGATCATTGAAGAAGCAAGAGTTTCAGAAAACATATACTTCTGCTACATTGACTACACCAAAGCCTTAGACTGTGTGGTTCACAAGAAACTATGGAAAATTCTTAAAGAGATGGGAATACCAAGAGATGGGAATACCAGACCACCTTACCTGCCTCCTGAGAAATCTGTATGCAGGTCAACAAGCAACAGTTGGAACCAGACATGGAAAAACAGACTGGTTCCAATTGGGAAAGGAGTACGTCAAGGCTGTGTATTGTCACCCTGTTTATTTAACTTATATGCTGACTACAGCATGCAAAATCCTGGACTTCATGAAGCACAAGCTGTAGTCAAGATTTCCAGGAGAAATATCAGTAACCTCAGATATGCAAATGTCACCACTCTTATGGCAGAAAGCACAGAAGAACTAAAGAGTGTCTTGATGAAAGTGAAAGAGGAGAGTGAAAATTTTGGCTTAAAACTCAGTATTCAAAAAGCTAACATCATGGAATCTGGTCCCATAACTTCATGGCAAATAGATGGGGGAACAATGGAAACAGCGACAGACTTTATTTTTTTGGACTCCAAAATCATTGCAGATGGTGACTACAGCCGTGAAACTAAAGATTCTTGCTCCTGGAAAGAAAAGCTATGACCAACCTAGACAGCATATCAAAAAGCAGAGACATTACTTTCCTGACAAAGGTCCATCTAGTCAAAGCTACAATTTTTCCAGTAGTCATGTGTGGATGTGAGAATTGGACCATAAAGAAAACTGAGTGCCAAAGAACTGATGCTTTTGAACTGCAGTGTTGAAGAAAAATCTTGAGAGTCCCTTGGACTTCAAGGGGGATCAAACGAGTCAATCCTAAAGGAAATCAGTCCTGAATACTCATTGGAAGGACTGGTGCTGAAGCTGAAGCTCCAGTATTTTGGTCACCTGATGCAAAGAACTGACTCATTGGAAAAGACCCTGATGCTGGGAAAGATTGAAGGCAGGAGGAGAAGGGAATGACAGAGGGTGAGGTGGTTGGATTGCATCACCAACTCAACGGACATGAGTTTGAGTAAACTCCAGGAGTTGGTGATGGACAGGGAGGCCTGGCGTGCTGTAGTCCATGGGGTCGCAAAATGTTTGACATGACTGAGTGACTGAACTGAACTCAACTGTCTAGGTTGGTCATAACTTTTCTTCCAAGGAGTAAGCGTTTTTAATTTCATGGTTGCAGTCACCATCTGCAGTGATTTTGGAGCCCCAAAACTGAATTATAACAACTGCATGTATCTTCATGTAGATGTAGGATTTCTGTTTATTTTTTAACTTTTCTGGGATAAATACCTATGAGTGGAATTGCTGAGTCATAGGGAAAG
The DNA here is from genome assembly GCA_917880005.1 of Nanger dama. Taxonomy (NCBI): domain Eukaryota; kingdom Metazoa; phylum Chordata; class Mammalia; order Artiodactyla; family Bovidae; genus Nanger; species Nanger dama. The sequence continues at coordinate 41,131,631 of CAKJTW010000012.1, forward strand.
GTATGCTTGCATTTATAAGAAATTACACACTTTTCCTTCATGCTTATACAGTTTTGTATTCCCACTATCAATGTATGAAAGTTCCAGTTGCTTTCCATCCTTGGGAATACTTAGTGTTCTTAGCCAATCTAATAGGTGTTCATCTTAACTTTAACTTGCATTTCCCTAATGACTAGTGAGAACATATTTTTATTGGCTTACATGACATCTATATATCTTCTTTAGTGAAGTTTCTGTGTCTTTTAACCATTTCCCAACTGAGCTTTTTGTTTTTTTATTTGTTTATTTAATGAATCTTGAAAGTTCTTTATATATAACTACATATGAAGTCTGTTAAATATATGGTCTGATTTTTTTTTCCCATCTTCTTATCAGGATCTTTCACAAAGTAAACATTTTGAATGTTGTTAAAGCCTAAATTATTGATTTTTCTTATTTTGATGAATCATGCTTAGACATCATTTCTAAGAATGTGTTCACCCTTCCCTTTGTCTTGAAGAGTTTCTCATGTTTTCTTTGAAATGTTTTATAATTTTATGCTTAAATTTATGATTAAAGTTAAGTCAATTTTTGTATAAGAGTTGTGGTTTAGAGTATGTTTTTTTTTTTTTTGTCTTTGGTAAGAAACAGTCTTTTATATAGGTAGCATATAGTTAGGTTATGTTTTTAAAAATTTATTCTCCCTATTTCTGCCTTTAAATTTAAAAATTGATCTATTTACATTTAAGGTAATTATTGGTACAATAGGATTTTGTACCTATTGTACCATTTTGCTGTTTGTTTTCATATGTCTTGTATGGGTTTCTTAATTCTGATATTACTATCTCATTTTGTGTTACATATTTTCTTTTGTACCATTTTTTTTTCTTGTCATTTCTTGTATGTTTTTAAATTATTTTCTTAGTTGTTTCCTTGGGGATTGCCATTAACATCTTAATAAAATTCTTCTTTGGATTAATACCAACTTAATTTCACTAGTGTGCAAACATTGTTGTTGCTGTTGTTTTTCAGTCACTCAGACGTGTCCAACTCTTTGTAACCTCATGAATTGCAGCATGCCAGGTTTCCCTGTCCTTCATCATCTCCCGGAGCTTGCTCAAACTCATGTCCATTGAGCTAGTGATGCCATCCAACCATCTCATCCTCTGTCATCCTCTTCTTCTCCTGCCTTAATTTTTCCCAGCATCAGGTTCTTTTCCAATGAGTCAGCTTTTTGTGTCAGGAGGCCAAATTATTGGAGCTTCAGCATCAGTCCTTCCAATGAATACGCAGGACTGATTTTCTTTAGGTTTGACTGATATGATCTTCTTGCAGTCCAAGGGACTCTCAAGAGTCTTTTCCAACACCACAGTTCAAAAGCATCAATTCTTCAGCACTCAGCTTTCTATATAATCCAACTTTCACATCCACACATGACTACTGGAAAAACCATAGCTTTGATTAGATGGACCTTTGTTTGTAAAGTAATGTCTCTGATTTTTAATATGCTGTCTAGGTTGGTCATAGCTTTTCTTCCAAGGAGCAAGCATCTTTTAATTTCATGGCTGCAGTCACTGTCTGCAGTGATTTTAGAGCCTAAGACAGTAAAATTTCTAACTGTTTCCACTGTTTCCCCATCTATTTTTCATGAGGTGATGGGATTGGATGCTGCATTGCTGCAGTACAACTCTATTACCTTACTCTTGTATGCTGTTAACATCCTAAATTACATGTTTATACATTGTGTAAACAACACATATATTTGTAATTATTGCTTTATGTGGTCGTCTTTTAAGAAAGAGAAAAAATTTACACACAAACATATTCATGTTGTAATTTGTATTTATGGATATATACACACACACACACACACATACACATGGGATGTGTGTGTGTGTGCTCATTTGCTTAGTCATGTCTAACTCTTTGCAACTGGACAGGCTCCTCTATCAGTGGAATTTTCCAGGCAAGAATACAGAAGAGGGTTGCCATTTCCTACTCCAAGGTATCTTCTGAATCCCGGGATTAAACCTGCATCTCTTGAGTCTCCTGCATTGGCAGGCAGATTTTTCACTGCTGCGCCACCTAGGAAGCCCCTTTTATGGATGTAGTTACTTTTAATTGCTCATATATATTCAATATACTGTCAAGTGTCAATTCACTTCAGCCTGAAAGACTCCCTTAAAGTATAACTCATAGGCAAGTCTACAGGAGATGTTCTCTATCTTAATTTATCTTTCATTTTCAAAGGATAATAATATTTTATTTATATATATATATATATATATCTTATATATTTTTTGACTCTGTGGCAGAGGGAGAGGGCGGAATGATTTGGGAGAATGGCATTGAAACATGTATAATATCATATAAGAAACAAATTGCCAGTCTAGGTTTGATGCAGGATACAGGATGCTTGGGGTTGGTGCACTGGGATAACCCAGAGGGGTGGTATGGAGAAGGAGGAGGGAGGGGGGGTTCAGGAGTGAGAACTTATGTACACCCGTGGTGGATTCATGTTCATGTATGGCAAAACCAATACAGTATTGTAAAGTAAAAATAATAATAATAATAAATTCTTGGTTAACAGTTGTTTTTTTCCTTCATAGTTTGAAAATGCCAGCCCAGTGCCTCCTGGACTTCGTGGCTTCTGATATGAAATCTGCTGTTAATCTTTTTGAAGATTCATTATACATAATGAATTGCTTCTCTGCTGCTTTCAGGATTCTCTTTGTCAAATTTGACCTTCAATGATTCAATCATGATTTTTGTGTGGATATCTAAGTTTATTCTACTTGGAGTTTGTTAAGCTTCTTAGATGTGTAGATTAATATTTTAATCAAATTTAGGAATATTTTTGCCGTCAAATATTTATTATTCTCCTTTCTCTCACTTTTCCTCTTCTCCCATTTTGAATCGTTATTATGTATACATTGGTATTTGGGTGTTATCTCACAGGTCTCTTATGCTCTGTTCATATTTCTTCATTCTTCTTTTTTCTTTCAGTTTTTTTGATTGGATAATCTCAATTGGGCTACCTTTAAGTTTACTGAATCTTTATCCTGCCTGCTCAAGTATACTATTGTGTCCTTCCAGTAAATTTGATTTTTCAGTTTTGTAATTTTCAATTCCAACCATTCTATTTGGTTACCTAAAAATATCTCTTTAGACCAAATACATATAGTTTCAATATATGTATATATTACAGTATATATTACAATTATTTTTAAGTAGATAAACTAAGATTTTTAGATTGAGCTTCATTATCCAATTCTCAAAAGTTAATAGAATGGATAGACAGAAGGGTAGAAGGATATAATAGACCTGAAAAGCACTATGAACCAATTCAACATCAGTTCAGTTCAGTTCAGTCGCTCAGTCGTGTCCAACTCTTTGCAACCCCATGAATTGCAGCATGCCAGGCCTCCCTGTTCATCACCATCTCTTGGAGTTCACTCAGACTCACGTCCATCGAGTCCGTGATGCCATCCAGCCATCTCATCCTCGGTCGTCCCCTTCTCCTCCGGCCCCCAATCCCTCCCAGCATCAGAGTCTTTTCCAGTGAGTCAACTCTTCACATGAGGTGGCCAAAGTACTGAAGTTTCAGCTTTAGCATCATTCCTTCCAAAGAAATCCCAAGGTTGATCTCCTTCAGAATGGACTGGTTGGATCTCCTTGCAATCCAAGGGACTCTCAAGAGTCTTCTCCAACACCACAGTTCAAAAACATCAATTCTTCAGCTCTCAGCCTTCTTCACAGTCCAACTCTCACATCCATACATGACTACTGGAAAAACCATAGCCTTGACTAGACAGACCTTAGTCGGCAAAGTAATGTCTCTGCTTTTGAATATGCCATCTAGGTTGGTCATAACTTTTCTTCCAAGGAGTAAGCATCTTTTAATTTCATGGCTGCAGTCACTATCTGCAGTGATTTTGGAGTCTGACACTGTTTCCACTGTTTCCCCATCTATTTCCCATGAAAGTGATGGGACCAGATGCCATGATCTTCGTTTTCTGAATGTTGAGCTTTAAGCCAGCTTTTTCACTCTCCTCTTTCACCTTCATCAAGAGGCCCTTTAGCTCCTCTTCACTTTCTGCCATAAGGGTGGTGTCATCTGCATATCTGAGGTTATTGATATTTCTCCCGGCAATCTTGATTCCAGCTTGTGTTTCTTCCAGCCCAGTGTTTCTCATGATGTACTCTGCATATAAGTTAAATAAGCAGGGTGACAATATACAGCCTTGACGTACTCCTTTTCCTATTTGGAACCAGTCTGTTGTTCCATGTCCAGTTCTAACTAACTGTTGCTTCCTGACCTGCATACAGATTTATCAAGAGGCAGGTCAGGTGGTCTGGTATTCCCATCTCTTTCAGATTTTTCCAAAGTTTATTGTGATCTACACAGTCAAAGGCTTTGGCATAGTCAATAAAGCAGAAATAGATATTTTTCTGGAACTCTCTTGCTTTCTCGAGGAGCTACCCCACATTGAAGGTCAGGAAGGTGGCGGTAAGGAGATACCCCTCGTTCAAGGTAAGAAACAGCAGCTGTGCTTTGCTGGAGCAGCCGTGAAAAGATACCCCATGCTCAAGGTAAAAGAAACCCAAGTAAGATGGTAGATGTTGCAAGAGGGCATCAGAGGGCAGACACACTGAAACCATACTCACAGAAAACTAGTCAATCTAATCACACTAGGACCACAGCCTTGTCTAACTCAATGAAACCAAGCCATGCCTGCGGGGGAACCCAAGACAGGCAGGTCATGGTGGAGAGGTCTGACAGAATGTGGTCCACTGGAGAAGGGAATGGCAAGTCACTTCAGTATTCTTGCCTTGAGAACCCCATGAACAGCATGAAAAGGCAAAATGATAGGATACTGAAAGAGGAACTCCCCAGGTCAGTAGGTGCCCAGTATGCTACTGGAGATCAGTGGAGAAATAACTCCAGACAGAATGAACGGATGGAGCCAAAGCAAAAACAATACCCAGTTGTGGTGATAGAAGCAAGATCCAATGCTGTAAAGAGCAATATTACATAGGAACCTGGAACGTCAGGTCCATGAATCAAGGCAAATTGGAAGTGGTCAAACAAGAGATGGCAAGGGTGAATGTCGACATTCTAGGAATCAGCGAACTAAAATGGACTGGAATGGGTGAATTTAACTCAGATGACCATTATATCTACTACTGCGGGCAGGAATCCCTCAGAAGAAATGGAGTAGCCATCATGGTCAACAAAAGAGTCAGAAATGCAGTACTTGGATGCAATTTCAAAAATGGCAGAATGATCTCTGTTCGTTTCCAAGGCAATTCAACATAGTTAAGATTTATACAATTTTCACATAACCACAGGGAACAAACTCTATTCAAGTTCCCATAGATTGTAAAGCAGGATACATTGGAATACATCCAGGGACGTAAAACAAGGTCTAAAATTTCATGGTCTGAAGGCATTGAAATCATAGACTGTGTTCTCTTATCACTGTAGAATTATGCTAGAAATCCATATCAAAAGATATTTGAAAATAACCCACATCTTTTCAAGTGCAATGTGACATTTACCAAGAGAGATCTTTGACTTACCCACTGAAAGCCTTAATAAAGGTAAAAGACTGAAAAGCACAAAGGGTGATTACAGAGAAGAAAGCATTTAAATGAGAAGTTAATATCAAATGAGAAATTAGTATCAAAGATACTTTAAAAACCCATGTATTTGAAAATTGATGCATGGGGCTGATGCACAGGATGATTCAAACAGAGGATGTGGGGTGGGAGGTGGGAGGGGGCTTCGGCATTGGGAGATTGTCTTCACCTATGGCTGATTCGTGTCAATGTATGGCAAAACAAACACAGTATTGTAATTTAAAAAATAAATAAATTTAATAATTAAAAAAATAAATAAAATAAATGAAACATTAAAAAAATAAAATAAAAACAACCTGAAAAAAAATAAATATGTGCTTTTAAATGATGGGTGTATCTAAGAAGTGATAACAAGGAAAATTAGAAAATATTGGTAACAGAATAAAAATGATAAGAGAATTTATCAGAATATGTCATATGCAAGTGAAAGCTGCTTAATGTAACCAACCATAATGTAGAATCTTGAATAAGATGTAAAAACAAATAATGGATACTAGCATAAAATTCTGTGAAATTTGGACAAAATCTGTAATTAAGTTAATAATACTGTGGATCACAACAAAATGTGGAAAATTCTTCAAGAGATGGGAATACAAGACCACCTTACCTGCCTCCTGAGAAATCTGTGTGCAGGTCAAGAAGCAACAGTTAGAACCAGACATGAAACAACAGACTGGTTCCAAATTGGGAAAGGAGTACATTAAGGCTGTATATTGTCACCCTACTTATTTAACTTATATGCAGAGTACATCATGCAAAATGCTAGGCTGGGTGAAGCACAAGCTGGAATCAAGATTGCTGGGAGAAAGAATAACCTCAGATATGCAGATGACACCACCCTCATGTCAGAAAGCAAAGAAGAACTAAAGAACCTCTTGATGAAAGTAAAGAGGAGAGTGAAAAAGTTGACTTAAAACTCAATATTCAGAAAATGAAGATCATGGCATCCAGTCCCATCACTTCATGGCAAATAGATGGAGGAAACAAGGCTTTATTTTCTTGGGCTCCAAAATCACTGCAGATGGTGTCTGCAGCCATTAAATTAAAAGATGCTTGCTCCTTGGAGGAAAAGCTATGACCAACCTAGACAAAGTATTAAAAAGCAGAGACATTACCAACAAAGATTTATCTAGTCAAAGCTATGAACTTTCCAGTAGTCACGTATGGATGTGAGAGTTGGACCATAAAGAAATTTGACCCTGGAAGAATTGATGCTTTTGAGCTGTCATGTTGGAGAAGCCTTGTGAGAGTCCCTTGGACTGCAAGGAGATCAAATTAGTCAATTCTAAAGGAAATCAGTCCTGAATATTCATTGGAAAGATTGGTTTTGAAGCTGAACTCCAATACTTTGGCCACCTGATGCAAAGAACTGACTCACTGGAAAAGACCCTGATGCTGGGAAAGATTGAAGGCAGGAGGAGAAGGGGATGACAGAGGATGAGGTGGTTGGATTGCATCACCAACTCAATGGACATGAGTTTGAGTAAACTCCAGGAGTTGGTGATGGACAGGGAAACCTGGTATGCTGAAGTCCATGGGGTGGCGAAGAGTTGGACATGACTGAGAGACTGAACTGAATGAGTGATGTTGAGCATCTTTCCATGTGTTTATGTGTTTCATGTATGTCTTCTTTGGAGAAATGTCTGTTTAGGTCTTTTGCCTATTTTCTATTGGGTTGTTCATTTTTTTGGTATTGAGCTGCTTGTGTATTTTGGAGATTAATTCTTTGCAGTTGTTTCCTTTGCTATTAGCTTTTCTTATTCTGAGTGCTGTCTTTTAACCTAGCTTATAGTTTCCTTTCTTGTGCAAAAGCTTTGGAGTTTAATTAGGTCCCATATATTTTTATTTTTTATTTCCATTACTTTGGGAGGTAGATCATAAAGGATCTTGTTGTGACTTATTTTGGAGAATGTTCTGCCTATGTTTCATAGTTTTTGGTTTTACATTTAGGTACTTACTCCATTTTGAGTTTATTTTTGTGGATGGTGTAAGAAAGTGTTCCAGTTTCATTCTTTTATATGTAGTTGACATACTTTGGCCACCTCATGTGAAGAGTTGACTCATTGGAAAAGGGATTGGGAGCAGGAGGAGAAGGGGATGGCAGAGGATTAGATGGCTGAATGGCATCACCAACTCGATGGACATGAGTTTGAGTGAACTCCAGGAGTTGATGATGGACAGGGAGGCCTGGAGTACTGTGATTCATGGGATCACAAAGAGTCAGACAGGACTGAGTGACTGAACTGAGCTGAACTGACCAGTTTTCCTAGCACCACTTGTTGAAGAGACCATCTTTTCTCCATCATATGTCTTTGCCTCCATTGTCAAATATAAACTGTTAGGTGTGTGCATTTATTTTTGGACTTTCTATTTTGCTCCTTTGATCTATATTTCTGTCTTTGTGCCAGTACCATACTGTCTTGATGACTGCAGCTTTGTAGTATAGGCTGAAGTCAGGAAGATTGATTCCTCCAGTTTCATTCTTCTCTCTCAAGATAGCTTTGGCTATGTGGGGTCTTTTGGGTTCCATACAAATTGTGAAATTATTTGTTCTAGTTCTGTGAAAAATGCTGCTGTTAGTTTGATAGGGATTGCATTGAATCTATAGTTACTTTGGGTAGTATACTCATTTTCACTATATTGATTCTTCCAATCCAAGAACATGGCATATTTGTGTCATCTTTGATTTCTTTCATCAGTGTTTTATAGTTTTATGTATAGCAGTCTTTTGTTTCTTTAGATATATTTATCCCTAAGTATTTTATTCTTTTCATTGTAATGGTGAATGGGATTTTTTTCCCTTAATTTCTCTTTTTGATTTCATTGTTGTTATCATATAGAAATACAAGGGATTTCTGTGTATCAGTTTTATATCCTGTGACTTTATTATATTCATTGATTAGCTCTAGTAATTTTCTGGTGGCATCTTTAGGGTTTTCTATGTAAAGGATCATGTCATCGGCAGAGTATTACTGCTTCTTTTCCAATCTTTTTTCCTTGTGTTTCTTTTTCTTCTCTGATTGCTGTGGCTAGGATCTCTAAGACTATGTTGAATAGTAGTGGTGAGAGTGAGCACCCTGGTTTGTTCCTGATTTTAGAGTAAATGCTTTTTTTTTTTTTTTTGCCATTGGGGATAATGTTTGCTGTGGGTTTGTCATATATGGCTTTTGCAAATAAGTTCATCTCTACCATTTTTCTAGATTCCATATATAAGTGGCCTTACATGATATTTGATTTCTCTTTTGACTTACTTCACTCTGTATGACAATATCTAGGTCCATCCATTTCTCTGTAAGTGACTCAGTTTCATTCCTTTTTATGGCTGAATAATATTCCATTTACACGACTGAGCAGCTGAACTGAACTGAATATTCCATTGTATAATACACACTGCATCTTCTTTATCTGTTCATCTGTGGGTTGTCACTTAGGTTACTTTCATGTCCTAGCTATTGTAAATGGTGCTGCAAAGAACACCAGTGTGCATGCATCCTTTTAAATTATGATTTTCTCTGGATGTATGCCTAGGAGTGGGATTTATGGACCACATGATAGCTCTAATTTTAGTTTTTAAGTAAGTAAGTAAAGTCACTCAGTCGTGTCCGACTCTTTGTGACCCTGTGGACTGCAGCCCACCAGGCTCCTCAGTCCATGGGATTCTCCAGGCAAGAATACTGGAGTGGGTTGCCATTTAGGAACCTCCATTTTTTCTTAAATTTTATTTTTACTTATTCTATGTTACAATACTGTATTGGTTTTGCCATACATTGACATGAATCAGCCACAGGTGTACACGATCTCCCAATGCTGAAGCCCCCTCCCACCTCCCACCCCCATATCATCTCTCTGGATCATCCCAACAATTCTCCACAGTGGCTATACCAATTTACATTCCCACCAATAGCAAAGAAGATTTTCCATTTTTCCACCCCCTCCAGCATTTATTGTTTGTAGATTTGTTGCTGATAGCCATTCTGACTGGTGTGAGATGATACCTCATTATAGTTTTGATAGATATATCTCTAATAAATTTTTATGTCTTCTTTGGAGAAATGTCTATTTAGGCCTTCTACCCATTCTTTGATTGGGTTGTTTGGGCTTTGTTGATTAGTTTTTGTTTTTGTTTTTGGGTTTTTTTTTGAGCTGCATGAACTCTTTCTATGTTTTGCAGATTAATACTTTGTCAGTTGTTTCATTTGCTAATATTTTTTCCATTCTGAGCATTGTCTTTTCATTTTGTTTATAGTTTCCTCTGTTATGCAAAAGCTTTTAAGTTTAATCAGATCCCATTTATTGATTTTTGCTTTTATTTTCATTACTCTAGGAGGTGAGTTGTAAAAGATCTTATAATGAATTATGTCAGAGTGTTCTGTCTACATTTTCCTTTAAGGATTTCATAGTGTTTAACCTTACATTAAGGTCTTCAATCCATTTTGAGTTTTTTTTAATATGCTGATAGGTAATATAATTTCATTCTTTTACATATAGTTGTCCAGTTTTCCCAGCACCACTTATTGAAGATACCATCTTCTCCATTCTATATTCTTGCTTCCCTTTCATAGATTAGGTGCTCCTATGAGTGTGGGTTTATCTCTGAACTTTCTGTTCTGTTCCATTGATCTATATTACTGGTTTGTTTCAGTACCATACTTTTGGATTACTGCAGGTTTGGAGTATAGTCTGGAGTCAGGGAAACTGTTTTCTCCAGCTTAGAATTTTTCACAGAACTAGAACAAAAAATTGTATGCTCTGCATTAAAACACAAAAGACCCTGAATAGCAAAAGCAATCTTGAAGAGACTGTCTTATCTTCACTGTGTATGCTTACTTCCTTGCCGTAGCTTAATTGCTCGTATAAGTGTGGGTTGATTTCTGATGGCTCTATTCTATTTCCTTGATTTCTGTGTCTGTTTTGGTGCCAGTATTGTACTCTTTATGTTACTGTGGCTTTGATAATTTGAAATCAAGAAGTGTAATACCTCCAGCTTTGTTCTTTCTCAAGACTTTTTTTAGCTATTTGTATTTCCATACAAATTTTAGAATTATTTATTCCAGTTTTGTGATAAATGCCATTAGCATTTTGATAGGAATTGCACTGAATCTGTATAATGCCTTGGATAATATGGTAATTTTAACAATATTCAGTTCAGTTCCGTAGCTCAGTTGCGTACAACTCTTTGTGACCCCCTGGGAATGCAGCATGCCAGGCTTCCCTGTCCATCACCAACTCTTAGAGCTTGCTCAAATTCTTGTCCATCAAGTCAGTGATGCCATCCAACCATCTCATCCTCTGTTGTCCCCTTCTCCTCCTGCCCTCAATCTTTCCCAGCATTAGGGTCTTTTCCAATGAGTCAGTTCTTCACGTCAGGTGATCAGAGTATTGGAGCTTTAGCTTCAGCACCAGTCCTTCCAATAAATATTCAGGACTCATTTCCTTTAGGATTGATGGGTTGGATCTCCTTGCAGTTCAAGGCTTTTCCAACACCACAGTTCAAAAGCATCGATTCTTTGGTGCTCAGCTTTCTTTATGGTCTAACTCTCATATCCATACATGACTATTGGAACAACCATAGCTTTGACTAAACGAGCCTTTGTCAGTAAAATAATGTCTCTGCTTTTCAATATTCTGTCTAAGGTTGGTCATAGCTTTTCTTCCAAGGAGTAAGCATCTTTTAATTTCATGGCTGCAGTCACCATCTGCAGTGATTTTCGAGTCCAAGAAGATAAAGTCTGTCACTGTTTCCATTGTTTTCCCATCTATTTGCCATGAAGTGATGGGACTGGATGACATGATCTTCATTTTTTGAATATTGAGTTTTAAGCCACCTTTTTCACTATCCTCTTTCACTTTCATCAAGAGGCTGTTTAGTTCCTCTTCGCTTTCTGCCATAACGATGGTGTCATTTGCATATCTGAGGTTATTGATATTTCTCTTGGCAGTCTTGAGTACAGATTGTGCTTCATCCAGCCCGGCACTTAGTATGAGGTATTCTGCATATAAGTTAAATAAACAGGGTGACAATATACAGCCTTAACATTCTCCTTTCCCAATTTGGAACCTGCCCATTGTTTCACATCCAGTTCTAACTGTTGCTTCTTGACCTGCATACAGATTTCTCCAGGAAGCAGGTCAGGTGGTTTTGTATTCCCATCTCTATAAGAATTTCCCACAGTTTGTTAGTGATCCACACAGTCAAAGACTTGAGTGTAGTCAGTGAAGCAGATGGTTTAATTGCTAAGTCATGTTCGACTCTTGTGATCCCATGGACTGTAGCCTGCCAGGCTCCTCTGTCCATGGGATTCTCCAGGTGAGAATACTGGAGTGGGTTGCCATTCCCTTCTCCAGATGATCTTTCCAACCCAGAAATCGAACCCTTGGTCTCCTGCATTTCAGGCAGATTCTGCAATGAAGCAGAAGTAGATGTTAATTCTTCCAGTTCATGAACATGGTATATCTTTCCATCTGTGTACATCAACTTCAATTTATTTTATCAGTGCCTTATAGATTTCTATGTACAGATCATTTGCCTCCTTAATTAAATCTGCTTCTAGGTATTTAATTCATTTTGGTGCACTGTTAAGTGGGATTTTTTCCTTAAATTCTTTTTGTGGTATTTCTTAGTGTATAGAAATACAATGTATTTCTGTTTATTGAATTTGTGTCCTGAAACTTTACTGATTTCATTGATGAGTTCTAGTAGTTTGTGTGTGTGTGTGTGGCATCTTTAGGATTTTTTATGTATATCATGTCACGTCATCTGCAAACTGTGACAGTTTTGATTCTTTTCTTTCAAGAATCAAGAATTTCTTTTTCTTGTTTGATTGTCATGGTTGGGAACTTCAATTCTATGTTAAATAAAAGTGGCAAGGATGGTCATCCATGCCTTGTTCCTAATATAGAAAAATACTTTCACCTTTTCATAGCTGAGTACAATGTCAGCTGCAGACTTGTTATATATGGTCTTTTGAGGTGATCATGTGATTTTTCTTCTTCTATGTGTTAATAAGGTATATCATATTGATTGATTTGTGATACTGGACCATTCTTGCATTCTTGGGATAAATCCCACTTAATCATGATTTATAATCCTTTCAATGCGTTGCTCAATTCAGTTTGCTAATATTTTGTTGAGGATTTTTGCATCTATATTCCTCAGTGATATTGGCCTTTAATTTTCTTTTTTGTGATATCTTTGTTTGGCTTTAGTATCAGGGTGATGCTGGCTTCATAGGATGAATTTGGAAGCATTCCTTCCTCTGCATATTTTGGAATAGTTTAAGAAAAATAGGTGTCAACTTTTCTCTAAATGTTTGGTAAAATTCAACTGTGAAGCCATCTGGTCCTGGACTTTTGTTTGGGGGAGGTTTTGTTGTTGTTGTTATTACTAATTCAGTTTCATTACTGATAGATCATCTCTTCACATTTTTTTTTTTCTTTGTGGCTCAGTTTTGATAGTTTGTACTTTTTCTAGGACTTTCCTGTTGGCTCAGTGGTAAGAATCCTCCTGCTATGCAGGAAATCCAGGAGACATGGGTTTGATCCTTGGATCAGGAAGATCCGTGGAGGAGATTGCAACTCCCTTCAGTATTCTTGCCTAGAAAATCCCATGCACAGCGGAACCTGTAGTCTATGGCTACGGTCCATAGACTCACAAAGAGCTGGACATGACTTAACACACATGCATGCAAATATTTTTTCTAGGCTATTTTATTGGCATATGATTGTTTGTAGTAATTAATCTTTTATAATCCTTTGTATTTATGTAATGTCAGTTTTGACTTCTTTTTGCTTTCTGATTTCATTGACTTCTGTTCTCTCTTAAGGTTAAATGCATTGTAACAACTCTGCATTTTTACTCAACCCTCCTCCTCCCACTTTTCTGTTCTCAACTTCATATTTTACATGTTTTTGTGTATTCTTTAACTACTTATTGTTGATATAGATGATTTTACTAATTCTGTCTTTTAACCTTCCTAATGACTTCATATATGGTTAATTTACAGTCTTTACTGTACATTTATATTTACCAACGAGACTTTTTTCTTTTGTCAGTTTTATATTTCCAGTTGTGTACGTCTCCTTTTTACTTAGAGAAACCCTTTTAACATTTCTTGTAAAGCTGGTTTGGTGGTGGTGAACTCTTTTAGTATTTGTTTACAAAACATTTTAAAATTTTTGTTTTTAGTTGAAGGAGAGTTGCTTTACAATATTGTGTTAGTTTCTGCCATACACAAACATGAATCAGCCATAGGTATACATATGGCCCCCTCTCTTGAACCTCCCTCCCACCTCCTACCCATCTCACCCCTCTAGATTGCCACAGAGCACCAGATTTGCGCTCCCTTCATCATACAGCCAAATTTTCACTGGGTATCTATTTTGCATGTTATAATGTGTATGTTTCAATTCATCCCTCCCTCTCCTTCCCCCACTGTGCCCACAAGTCTGTTCTCTATGTCTGTGTCTCCACTGCTGCCACGCAGATAGGTTTGTCAGTACCATCTTTCTAGAGTCCATGCATGTACATTAGTATACATTTGTTTTTCTCTTTCTGACTTATTTTATATAATAGACTCAAGGTTCATCTACCTCATTAGAACTGACTCAAATATATTCATTTTTATGACTGAGTAATATTCCACTGCATATATGTGCCACAACTTCTTTATCCATTCATTTGGCAGTGAGCATCTAAGTTGCTTCCGTGTCCTAGCTATTGCAAATAAAGCTACCGTCAACATTGGTATACATGTGTCGTGTCTTTTGATCTCTCCATCAAATCTAAATAAAAATCTTACTGGGTAGATTATTTTCGTAGGTTTCTCCCTTTCATCATCAAGCCACTCTCTTTTGGCCTGCAAAGTTTCTGCTTAAAAAATCAACTCATAGACTCATGAGAGTTTCCTTGTATGTAGCTTGTTGAAAGCCTGTTTCCCTGGAGGCTTTTTAATATTTTCTCTTTATTTTTAATTTTTGCTGCTTTAATTATAATGCTTTTTGGTGTGGCCCTCTATGACTTGATTCTGGTTGAGACTCTATGTTTCCTGGATCTGGATATCTATTTCCTTTCCAGGTTGGGGAAGTTTTCAATTCTTATGTCTTCAGATATGTTCTCTGACCCCTTCCCTCTCTCTTCTCCTTCTGCTGCTGCTGCTAAGTCACTTCAGTCATGTCCGACCCCATAGACGGTAGCCCACCAGGCCCCCTCATCCCTGGGATTCTCCAGGCAAGAACACTGGAATGGGTTGCCATTTCCTTCTCCAAGGCATGAAAGTGAAAAGTGAAAGTGAAGTCGCTCAGTCATGTCTGACTCTTTGCAACCCCATGAACTGCAGCCTACCAGGCTCTTCCGTCCATGGGATTTCCCAGGCAAGAGCACTGGAGTGGGTTGCATTGCCTTCTCTGCTTCTCCTTCTGGGACTCCTCTAATGTGAATGTTAATATACTTGATGTTCTTACTGAGGTGTCTTAATCCCTCATTTCTTTTTATATTATTTTTTGCTATTTCAGTGGTTTCCACTATGCTGTCTTTCAGCCCACTGATGCATTTCTCTGTATTATCTACTCTAGTGCTGATTTTTTTCCAGAGTATTTTTTGTTTGTTTGTTTTAGTTATTGTAATTTTCATTTCTGTTTGGTTCCTTGTATTTTTTCTTAGTTCAAAGCTTCTAACTTATCTTGTTCATCCATTCTTCTCCTGAGTTTTTGAACATCTTTATGATCATTATCTTGAATTCTTTACTGGATAGATCACTTATCTCAACTTTACTTAATTCATTTTGGGGGACTTTGTCATGTTCTTTCATTTGGAATATATTCTTCTAATTTGCTGTGTTTATTTCTGTATATTTGGTGTGTTGATTATGTTTCTCGACCTTAAAGAAGTGGCCTTTAGAAGATGCCCTATGTGCCCCAGAAGCACACTCATCTCTGATCACCGGAGCTACATGTTCTAAGTGGTCTTCCCATGTAGCCTGCATGGGTCCTTCTGTTGTAGTGGACTTTCTACTATAGGTGACCTCCAGTCTGCCTGGTTTCCAGGCCTGCCTTCTGTGGAGGTTTCTGACTGCTGGTGGGCAAGGTAGGGTCATGAATCAGTTTGCTGTAGAACTCAAGGAACCTCAGAACTTGTGCTGGCCCACTTGTGGGTGGAGCTACCTTTTAAGATAGGTGGTTGCAGGTCTGGGCATCCCAGATGTGCTGTTAACTTGTTAGTGGGCAGAGCCTGTTTTTGTTTTTGTTTTTGTTTTTTTAACAGAACTGTCTGTGGAGTCTGAGTTGTTTCAAAGCTGTTGTTAGCCTACTATTCAGTGGATCTGGGACCCAGGTCAGATTTCTGAGGGGTCTAGAGTCTTAGAACTGGTATGGGGTGAGGCTGGTATCCTGGAGGATCCCAGAGCTGATGTTGACCTGCTGGTTGATAGAAGCAGGACATGGGGCCTCTGGCTACAGGGTTCTGGGAGTTCTGGTGGAGCTGGTGTCAGCTCACAAGTGTATGGGGCCAAATCCTGGGGCAGCTGGATGAGGGGCTCAAGGTGTGCCAGGGCTGGTGTTAGTCTGCTCATGGGAGAGGCTGGGTGATTTTGGGGGTTGGTGCTGACCTTCTTGTAGGTGGGCTGTATCCTGACATGGCAGGGTGAGAGGCTGTGGTGGTACTGGTGCCCACTGGTATATGGAACAGGGCACACAGCATCCTGAGGCTGGTGCCAGCCTCCTGATGGGTGGATTTGGGTCCAGAGTTTCTGGTTGCAGGGCTCAGGGGCTCCTGGGCTTAGTGCCAGTACACTGTGTATAGGACTATGTTCTGGGACTTGTAGTGAATAAGGCCAGGTCCCACTATTTCCCACAGTCTTCTTCTGGCTTTCCTGAAAGTAAGTCCCACCCACTGGCCTTCAAAGCCAATTGTTCTAGGGGTTTGTCTTTCCACTTCAGGACCCCTAGGCTTGAGGACGCTTATGTGGGGCTTGGGCCCTTTGCTTCTTGGGAAGAACTTCTTTAATTATCATAATTATAACTTCCTTCTGTTTGTGGATCACCCACTTAGGGGTGTGGGTCTTGAATGTATCATATCGCCACCACTCCTACCCATCTCATTGTGTTTCCTTCTTTATATCTTAGTTGTATATCTTTTTGCTAGTCTTCCAGTCCTTCTTGTCAATAATTCCTTTGTAAATAGTTATGTTTTGGAGTGCCCATTGGAGGAGGTAAGCTCAGCGTCTTCTTACTCCTCCATACTACTGGCCACTCTTTTGCTGAGTGTATCTTTGATCAGCCTTTTTAGTATTTGTATTTGTTACATACATATTCAAGTCTACTGATGACTACACTTTACTATTTCAAATGAATTCCAGAAATTTTACTTCCTTTTATATCCCTTTACTCTATCCTTTTATAATAAAACTATCTTACATGTTATCTCTTTATATATTGAAAAATCACATTAGACTGTATTCTTTTCTTCAATGATAAAGCATTATTTAGAGAACACAAGAGAAGTAAATTTTATGTTGACCTATTTTTTTGCCCTTATCATCTTCTTTCTTTCTTCCTGATATTTCAAAGTTCTTTCTTTTGTTATCACCTTTCTTCTTAGAGACTTCCTTAGCCATTCTTTCAGGATAAGTTTGCTAGCAACAAATTCTCTTACTTTTCCTTCATTTGGGAATATTTTATTCTCTCTGCATTCCTAAAAGATATTCTCGCTGGATTTAGAACTCTGGTTTAACAAATATTTTATTTCAGTTCTTGAAAAATATTGTGCCATTTCCTTCTGGCCTTTAAGGTTTCTGATAATAAGTTGTTATCATTTGAGACTTTTTCCCCTACTGCTGTATTAATTGCTCAGTTGTGTCTGACTTTTCGTGACCCCATGGATTCTGTCCATGGAATTCTCTAGGCAAGAATGCTGGATTGGGTTGCCATTTCCTTCTCCAGGGGGTTCTTCCTGGCCCAGGGATTGAACCCAGGTCTCCTGCATTGCAGGCAGATTCTTTACCATCTGAGCCACCAGGGAAGCTCTTTTCCTCTATCGGTAATGCATTGTTTTTCCTCTAACTAGTTTCAAAATTTTTGTTCTGTCTTTAGTTTTCAGAGGTTGATTATAATATGTCTTAGAATGAATTTCTTTCAGTTCTGTTCAGTTCAGTCTCTCAGTCGTGTCCGACTCTTTGTGACCCCATGATAAGCAGCACATCAGGTCTCCCTGTTCATCACCAGCTCCTCAAGTTCACTCAGACTCATGTCCATCGAGTTGGTGATGCCATCCAGCCATCTCATCCTCTGACATCCCCTTCTCCTCCTGCCCCCAATCCCTCCCAGCATCAGAGTCTTTTCCAATGAGTCAACTCTTCGCATGAGGTGGCCACAGTACTGGAGTTTCAGCTTCAGCATCATTCCTTCCAAAGAAATCCCAGGGCTGATCTCCTTCAGAATGGACTGGTTGGTTCTCCTTGAAGTCCAAGGGACTGTCAAGAGTCTTCTCCAACACCACAGTTCAAAAGCATCAATTCTTCGGTGCTCAGCTTTCTTCACAGTCCAACTCTCACATCCATACATGATCACTGGAAAAACCATAGCCTTGACTAGATGGACCTTTGTTGGAAAGGTAATGTCTCTGCTTTTGAATATGCTATCTAGGTTGGTCATAACTTTCCTTCCAAGGAGTAAGCGTCTTTTAATTTCATGGCTGCAGTCACCATCTGCAGTGACTTTGGACTCCCCCAAAATAAAGTCTGACACTGTTTCCACTGTTTCCTCATCTATTTCCCATGAAGTGATGGAACCAGATGCCATGATCTTCATTTTCTGAATGTTGAGCTTTAAGCCAACTTTTTTCACTCTCCTCTTTCACTTTCATCAAGCTGCTTTTTAGTTCCTCTTCACTTTCTGCCATAATGGTGGTGTCATCTGCATATCTGAGATTATTGATATTTCTCCCGGCAATCTTGATTCCAACTTGTGCTTCTTCCAGCCCAGCATTTCTCATGATGTACTCTGCATAGAAGTTAATAAGCAGGGTGACAATACACAGCCTTGGTGTACTCCTTTCCCTATCTGGAACCAGTCTGTTGTTCCATGTCCAGTTCTAACTGTTGCTTCAGGTTTCTCAAGAGGCAGGTCAAGTGGTCTGGTATTCCCATCTCTTGAAGAATTTTCCACATGAATTTCTTTGGGTTTACCCTATTTGGAATTTGCTTAGCTTTTTGAATCTATAGGTTATGTTTGTCGTCAAATGTAGGAGTTTTTCAGGCATTATTTCTATGAATACCTTTTCAGCTTTTACCTCTTTCTCTTCTTCTGGAACTCCAGTGACACAAAAGGTGGACTTTCTGTTTGGTACCGTTCACCCATTTGATGATATTTTGAATGCTAGTCTTTTCCCCAGTATGCATAATACTATTTACTTTCAAAGTCATGAAAGAGCTGCTTTGTGCCTTTTGTATAGATTTTACACTTGCAGTCAGTGGGAGAAATTAGATGGGATGTGCTTCCTTCACCTTACCCAGAACTAGAACCTCCTCATTTTATTTTGAATCTTTACCCAACTGGAGGGCCTAGAGAGAAAAAAATAATTTTATTTTTCTAATTCTGCAAGTTCTTGCCTTTCTATATTCTTTCTATGTTCTGATTGCAAAGTGGCTAGTGTTTGACTTTTATATCTCTTTTACTATCTTACTATATACAACTAGATGTAATTAGTCAACACTTTCAAAACTCTTGCTGCAAATCATTTTTTCAATGTCAAAAGTAAGTTAATTTTTATTCCCCGTCTTGCCACAGGAATTGTTTTTAACAATTTCTGGACCACTAACAACATAAGTTGTCATTTTCCTGCTTCTGTTAAGGGTTTCATTGCTGCTTTTCCAGCCTTACTCTCTACTGACTCTCTACTGAGTTCCAAAGCTGATGCTACCTATTTTCAGGGTTTTGTTTCAGTATAGCCCCAATCTTAGGTACTGATTTCTTTATCCATTTGGTTTTGAGGCATGACCACTCCAAAATTAAGTCCTTTAAAAAACCCAACTCTTTGTAATTTCTCATGAGCTTAGGGCTCAGTTGCATGGTTTTGTTTAGTGGATTTTAGTTGGGTCTGCTAATGTGTCTGTGGTCAGCTTGAGGACCAACAGGAGGCAATTTAAATAGAACATTATTGTTTTTTCAGGGCAACAGAGGGACACACAGAGGAAGAATATGGATGCCACTCAGCAGGCTGGCATCCATGGGAATCACGTGGTCATGGAGAATGCAACATCTCCTGGCCCCCTGGAATTCCAAAATCTTAAATATATTCTTACTTATTATGAGACTCCATTTGAGACTCTTTTGCACCTTTCTTGGTGATAAAACATTCACTGAGACATTTTAATCCATTTCTGGAAGGCTGTTGAAACCAATCTATTTAGTCTTCTATGACTCCTGTGAGCTCACCTGGGACAGTTTTTTGAGGCTCCATGAAGGTGGACATAGAAGCCAGATTGCTTTAGTCCTAATGAGGTCCTCAGCTTCTCTGCCACCGGCTGGAGTTAAACAGCTTCAGGTAACAGCCCTAGACACCCTGAGATTGTCAGGTCCTTCTGCAGAGATCCAGAGATGATAGAAACACAGAGCGATGGTAGTAGACACATTTAAGATGGGGCTGAGTGTCAGAAAGTGTTCAGGGCCTTGAGGCAGGGAAGCCATCCCCAGGCAGTGGGCTTAGCAAGCCACTGTCCTGTGAGTAAAACACATTGTCCTTTTTACTTTAATTTGCATGTTTTTTTCTTTTTTAAAGTGAGATTAGGTCACCGCCTCTGCACTGCTTTCTTGAGAACTGACACTTTCAGTGCGAATGAAGCTAATGATGAGAGACAATATTTTAATGTTAATTAGACATTCCATGTGTCTTAGTTCATCAGAGAACCATTGCTCTTTTATGTATCAGATGAAAGCACAGCTCTTGCTTGGAGGAAAACAGAATACACAGAAAAAATATTTTCAGTGTTGTAATTATTCAAATTATTGTTGCTTTTTAGAAAAATTCAGAAGACTTTGAGAGGGCAGAAGGATACTTAGCAATAACACAACTGCATGGCAGGAAGCCACTGAAGAGCCTCAAAGACACTCTTCATTCTCTTTCAGAAAACATTGTTAAAAGCTGTAATCTCCAGTTAGGAAACAATCTCTCTAAGAGTTACTCGGAGTGGCCTTGTTAGATGATCGAGAGGTGGTAGGACCAAGCCTCCTTCTAAATGGGCCTACCTAGGAGAAAAGAGCCAAAAAGCATGCAAGAAGTCCCCTGGGTCCTTTGGCCTCTAAAGTGTCAACACGCAAGTTGGAAGAAAAACACTGGTGAGTAAATACCTCTTTCAGTTCAGTTCAGTTCAGTCACTCAGTCGTGTCTGACTTTTTGCGACCATGCCAGGCCTCCCTGTCCATCACCAACTCCTGGAGTTCACTCAGACTCGCGCCCATTGAGTCCGTGATGCCATCCCGCCATCTCATCCTCTGTTGTCCCCTTCTCCTCCTGCTCCCAAACCCTCCTAGCATCAGAGTTTTTCCAATGAGTCAACTTTTCTCATGAGGTGGCCAAAGTACTGGAGCTTCAGCTTTAGCATCGTTCCCTCCAAAGAAATCCCAGGCTGATCTCCTTCAGAATGGACTGGTTGGATCTCCTTGAAGTCCAAGGGACTCTCAAGAGTCTTCTCCAACACCACAATTCAAAAGCATCAATTCTTCGGTGCTCAGCTTTCTTCACAGTCCAAGTCTCATATCCATACATGACCACAGGAAAAACCATAGCCTTGACTAGACGGACCTTTGTTGGCAAAGTAATGTCTGCTTTTGAATATGCTATCTAGGTTGGTCATAACTTTTCTTCCAAGGAGTAAGCATCTCTTAATTTCATGGCTGCAGTCACTATCTGCAGTGATTTTGGAGTCTGACACTGTTTCCACTGTTTCCCCATCTATTTCCCATGAAGTGATGGGACCAGATGCCATAATCTTCGTTTTCTGAATGTTGAGCTTTAAGCTAACTTTTTCACTCTCCTCTTTCACTTTCATCAAGAGGCTTTTTAGTTTCTCTTCACTTTCTGCCATAAGGGTGGTGTCATCTGCATATCTGAGGTTATTGATATTTCTCCCAGCAATCTTGGTTCCAGCTTGAGGTCACTTAAAAATAATGATCAGAAAAAGAATGAAGACAATTCTGTTCTCTCTGTGAGTTCCATTTTCTTGTCAATAAAATGAACATATTGAACTAACTCAGGAATTCTAAATAAAAGCTGTAGCCCTGTCTTCTCTAACCTCTAAGATGTATAGTTTAGTTATAGGGTCAAGGTGGAAACTTTTAAATTGCATATGTCCAAGTGATCCTGTTACTGATGGGAATATGTTGCACCCTTCTGGTAGGTTGTCCTGCCAACTGTCCTTCTTTAGTTTTAGAATTAGCTGACCTCACTTGATAGGTGAATGTGCTTTGTCACTCAGACATGTCAATTCTTTGTGACCCAATGGACTATAACCCGCCAGGCTCCTCTGTCCATGGGGATTCTCCAGGCAAGAATCCTGGAGTGGGTTGTCGTGCCCTCGTCACGGTGAATAGATGAGTGAATTAATGGCTGACATTTATGGATAAAAGACTTATTTATTGTTTTTATTTTTACTTTTGAAGTTTTTTTTCCAAAAATTTGAAATAATTTTGGATTTATAGAAAAGTTGCAAAGAGTCCTTTTACCCAGTTTCCCTTAATGTTGATATTTTGCATAATTATGGTAGACTTGTTGAAACATTGATGAATTACTATTAACTAATCCAAACTTTATTTGGATTTCATCACTTTCCCTCTAATGCCCTTTTCCTGTTCCAGTATCCAATGCTACTATCTAGCATTCAGAAAATTTTATTTTTGTGTGTAAATTTCTATGCCAGGTACAGTTTGGTTGGGTTTATGAATCAAAGAATGGTTCATGGCCCCCACTCTCCAGAAACACATGAGCCTGGAGGCAGTACCATATGTGCAGAAAAATTCAAGCATCCTTGTTCCTATATCATCAAGACATAATGCACGAGGTTTGGGGGCAGATGGTTCAACCTGGCCAGGTAAGGCCTTGTGTATTGGTAGCCTTGAAATGTGGTGGGAATGTGGACTTCTTCCCTTTGGATTCTCTGACAAGGACCAGTAAACGTATGGGGTCAGTAAAGTCAAATTCCTGAAAAATATCTCAACAAGTTTCTCTCCACCACATATCCAATATATCTTTCTTTTGCTTCTTTGCATTATGCAGACTCAACTTAGAGTGTATGGACAATTACTCTTCATCAGAAAGAATAACCCAAATAAAATTGGCAAAACTCTTTAAATGTTTGACATCAGTTGTAGTCAGTGTGGGAAAATGGACACTCCTTTGAACTGCCTTTGGAAGAAAAAAATTGATACTTTCTCCAAGGGAGTTTGTATTTTATGTCATCAAAATATGCCTACTCATTGATCCAGTTAGCCCAAAAGTTACTTGGTGCAGTATTGTTTACAATAGCAACACATTAGAAGAAACAAACATTTAGCCAAGATTACTTAGACAAAGTATAGAATACACATATAAAATTAATGCATATCTTAAAAATGAATTATAAAAAAATTTCATGTAATACTACTCCAAAGAAAGAATTTTATGAATAGTTATATACAGTATGTCTTATTTTTATTTATATATGTATTTGTATCTCGTACATTTCCCTTACTAAATATATCAGTAGTGATTTTCTCTAGAAAGTGGAAATTATTAAAACCAGCTTTACTGAGATAAAGTTCACATATCACACATTTCCTAGAATTAAGTTGTGCAATTCAGATTTTAGTACATTTACAGGGTTGTACATCATAATCTGTAAAAGTGAACAGTTTGTACATTTTCATCAAAGATGAAAAGATGGTGGAGTAGAAGGATGTGCACTCATCTTCTCTTGCAAGAGCTCCAAAACTGCAACTCACTGCTGAACAACCATAGACAAGAGAATGGTGGATCCCACTGAAGAAAGATACCTCACATCCAAGGGCAAAGGAGAAACCTCAACAAGATGGTAGGAGGAAATTCTAAATATTCAAGCTGGATTTAGAAAATGCAGAGGAACCAGAGATCAAACTGGCAACATCTGTTGGATCATAGAAAAAGTAAGAGAATTTCAAAGAAAAATATCTACTTCTGCTTCATTGACTATGCTAAAGCCTTTGACTGTGTGGGTCACAACAAACTGGGCAATTCTTAAAGAGATGAGAATACCAGACCACCTTCCTTGCCTCCTGGGAAGTCTGTAGGTCAAGAAGCAACCAGACATGGAACAATGGACTGGTTCCAAATTGGGAAAGGAATACATCAAGGCTGTATATTGTCACCCTGCTTATTTAATCTATATGCAGAATACATTGTACGGGATGTCAGGCTGGATGAAACACAAGCTGGAATCAAGACTGCTAGGAGAAATATCAATAACCTCTGATATGCAGATGACACCACCCTTTTGGCAGAAAGTGAAGAGGAACTAAAGAGCCTCTTGATGAAAATGAAAGAGGAGAGTGAAAGAGCTGGCTTAAAACTCAGCATTCGTAAAATGAAGATCATGGCATCTGGTCCCATAACTTCATGGCAAATAGATGGTGAGACAGTGAGAGACTTTATTTGGGGGGCTCCAAAATTACTGCAGATGGTGACTGCAGCCATGAAATTAAAAGATGTTTACTCTTTGGAAGAGAAGTTATGACAAACTTAGACAGCATATTCAAAAGCAGAGACATTACTTTGCCAACAAGGGTCCATCTAATCAAACCTATGGTTTTTCCAGTAGTCATGTATGGATGTGAGAGTTGGACCATAAAACTGAGTGCCAAAGAATTGATGCTTTTGAACTGAGGTATTGAAAAAGACTCTTGAAAGTCCCTTGTACTTCAAAGAGATCAAACCAGGCAATCCTAAAGGAAATCAGTCCTGAATACTCATTGGAAGGACTGATGATGGAGCTGAAGCTCCAATATTTTGTCCACCTGATGCAAAGAACTGACTCATTGGAGTAGACCCTGATATTGCTAAAGACTGAGGGCAGGAGGAGAAAGAGATGACAGAGAATGAGGTGGTTGGATGACATCACCGACTTGATGGACTTGAGTTTGATAATGCTCCAGGAGTTGGTGATGGAGAGGGAAGCCTGACATGCTGCCGTCCATAGGGTCTCAGAGTCAGGCATGACTGAGCAACTGAACTGAACTGACACTTATCATCACAATCTAATTTTAGAACACTTTCTTCACCCCAAAAAGAAATCCTGCAATGCAGTTGCTCCCTATTATACTTCCCTACAAGTCCTGGGGACATGAACCACTAACATATATTTGTTCCTATAGTTTTGCTTGTTATGGACATTCTGTATCAGTGGAATCAAGATGTGGCCTTTGGGGACTGACTTCTTTCAGTTAGTTCGGTCATGGTTAAGTAATATATTCCTTTTTATTGCTGGATTATAATAATA
Organism: Nanger dama; assembly: GCA_917880005.1. Taxonomy (NCBI): domain Eukaryota; kingdom Metazoa; phylum Chordata; class Mammalia; order Artiodactyla; family Bovidae; genus Nanger; species Nanger dama. The sequence goes on from CAKJTW010000012.1 coordinate 41,156,749, forward strand.
CATTTTTCTGTATATACCATAGTTACTTTACTTTTTTATTCATCATTTGATAGGTGTGGATTGTTTCCTTTTTGTAGCTGTTATGAATAATGCTGCTATGAATGTTGGTTTGTGTACAAGCTTGTGTTAGAGCTCCATTTTTACATATTGGGTATATATCTAGGAGTGAAATTGTGGGGTCACTTGATAATTCCATGTTTAACTCTTTGAGGACTTTCCAACTATTTTGTAAAATGGCTGCACAGTTTTACATTCACCCCAGAAATGCATGAGGATTTCAATTTCTTCACATTCTCATCAACACTTGATATTGTCTGTCATTTTAAATACATTCATTGTGATATATATAAAGTGGTTTCTTAGAGTTTTGGTTTGTAGATACTTAAAGTCAAATGATGTTGAACATCTTCATATGAACTTATTGGACTTTGTATATCTTCTTTAGCAAATTGTCTATTTGGATTATGTAGCCAATTTTTAATTGGGCTATTCATCTTTTATTATTAAGTTTGTTATTAGGTTGCATAAATTCTTTGGGCTTCCCTAGGACTGCAGGGAGATCCAACCAGTCCATTCTAAAGATCAGCCCTGGGTGTTCTTTGGAAGGAATGATGCTAAAGCTGAAACTCCAGTACTTTGGCCACCTCATGCGAAGAGTTGACTCATTGGAAAAGACTCTGATGCTCAGAGGGATTAGGGGCAGGAGGAAAAGGGGACGACCAAGGATGAGATGGCTGGATGGCATCACTGACTCGATGGACGTGAGTCTGAGTGAACTCTGGGAGTTGGTGATGGACAGGGAGGCCTGGTGTGCTGCGATTCATGGGGTCGAAAGAGTCGGACACGACTGAGCGACTGAACTGAACTGAGATATTCTTGATATAAAAGCCTTATGAGATATATGATTTTCAAATATTTTCCCTTATTCTGTGTTACCTTTTCACTTTCTTGATTATATAATTTGTAACACAGAAATTTTTACTTTGACAAAATCTAATTTGTTTATTTTCTCTTTTCTCCCTGATTCCCCGGTGGCTCATCTAGTAAAGAATCTGCCTGCAAGGCAGGAGGCCGGAGTTTGATCCCAAGGGTGAGAAGGCCCCTTGGAGGAGGGCGTGGCAACTCATTCCTAGTATTCTTGACTGGAGAATCCTATGGACAGAAGAGCCCGGCGGCCTACAATCCACGGGGTCACAAAGAGTCGGACACGACTGAATGACTTAGGCTGCATGCTTTAGGTGTTGCATCTGAGAGCATTTCCTAAAATAAATCACAAAAATTATTGCATGCTTTCTCCTAAGAACTTTATAGATTTAACGTTTACATTTAAATTTATTACCGGTGTTAATTTTTATGTGTGAGATAGGGATACAACTTCTTTCTTCTGCATGTGGATATACAGTTGTCCTAGCACCATTTGTTGAAAAGACAAATCTTTTTCTATTGAATGGTCTTGACACACTTGTCAAGACTCAATGGAATCATTGCATATATATACAAGGATTTATTTATTGGACTGTGGTCTCCATCCCTTACGTCACTACCACGCTTTGTAATAAGTTATAAAATAGGTAACCTTGTAGTAAGTTATGAGATATGTGAGTTCTTTTCTAAGATTATTTTGGCTATTGTTGATCATAAATTTCTGCAATTTCTACAAAAATGTGGCTGTATTTTGCAAGGGATTGTATTGAATCTGAAGACCAATTTGGACAGTATTAAGTCTTCTTATCCATGACCATGGGATATCTTTGCCTTTATTTATAGTTTCTCTAATATTTCAACAATGTTTTATATTTTCCATTATACAAATTTTGTACCTTTTGGTTCAGTTTATTTATAAGCAATTTATTATTTTTGATGTTATTGAAAATGAAATCATTTTCTTAATTTCATTTTCAGATTGTTTATTGCCAGTGTATAGAAATTAAATTGGTTTTGTATATTGATCTTATATCCTACAACTTCGCTGAACTCATTTATCAGTCCTAATAAGTGTATTTCTGTGTTTATGTGGGTATATTTCTTAATTGTTTCTATATACCAATAGAAGAATTTTTGCTTCCTCCTTTCAAATCTTGGTGCTTTTCTTTTCTTTTTTTGTCTAATTTTCCTGGTTAACACTTGAGTAGAATATGTTGTGAAGTGGCAAGAGAGTCTTCTTTTTCTTATCTTTATCTAAAGGCAGAATACATTCCTCCTCCCACCATAAATTTTAATATTGCTGATTTTCTAAAAATCTTTCTTCCTTTGCTTACATGCATTTGTTAATTTTACATAATGTACTGGCACTTTTGCGATTTAAAAGTTAATAAGAAAAAGGAATAAATGTCCAAGATCCTAATAGCTACTATTTGTCTGTGGTGGGGCAGATATGAAAGAGGAGTCTGAATGACCTGCTTTGGTTGTGGGGACCATGTACTGGTGTTTTCATAGTTCTGTTTTCCTTGATGATCCAAGGCAGCCAGGCAACAAGTAGCAGGGTAGAGAGGAGCAGAAACTAATCGTGAATTTGAGAACCATGCCACACTTTCCAAGGAACCAAAGGAGAGATAGTCCCAGAGTCAGAAAGTACATTGTTAAAAAAAATGGGTGGTCATAAGCAAATGAATTGGGTGTTGCCAAAAGGGCTTTCTCTGGTGGGTTAGTGGTAAGGAATCCATCTGCCAATGCAGGTGACAGGAGATGCAGGTGCAATCCCTAAGTCAGGAAGATCTCCTGGAGAAGAAAATGGCAAGCCACTCCAGTATTATTGCTTGTGAAATCCCATGGACAGAGGAGCCTGGCAGGCTACAGTCCATGGGTTGCAAGAGTAGGACACAACCTAGTGATTAAATCACAAAAGCAGGTTGAGTTTCCCCCAAAGCAGACACTGAAACCAGAATTTAAGTGCAAGTCATTTATTTGGGAGATGATCCTGGGAAGAACCTGTATGGGAAAGAGAAAGTGAGATTGGGAAGAGAAGGAACCAATGTAGAGTGTATCGATGTGTAAGACATGTCAGTGGGTACCTGGGGACTCCAGAAAACTGTGAAAACACCTCAGAGTGGTCCCATATGAAGGTCAAGGAAGCTGGGGTGACTATCATCAACTATTTCTCGTCCTTTGAGACACAGGAAGCACATACCTTGCCCAGTACATCAGGGCCTGACTGAGGGGGTTGCCATGCTCCTGTGGTCAGTGAGGGTCTGCAGACAGAGGCACAGGGCTGACAGTGAAAGCCCCATTCATGTTTGGGAACTGGAAGTGCTGAGGGGATATGCCATCTGCTATGGAGGAGGAAATGGCAACCCACTCCAGTATTCTTGCCTGGAGAATCCCAGGGAGTGAGGAGCCTGGTGGGCTGCCATCTATGGGGTCATGCAGAGTTGGACACGACTGAAGCACCTTAGCAGCAGCAGCAACAGCAGCAAGGGAGTGAACTGCTTTTATTCAATGGTCCTCTCTGTTGTAGTCAGTTGCTAAGTTATGTCTGACTCTTCTGCAACACCATGGACCATAGCCCACCAGGCTCCTCTGTCCATGGAATTCTTCAGGCAAGAATACTGGAGTGGGCAGCCATTCTCTTCTCCAGGGGTTCTTCCCAACTCAGGGATTGAACCCAGGTGTTCCACATTGCAGGCAGATTCTTTATCATCTGAGCCACCAGAGAAACCTTATCTGGCTCTGGGTCCTCAATCAACTGGCTGTATAAGGAATGTGAAATATAGTGTGGTTTAAGTAGTTTAGATGATCATACTTTGCAACAAACTTTGCATCTCTGGATAAGGGAACCATTATTATCTAATCCCCCCTCCCCACTCCTCTGTGTTTGCATTTCACCTTGGGTCAGAAGTAGAATGGGGATGCCATAGAGTTTTGTAGACTTGACCAAGGAAATACAACTGTGTCCAGGTTACACTTCTGTAGTTGGCAGGTGTGAGTCTGGGGCCATGTTTAGGAATAATGGGAAAATTTTTAACTAAAACAAGCCAAGCACTGTGTCCCTGCAGCTGAGGTGGGGATAGGTGCAAGTAGGGGTACAGGCCTTCCAGTCTTTAAGAAAAGAGATCCCTGTGTGCTCTATGACTCTGGGGAACTAGTCTTGTGAAAGATCCCTCATCAAGGCTCTTTCATAAACAGAATCATAACTCAGACTCACCTTGAAGGAAGGGGAATCTGTTGATTCATTTCACTGGGAAGTTCCAGGGATGCCCTCAGGCAGAGTCATCAACAAAGTCCTAGGATCCGAAGTGTCCTCCTCTCTGTTCTCCTCCTTGCTCATGGGCTTTGCTCTTAGGCAGGATGTCCTCCTGTGGTGTCCCCTGGAAAGCCCAGATTATGTGCTCCAGGTCTATCAACTCCAACTGGAAAAATGTCTTCCTCTTTAGCTCCAACAAAAGGCAAGTGCTAAGTTACCTTGGCCTAATTCAGGTCATCTGCCCTTCCTGCAACAGCTACCCTAGGGAGACCATGGTCTGCCTGAACAGGACTAGATTCTACGTTCATTTCTAGAGGGACAAGATGAGGAAAGTTGCATGAAAACTGTGTGGACAGATAAGAGAAGATATCTTCCCACTCCCTGCCCCCAAAAGAAAAAAAAAAAAAGAGAGAGTGAGAGCTGCTGTCAGATGTACAGGTGACATTGAGCAAGCCAAAATGGCCAAGCTCCAGGTTGCAATCAAAGTCAGTGTTCTCTTTGCCTATGGGCACCATCTTCTGCCTTAAGATCCATTGATCCACTTATTCTTCCTTCTCTATTCTCTGTCTATATAGAGAGAAACTTATATTTATATACATATATATTTATACTTAAACCTATTATGTAACAAGCAGTGAGCTAGCCAGAGACCCATCAATCATATTAACACAAGGCTAAGTGTATATTTAAACGCAAATGGTGTGTAGAGACCAGAAAGCTGATCTAACCACTGATCATAGAGGTTCCTCCCTGGTTGCCTGTTTACTGATCCAGCTGGTACCAGCTGACTCACCTCCAGCAGGTGGGCTTGTCCTCAAATTCAACCTCCCATGGGCCAAAGGTCCCTAAGGTCTTCCATGGCTGGGCAGTTGCCATATCCTAGACACTGCTCTAAAGAATAAAATAAAAAAGCAAAATATTACTTATAAAGCACTGATGAATATATAATCATAGCTATTTGATGCAATCCCAATAACTGCAAAGAAAGCAACAAAAAACATTAAGGATGTAGAGCATTTAAACAAAGCTAGTATGATACGTTCACGGTCATATATACAGAGAGCCCGAAACCCTACAAAAATAGAACATGGTATTTTCAAAGCGTATGTGAAATACTAACCCAAATGACAATATTCCAGTTCATGAAGTTTGTCTCAGAAGATGCCAAAGTGTTAAATATCATAGACGCAACATTCTCTGACTATAAAGCAACCAGTTTAAAAATTAGTAACAAATATAAGTTAAAAACCCCCACAGTTTTAGGGGAAAAATATATGTTTCTAAATAAATCATGAGTCAAAAAAAGTAAAAATGGAAATTTGACAATATTTAAAGTTGAACAAAAATGAAAATGCTACATACTAAGCCAGAGCAAAATATATACTCTTAAAAACTTGTGGTAGAGAAAGAATTCTGGAACATACTGAAAATGTTAAAAAAAATTAATAAAGTAGAGTAAATAAAAGAATATAGAAAAAAGCAATAAAGGTAAGAGAAAAGATTAATGGAACAAAAAACAAAGAAGTGATCAAAATAATCAAATCTTTTCTGTGTTTTTTTTTAAAGATTATAAAAATAGACAAACCTCTGGCAAGACTGAGCAAGGCAAAAAAAGATCAAGTACAAATAATTTTAGCCTGAAAAAGGAGCCACAACTACAGATATTGTAGAGATGTAAAAAAATAGAAAATACTGGGAAATTTCACGGCTCTAAATTTGAAAACAGACAAAAGTATTTTTTTAGAAAAAGACTTCTGAAAACTGACTCAAGATGGGGAGAAAATCTTTACTATATATTTTTATCTGTATCTATAAATAGATAGATATAGATAGACAGATATCTGTCAAAGGACTTGTGTGAGGAATGCACAAATAGCTAACTATTATTATATAAGAAGACAGCTTAATTTTTAAAAAGGCAAAGGATTTGAACAGACACTTCAAATATGAAGACATGGTTGCCAATAGTCACATGAAAAGTGCTCAATATTAGTATCTCTGATGAAATGCAAATCAATACAACAATAAAATATCATTTCATACGCAGCAGAATGGCTAAAATTAAAATTCCCAAAACATCAGATGCTGGCCAGGATGTGGAACAAAAGAACTCTCTTATATTGGTGGTGAAATGTAAAATGCTAAAACTACTTTAGAAAACTCTTTGGCAGTTTTTTTTTTATATATAAAGTTAATCATGGGCCTATCATAGAACTAAGCAATTATACTTTGAAGTAATTATTCAAAGAGTTGTACACCAATGTTTATACCAGTTGTACATCAGAAGTACCTATAACAGCCCCAAACTGAGATAGCATAAGTATCTATCAAGAGAGAAATGAATAAACAAATTATGTGTATTCATGCAGTGCAACTTTACCTAGCAAGATAAAGAATGAACCACTGATAAACCAGTAACACAGATAAATCTCAAAAAAATTATTTTGAGTGAAAGAAGCCAGATACAAAATAATGTATACTCTGTGATTTTGTAAAATGATGTTCTAGAAGAGGCAAAACTAGCTTGTGATGAAAGAAATGATAGCAGTTATTGTCTGGGAAGAGAGTGAGGAGCATTAGCTCTTTAGGGAGGGATTGACATGAAGGATTTTTCTACAGTGATGAAAATATTCTATATCTTCATGGGGATGTGGGTTATGTGGGTGTATACATTTGTCAAAATCCATCAAATTGTATACTTAGAACCTGCATGTCACAATATATAATTTATACCTCAATAAAATATCTTAAAAACAGACCGAACAAAAGAAAAGGAAAATGGTTAAATATCTATGCACACATATATGCACACACATATATATACTGGGCCCTCCTAGGAGGCTCAGTGGTTAAGAATCTGCCTGCCAAGGCAGAAGACACAGGAGATTAGAGTGTGATCCCTGGGTTGGGAAGAAGATACCCTGGAGGAGGAGACAGCAGCCCATTCCAGTATTCGTGCCTGGAGAATCCCAGGGACAGAGGAGCCTAGTAGGCTATAGTCCATGGGATCATGAGGAGTCAGTTACACTGAACAACTGAGCATTGCATGCATGCATACATACATACAGCTAGCAAATGTGCCTACATGGTTTTACAAAGCTCTACCAACCCTCAAGGAACAGGTATCCTCAGCAGTAATGATTCCACAAGCTGGGGCTACTTCCTCCAGGCCGATAGCAAGGACCATCTGTGCCTCAGTGTGTAGAGTAGGAAGGCTTGTGGACCACAGCAATGTACAGGGAGGGTGGCCCAGAATGAAGCTGGAGTACTCAAAGGGCCACACCTGCTGGGTCTTGGAAGCATGTGTGGCAGACAGACATTGGTGGTTGACGGCTGAAATGTCACATTCCCTAATGTCCCTTCTTTCTTGTTAATAAAACCTTAATTTCATTGAGGTAAGAGTCACCCTCAACTCCAGGAGATGAATCTTCATTAATGTAACCAATGGAAACACCATTCTTCTTACCTTGATTGGTTTTAGGGCTGACAGGGGACACAATTCTGGCCAATGGGATGTGAGTGGTGTCTGCTACTAGAGAGGCAGGAGTGGGTGGAGAGGCTTTCAGAAATCTTTCCTGGACTTTATAAGGGACAGGAAAAGGGATATTCTGTCCTCTGGCTTTGGGCATTGCTGTGTGTGAATGTGATATTCCGAATGCCTTCCTGCAGACATCTTGTGCCCTGGGGGACCATCCTCTACCACTGAGCCAGTGTAGAGGATGCCAGGAAAGCTGGAAGGATGCTACATCCTTGATGATGTCACCGGACCACCAAGTTAACCAGTTCTTTACGGAAGATTGTAAATGCTCTTGTTTGAGTCATTTTGAGCTGATTCTGTTACTCTATCTACTTGCTGCCCAAAGCAACATAAATAATTCTTCATAATGAGGATTTGAATACTTATTTAATTTGAGTAACAAGAAACTACTTTAAAATATTAAGCCCAGGATGGGACTGACATGCTTAGGTTACAGTATAAAATGCCGGCAGAGTGGACTCGGGGAGAAGGAAAGAAGAACTGATGTGAATAGCCTCCAGAAGAGATGAGAACAGTGACACTTTAGACTTTGATGGTGGAAGTGATAATGGAGAGAAGTGAATGGATTCACACCTATTTAGGAAGAAAGGTTTCCTATGTTGCCTCCTGCAGAAAGCCTCGGACTTTCTCAACTAGATTCTGGTTTTAAACTCTGCTTCCCCTAAACCCTCCAGTGATGGTGCATGGCCTTCTCTTTGGGCATTGGTTTTGTCTTGTATGGATTTCCCTGGTGGCTCAGACGGTAAAGAATCTGCCTGCAGTGCAGGAGACCCAGGTTCAATCCCTGTGTCGGGAAGATCCCCTGGAGAAAGGATTCTCCAGTATTCTCTAGTATTCTTGCCTGGAGAATTCCATGAACAGGGGATCCTTTCTATCTTGTATTATTTGAACATGCCCCCCCACCAACATGACCTGTGAATTCTCTGAGGATGGAGACCCAACCTCTTCCATTTCTTGGTCCCATGTGTGCCCAGCACAGCGCCTGACATTCAAGATCAATCAGCCACTGCTCAGCTTGCCTGAAAGAAGACAGGCTCTGTGCAAGCTTCACCTTTACTCGGGTCCACCCACCCATCCATCCATACTCCTCAGCAGGGATCTGTGCGCTGTGAAGCACAGGACCAACTCAGGGTCGAGAGGAGCAGTGAGAGAGGCCCCCACGCTCCCTGCGCAGGTCCAAACAGGGAGACCAGCTGTGCCGCTGCTGCCTCGGGAAAAACCTTTCCCGTCAAACAGGTGGGGCTGGGGGAGGGGCTGATCGCTAAGGTTGCCGGCTGACCTCCTGGTTGAAGGGTGGCCTGCCTTCTTCACAGGCTCCCAATGTTTCAGTTTATTCCGGGAAATGAGTTCCACTGCAAGAGAGTGGGAGCGGCAGACTGAGGATCCTGCTCCAACAGAGAGCAAAACGAAGCTTTGCATTGTAAAACGTTTCTTTCGCTACAGATTCACATTTTGTGCTTTCAGTGAGAAATGGAAAACAGGGCTGTTGGCTTTTGAGGATTGTTTATTTCAAGGAAGCAGGTAGATGGTGGCGATGGATGGTGATGGATCCATTCTCAGACAATAGCCATTGTTTGTGGCCGGGTTGAACGCGTGGCTGCACCTCGGGTTCCTGGCCTCCCCGGGGCCCCTCTACACCTGGGGCGCCGGAGTGGACAGACCCCTCGCAGGTTGCCCGGATCCAAGACATACCAGAAGGACATAAATAATCAGCCACCGATCCTTCAGCTCGACTATAAAAAGCATGCATATGCTCTGTGCAGGTTTTCTTAAGGTAAGGGACAGAGCCTGGGCAACGCTGAGCTTCTGGAGCTGCCCATATGGGGAGGCGGTCTTTCACCGATGATTCTGCAGACAGAAATTGCCCATCTGCACTGTTTGCAGGTGTTTTGAATGATTATATTATTAGCTCTGTCTGTTCAACTTTGCTTTTTATGGTGGCTTTAGTATTGCAGTTAAAAAAAAAAGGAGAAGAAGAAAGAAAAAAAAGAAATATAAAGGCTGCCATCTGGTTCTCGGTTTGTGATAGCTCTCTATCAGGAAGGGGGACGAAGCGTCCCCTGCTATCTGGGGGGTGGGGCACACATGGGGTAGACCCTCATTCTGCCCTTTTCTGAGACAGGAGAATTTGGGGGAAGTGAGGTCTTTAACTACATTGAAGGAAGCTGATTTATTTTCTCATTTCTCTTCTTCCCACCACCTTGATGCTTTGCCATTGCCTTGCAGCTCACCTGGGTACTGGAATTGGTGATCAGCATGTCCCCCAAAACCTCAGCCTGGCCAGGAGAACTGCCTGCATGTGTCAGTGAGGGGCTGTTCTGAGCTATCCATCCCCCAGTGATTCTGGATCTTGATATAATCTGTGCTGTTACCTGGGCAGGTAGTAAGACAAAGATGTATTGGATTATCTGTGTATGGGTAATTCATCAGGGAAATGCTCTCTGTGTCAGATGGTGCTGAGTGGGGTTATTTAGGGTTGTGCAGTCCATCCAGGGCAGGCAGGTTGCCAGGAGCCCTGAGACCAGCCAGGTCATGGCGCCTTCACACCACAAGAGATTCCAGGCAGATCTCCAGTCACACTTGAGCCAGAGGGTGTCACCCACCTTTCCACTGCTTTGGATGAAAAGAGAATTCTGTAGGTTTCTGCCCCCCCCTCCCCCGCAAGACAGACAAAAACAGTGCTCTGATGTAATCTGAAGAAGCAAAAGGAGTCTGACACCCAACCTGCTCTTCCTTCCAGGCGCCCCAGGCCAAACGTGCCTGCATGCTAAACCGGTTCAATCATATCCGACTCTTTGCAAGCCTGTGGACTGAAGCCCAGGAGACTCCTCTGCCCATGGGATTCTCCAGGCAAGAATACTGGAGTGGGTTGTCATTTTCTTTTCCAGGGGATCTTCCCAACCCAGGGATTGAGCCTGTGTCCCCTGTGGCTCCTGAACTGGCAGACAGATTCTTTACCACTGAGCCACCTGGGAAGCCCCCAGACCAGTCAAACCATTGATTTAAATGTGTCATTGATCCCTGTGGTTTCTCTTCTGCAACACACAGTTGTGCTGGTAGAAGGTGACAGGTGAATGCACAGGTCAGATGAATGGCAGGGGCAGCATTAGGCCATGATATGTCTTAGAAATCCAAAAGGAGGAGGTGGGAAGAAGAGTCTAGAAAAGAAAGAGGAGATTCCTTGAAACCATACTTCCTTGATTTTTTGTTCTCGATGAACAGAACTCCACCCAAATGCACCAGAAACAGAGGCTTACTGGGCATCCAGTTGAGATGGGAACCGAATTCTGTTCTTTTCACTTTTCTCTTTCCACTGCACTTCACTTCCAAAAGCAAACCAAGCACTTTGTATTTCCCTTTTTGGGTATACATGCAGCTTTAAAGCGGTGGGCAATCCCTCTTCCTTCCCTCGAGTTTTATGCAAGCTCGAGTCATGAGAATTGTGCCCATAGTGGAGGTTCCTTAGGCTAGGTGAAGACCCTGGAAAGCAGCTAGGGAGAGAGAGAGTGTCCCTCAGCCTGGAGAGAACAGAACTCAGTGTTCCTCAAGTGGCCAGCGTGACCCCCTCGCTTGTTGGCAGTGCCTGAAGCTGATAAGACCTTGAAGAGGATGACTTCATGGGGCACCTGGTGGGGATACAGCCAAGTCCTTATGGTCCCCAGGCTTGGCAACAGAGCCCAGGAGCAGTCGAAGTAACAGTGATCAAGGTACCATGCAAAGATGGGCCATGGGAAAACTGGGGGCAACTGTTACTTAGGAAAGAAAGAAGGCCCCTTCCAGGATGCTTTGCTTTGCATAACATTTCAGAGGTTTGGCTAACCATGAAGAGGTGGGATAAGTAGCAAAGAGATGTATAAAAATCCCTAAAATGGAGACTTCCCTGGTGGTCCAGCAGTTGAGACTCCACTCTTTCAATGCAAGGGCCAAGGGTTCAATCCCTGGTCAGGGAATGAAGATCCCTGCACACTGCATGGTGTGGCCAAAGTGGGGGGGTGGAAACACCTTAAGAAAAAGCCTGAAATGGTGCATTTTTATTGAATGAAGTGATCAAGAATTAAGGACCTAATATCATTGATAAGAGTAATATTGAGAAATGAGCTACATCTGGTTTTTGAGCCTGCAACTGCAAATTCACATCTGACATTTGAAAGGTGTCAAAATAAAGTCCAGAAAAAAACAAACTCAAGAGCCACAAGAGCTGGGAGCAAGGGGGCCCCTGGCCTTTGGCAGGAGGATTCTGTGGAGATAGGCTCCAATGTCCAAGTCAGAGGCACAGCGCTAGGTTGCATTGCCGAGAAGAAGGTGCTAAAGAGCAAGACACTGGCTGATGATTTCATACTGTTGAGAACACCCTTAAGGGGCCAGACTGCCTGCTTTGAGTTTTGAGTTTTCTATTTGTTAGTTGTGTAACCATGAGTAAGTCCTTCCTTCCACTCTCTCTCCCTCCTTTCCTTCCCCATTTCTTTTTTCATTCTTTGATAATAATGCTAGGATTGTTGAGAAGATTTCTTATAAGACAAGCTCAATAAAGATGAGCTAGAATTAGCATGATTGTTATTTTCTGCATACCTGCTTCCTGTTTTTTTTTTTCTCCTTATTTTTTATTTTCTCCTTATATTATTCTCTATACGGAGAACAATACCATGTAGAGATAAGAGAACAAATTTTGGAGCCATGAGTCCAGGAATCAAAACAAAATGTGTTAATCATTTTAAATTATTAGCATCATCATCATGGTCACTGAATGGTTGCTCCCCCTTCCCCCCGGCTCTACCTTTGGTCTGCTGGAGACCGCAGCTCGCGCTCTGGGGTCCACAACTGCAGGAATCTTAGTCCTTTCCCTTTGGCCCCACGTCCTGCCTCCTTGCAGGGCTCAATTCCCCCAGTGAAAAAAGGAACCTATGTAACTGTCTTCCAGGTCAGCTCACCCAGGGCCTGAACAGAGAATGCTGCACCTCCTGGGTATGGCCCTTGCCAAGGCAGGTAAATCATGAAATTGACTGAGAGGACAGTGGTCCTCTCTAGGGTGTAAAGTTTACATTTAACACAGCCACTCATCCTCAGGTTCTTCCTCATGATACCAACCCAGGGAGTCTCCCACACTTTCCCCAGACCTCCCTGCAGGAGGGCCAAGACGCGTGACTGTTTACTCACGGGCACAAGTTTTACTCCTCAGTGGGGTCGATGCAGCGGGAGGTGGTGCGTGCACATGCGGGCCAGCCTCAGGTAAACCCTGTCTGCTGTAGTCACCCACAGTATTCCTCTTGGTCCAGATGGCAGAGGACTCACACGGTGCCTCTTCTCCTTCCCCACGTGACCTCCCTCAGTCTCTCCAGAGCCTTTGGGAACCCATACATACCCCCTGAAGACACTGATTTCAATTATTATTAGCAGCAAAAATTGCCTTCAAAGTTCTTCCACCTCAGAATCCTCTCTCTGAACCATTTTATAATAGAGTGGTAGTCACTCAGTCGTGTCTGACTCTTGCAACCCCATGGACTGTAGCATGCCAGGTTTCTCTGTCCATCAGATTTCCTGGCAAGAATGGGAAACCCATTGGAGTGGGTTGCCATTTTCTTCTCCAGGAGATCTTCCCAACCCAGGGATCAAATCTGGGTCTCCTGCACCACAGGCATATTCTTTACCATCTGAGCCACCACAGAAGTCCATATACTCAGCAATTTTCATGTTTTTGACTTTATATCCCCAAGGCAGTAAATCAGATGTGCCCAACTCATCTATTCCAAGGTCCCCTCCTGGTTTCTCAACTCAACTAGGAAAAGGATGGAGGCTCACAGAGCAAAAGAAGTTGCCTCCATAGGGTGTGGATTCTGCAGGGGAACTGGGTGAGAAGACTTTTCATCTTGAGGACACCGGGAGCTCTGCAGCAAACCCTTGTCTTAATAGTTATCTTTTTCACATGAGGAAAGAATTACTCCTTTATAAAGGCTAGGAAAACAGTGCCGCTATGCTGTGAAAATTCAGACAGTTGGAGGCAAAGCTGGTCCAGATTCTATCCCCTCTAGCAAGTTCATGCCTCGCAAGAGTCCCACACACCCTGATGTCTTACAGAGCTTTAGAGCCATTTGTCGAAGTCTAAATGGATGAAAGTGAAAGAGGAGAGTGAAAAAGGTGGCTTAAAGCTCAACATTCAGATCATGGCATCTGGTCCCATCACTTCATGGGAAATAGATGGGGAAACAGTGGAAACAGTATCAGACTTTATTTTGGGGGCTCCAAAATCACCGCAGGTGGTGATTGCAGCCATGAAATTAAAAGACGCTTACTCCTTGGAAGAAAAGTTATGACCAACCTAGATAGCATATTCAAAAGCAGAGACATTACTTTGCCAACAAAGGTCCATCTAGTCAAGGCTATGGTTTCTCCAGTGGTCATGTATGGATGTGAGAGTTGGACTGTGAAGAAAGCTGAGCGCCGAAGAATTGATGCTTTTGAACTGTGTGTTGGAGAAGACTCTTGAGATTCCCTTGGACTGCAAGGAGATCCAACCAGTCCATTCTGAAGGAGATTGTTCCTGGGTGTTCTTTGGAAGGAATGATGCTAAAGCTGAAACTCCAGTACTTTGGCCACCTCATGTGAAGAGCTGACTCATTGGAAAAGACTCTGATGCTGGGAGGGATTGTGGGGCAGGAGGAGAAGGGGATGTCAGAGGATGAGATGGCTGGATGGCATCACCAACTCAATGGACATGAGTTTGAGTGAACTCCAGGAGTTGGTGAGGGACAGGGAGGCCTGGCCTGCTGCAGTTCATGGGGTTGCAAAGAGTCAAACACGACTGAGCGACTGAACTGAACTGAACTGGTGTCCACAGGCTCAGATACCCCAGTGAAGCTTCCTCTGACCCCCACTACAAGATAGGTTTTATTTTTAATTATAGGCTCTCTTATACCACAGCTCTGTCTTTAGGAGCTTCTATATCTTTATGATTATATATTCCTCATTTGATTTTTCTTTCATTCAGCACGTGCTTTTTTTTTTTTAAATGGAGTATATTTTCTTTACAATGTCGTGTCAGCTTCTGCTGTACATGAAGTGAATCAGCTATGTATAAATATTCATCCCCTTCCTCTTGGGCCTCTCTCCAAGCCCACCCTGCGGTCCCACCCCTCTCGGTCGTCACAGAGCACCGAGCTGAGCTCCTGGTGCTATGCAGCAGTTTCCCACTAGCTGTCTATTTTACACACAGTTGTGTATGTATATTAGTCTTCATCCCCCAGTTCATCCCACCCCCCACCCCTCCGTGTCCACATGTCTGTCTTCTATGTGTGTGTCTCTGTTCCTGCCCTGCAAATGAACACACAGGTCTCTGCTCTCACGGAGCTTGTGATGGAGTGAGGAGTGGAGACGGCAGGAGGAGGATGGGAGGGCTGAGAAAGAGAGGGCTCCTATATACAGGGCTCAGTGCAGACTTTCTGACAAGGGACATTGCCGCAGAGATGGGAAAGCACCAAGAGTGTGCTCTATGACCGTATCTGGGGAGGGAATGTTCTAAGAGGAAGATTACTGTTGGTTGCTCAGTTACATGAGAGACTATTTGTGATCCCATGGACTGTTGCTCTCCAGGTAAGAGTATCCAGAAGTGGGTAGCTATTGCCTTCTCTAGGGGATCTTCCTGACCCAGGGACCAAACCCCGGTCTCTTAAGAAAGTACAAAGGCATTGAGACAGGGTTCTTTTGACTTGTTTCAGAAAGAGTGAAAGGACAGTAGTGTGGAAGCTGAGTGAGTGAGAGGTGTCTTCAAGTCAGGGAATGGAGCCATGTGAGATTTTCCCCTGCATGAGAGGAGAGCTATGTAGGGCTCTGGCTGAGGAGTGCCAGTGGACTCACTCCAGGCTTCAGTGCTGAGAACACTAGTTAGGAGACCTTTGCAATCCTCCACGTAAGAAACAGTGACTCTGTGTGATGGGGAGTTAGCAGAAGGGAATGATTCTCTTACTGTGTTTAGCCGAAGACTTGGGGGAAGGGGCATTGTTTGTTACAGAAGCTAGCACGAATCATCCTGACTAATAAAAGCCCTATCCATCATAGACTAGGTCCCTGCTTTCAGGGGACTTGCTGCCTAGGTGAGAAGAAAAACACTAACCAAAGTTCATTTCTTGCTCAAAATCCAGTTTGAGTTAGATAGCTCTTGTGGGAAGTTTCTTTCAGGTCATTACTTAGGCATTCAGGCTCCTTCTATATTATGTCTTTACCATTTTGAAAATTTTCACATCCAGCCATGAAGATGGAGGAAAGATAGAGAGATCTAAGAAAGAATGCTGCCAGAGGACCTTGGAGATTCAGAGGACACTTCTGGGGGAATGAGGCAGTGGCGAGGGGCTGGACATTCAGCCTCTGTCCCTGCTTTTATCAAAACAGTCTCACTTTTAACTGTTCTGCATATCAGCGTTTGACACATGATTTTCTTTTTAGATGAATTCTATCGCTGAAATTTGAAAAACTCCAGATTTCATGAAAATCCCAAGATTCTAGAATTTCCACATATGTGTTGGGGAAGGGGCATGGGGAGAGTTGTCCTCAAGATCATTTGTTGTTTTTAATTCAGGTTCTAAAAATGATGGGAAAGCTGGTCTCTTTCACTCAAATAGTAATCAAAAGTTTTGTCTCTGTTTCAAAATGAAAATTTGAAAAGGTCTAGAAAATACCAAAGGGACAAGCTAATGCTCGAGCTAATGCTCGTAATGAAATGCTGCACTGTGGATCCGATGCCCAGGACCCACAGCAGAGCACCATGCCCTGTCAGTCCTGAAGCCCTGGCATTGCTCCCTGAGCCATCTCACTCTGCCAGGCCTCCATTCTTCTCCCCCCTCCCCTCCCCTCACCAACCATCTGAGCTGTGGGTGGACTGGGGACCACAGGGGGTGGCTGTCACTGGTATCTTGCCTGCCAGAGTGATAGAATGACTAGCATTTTCCAGCTCATTCCTCCCAAACCCTTACTTGCAATTGCTCTATGTCTACCTTGGAGAAGAGAGAGGGACTGTTCCTCGGAATCATTGCTCCCTGATCTGTGGGCCCGGGAATGTACTGGATCTAAAAGGATCTTGTGGCCCCACTCCCAGTGTGGCACCATTGTCTGTACGACAGTGGGCGATTCTATTAACTCTCCCCCGAAATTCTAGTAGCTAAGAAGTGACCATTTTTCAGCTTCTAAAGATGAGAAAACCAAGGCAATGAAAGGGAAAAATATGTCCATAAATTCTATGTGGGAATGATTCTATAACATATAATTCCCAGATGATTTAATAAAATATAATATTTATTTCAAATTTTAATTCACACCTTGCAAGTCATCATTATGTTGAACCTGATCAGACGTCTTGGTTTGGACTTTCTCCTTTTTTAAAAATTGAAGTATAGTTGATCTGTGATGTTGTCTCTGCATCAGGTGTATGGGGGTGCGGGGATGGCTCTCATCCTGGTACTGAGTCTCTTAGAGGGAACACCCACCACACAGACCGTAGCTACATCAGAAGTGCAACTGATAAAGGTGCTGTCCCCACCACTTTGGACACTTGGAATTAGCAAATGTGCAGAGCTCAGAGTTTCTTAAATTGTCCTCAGGACCACGCTCAGGCAGTGGGAATTTTCCTGATGATCAGAGTAAAGATAACAGCCAAGTCCAAGTCCTCTCTCCCAGAGTCCTGAGGTTGAAAGCAGGCCAAGGCATGACTTTTCATACAACTTTATACAATGAAATTGTCAAAAACTGTATCATAATTTGTAAAATCCCATCACAGTAACTATGGGTTTGGATACAAAACAGAATTAAAAACTGGGTTGACCATCCCCAGACCCCACCCTATGGTTGATGCATTCATCCACTTATGTAATCAGCTGACTCCAGTCAAATATCTATGACTTGGAAGTCACCGCAGAGAGAAAAGAGAGGGTGCCTGCCCAAGGGACCCCAGCACAATGCCCACCGTGGACTGCAGCTCAAGGCGAAAAGAATAAGGGACCAATGGCAAGTGCAAGGACATTTTGCTCCCAATGAGCAGGATTATTTGAATTTATCTGTTTCACCTAACAGGATAAAGTCAGCTATGACAGTCTGAAAAACTGGGGGTTATCTGGTCTCATAGCACAGAGATCTGACATAAAACTCTCACTTCTCTTCGGATTATCAGTTTGTTTTTAAAATATCAGAAGGCTGTAAACAATGAGGGGTGTTTTTTTCTATTGTTCTATAACCATGTCTTGCTCTTGGAAGCCCTTCACCTTATGCATGTAAATTCTTAAAGTGGTTATGTTGTTGTTCAGTCACTCAGTCATGTATGACTCTTTGTGACCCCATGGACTGAAGCATGCCAGGTTTCCCTGTCCTTCACTATCTCCAAGAGCTTGCTCAAACTTATGTCCACTGAGTCAGTGATGCCATCCAGCCATCTCATCCTCTGTTGCCTCTTCCCCCCCTTGCCCTCAATCTTCCCCAGCATCAGGGTCTTTTCCAGTGAGTTGGCTCTTAGCATCAGGTAGCCAAAGTATTGGAGCTTCAGCTTCAGCATCAGTCCTTCCAGTGAATATTCAGGGTTGGTGCCTATGAGTTGAACATTTAGAATGCAATCAACTCTAAGATGGAAGCCCCATTCTCGTGGGCGTCACTAGGGTAGAAAGGCAGGCATATACTTACAGGACCATTCTCTCCCCTGGAAACCAGGCCAGAGCTGAGGCCTCTTGGGGTTACCTGTGCTGTGACCTTCACCAACTTTCTGAGCCCTTGGAAGGCACAGCAGTATACTGAGAGTGCTGATCAACAACCAAAGTGGCAGTTTTGGCTGAAGCTGGAATGTGGGTTGGGTTGGGTTGGGCTTTGCCACCCCAGGTTAAAAAATGAAAAGCAGAAAAGAAATAGTTAATAGATTAAAGCAGTCCATGGTTTATGTTAACATTGTTGAACTGAAGCCATGAGACAGACATTGTCTAGCAAGCAGACTCTTTGGGTCTGCTCATTACTGAACCTAATGTGTAACCAATTACACAACCAAATGTCCCAAAATAAGCTCAGATGGAGGATTCTGCCCTCCTCGGTCTGGCTCTCCCTTTCTTTGCTTCTCTCTGTCACTCTCACTGTTTCTTTTTGAAATATAGGTCCAGTGGAAAAGTGTATCATTTGGGATGATGAGGGAAAGAGAAGGATTCTGGCTTTCTTTGGACCTCAAAATGGCATCATAGGCAAAGCCTAGAACATTACAAAGGACCATTTGGAAGCCTCCACTTTCCTACTCCCGTTAATGCTTTTCCCTCCCCCTCTTCTCAGATTGCCAGCTCCTGTCTCACCTCTGCAGGGGAAGAGGTGAAAGCACCCAGGCAGTGGGGAGGGGGCTGGCAGAGTCCCAGGCTCTTCCGCTTACTCAGTGCAAGTGATACCTTGGTCAAATGTCTGAACATACCTGAGACTCAGTTAACCTATCCATAAGTAGGCATAGTGAACTCTACCTCAATAGATTGTTATAAAAACTAAAAAGCATGAGGACTCTAAGGCACCACCGGGGTGTCATGTGTCTTCCCTCCCAATCTCATGCTGGACAGCTGGGTATCTGGTAAGGCTTGCTGTGGGACCAGAGGACAAACAGGCTGAAGCCATCATTAGCTGGCAGATTTTCTGTGGATGAAGTGATCAGCTTCTGGTTGTATTGGGTGAGAACGAAGGTGTCTGGGTTGTATTCTCCAGCTGGGATCTGAAGAGTGGTCCTAATTGTCTCCCATCAGATGAGACCTGAGGATGCTTGCTGTTAAGAGGTTGGGCCACATAAGCAGGGCGCAGATACTAGCAGGAGTGGAATTTCAGTTTATACTATTCAAGTTATCCAGGGGCCCATCTGAAGTAAGGGCGTTGTTTGGGATGGGCTTTGGGCTGATTGGACAAGGAAAGAAACTGGGTTGACAGGAGCACGTGAGATGGAGCCAAAAGGCCCCCTGTCTCAATGTGGGCATAGCCAGGATCATCTGGGGGAAGATGAAAACCCTGTGAGCTACTTGCTTTAATAAATGAGAGGGGTCCACACGTTCTAGCTTGCTGGTTTGGAGACACCAGAATCTGCTGGGAGAAAGGTGAGGTGGTTCTGTAAGGCTGTCCACCTTGTTAACTTGGCTCCCGTGGGTAGGCTGGTCCTGCAGAGAGGGCTTCCAAGTGCCCCCAATGACCACTGATCACAGGACCCCTAAGTGAAGCCTTCTCCTTTCCTTCACTCTGCCACTTGGTCCCATGTGCTGTGGGCAAGCCCTTCTCTCTCTTGGGTCTGTGTTGCATGAGGATCCCCACTACACCCAGGGTGAGTATCTTTGCTGGGGGGTTGGTGACCCAGCCTTCAAGGGGTAAGCCCTCTCTTGAGTCAAATGTTCACAAGAAAACTATCAAGGACCAAGTGGGGTCCCAGAGAGCCTATGAATAGTCCCTGGCACTCTGCCTGGAGTCCTCTCCAGGCTAAGGCCATCTGTGTGTTCCTGGGTCAACCGTCAGCCTGTAGGCATACATGCTTCTCTTTCAAGGAGGGACATGGCCCTCAGCTTAGCCCTGGGCCGGGGCAGCATTCTACAGTTCAGCTGGCCACATGATCAGATAAGCGAGCTGAAGGTTTGCCCAAAATTCTCAGTACCAGCCTGCCCCTTGGGCCTCCCGTAAGCCCAGCCTTCCCATGGTTCCCTAAAGTTTAACCGGCAGAGACCAATGGTCCAGTAAGATCCAGTTGGGCCTGGGCTGTGCTTCAAATTTACAAGATAGAAACACTCCAGGATGTTTTTAAGGAATTTCCTTCTCCAAGTTACACTTTTCCCTTGTTGCGTTAGTTTTGAAAGAAGAATGGAGTCTTCACATGCAGGGATTTCTGCAGATTTACTCAGTATTTTAGAGGAAAAAGTAGGGATTCTTTGATAAAACTTTAGAGGGAGTCTCTACTTCTCAGGACTTCAGGAAATGGGCATAAACTACCCTGTGTAAAGGGCTTGCCAGGTGGTTCTAGTGATAAAGAAACCACCTGTCAATGCAGGAGACTCAGGAGACCCAGTTTTGATCCCTGGATCGGAAAGATCCCCTGGAGGGCATGGCAACCCACTCCAATATTTTTGCCCACTCCAATATTCTTGTCCATGGGAGAATCCCATGGACAGAGGAGCCTTGCAGGTTGCAATCATAGGGTTGCAAAGAGTCAGGCACAACTGAAGCGTCTCAGTACATACACACCCTGTGTAAAACCATAGGAGAGGCTGATCTGGAACTTAATATTTTATGTTCCATAGGATCTTGGAAGAGACACCCAGGCAGCTGCAAGAACAATGCCTCAAACACAATAAGATCTTGTTACAGCTGATATTTATTTAGTTCTTGCTCTGGGTGGGGCCCTATTTTAAGCACTACTTGCTTACTAACTCATTTAATCCTCATAACAGTTCTCAGAACTAGTTAAGTTATTGGATGCACAAGGCGACACTTTGCTGCCAAATAAAGATGAGCTTTCCATTTTTTTTTTTTTTTGCAAAACATGCCACCTAGAAGATGCTCCATTTAAACAAATTCAACAACCCATGCACCACTACACGAGTTCTGGAAGCAAGAAATCTTTCCCTGAAGGAATTTGACTTCCTATAGGGAAGTAAAGTATCTGTCTTTCATACAAAGAACTGAGAGGACACAGAAGAAATACCAAGTATATG
Source organism: Nanger dama (assembly GCA_917880005.1). Lineage (NCBI taxonomy): Eukaryota > Metazoa > Chordata > Mammalia > Artiodactyla > Bovidae > Nanger > Nanger dama. Next base: position 41,178,140 of record CAKJTW010000012.1, read on the forward strand.
AACAAGTGAGTCACTCCTCTGTGCTTCTATGCCCGGAGCAGACATCACTAGTCAATCAGAAGCCTTCTTTCTTGATGAACCCAGATTCAGCCTCAGGATCCTTCTCAACATCATGTTCCTGGAAGCCACTTTTGACATCCTTGGGATGTGCTTTTACAGAACAAATGTTTGACTGTATCCTTTCTCAATATGTCTGCTGGCAGCTCTGTGAAAGATGCACATAGGATTCATTATCTCCAAAATAGAAGGCAGAGGACTGATGCCCAGAAAGGGCAAGTGACTTTTATAAAGTTACACAGCCTCTTTGGGGCAGTGTCTAGTTGATCTCACTTAGGACACATGCCTGCTGCTTGGCCAGTCGAACTGAGACCCCTTAGTGTACAGCCCATCAGACTACAGGTATGGGGGTAGAACTCATTTCTAAAGAGACACTCACACACTTTTACAACAAACAAACAAACAAACAAAAAAACTGTTAAATATTGAAGAGTCAAAAAGTTTCCTTGTACCTTGAGTCTGATTTTGATACAACATAGCTCCACAATATCTTTTTAGCTTGAACTTGAACTCAAGTTCGTTTGAGTTTCAGCATTGGATCTGTTCCTGGTCTTGGCATTTCTACACCCACCATAGGAAAGCCTATTCACTTTACTTTATTTAACTGTTATTAAGAATCATGTGAGGCACTTTCTGGGTGAGAAAACTGAGACTTAGAGACTTAAGAAATGCATTCAGGGTCACTCACCTAATAGGTTCTGAAACTGGGTCAAGAGTCTTCTCAAGGTCTTTCCATAAAGTCTAAGATCCATTTATGTATTAAATAATTAATTCACTCATCATTTGTTGAGCACTGAATACCCTTTAGACTTGCCTTTCTTTGTGACTTTGCTCATAAAGGCCATCCCTTTGGGAGTACCTCTATCTCATCTGGAGACCTAACCTATCTTTCCAGACCCACTCTCTGGGTACCGTCTTCAGACAGAAAATGATTTTCCATTGTTACAGCCTCTGTTTGCGCTCTTCTGGCACTACTCCATCCAGTTGGTGTGAGAGTCTTAGTTCACTGTCTCCTCACCCTAAGTTCCTGCAGGCTGGTGCTATGTTTCTCTCACTAAACATAGAGCCCCCAGAGCTGGAAAGCTCAGTTATGGGGGCTGATATAAGCTACTGAGGTGGGACTATTTGAAGTTGCCAATAACCAGCCATTTTTTAACCTGCTAAAAATTGCCATCTCATGTAGTTCAATGAAAATAAATTGCATCTGACTTTATTGGGGTTTATGATTTATCAATAAGCAATTCTGGACTTTATACACTGGGATTTGTGATCTCCTATTAGGCTTCCCTGGTGGCTCAGACAGTAAAGTGTCTGCCTGCAATGCAGGGAGACCTAGGTTCAATTCCTGGGTCAGGAAGATCCCCTGGAGAAGGAAATGGCAATCCACTCCAGCACTCTTGCCTGGAAAATTCCATGGATGGAAGAGCCTGATAGGCTACAGACCACGGGGTCACAAAAAGTCAGACACGACTGAGCAGCTCTATCCCATCCTATGCTCAAGATATTTCCTCACTGTAGCATCCTGTTATCAGAGAAGCTTAGATTTTACTTTTAGTTTTTCATGTTAAGAATCTTAAAAAGGTAAAGCCATATACAAAAGTAAAAAGAAGAACATACTAAAGACCCAGACACTCCTCAACCAGCTTCAAGACTATCAAATTGATATTCAGTCTTATTTCATTCCCAACCCAGCCACCCACCACCTCCTTTCCCCATGCCAATTATTCTTATGCAACTCCCAGATACCAAGATATCGAATTATTGGAAAACAGTTCAGCATGTGTTTCTAAAAATAAGCGATCTTTTAAATATATATATATATATATAGCCAAAATATTTTAAAATAAATTAATGACAATATTGTTAGATTTAGTGTGTGCATGTACACACACACAGACATACACCCAGAGAAGAGATACTTGACATACATATCCAATAAAGTACAGTCGGACAAACGATAGTTTGAAGCAGGGTCTAAATTAGTTTTACACATTGTGTTTGGTGGACATTCCACTAAGTCTCTTTCTGTCCTTAAGTTTTCCCTCCCAGATATTGCCTGAACCAAATAGTTCTCTAACAGTCCCCACTGACTCAGTGGAAACTGGGGCCCTTGAGATTAACCAGGTTGTGTCCAATGTCCCAGATCAAGCCAGTGACACAGGCCAGGGATGGAGCCCAGATGTTGGGCGGCGCGAGCCTCCCCATCCCTCACCCGGAGGCCCCACCCAGGCCCACTCCGGAGGCCCGTCCTGGGGTCAGTACCACTGCCCTCTACAGATCACCACTTCCTGTTTATCTTCCCAGGACACAGTGAGCACTGCTGTGCAAAAGGTTCAGTGGGTTTCCTGACACACAAAGCCCCTAAAAGGCAATATTTTGATGATTTAAGTATAAATGATCAGAAACATGTGGATTTCATTTCCTTCAGAATACACTTGGGTATGGAAATTAAGGGGAAATGTGCTTGGCAAAGTACAGCCCGGGCTTCCTCAACCCCCTGACAGGGTTTAAGATGTTTAGCGAATCTGAAGTGAGGTTCCCCTTTTCTCTGCACTCTTCCACCAGGCTCATACTCATTTGGACTGGACCTGCTACCGCACGGGGCTGTGACCTTGTTAAGAAAGGCAGAGGAAGACGAGAAGCAGGAAAAAGAGGAGGCAGAGAGATTCTCCTAACTGGGCTCTGCCTTGCCCAGAAGAAAGCTGACCTGTCTTTAGAATCAGTCCAAGGGAAGTCCTGCCAGGTCTCCCTGCCCTTAGGCCCTTAAGGGCCAGCTGCACTCTAACCACCTCTTCCTCCCTCCTGAGGAATAACCATGTGGAATCACACAAGAGGCAAAGCAAACACTTGGGGGATTTCCCCCTTCTTTACTAGGGTTAAACGGCGTTAATTCCATGACACAGGTAGATGGTCTCCAAAGCTCCAGATAATCCACGCCACTAGGCAACCATAGTTTCTGGTGTTGGAAGAGGAAAGTCAGAAAGAGCTTCTGAAGAAAGGAGACTGCAGTGGAGAAAGAAAGAAGGGAAGGCAGAAAGAGAAATGGAAGGAGAGGAAAGTGAAGGACGGAATGTGTACAGTGTTGAGTCGGAAAAGTGGCCTTAGGACCACTAGTCAGGGCTGCTGACCCTAGAACAGGATTTGGGGACTTTCCTAGTGGTCCAGCTAAGACTCCACGCTCCCAATGCAAGGGACCTGGGTTTGATTCCTGATCGGGGAACTAGATCCCACATGCTGCAACTTAGGATCCTACATGCTGCAACTAAGACTTGATGCAATCAAATGAATAAATAAATACTTTTAAAAATAAAATAGTGTTTGGTCAGCAAGTTAGTTCCAGACCTGCCTCTTTTGGGGCACACTACAAATAATGCAAGGAACAATTTGGGGGAAATTTTCATAAACCAGGACAGACTTCCTTTCTCTCTGTTTTTTGTTTTAATCATCACAGTCAGTAAAAACGTCTCCAGAGGCCTTGCTGCTTATTCTGAAGAACGGATGCTAGACTTCTCTGTGTCCTGGGGCACCAAAAACCATGGTGAGGGCCATGCAGGATCCCAGAGCAACCACCCAGTGTGGCCAGTAATCGACCTCCCAGGTGTCCCCAGCCAGATCAGCATAGAGGTGGGCACATCCCATGTGCTAGGCATTGTCGTGGGGGTACCAGGGAATGGGACAGAGGATAAGAAAGGCTGGGCTTCCACTCCTGGGGGGCTTGCTGTGTGCTGAGTCACTTTAATCATGTCCAGTTCTTGGCGACCCTATGGACTATAGCCCTCCAGGCTCCTCTGTCCATGGGATTCTCCAGGCAAGAATACTGGAGTGGGTTGCCACTTTCTCCTTCAGGGGATCTTCCAGATCCAAGAATCAAACCCTGCATCTCTTGCATCTCCTGCACTGGCAGGCAGGTTCTTTACCCTTAGTGCCAGCTGGGAAGCTCTCCCTGGGGCTTGGGGCTTACATAGGACAAAACACTTCTGTGGTGGGACAGTGGGAACAGAGCAGAAACATCGTATTCCCAGTCACATGCTGGCATTAGTCAGGATAAAGGTGACTTGGCTTCAGATTCCCCTGAAGCAGATGCCCAGACAAGAGGAGCCTCTGGGGACAAGTGGTGTAGGTGAGAGATGACCCCAGGAAGCAGAGTGAGATGGAAAAGCCAAAAGGCCTTGCCAGTGAAGGCTAGTGCGTGGGCAGCTGAGGCTCAGTGACCCTGGGGCTCCATGAACACCACTACAGAACCCCTAGGATGGTCCCACCAAGAGGTGAGCAGCTGGCATGTAGGTCCTCCAGTTCATTGGTGAGGGGGAACTCCTGAGGTTGTAAACTTCCAGCTCTTTTGTCCTTCCTCCCCAAGGATTCCTAGGCCCCTAGAACATCTTTGGGTGGGAAGCTTTGGGTTGGATGGAACAGTCTTCGGCTGGCCTCCCGGGTGGGCCCAAGCAAGTCTGGAAAGGGGTTCTATACTAGCTCCACCTTCCAAGAAGACACCAGCATTTGCCCAGATGAACAGAGTGGAATCTGGGGGTGGGAGATGGCAGGCGAGTAGCAGAGACCAGGAGTTGTGTGTCTCCCAGCAAGAGATGGGGTGGCAACTCTACCTCTGGGCAACCCCACTCACTGGTGGGCTCGGCCCCATCCAAGTCACTGCAGTCCCCTGGACTCCAGCTCTTCTGCCCAGAACCAGGCACAAGAAACAGAAAAGTGCTTTTTCCCTGGGCTCTGGGTGGCCTGGATCAAGTTCACAGTCATTAGAAGGAAATGTGGAGCACAATTGTGGATGAACCTTCAGTGGCCGCATTCATGAGAGGAATCACTGGCAGATGTTTTGTTTTTGTAGAATTTTCATGAACAAGGGGGCATTACTGTCCATTATTCATTTCCTTTCAATTGCAATGAATAATTTCAGTGACAAATATCAAATTTCTGTATTTACAGAAAACCGGCACATGTGTTGATAATGGTGCAATCCAGTATTTACTCTATAAAGTGCTGACTTGTTTTTCATTAATATAGACATTTGGTAATTATTACTATAACTATTCATTAAAATGTGAAAGTAGCTAAATAATAAGTTGATAGGCCATTTATTCTGTGCTCCCAGGGGGAAAAGTAGCCAGCTTCTCTTTGATAATCCTGGTTTTTTAGATTTTGGACAATTCAACTTCTATTTGAATGAGCAATCTGGAGAAAGCACACCCTTGGCACATGGCAGATGATCAATAAAAATACTTTGACAGATGTTTATTGGTTGACAAGGCTACTAAGAACCGGCTTTATCCTTAAATCCTCTAGGCAGAGTTAATGTCAGTCCAGGAAGTTTCCACCACAGTACAGGCACTGCATCCATGCTAGGTGACAAGACGAAGCCTGGATGCACAGGAATTGCTTGCTCACACCTTCAACTTGGCAAAGATCTTGAGTAGGATCATTTTAAAAAGCACTTTAAAGGACCAAAGGTAAATAACTTCAGTGCCTCATAAGAAAATCCTCCAAGCTGATTGAATAAGAGCTCCCATGTCCGGGCCTTGTAGCCTAGGAAACATGTACCTATAACCACAGTCCCTTCATTCAGTCATCTGTTGGCTCATTCATTCATTCATGAATTCTGACAGAGTCTACTGAAGGAGGGTAGCACACGGGGTGGTAAGGAGCCAAAGAAGAACAACATACAGCCCTGTCCTCCAGGGAGCTGGGGCTTAGAGATAAGGGACCTTCATATTGGAAAGCGTCAAGGATGACAACGGAGTCTGAACCTATCCCCTCAGATGAGCAAAGGCAGCTGTGCTGCTGTGCTTAGTCGCTCAGTCATGTCTGACTCTTTGCAACCCCATGGACTGTAGCCCACCAGGCTCTTCTGTCCATGGGGATTCTCCAGACCAGAATCCTGGAGTGGGTTTGCCATGCCCTCCTCCAGGAGATCTTCCAAATCCAGAGATTGAATCCAGGTCTCTTGCATTACAGGCAAGATTCTTTACCATCTGAGCCAGTAGGGAAGCCCAAGGCCCATAAAGATCTGGAGGTTCTATGCCATAAGTTGGATCTCATTCATTCTCCATTTTGACATTGACTTACTAAGTGCAGTGAGTGCAGGTACACACAGGTGGAGGCCAAAGTGATGGAAGTTGAAATGATTGTATCAGTTTCAGTCCAGTTGTGAACACTTGTTTACAGATATTTACTCTTGAATAGTAGAAATGAATGCTTTGTCCTGTAAGTTTCTCAATTAAAACTCAAGTCTCTCAACTTTCTTACATTTTCAAGGTTTATATATATATATATACATTTTATATATAAATACATTTTCAAGGTTTATATATATACACACACACACACTTCTATTTGTGCATATGTATATATGTGTGTGTATATATATATATTTATTTATTTATAGTGCATATGTGTAGAGTGTATAGTGCATATGTTTGTAGAGTTTCCTGGGATGCAAGGCCCAAACCCACAACAGCCTTTTCAATTGACCCAAAGGCTTCACCTTGGACTTGGTCCTGAAAATTAGCTTTTGAATTTTTGTTGTTGTTTAAATAGCAGCTGCTTCCAGTGACTTTTCAAGTTTTGCTTCCTGGTTGCTAACAGTCCAAAGCAGTCTGAAAACCAATTTTACACTTAATAAAGTTTAACTATTCAATATTTTTCATTTTAAAACTAAATAACAGACATTTAAAAGAATATTTCTTTTTTAATGACACTCATGCCACTATTTTATAAAACCAAATGACATCCACCGTGCATTCCTATCTCTTTAACTGCCAAATACTCTATTAGTCAAGTTTGCTCATATTTACAAGATTTTGGAGCGGGGGATGTTTTACTGCTATCAGAAGATCTAACATCTGTTTCTCCAGGGATTCTCCATGTGTTCTATAGTTTGCAACAATTGAAACCACTGTTTTCAAAATGCATTTGGATTAAAGGCAATGTACTAAGACTGGATTTCACTTCACAAAAGCCTTGCACATACATCTGGGGCTCTCACTGTGTAATTTTTCTGAATAGCAAGACATTCACTCTGGATTTAGGTAGGTGACGTGCAATAATAACAGAGCCCAGTGGAGTACTTGTGTAAAATAATGTAGGTGAAAGCACTTGGGTGTGGGGAGAGTTTTCTGGGCATCTGTTTCTGCTTGGGGCACCACATTGGAAAGGGTGTTCCCATGGTTTTGTTGCTTCAGAACCCAGAGCAGCAGGGGCCCCTTCAGTTCATCTCCTTGCATTCAGGCAGGAAGGGGGTCTTGCCTGGCTATTTATCAGCAACACTGTCCAGTTTAACTTTCTGCCATGATAGAAATGGCTAATTATGTATTTGCACTGTTCCTTTGATAATAGGATGATGTTGCTTCAAACCCCATGTGGTTATTGAGTACTTGAAATATGGCCAATGAGACTGAGGAACTGAGTTTTTCTTGTATTTAAAGTTTTTAAATTTCAATTTAAATTCTAATATCCAAGTGGTGCTAGTGGTAAAGAACCTGCCTGCCAATGCAGGAGATGTAAGAAAGGTAGGTTCAATCCCTAGGTCAAGAAGATCCCCTGGAGTAGGGCATGGCAACCCACTCCAGTATTCTTGCCTGGAGAATCCCATAGACAGAGGATCTACAGTCCTCTGGCGGGCTACGGTCCATAGGGTCACAAAGAGTTGGACATGACTGAAGGGACTTAGCAGGCACACATCCATTTACAGCTAGTGGCTACCACATCAGACCGTGCATAAAGGACTTGGTGATGCTAAGATCAGTCATTTTTTGATGTATCTGGACTGAGGCATCAGCTCATGGGAGCAAATAGCACCATTAGTCCAGTGCCAGTCTAGGTGTCACTCATGTGCAGATCAGGAAAAGGAGCTCTTCCTAAAGACATTTTTCTCTTATTTGTTACAAAGTGACATCATAATATGCAAAGCTACCATGTCACGGCTATGGCAGGCACCCCCTAAGCTTCTGCTCAACCATATGTAAGAGTCTCCTTTCCATGTGGTTTCAGATACTTGGAATATGGGCATAGATTGCAGGCTGCTGGCTCCAGAAGAACAGAGGCTGGATGCCCCTCACTGCATACCCCAGGACAATAAGCAAGAATCTAGACAAACCATAAAGAGGTTTGGTAAGAAGCTGACTTTGGGAACTCTTCTTCCTGACCAGAAGCCCATCTCCCAGAGGTCTCCTTTCTACTGATTTTGTGATGGACTATCATAAACTCTCTCCTGTAGGTTATCCCCACAACCTTTCAGGTTTGGGGAAACAGTTACAAAGCACCCCTTTCAGCCTTATGTTCCCTGGAACAGGAGTCCTGGGATAACTTCCTCTCCTCCACATACTTCTCTTCCTCTATCAGAGGAGCCCAGGCTTGTTCCCATGATGGAGGCAGAAGCCAAAGTATGTCAAGCCACCTGAGGCCTCGCTCAGAATGGACTGGTCACCACTTCTATCTTGGGCTTTGGCCAAAGCTGGTCACAAGGGGTTGAGAAATGCATTCTGATCCCTGAAAAGAATTCCAAAGTCACGTGGCAGAGTGCAAGGAGAAACGAGATAGGAAGGAGAGAGGAACTGGGCCCTTAACTCGTCTATCACAAATTCTAAAATAATACTAACCAAGCTAGCATTATTGAGCATAATTATTGAGTACTCACTGAGCACATGTTCAGTGAATGTGCTCAGTCATTCAGTCATGTCTGGTTTTGTGACCCCATGGACTATAGTGCATCAGGCTCCTCTGCCTATGAAAATTTCCAGTCAAGAATACTGGAGTGGGATGCCATTTCCTACTTCAGGGAATCTTCCTGACCCAGGGATTGAAACTGTATCTCTTGTGCTCCTGCATTGGCAGGTAGAGTCTTTACAGCAAGCGGCACCTGGAAAGTGTTATCTTTTGGCAATAAGAACATAGGTGATTCTTTTCATCTTTGCTTCATCTGTAGTTTATTCTTTTTTTTTTGCATTTTTGAATTATATAATAGGTATATTTTAATGTTTGCTAATAAAGGGAATATATTTGTGCAAATAAGTTGAAAAATATAGACAAGTAGGAAATAAACACCCAAACTGTACTTTTCACCAAGAGTATTACTAGTACTGTGAGACAGTACCTGGTTGGAGACTGTCATATGTATTGCAGGATATACATCTTTGGCTCCCCTCATATCCAATGACTGTAATGGCCTACACCATTCTGACAGTCAACCCCTCCACAGCAGCCACCGTCACTTATGTTTCCAGTGGCTTCTTGAGTTTTCCTCCATAACACTAAAAGCCACATTTACCCTTTTTTGTTTGTTTGTTTTGGTATTTCTGTGCATAGCATTAATTCATTCACTCATTTAAATAATTTTAATGTTTATCTTATTTATTATTTTACTGTTTTCCAATGACATAACACATCACATGGATAATTTTGATTACAGTTATTTTTCATTTAATGTGATATAATTTTTTTTTTACAAGCACCCTAGATGCTCCAAGTCTTTTGACTTTAGATCTAAAGTTATCTTTCCTTTAACAAAAACAAATTTTTCTAAGGTATCCAATTTGCCACAAGAAGTCAGGTCAATGCCTTCCTGTGGATTTCTAGATGGTAGAGAGGCACCTGGACTCTTCTCATGGCCATGACTGTAGCCAACCCTTTCCATTGTGTCTTCCCCCATCATCCCAGGCACCTCTTGCACTGCCCTCTTTCCCACCACCTTTCATGGACATTTCTCCTCTCTTCACTTACTTCCAAAGAAAGGTTTGCTGAAGGGACCTGTTTCTATACAGTTCTGGTGATAATGGAAGGCGGCTACTGAGTGGAGCTGGAACCAACTTGGATATGCATTCCAGGCGTCAGAGGCGCTCAGGTTCGCTGGCCGTAGCATGTTTTAGGGCACTCTTGCAGAATGCAAGAAGAACTGCATCATACCCTTCTTGCTTGTAAGTTTTGAGTCAATTAAAAATCAGATGAAAGTTTCAATGTGATAACTAGGTAACAGGTAAATTATTGGGTAAATAGCTTGGATCTAGACTGGAAGTCAATATTCTGATACTTTCCCTCAAAGTTTTGCATCAAAAGTTTTGCACCTGTTTTGTTCCTAAATCTTGCATCAAAAAACAAGAGAGTTCCAGAAAAACATCTACTTCTGCTTTATTGATTGCACCAAGGCCTTTGATTATGTGGCTCACAACAAACTAAAATACTTAAAGAGATGAGAATGCCAGACCACCTTACCTGCCTCCTGAGAAATCTGTATGCAGGTCAAGAAGCAACAGTTAGAACTGGATATGGAACAACTGACTGGTTCCAGAAGGGGAAAGGAGTACATCAAGGCTGTGTATTGTCACCCTGCTTATTTAACTTATATGTAGAGTATATCATGTGAAATGCTGGGCTGGATGAAACACAAGCTGGAATCAAGATTACTGGGATAAATATCAATAACCTCAGATATGCAAATGACACCACCTTATGGCAGAAAGCAAAGAAGAACTAAAGAGCCTCTTGATGAAAGTGAAAGAGGAGAATGAAAAAGTTGGCTTAAAGCTCAACATTCAGAAAATGAAGATCATGTCATCCAGTCCCATCACTTCATGGCAAATAGATGGGGAAACAATGGAAACAGTGACAGACTTTATTTTCTTGGGCTCCAAAATCGCTGCTGGTGACTGCAGCCATGAAATTGAAACACGCATGCTCCTTGGAAGAAAAGCTATGACCAACCTAGATAGCATACTAAAAATCAGAGACATTACTTTGCCAACAAAAGTCCATCTAGTCCAAGCTATGGTTTTTCTAGTAGTCATGTATGGATATGAGAGTTGGACTGTGAAGAAAGCTGAGTGCCGAAGAAATTATGCTCTTGAACTGTGTGTTGGAGAAGACTCTTGAGAGTCCTTTGGACTGCAAGGAAAGCAAACCAGTCAATCCTAAAGGAAATCAGTCCTGAATATTCATTGGAAGGACTGGAGCTGAAGCTGAAGCTCCAACACTTCAGCCACCTGATGCGAAGAACTGACTCCTTGGAAAAGACTCGGACGCTGGGAAAGATTTAAGGCAGGAGGAGAAAGGGACAGCAGAGGATGTCATCACCAACTCAATGGACATGAGTTTGAGCAAACTTTGGGAGTTGGTGATGGACGGGGAAGCCTTGTGTGCTGCAGTCCATAGGGTTGCAAAGAGTCAGAAACGACTGAGCAACTGAACTGAACTCACCAGATGAATGGAGAATTATGACCCATTTCTCAGAAGAGGCCAGTTGCAGAGAACGTGTTATGGGAACTGAATTAGAAGATGCCATTTAGAGCAGCCACCAAGAAATTTCCTCTTAAACACCTATCCCCCACTCTACACACCTATAAACTGAGCATCCATCAGCTGAATATGAGAAACTCCTTCTAAGGAAAGAAAACCTCCTGGTAAAGTGTTAATAGGGACTCATGGAAGGAGCAGAGGAGGTTAATTTTTCTACAAAATTTCTGTTCAATTGTTCTGTTTATTTTCTGTTGGGTTGTCATCTATCTACCTACCTGTGAAAAAAAGTTCTTCACATATTCTGTATAGGAACAATTTTTTTTTCAAAAAAAAAAACAAACAAATATAATCTCCCACTTTGTGACTTCTAAGTTGTGTATGGTATATTCAGTTTTCTAATTCTGATATGGTATACCAATCTCTTTTCTTTGCCTTTAGTACATTTTGTGCCTGTTTAAGAAGCGTTTTCCAATACCAAAGGTCTTAAACATATGCTCTCATATTATTAATAAATTTTCTAAAAATTTTATAAGTTTTGCTTTTCATACTTCATAATACATCCAAAGTTGACTTTTGTGAATGGTGTGAGGTAGGGATTTAATTCCATTTTTCATTTCTATAAAAATACTATATTTTTCTAGAATCATTTACTTAAATATAGATGTCTTCCCCCATTGCTCTATAGTAATATTTCTGCTTGTGGATTTTTCCATTCTATTGTGTTCATCTGGATATCAAAGACTGTTATAAAACTAATGTGATGCTGGCCACAGATGGATAATTACATTGAGTTTTCTCACCATGTTCTTCCTTTTCAAGAGTGCCTTGGCTATACTCAGCATTCTGTTTTTCCATACAATTTCAAATCACCTTGTTAACATCCACAAGATCAATTTGAGGGAAAATGACATTTAAAACATTGAGTTCAAGCACTATCCTTTTGTTCAGTTTTTATTATTTTATTTTAAGTATGACTTGACAAGCAGACGGTCAGATTTTGTTTGTTACTCCTGAGAGTTCCTAACCATTCCAGCTACTCCAGCAACTGCTGGAGTGCAGCTGTTTACATTTAGAGGAGTCGTGAATAAATTTAGTTTCATTTCCTCTGTCTAACTTTATGTTTATGCCTGTTGCACACTGCAGTGTCCTTCTTCCTTTTCTTTATTTTTTCAGTTTGATCATGTTGCTATTCATTCCACTTTTGCCTCTGCTATAAAAAAGACCTATTGCACATTTCTTTTACACTTATTACTAACTTCCTTTCCCCTGCTCTTCGATTCAAATATGTATTACTCCACCATTATTCAAAAGTTAGTTGCCATTTATTTCTTATGTTCTTCCCTCATGAAGCCTTAATCACCCCATCTCAGAATTTCTCAATGAGAGGCATAAAATAATTTCACTTACCCTAACTATTCCCAAACCTTCCTTTTATTTAGTATGTGAACTTTGATATTTTTTCCTCCCTCTTCTCTTCTTGTCACTCTCACTTATAGATTTTATTAAAATGGTTTAGCTACTGTTCCTTTTATTCTGTGTCTTTATAATAATAATTATACTTTCTATGTATATGCATGCATTTATGTTGAATATTTGATATTTATATATTAGCCAGGTTCATTGTTAACTGCATTTTCTTTTTATCTTCATCTTCCCTCATCTTTTTTTTTTTTTTAATTAAAGTCATTTTACAAGTATTCTGCTCAGATTGGATATTTGGATGATGTACTTTCTAATTTTTTTAGCACATTTCATTCACACTACTAGATTTGTGCTATGTCACCAGGCATAGAAATTTCTCATTATAGGTCTTTCTTTATTCATCTATAGAAACAATTCTATTGTCTTCCAGCATTTAGTAGGGCAGATGAAAAGTCTGATGTTATTAACTTGTGCTGTTTACTTGAAAGCAAGTATAATTTTACTTTTTCTGTGAAATTCAAGAATTTCACCTGCTGAGTCTAGACATGTGTTTGTGTGTATCTGTGTTTCTTCATTAGTTTATTTCAATTTGTTTAAGCACTTTAAATCTGCAGACTTTTCTCAATTCATCAAATGTATACATTTGTTAAAGTTTAATAATATCTCATATATCAGCTGCTTCTTTTCCCATAATTTCTGTCACTCACATGTTAGATCTCTAGGATTTATCCCTTAATCCTCTTACCTATTCTATCAAGTTCATAATCTTTTTGCATATTTTTCTGTTCTTTCAAGCATCTCTTGCTCTTGACTTGTACAGTATTAATTTAATCTTAACAGTGATAAATCTTTCATTTGATTTATTTACCATTTTTTTCACTTTATTTTGAGCCCCCAAGTATTTTATTATGAAAATTAATTTTCTTACATCTTATGCTTCTTTTTTATCCAGATATTCACAGCCGCCTCCAGCAGTATTTTTTTTTAACTAGGTTTGCATACTAAGAGTTTTCCTGATCCTTCTCATTAAGGTCTCTGGGCCCTTTTAATTAGAATATTCTTTCTGGATTTATATAGTTCAGTTAGCTATAGCTGCTGTTTTTTTTTTTTTTTCCTAAACAACCGGGGTTGTATGGATGATGAAAAAAATGTGGTAGTTCCTGGCCCCAAGAGCCTAAAAAGTAAAGGCAATTGTCACCTGCTATTAAGGCACCTGGAGAGATCTCTTGCTCATTGATGTCCCAACTCAGGATGTTGAGCATCAGGATCAGGAACGCCTCAGTTTACCCATTCATTTTACTCCTTGACCTTCAAGAATGTCCCTAGACAGCTCTCCCCAGGTCACATTGCACTCCTCCCCTGCTCCCGAGCTGCATCACTGCTCTTTGGTCACTTGTTCACCGCCTATGCTCCCTGCAAAGGCCATTAGTTTCCAAAGACTCAGGCCACTAAGCCAAGTCCTGTAGGTTCCAGAAGGTCTGTGGTTAGGAGAGGCTGGTAGCATGGATTAGGTTGTTGAGGCAGGAGGGAACTGCATTCAGTAGAATCCTCTTTACACTGTTGCCCAGGAGAACCCAAATAATCAGAAAATTTGCAGATAAATTTTCAGTGGAGCAAGGTCCATAGACTGTAGGAAAGTAATTTTGAACCTAGAAATCTATATCCAATCAACTAACATTATTGTGAGGGAACAATGAAAATGTTGTCATCTGATATACCTATAAATAGATGTTTATAGCAACCTTTGTTCATAATTGCTAAAAGCTGGAAACAAGTCAAATGCTATCCAGTGTGTAAGTGGATAAACAAATAGAAGTAACTCCATGCAGTGAAATACTCTTCAGCAATAAACAAGAAAAACTATTAATTCATGTAAAAATTTGTATGGCTTTCAAAGGCATTATGCTGAGTAAAAAAATCAGTTTCAAAGGTTACATATTATATGATTCCTTTTAAATGATATTCTTGAGAAGTCAAAACAATAGTGATGGAGAAGAAATCCGCAGTAGTCATGGATTAGAATGTGGGGAGTGGATGTAACTATAAAGAGATAAAAACAAGGGAGGGTTTTGTGTGACGGTATTCTTCTATTACAAGTTGTGGGATTTATTGTATGAATCTATGTGTGTGTCAAACTTTTTGGAAATGTGCACAAACATCAGTTTTACTCTAAATTAATTTTGAAATGGAAAGGAAAGAAAGAAGTAAAGAAAAGAAACAATAGGCATAGTGGATTCAACCTGAAGTCATGCCTTTAGACAAATAAGAATTCCATAAATAGAGAGCTGAGAAAACAGAGGGAAAAATTATATTGAAAATATAATAGATTTCCCAGAACAGAATCTTCAGTTTGAAGTACTCCACAATAAATGAAAAGATCACTTCATTTTCCATATCAGTATATTCATAGAAATAAGACATCCTCTACAAAGGAGGAAGCATTAACTGGGCTTCAGGTGTCTGTCTCTCTCTATGGGACACTAGAAAGAAAAACAGAGCAAAACCTTCAAAGTTCTTAGGGTGACTTGGGAATTGACTTTCAAATTGAAAGTGTATAGCCAAGCAAGCTATGAGTTAAGTGAAAGGGAAGAATAAAGATATTTTCAGATTGCACAGACATGGAAACTTACCTCAAACACTTTTTCCTTGGGAATTATTTGATGACTCTAGCAAAACAGAGTAAACCAAGAACCAAAAAAGAGAAAAATATGGGATCCAGAAAACAGTGTATCAAAACCGAGAAATAATGATGTCCTATTTCAGAATGCTTCCAAGCACCACGCACAGAGACCAGTAAGTCCAGACCAGGGTGAGAAGGTGACTCCAGAATAAAAGGACAGTTGGAGGATTATGTAGAATGATTAGAACTTCCCAGGTGGTAAAGAACTCACCTTCTGATGCAGGAGACTCAAGAGAAGTGAGTTCTATCCCTGGGTGGGGAAGGTCCCCTGGAGGAGAAAATGGCAACCCACTCCGATATTCTTGCCTGGGAAATCCCACGGACAGAGGAGCCTGGCGGGCTATAGTCCCTGGGGCTGCAAAGCGTCAGACACTATGGAGCAAACAATGGGGTAGGAGTGAGGGTAGGAGTGGGGGCAGAATGACTGAGACCTTGGAAGAACTATGGGCTTGTTAAAGACAATTGGTGATGTTAGTTTTTTAAGAATGAACTTAAACTTGACTTTGAGTACCTTCTTCTTTGAGTGGCTTTGTGGTCAAGAGATTGGTCTCCTGCTGAAAGAAATGTATCCTGTTATTTGTTCGTTTCTCAGAAATATTCATATAATCATAATAAAATAAACATCATTTATTAGCCTTTGACTTGCAGACTCACTCCATAAATGAAACACAGAAGATCCAACTTTTATTATACTGCAAATATTATAAATCTTGGCCAAATAAAAGTTCATTTGAAAGAGGTTGGGAGGTGGAAATATCCTCATTTTAAAAGTTAAAATTCAAAAGATTTAATTCAGAGATTGAACCTATCATTGATTAAATAAGAAATAGAGACAGAGAGGATAGAATAGTGGCTAAGAGCATGGGGTCTCTAGGTTTGAATCCCATCTGTCATTTATTTGTTGTGCAATCTTGGACACATTACATAATCTTTCTGTACTTCAGTCACCCCATCTGTAAAATGAGGGTATTACATAACTAGGTTAAATGAATGAATCTATCTAAAACACTTAGAATAGTGTATAGCACATATTATTATATACACATTTGCTACAAACTCAGAGATGAACAATAGAGAAATTAATAAAAGTGAAAAATATTTTTGAAGAAGGATAGCTGTATTACTCGATGTCATGTAATTGAACAAAAGCATCATTAAAACATGGCAAAAAGTTATTAGACAATATCTATAGCTAACAAGTCAAAATGGTGAGTTAGATTTCTAGAAGTAGCAATAAGAAGATTTAAAGAGATTAAAGGGTTTACTTCTGGAAAGGCAAGCTGGGATTTGGAAGTATAGGAGTTGAACTTCTTGCTTACAAGAGTAAGGGCTTCTGAACCGCTTGATTCTTCAGCCAAGTTCATGCATTATTGTGATAATCTTTTTTTTTTAAAGTAAGTCAGACAAAGAAAGACAAATATCATATGATATTAAATATATGTAGAATGTTTTTAAAAGGGTGAAAATGAGCCTATTTACAAAACAAAGTAGAGTCATAGATCTACAAAACAAATTGTGGTTTCCTGGGGTTAAGAGTGCATGCGTGTGTGCTAAGTCACTTCAGTCATGTCCGACTCTTTGTGATCCTATGGACTCTAGTCCACCAAGCTCCTCTGTTCATGGGAATTCTCCAGGCAAGATAACTGGAGTGGGTTGCCATGCTCTCCTCCAGGGGATCTTCCTGACCCAGGGATTGAACCCACATCTCTTATGTCTCCTGCATTGGCAGGCAGGATTTTTTGTTTGTTTGTTTGTTTTTACCACTTCCTGCTATCTGGGAAGCCTGGGGGTAAGAGTGGGGAGGGATAACTTTGTAGATGGGAATTGACATATACATAGTACTAAAACAGTGACAGATTTTATTTTTGAGGGGGCTCCAAAATCACTGCAGATGGTGACTGCAGCCATGAAATTGAAAGACACTTGTTTCTTGGAAGAAGAATTATGACCAACCTAGATAGTATATAAAAACCAGAGACATTATTTTGCCAACAAAGGTCCATATAGTCAAACCTATGGTTTTTCCAGTAGTCATGTATGGATGTGAGAGCTGGACCATAAAGAAAGCTGAGCACCAAACAACTGATGCTTTTGAACTGAGGTGTTGGAGGAGACTCTTGAGAGTCCTTGGCCTGCAAAGAGATCCAACCAGTCCATCCTAAAGGATAACAATCCTGAATATTAATTGGAAGGACTGATGTTGAAGCTGAAACGCCAATATTTTGGCCACCTGATGCAAAGAACTGACTCCCTGGAAAAGACCCTGATGCTGGGAAAGATTGAAGGCAGGAGGAGAAGGTGATGGCAGAGGCTGAGATGGTTGGATGGCATCACCGAATCAATGGGCATGAGTCTGAATAAGCTCTGGGAGTTGGTGATGGATAGGGAGGCCTGGCGTGCTGTAGTCCATGGAGTCGCAAAGAGTAGGACACAACTAAGTGACTGAATTGAACTGAACTGAAATATAAAACAGATAACAAATAAGGACCAGCTGTATCACACTGGTGTAATGACCTATATGGGAGAAGAATCTGAAGGAAGAATCCGTACATATATAACTGATTCACTTTGCTGTACACCTGAAATTAACACAACATTGTAAATCAATTATGCTCCAATCATAATTTTTAAAAATTTCATTAAACAATATGTCCAGGTGAATAACATAAACGTCTATCTTCTAAATCACCTTTGTGATAAAACTGAACAAGGAAAAGTTAATCCAATAGAATGCAAGAAAGAAATACAAACAAAAATTGGAAAACATAAAATAAGATGAGAGGAATTAATCTAAGCATTAAATAACAATGTTAGGGGACTTGCTCAGACTTCCTGTAATGAGGAACATGGTGGCTGACTAATCCCTCTTGCCCTCTCCAAATCCACCACCACATTCCCCCAAGGCTGACCTTGCCCTGGGACGTTCCCAAGGATACTCATACAAACCACTTCTACAGAACACTGAGCCTTGTTAAAGGCAGCCTGGGCTGCGGTCTCATATTAACCAGGTTGGAAATTTCAGGTTGTGGACTGAGTCTGACTCTTTTCCCGTGTTCTTCTTCCTTCCCCTCTGCTTCCATATGGGGCAGATCTGTTTTGCTAGAAAAAGTTTGTCCTTGCCTTTTCCTGCTTATGACACTTTTATCTTGACCTGCACGCCCCCAATAAGCATGATGCAGGTTACTGTCTTTTGTTTGTTTCTTGGCAGATTCAACTGATCTATCAGAAGACAGAGTTCCCAGATTTAGTTTTCAAATAAGATGCAGTATGTAGGTGTTCTCAGAAATAGAACTTCACAAAATGGAACAGAAAATCTGAAAGTAAGGGGTCAGAAGAAGTGCATAAGGTAGATATTTACAAAATAAAGAAATTTAGATAAGGATATTAACCAGAGCAAAACAGAAAACAGATGGAGTCAAACTGGTATTTAAACAAATGAGAAATGGACAAATCCTTGATTACAGATAGAGACTTTAACACAACTTTCTGAGAAATACAGATCAGATCAGTTCAGTTCAGTTGCTCAGTCATGTCTGACTTTGCGACCCCATGGACTGAAGCACGCCAGGTTTCCCTGTCCACCACCAACTCCCGGAGCTTGCTCAAACTACAATAGAGATCAAGTCGACCAAATACAGATCAAATCAACCAAAATATGCAAAATATGCAAGGATATGGAGAGTGTGATTAACACAAATAACATGCCTTAATCATGAATTAACACACTCTTCCTCATGCCCCAGTTTTTAGCACCCAAGGGATACTTAACAGAGTTGTGCAATGTATTAAATAAAAATTTTAATATAAGTTACAAAAAGTATAAATCATTAAAGCTATTTTTCTCTGGCCATAACAAAATTGAGTAAGAAATTAATATCAAAAGAGAACAAGAATGCAGGATGGTGATCAGGAGGGAGGAGAAGCAATGATTCACCTGAAAGGAATTTTTGCAATTCTTGATTTAAAGAAAACAGACCCCAAATCATGAACAAGTTATAAATGAACACCAATAAATATTCTACACTTCAAAATGGTGAACATGAACAAAGTAGAACTCAGAAAAAAACTATAGCCATAAGTGTATTTTAAAAAGACAAAACAAAAATCTTACATTAAAACAAACAAACAAAAGACATAAACAAGGAAGCAAATAACAGAAAAAGTAAATTCTAAAAAAGTAAAAAAAAAAATGATAATAAAAAGTAATGAAGAACAGCAATATAAAAAGTATGCCTTATCTATCAGTGAATCTCAAAGCTGATTCTTTCTATGACAACAAGAAAGGCAGCCATTAGCACTGCATGGAGCCTGACTGCTCATCCACATACTTCTATAGTGATTTACATGCAATAACCTAAGTCATCATCACCTCTATTAATGTGGATGTCTCATGGTGGGTACTATTATGTAGCATGAATTCTGTGTGTTGTCGTTGTCTTGGTTTCCCTTTTATTTAGCGATCATTCATTTATTCATTCAACAGATGTCTCAGTTCAGTTCAGTTCAAAAGGTCAGTCGTGTCTGACTCTTTGCGACCCCATGGATTATAGCATGCAGGCTTCCCTGTCCATCACCAACTCCCGGAGCTTGCTCAAACTCATGTCCATCAGGTTGGTGATACCATCCAACCATCTCATCCTCTGTCATCCCCTTCTCCTTCTGCCTTCAGTCTTACCCAGCATCAGGGTCTTTTCCAATGTGTCAGTTCTTCACATCAGGTGGTCCAAGTATTGGAGCAACTTCAGCATCAGTCCTTCCAGTGAATATTCAGGACAAATTCAACAGATGTCTAACAACTATAATGTACTATGGCATACTGGGGGAACTGGAAAGTTGAACTAAAGAATTGTTTCATATAGTCATTTTGGGGCTGCACCAAAAATATTGATCACAGCTATTACGTTGCTATTTAAATTGTTATTGAAACTCATTTGCTTTTACATTTACATACATTTTCCTGTTGATTTTTATTGAAGTGTAATTCACATTCAATGCAAATCATCATTTTTAAGTGTACAGTTCATTGTAATACGTGTACAGCTGGGTAATCACTGTACAATCAAGATATAGAACATTTTTATTCAATCCCCCAAATTTTTCCTGCCTTTTTCAGTCAGTCTTCTCCAGTCCCTGGCAATCACTCATCAGTTTTCTCTACCTATAGGTTTGATTATATAAAATATCATATAAATAAAATTACATAGTGTGCAATCTTTATGTCTAGCTTCTTTTGCTCAGCATAGCGCTTTTGAAATTTACCCATATTATTGCATTTATCAGTAGCTTATCCTTTTTCATTACTTAGTAGTGTTCCATGATGTGAATCAAACACAATTTGCTCATTTATTCACCAGCTGATAGATGTTTTGGTTGTTTCCATTTGGGGCTGTTATGAAAAAAAGTGCTATAACAATATATGTTGTTATAGGAATTTTGTGTATACATATGTTTTTATTTCTCTTGCAAAAATACATAGAAGATGAGTGGTAGGTTTCAGTTCAGTTCAGTACAGTCGCTCAGTCGTGTCTGACTCTTTGCGACGCAATGAATTACAGCACGCCAGGCCTCCCTGTTCATCACCATCTCCCGGAGTTCACTCAGAGTCACGTCCACGGAGTCTGTGATGCCATCCAGCCATCTCATCCTTGGTCGTCTCCTTCTCCTCCTGCCCTCAATCCCTCCCAGCATCAGAGTCTTTTCCAATGAGTCAACTCTTCTCATGAGGTGGCCAAAGTACTGGAGTTTCAGCTTTAGCATCATCCCTTCCAAAGAAATCCCAGGGCTGATCTCCTTCAGAATGGATTGGTTGGATCTCCTTGTAGTCCAAGGGACTCTCAAGAGTCCTCTCCAACACACAGTTCAAAAGCATCAATTCTTCGACGCTCAGCCTTCTTCACAGTTCAACTCTCACATCCATACATGACCCCAGGAAAAACCATAGCCTGGACTAGATGGACCTTAGTCGGCAAAGTAATGTCTCCGCATTTGAATATCTTATCTAGGTTGGTCATAACTTTTCTTCCAAGGAGTAGCATCTTTTACTTTCATGCCTGCAGTCACCATCTGCAGTGATTTTGGAACCCCTCAAAATAAAGTCTGACACTGTTTCCATTGTTTCCCCATCTATTTCCCATGAAGTGATGGGACCGGATGCCGTGATCTTCATTTTCTGAATGTTGAGCTTTAAGCCAACTTTTTCGCTCTCCTCTTTCACTTTCATCAAGAGGCTTTTTAGTTCTTCTTCACTTTCTGCCATAAGGGTGGTGTCATCTGCATATCTGAGGTTATTGATATTTCTCCCGTCAATCTTGATTCCAGCTTGTCTTTCTTCCAGTCCAGCGTTTCTCATGATGTACTCTGCATATAAGTTAAATAAGCAGGGTGACAATATACAGCCTTGATGTACTCCTTTTCCTATTTGGAACCAGTCTGTTGTTCCATGTCCAGTTCTAACTGTTGCTTCCTGACCTGCATACAGATTTCTCAAGAGGCAGGTTAGGTGGTCTGGTATTCCCATCTCTTTCAGAATTTTCCACAGTTTATTGTGATCCACACAGATAGTATATATATGTTTAGTATAATAAGAAACGGCATTTTTTTTCCAACATAGGTATATCTTTCTGCCTCCCTACTGCCAATCTTTGATGGTTACAGTGTTTCCACATCTTTAGCAACATTCAGTAATTTCACGACTTTTAATTTTAGCCATTCTAATGAGTGTGCAGTAGTACCTCGTGATTTTAAATTGCATTTCTTCAATGACAAGTGAAGTTATTGCCTTTTCATGTACTTACTTTCCATTTGCATATTCTCTGTTAGTAAAACATCTTTTCAAAGCATCTTTAATCCTTTTGCAATATATTTGCTTACCTTATTATTCACTAGTAAGAGTTTTTTTATATATTTAGGATAAGAATATGTTTTGTAAATATTTTCTGCAAATGAATGACTAAAGTCCCTAAAATTTTGGTTTAATTAAAGCTAAACATAAGAAAAAATGTTTATGCATACAGCTGATAGTTATGATTTTCCAGTTTGTACCTCATGTAACCACATTTTATTATACGCACACACATACATTTTGTATGGTCAATATTCTTAGTCGTAAAAAACTTTGGTGTAGATTTTAGGCTAAACTATTGAAGCACAGGATCACCAGGAATTTGTTTTCTCCCCCACCACCACCTTCTTAACTATGTCTTTGTGTAAGAGCAATATATTGTAATCTTGACTAAATCAAATTTCAGTTCAGTTCAGTTTAGTCGCTCAGTCGTGTCCGACTCTTTGCAACTCCATGAATTGCAGCATGCCAAGCCTCCCTGTCCATCACCAACTCCCAGAGTTCACTCAAACTCATGTCCATTGAGTTGGTGATGCCATCCAGCCATCTCATCCTCTCTTGTCCCCTTCTCCTCCTGCCCCCAATCCCTCCCAGTAGCAGAGTCTTTTCCAATGAGTCAACTCTTTGCATCAGGTGGCCAAAGTATTGGAGTTTCAGCTTTAGTATCAGTCCTTCCAAAAAAACCCAGGACAGACCTCCTTTTGAATGGACTGGTTGAATCTCCTTGCAGTCCAAGGGACTCTCAGAGTCTTCTCCAACACCACAGTTCAAAAACATCAATTCTTCGGCACTCTGCTTTCTTCACAGTCCAACTCTCACATCCACACATGACCACAGGAAAAACCATAGCCTTGACTAGATGGACCTTTGTTGGCGAAGTAATGTCTCTGCTTTTCAATATGCTATCTAAATTGGTCATAACTTTTCTTCCAAGGAGTAAGTGTCTTTTAATTTCATGGCTGCAGTCACCATCTGCAGTGATTTTGGAGCCCCCAAAAATAAAGTCTGCCACTGTTTCCACTGTTTCCTCATCTATTTCCCATGAAGTGATGGGACCAGATGCCATGATCTTAGTTTTCTGAATGTTGAGTTTTAAGCCAACTTTTTCACTCTCCTCTTTCACTTTCATCAAGAGGCTTTTTAGTTCCTCTTCTCTTTCTGCCATAAGGTGATGTCATCTGCATATCTGAGGTTGTTGATATTTCTCCCGGCAATCTTGATTCCAGCTTGTGCTTCCTCCATCCAGCGTTTCTCATGATGTATTCTGCATGTAAGTGAAATAAGCAGAGTGACAATATACAGCCTTGACATACTCCTTTTCCTGTTTGGAACCAGTCTGTTGTTCCATGTACAGTTCTAACTGCTGCTTCCTGACCTGCATATAGGTTTCTCAAGAGACAGGTCAGGTGGTCTGGTATTCCCATCTCTTTCAGAATTTTGAACAGTTTGTTGTGATCCACACTGTCAAAGGCGTTGGCATAGTAAATAAAGCAGAAATAGATGTTTTTCTGGAACTCTCTTGCTTCTTAAATGACCCAGTGGATGTTGGCAATTTGATCTCTGGTTCCTCTGCCTTTTCTAAAACCAGCTTGAACATCAGGGAGTTCATGGTTCACGTATTGCTGAAGCCTGGCTTGGAGAATTTTGAGCATAACTCTACTTGCGTGTGAGATGAATGCAATTGTGTGGTAGTTTGAGCATTCTTTGGCATTGCCTTTCTTTGGGATTGAAATGAAAACTGACCTTTTCCAGGCCTATGGCCACTGCTGAGTTTTCCAAATTTGCTGGCATATTGAGTGCAGCACTTTCACAGCATCATCTTTCAGAATTTGAAATAGCTCACCTGCAATTCCATCACCTCCACTAGTTTTGTTCACAGTGATGCTTTCTAAGACCCTCTTGACTTCACATTCCAGGATGTCTGACTCTAGGTGAGTGATCACACCATTGAGATTATCTTGGTCATGAAGATCTTTTGTACAGTTCTTCTGTGTATTCTTGCCACCTCTTCTTAATATCTTCTGCTTCTTTTAGGTCCATACCATTTCTGTCCTTTATTGAGCCCATCTTTGCATGAAATGTTCCCTTGGTATCTCTAATTTTCTTGAAGAGATCTCTAGTCTTTCCCATTATGTTCTTTTCCTCTATTTCTTTGCATTGATTTCTGAGGAAGGCTTTCTTATCTCTCCTTGCTATTTACCCTCTTTCATTATTTTATGGTTTTTGTATTGTATCTAATAAAACTTTACATAATTTGAAGTTACAAAGATTTTTACTCATATTTCTTTCTAGTTTTAGTTTTACCTCTTACATTTAGATAAATGACCTATTTTCAGTGCATGGTGCTAGAAAAGTACTAATTTTTTTGTTTATTTTGTTTTTTTCCATATAGATATCCAGTTGTTCTAGTATTTCTCTTGAAAGACTATCATCTTGGAGAATATTCTTCTTTCCATCGAATCACCTCAGTACCATTGTAAAAAAATCAATTTACCATGTATGTATATGTCTAAGAAGTTTTTGCTTCTCCATTCTCTATTTTGAAGCTCTGTTGTTATGTACATAGAAATTCAGAATTGCTATGTCTTCTTGGTAAATTTTCTAAGAATTTTGTAATGTCTTCCGTTACCACTTTGTAATGTCTTACTTTATCACTCACAATATTTGTTTTTATTTAAAGTTCATTAATATAACCATTCTTCTGCTGCTGCTGCTAAGTCACTTCAGTCATGTCCGACTCTGTGCGACGCCATAGATGGCAGCCCACCAGGCTCCCCTGTCCCTGGGATTCTCCAGGCAAGAACAGTGGAGTGGGTTGCCATTTCTTTCTCCACTCTACTTTTCTTAGAGTTAGTATAGGCATATTGAATTTTTTTCCTATCCATTTGTTTTTTATCTATCTATAATCTTTATTGGAGAAGGCAATGGCACCCCATTCCAGTACTCTTGCCTGGAAAATCCCATGGAGAGAGGAGCCTGGTGGGCTACAGTCCATGGGGTCGCAAAGAGTCGGACACGACTGAGCGATTTCACTTTCACTTTTCACTTTCATGCACTGGAGAAGGAAATGGCAACCCACTCCAGTGTTCTTGCCTGGAGAATCCCACGGACGGGGGAGCCTGGTAGGCTGCTGTCTATGGGGTCGCACAGAGTCGGAAACAACTGAAGCGACTTAGCAGCAGCAGCAGCATAATCTTTATACTTAAAGCAGATTTCTTGAGGGCAACATCTTGCTTTTTACCTAATCTGATAATTTTTTGCCACTTAAATGGGGGAATTAAGATAAATTATATTTAATGCAGTTACAGATATTGTTGGATTTAAGTGTCTCAGTTTCCAAGTTGTACTCTTTCTGTTTCATCTGCTATTTTATCCTTTTCACCTCATTGTGGATACTTACAGATTGAGTACTTTTAAAAAAGACATTTATTTATTTATTGTGGTAGGGCTTCCCCAGTGGTTCAGTGGTAAAGAATCTACCTGCACAGGAGGAGCTACAGGGAACACAGGTTCAACCCCTCAGTTGGGAAGATCCCTGAAGGAGGGCATGGTAACCCACTCCTGTATTCTTGCCTGGGGAATCCCCGTGGACAGAGGAGCCTTGGCAGGCCACAGTTCATAGAGTCGCAAAGAGCTGGAGACAACTAAAGTGATAGCACCCATGCGTGGCTATGCTGAGCCTTCATTGTTGTATGCAGGCTTTCTCTAGTTGCAGCAAGTGGGGAAACTCTCCAGTTGCTGTGTACAGGTTTCTCATTTGGTGGCTTCTGGTTGAAGGGCACAGGCTCTGGGGTGCACGGCCTTCAGTAGTTGTGGCTCACGGGCTGAGCAGTTTTGGTGCACAGGTTCTAGAGTGTGTAGGCTGCAGTAGTTGTGGTGAATGGGGTTGACTGCCCCATGGCATGTGGAGTCTTCCCACACTAGGTATCAAAGCCATGTCCTCTGCGTTGGCAGGAGAATTCTTAACCACTGGACCACAAGCGAAGTCCAGATTGGATACTTTTACAACTCCACTATTGTTAAATTTTCTAGTGGTTTCTCTATGGTTTCAATATATATCTTTAATTAATCACACCCAAATTATTTCATTCTGCTTCATGTATAAAGTAAGAAATTTACATTAGTACCCTTACAATTCCTCCCTCCCTTCTTTTGTGCTAATAATTATGATTAGTTTCCTTTTATGTTAAGTTCCCACTCAGTCAGGTGTATTTTAGAGTGATTAAAAATAAGGAAAATAATGTTTTATTTATTTATTTTTTGCTGTTTCTAGAGGTCTTCATTTCTTTATGTAGACTGAAATTTCAGTCTGATATTATACTCCTTCTGCCTGTAAGGTTTTAGTATTTCTTGTAGCTCCAGTTGATAAACAGTGAATTATCTCATTTTCCCCTCTCCCCCTAAAATCCTTTGTTTCACTCTAATTTTGGTAAGTTATCCTAGCTGGATATAGAACTGTGAGTTAATAGTGTTTTCCCTCAGTATTTTAAAGATGCTATTCTACTGCCTTCTGGCTTCCATAGTTATTGACAAGAATACTGCTGTAGTAAATTTCTCTTTCTCCTTATGGCCTTCAACATTTTCTCTTTTTCATTTTTTTCCTGCAGTTTCACAGTGATACACAGAGGGCATTTTTGTCTTTCTTTTGGAATTTATCTTGATTTGTGTTCTGTGAGTTTCTTAGATCTTTGATTTGGTGTATATCACTTGGTGTATATTTTTAAAGAATCTTAATCATTCTTTCTCTAAATATTTTCTGTGTCCCATTCTCTCTTCACTCTCTGGAAGTCCATTTACATATATATGTGTGTGTGTGTGTATGTGTGTGTGTGTGTGTGTATGCATTTGATGTGATATTGCCCCACAGCTCCCAAAGAAGGGCAATGCCCGAGAATGTTCAAACTACCACACCACTGGGCTCATTTCACACGCTAGCAAGGTAACGCTCAAAATCCTTCAAGGTGGGCTTCAGTGTTACATGAACTGAGAACTTTCAGATATACAAGCTGGGTTTTGAAAAGGCAGAGGAGCCGAAGGCCAAAATGCCAGCATTTGTTGGATCATAGAGAAAGCAAGGGAATTCCAGAAAGAAGTCTACTTCTGTCTCACTGACTGTGCTAAAGCTTTTGACTGTGTGTGGAACACAACAAACTGTGGGAAATTCTTCAAGAGATAGGAATTCAAGACTTCCTTATTTGTCTCCTGAGAAACCTGGATGTGGTTCAAGGAGCAACAGTTAGAACCGGACATGAAAAAACCTACTGGTTCGAAATTGGGAAAGGAGTATGTCAGAGCTATATGTTGTCATGCTGCTTATTTAACTTATATGCAGAATACATCATATGAAGTACCAAGCTGGTTGACTCACAAGCTGAAGTCAAGATTGCTGAGAGAAATATCAACAACCTCAGATATGCAGATGGTACCATTCTAATGGCAGAACATGAAGAGAAACTAAGGAGATTCTTGATGAGGATGAAAGAGGAGAATTAAAAAGCTAGCTTAAAGCTTGACATTCAAAAAACTAAGATCATAGTATCCAGTCCCATCACTTCATGGCCAACAGAAGGGGAAGAAGTGGAAACAGTGACAGATTTTATTTTGGGGGGCTCCAAAATTACTGAGAGTGGTGACTGTGGAATGAAATTAAAAGATGCTTGCTCTAAAGGAAAGCTCTGACAAACCTAGACAGCATGTTAAAAAGCAGAGACATCACTTTGCCCACGAAGGTCTGCATAGTCAAAGCTATGGTTTTTCCAGTAGTCATGTAGGCTGTGAGAGCTGGACCATAAAGAAGGCTGAGCACCAAAGAATTGATGCTTTTGAACTGTGGTGATGGAGAAGACTCTTGAGAGTCCCTTGTACTGCAAGGAGATCAAACTGGTCAATCCTAAAGGAAATCAACTCTGAATATTCAGTGGAAGGACTGATACTGAAGCTGGAGCTCCAGTACACTGGTCACAAGAACTGATTCATTGGAAAAGACCCTGATGCCGGGAAAGATTGAGGGCAAGAGGAGGAGGGGGCGACAAGGAGTGAGATGGTTAGAGAGCATCATGGACTCAATGGACATGAGTTTGAGCAAACTCTGGGAGATAGTGAAGGACAGAGAAGCTTGGTGTACTACAGTCCATGGGGTCACAAAGAGTCAGACACAATTGAGTGACTAAACAACAACACAGCTCTTGAATGCTTTGCCCTGTTTTATTTTTCATGTTCTTTTTCTCTTTGTGCTTCAATTGTCATAATTCTATTGAGAAATCTTCAAGTTTATTAATTCTTTTTCCCCTGCTCTTTTGAATCTACTGATGGGATCACTGAAGGAATTATTCCTCTCTCACACTACATACTTTTAAAAAGTCCATGTGTTGATTTTATATCCTGCAACATATTCGTTAGACTTTTTCTTATAAATGTCTTCTTTTTGCTAAATTTCCTCCCCAATCATGCGTGAAGTTTATCTTTTCTATTAGATCATTTAACTATTAATTACAGTTTTATGTTTAAATTGTTGTTTGATGATTTCAATATTAGAGTCATTTATGAATCTGGCCATGAATTGTGTTTTTGTTTTAGATTTTTTTTTAATTGAGAGAGGAGGTTGTATTGCTCTCTTGCATGTCTTGTCATTTTTCATTAAATACTGACATTGTATGTTGACCAGTAGATACTGAATTGGGCTTAGGTTTTATTGCTTCCATGATTTACCCTCAGTACATCATAGTGTTAAATTTCCATTAGCAATGAGCTTTTATAGCTTTATATTCGGGTAAGGCTGAGGGACCAGAAGCTATTTCTTAGAATTACTACTACTTCACCTTCAAATTTTCAGCTATCTTTGCTCATTTGTACCACAGAGGTTTCTTTCCATGCTTTTACTTCTCTTCCAGTAGTAGATTACTGTTGTTTGATTTTTGTGGTTGCTAAGCAAGCAGTGGGTAAATTCAGATTTCTCTCTTGTTCATTCCCAGTTTTAGTTTTTAGTCATATAGGAAGGTCCTTTATGCCTGAGCGCAAGGATATTTAGCAAAGAAGATACACAAACAGCAAATAATCACATGCAAATTATTTGACCTTTTTAGTCATTAGAAAAATGCAATTTATTTTTCCAGCTTTATTGAAGCATAATTATACAGAATTTTATTTATAAATGTATAAATAATGCTATTTATTAATGCATAATTATAAATAATATTCTTTAAATTATATAACTAAATGGTTTGATATATATTGTATATGTGTACTTTAATCAAGCTAATTAACACATAGATCATCTTAAATAGGGTGTATATGGTGAGAACTCCTCAGATCTACTCTTTGAGCAAATTTTACTTATATGAAATAGTGTTATTAACTACAGCCACTATACTGTACATTAGATCTCCAGAACTTATTCATCTTATAACTGAAAGTTTTGCCATTTGACCAATATCTCTTCATATCCCTTGCTTCTAATCCCTGGCAAGCACCATTCTACCATCTGGAGAAATGCTATTCAAAACATAAGATACAACAGCATGCCTATAGAATGGCTAAGATTTAAAAAAAAAAATTGTTGACCCATCACAATATTGTAAATTAATTATCCTCCAATTAAAATTAGTTATTTAAAAATTTAAGAACTTGAAAATACCAAGTGTTGACTAAGATTTGGAGTTAATAGAATTCTCCTACATTGCTGTTAACAATACAAAATTACACAGCTACCTCGAGAAAACAGTTCACCATTTTCTTATAACTGAGAAATTCTTCTAGGTATTAGAAGAATAAGTTAAATTAAATATAAAATAAACAAATTTATTTAAATAAAATAAATAAAAATGTATGTCCACACAAAGACGTTTTCATGTATATTCATAACAGCTTTATTCATAATAGCTCCAAGCTAAGAACAACCCAAGTGCTCATCCACTGGTGAATAAAAAACAGTGGTATGTCTATATAAAGGAATATTACCCAGGAAAAAACAAGGATTATCCAACAATATGGAAGAATATCAAAAGTATTATGCCAAATGAGCTAAGTTAGACATACAAGACTACATATTATATATTTCTGTATATTGTGATTCCAGAAAAAAAGAAAACTGGTTAAAGTGATAACTTTCTGGGGCCAGATTGGTAAAAGACACTTATTGTAAAGAAGCTTGAGAATACTGTTTAGAATGATGGAAGTATTCTACATCTTGATTGTGATGATAGTTTCAATCATATGCATTGGTCAAAATGTTCAAACTATGCACTAGGAATTGGTGAATTTTATTGTATCTAAATCATGCTCAGTATATATGATTAAAATAATAAGATGGAAAAAAGACTTTCAATGAGTAATGAAGTAATGAATTGTTTTCAAGAGAGGGGCCAAAATAAGTGAGAGGGAGATTAAATATTGAGCGAGAAAGCAGAATTAGATAAAATTAGAGACTAAATAAATAAAGCTAGAGAATGAGTAGAGAGCAGTGGGGCCTGAGCATTAAACATCAGAAACAGGGAAGGAAGCCTCAAGAGAGGGAAGTAGGTTTTAGCAGCAGATGGATGGAACAGGCAGAGAAACTGCAGTTTCCTTTCATTTTCCATCCTTGTTAAGAGGCTTCTATCGGCCTCCTCAGGCCTCTCAAGTGGCACAGTTGTAAAGAATTTGCCTGCCAACGCAGAAGAGGCAGGAGACGTGGGTTTGATCCCTGGGTTGGGAAGAGCCGCTGAAGTAGGAAATAGCAACCCAGTCCAGTATTCTCGCTTGGCAAATCCTGTGGACAGAGGAGCCTGAAGGGCCACAGCCTGTGGAGTTACAAAGAGTCAGACATGACTGAGAAGCTATGCGCAGGAACACTGGCTGGCTCATCTACCAGTCCTCTTTGTGGGGTGGAGTGAAGTAGGCTAGGTACTGGGTGACCTCGTTTCATCAATATTAGTGCCAAGCATTACTGAGCCCCTTTTTGACTATCATCCAAATATTCAGTCAAAAAATAAAATGAGTACAGGGAAGTGAGCAGAATATAAATGTGAAAGGTAGGCTTGTCCTAAGACTAGTAATAATCATCATAATAAAGTAGATAGATACACTAGTTAAGTCAGGACGCGGGCAGCAGAGGCAGGTCTATGCCAGGGCCTTCCTTTTGAGCTGATGTGCCTCTGAGGAACGCCTAAGCTTCCCTAGATACTCAGGCTGGAAATCTTTCCCATCCATTGGAGTAGGGGAAATGACAGCCAGGGGTACATGAATTTCAAGGTCATAGAGTTCTATAATCTCGACTCTAAGACCTTAACCAGAATTATGTAAGGAAGGAAAATATTTTTTTACAGAGTTGATTATTTTCCATGCGTCTCTTTCATCTTCTAAATATTTTTTGAGAATCAACTAGCTACATGACATTAAGCTAGCTATTGGAGTGATACATTAAAAAGTCACAAATCTGGCACTCTACGTAGTTTCTTTTGAGGAATGAAGTTCACGTACTATTTATTTATCTTTTCCAGGAGTGAGTCCATGCTGCTATCACAGGCACATCTTTTACTATAGCAGCTACAATACAGAAATTCACCTCCTGAAAGCACCCCTGTTCCAGTTTGCACTGGACACAGTGCACTCAGGCTGTCACTGGCAAAGTGCTCAGCGAAGAGGTCTGCATTCCTAGGAGTCACTGTGAAAACCAAGCATCTGGGCAGATGTTGAGAAGTGGCCACAAGCCCCTGGGAACTTTCACACTGGTGACCGAAGTGGAATATGGAATTAGGGAAGCTCACTCATCTCTTCTTCCAGGAAGAACCACCATCTGTTTTCTGGAGTCTCAAGTTTGCCTAGAAAGACTATCATAAATTCAGAACATTGGTTTTAAAAGTGCTGTTTCTGAAACTCTTGCTCCTTTTCCTCTTTCACCAAAGAAGTCATTCTCGGAGTGGGGTTGCTATCACCGGAACTCCTCCTGTTGGTCTAACGGGGCCATGTTTCCCATCAACCTCCCACCTTATTTCCTTCGGGCCTTAAGCCTCTTATGTCTCATCTCAAGCTCACTTTGTTGCTCTTTTTTTTTTTTGTCTCTATCTTTGCCTTAAAATTTTTTTTTTCTTGCATACTTTTTTTTCTTTCTGAGGGAGGAGGACTGGGGAGGAGAAAACCATTGTCAATTAATAGACATTTTCACCAGGTGTTTCTCAATTATCATGTTGGCAGTCAGCCCCTTCTGTGTAAATTGTATTAAAAAAAAATCCTTCCAGTGCAGAAATCCTCCTTGGGATTGTAACCAACTCAGTGTCTTATTTTCTCTGAAGAAAGATCGTCCTCTGGGAACAGCCCTGCTTAGAACTCTAAGAAAAGCCAAGGTTGCTGCCTCCTGCAACAGCATGATTTAAATGTGCTAAAGTGTGTGATTATCATCAAGTCTTAAACACTCTAGATTTGCTCCTTCATTCTGCACAAGTTTGAGAAATAAACCTGCGACCAGTCTCCAAGAGAGATTGATGCTTATTCTGTGTCAGAGGCCTGGTCTCCAGACGTCCCCATAAATTTGTCTGCTGGAAGACCATAAACATAATTCTGAGCATGGAAGTTATTTCGATTTGAATTAATTGCTTTTTCAGTTTTTTCAAATATGCAAATTGGAATAGCCAAAGAAACATGCTCATAAAAAAGCAGTCCATTCTCTTGGAGAGATTCTGGAGCGTCCTTGCCAAGGTGACCTGCTTCTTCTCAATACAAAAGCAAAGGTGTATTAAAAAAAAAATGATGCATGTGTGTGTGGGTATTTCCTCTTGGTCTGACATTTTCCTCATCATTAAGTCTAGAGTTTTGTGTTTTTCAAAGCCTCTTTGACTTCAACAAGTTACCACAAAATGAAATAAGGCTGTCAAGTCAACTGTGCAGAGAAAAACTCTTAAGGCCAGTCCTTAGAGCCTGCAGAAAAAATGATTTTGTAGTTAAGGCTGAATGTGAATGCAGAAGAAGACTCATTCATTACCTTAAAGTTACTCTTGACCCAGGTTGGTCAACCACCACTCTTTTCATCAGGCTCCTTGGTGGGGTCAAGAATGTCACTGCTTATAGCTGCTGCAGCCCAGAAGCCTAGCTTCCTTTGAGATCCCAGGAGCCCTCTTGGGCGGCAGGGGGACATGATGGCTCATCTGGACCACAACTTTTGTAAACATCCTCAAACTGGGGATTTTCCATAAACCTTCTGAGCCTGCAGAGATGCCCAGCTTTTGCCAGCTCCTATATAACAAGCTCCAGGTGCTTTGTCTCTGCCGCACTGGGTGGAATTCTCTGAGCTTTGCCCTAAAACCATTTCATCAGAGCCCAAAGCCAGGGGTGGGAAGTCATGGGGTCAGATCCCTGAACAGAGCTGCGCTGCTCATGTATTCAGATCCTCTGCTCACGGTATGGATGCCCAGACAAGATGCCCCATAATCAGCCAGAGAAAAGAATTCATCTTCAACCCCCACTCCCCAGCATCACTAGGGAGTAGTCAAAGTCTGCCTGGGTTATCTGAGTAGTCAGGTTTATGAAGACATGAGTTCAAGTCCTAAACCAGGAAATGCAGAGGTCAGAGAAGGATGGAACCATAATCTCTACTTATTGTGTTAGGTCAGGTTTCCTGGAAGCAGATGCTGAGGTGGGGATTCTGGTGCTAATGACTTCCTGGGGAAGTGCTCTCGAGGGGGACCAGTGAGGGATGAGGAACACAGCTTAGGGAAGGGGACATAACCAGGCAAAGATCTGGTTTTAGCTAAGAACATGGCCTCAGCTTGAGCACATAGGAAGCTCTAGGGTAATTTGGGCTCCTTAGCTCTCCAGAGTTATCCTGCTCTGACCCCATGACTTCCCACCCCTGGCTTTGGGCTCTGATGAAATGGCTTTAAGGTAAAACTCAGGGAATCCCACTCAGTGCAACAGAAAGAAAGCACCTGGACCTGGTTATACAGGAGTTGGCACAGGCTTTATACCTGCAATGTTGGTGGCTGACTGCAGACACCCCATCTCCCACTTCTACCCACCCAAGAAGGAGTATGCAGCTCCAGAAACTCCAGGCCATGCAACTCTGAGGGCAGTTCTCTTGAGAAGGGTGCTTCTGGGAGCCATGAGCAGGCTGGCTACTGAGTGCTAAACCCATTAAAGGGCTTCTGGGCAAAGCATCAGGACACTGATGATACAGCTGTAGGAGAGAACGTGATTTAGAGGCACAGCCACAGTGGGCCTCCTAATAGGACTCCCCAAGTCGCAGCCTTGGGGACCACAGAGCGTGGGTGGGATGGGATGGGATGGTGGTTTCCCAGGGAGTGCACACAGGACCAGGGGCTGGCTCACCCCAGTAGAGGACAGAAGTGACTTTAAGCCTGTCTTGTCTGATAGAGAAACCCCTGGATGGCTGAGTCTTGTTGTGCTCCCAAGAGGATGAATCATTACACCTTCTTTCTGTGTGATGACTGCCTCTAGAAAGAGAACAGAGGACAGCAGTTCCTACCCAGTCATTTGCAAAAGCAAGGATTGGTCCCTTCAAGGTTGGTGGCGGGGGTGGGGTTGTGTAGGAAGGACAACGATCTGGAGAGAGAGTGCTGGGGTTCAGCCAGGAGGAGTGACACAGGCGAGGAAGGATGACTGGAGTGAAACTGATGTCCAGCCTACTTCCCTGATGCTTGAAGCAATGCGATAGCCGCTCTTCAGGCACACTGGGGAAAGGCCAGGCCAGGCCCGGCCTCAGTACTCATGCACTGGAGTCTGCAGGCCCTGAACTGAAGAGTCCTCAAGGGATCCTTCTGGAGCAGAGTTGCACCCGGCTGTTAAAATGTGCGTGCGTGTGTGTGTGTGTGTGTGTGTGTGTGTGTGTGTGTACATCCTCACTTAAAAAAAAAAAAAGAAACCAAAGCACGAGACAAAACTTAAAAATCAGAAGCTTTCACGCAACACCTAAGCTTTCCTTAGGCATTTTGCTGCTGCTGTTTTATGAATCTGAGTCCTTGTCAGGTGGCCTCGGCTTCCTAGTGATTGGACCATGAGCAGCTGAGCCTCTTACTCAGAACACTTGCTTCCCAGCTCATCAAGACTCACTGCCTGGCCCCTGAAAGCATCCAAGGGTGTTACCCAGGAACACATGCCCGGACTGGAGGCTGACAGACACGCACTGAGGTTTGTAAACTTATACACTAAGAGCAACAAAGAAGAACTGGATGCCCTGAGGAGAGCACGCAGTGTGGCCAGGAGATAAGACCTAGTCTGATGGGTGATCAAAGCCCCCATCTGCACTGTCCTGACATGGGGTAGAGAGTGAGAACAGGTGCAGAGCAAGAGGGGTGTGGGCACGGCTGAGCGGAGGGAAGGGTCAGCCTCTGCCTCCATCTCTGCATTGCGCCCCTCTTCACCCAGACCTCGTGATCACTTACCTGGATCAATGCCCTTGTCCTCGCAGGCTTTCCCACTGCATCATCCTCCTTCCCATCTCCAGCTTTGCCCAGCTCTGTCCCAGCCTCCACCGCTGTCTGCTTTTAGCTCAGTCCAGATCATATCCCTTCTTGGAAAAAACCCAAGGACCCCCAAAATCTGGGGTGTGGTTTGGGCTTCTTAGGCTAGTGGTGAAGAGCCAAGGAAGCTAATAGTGACTCACGCATGTGTGTGTGTGCTAAGTCGTTCAGTCGTGTCTGACTCTTTGCAACCCCATGGACTGTAGCCCAACAGGCTCCTCCATCCATGGGATTTGTCAGGCAAGAATACTGGCATGGGGTGCCATTTCCTACCCCAGGAAATCTTCCCAACCCAGGGTTCAAACCTATGTTTCTTGTGTCTCTAGCATTGGCAGGCAGATTCTTTATTCCTGGCTCACCTGTCATCCACGTTCAAGATCAGTACCGATGTCTCAGGACATTACATCTAGGGAAAACTTCAGGCTCTCAGGTAACCCAGAAAAGTAGAAAGTCCCAGCAAGTGTCTGGCTCAGGAAAAGTGTCGTGGGGCAAATATCAAAATGGGCTTCACAGAATGGGTGTATTCTTTGTCTGCTTTCTCTACTGAGGGATCAAGGGGAAAAGCAGGTGAGAGAGGTTGGTGAGGATGTTGCGATCTATACTGGAAGGAGCACACCTCTCTGCTCAAAGTGCAGGTGTGAGTGCCAAATATGCTCTGATCCCCAGCCCAGCTCACCTGCTCCCTGAGCACGCAAAGCAGAGGGAGACTGGAGCAGATGAACCGCAAGTTAGAGCCTGAGAACACGGCTGAGACTTCTCCAGCACAAATCCACTCTGGTGTGTGCAGTCATGATATACAAATTATCTATCTACCTATCTATTTATCTATCATCTATCTACATGGTGTATTACTGCTTTCTTTCTGTTGTAAGGTGCTTATGTAAATGTACATTCCCAAATAACGTTTCATTTGGAAGCTTCCAAAACTTCCCAGTTTTCACTCTAGGCTCAGCCAGCCTCAACCACAAGTGCCTACCTCTGTGATGGAGGGAGCATTGTTTCTAGAGCAAATTTCCCTCCTATCAAACTAGAGAATTTCAGCACATGCCTTCTCCAAGGTAATGTCATATGGGCTGAGGAGGGTACAGAATCTCTCCCCAAAAGTAGGGTCCCTTCCTGGCAGCTCACTGTGGCTCCCTGGAGCCCATTGTGGCCCAGGGGCAATGACTGATCTAAGGTTGGGGGCTAGGTACCTAATATTAATATTCCCTAACTAATAGATTGGAAAAGGAAATGGCAACCCACTCCAGCATTCTTGCCTGGGAAATCCCATGAACAGAGAAGTCTGGTGGGCTACAGTCCATGTGGCCACAAGAGTCAGACATGACTTAGTGACGAAACCACCAATTAATAGATGCTGAAGCTGAAGATGAGGGAGTTTAGGAAAGCTGCTTAAGCCAGAAAGCTATACTTCAATGTATAAATTCAGTGCAATCCAAACAAGATTTTAGTTTTTGGAAACCAATAACATAGTCGTAAGTGCTGTTTGCAAGAATAAACATAGAGGCTACAGTGATGATTATGAAATCAATCAAATGTGTAAAAATAAAGATCTGCAATTATGATTATAGAATTAGTCAAACACATAATTATATAAGGATGGAACAAACAAAAAAAAGTGAGGGGAAGCTTGCTCTCTCAGTAACAAAACACACAATAAAGCTACAGTCACTAAAACAGGGTCACACTAACACAAGGATGCATTTCATAAGCAAATATAGTGATTTTATCTGTTCACTGGAACCATTTTGAGGTTTAAGAAAAAGAAACAGTTGTCCAGCTCTCACCTCCTGCCCAAGAGATGCTGATTTTATTGTTCTAGATGGGGTGTACCCTGGGCTTCCCAGTTTGTAAGTGCTTCTTGAGGTGGTCCTACGAGCATCTAGTGGTTGAGAATGACGGGTCTAAACAGAATCATTTGGGGTGCTTGTTAGAAATGTGAATCTCTGGATTTGAGGTCACAGCTTCAAGATCCCTGAGGAGAGGGTTGTATTGAAAGCAAGGTGCACAACATGCACTGAAGCTTTAGAATCATGGGAAATAATAGTACTGAGATAGTTCCAAGTGCATGGAGGAATTTAGTACATTATAAAAGGGCGTCTCAAAACACTGGAGGAGAGATTATCAAGGATGTGGCTTAACTGATCAACCAATGGTGATTAAGTTGCATCTTGAGTTTACTTCTTTCAACAGAAACCATAAAAGAAATAAGGTTGACTAATCTATAATGTGGTAGGGTAAGCCCATTTAGACTTTCCAAGAAAGCCAGAAACTTTAGAGTAAACAAAAATTTGATAGATTTGACTGCATAAAAGTAAAACTAATTTATGAACTGAAAAGCTCACAAATAAAAGTGACAAAGTACACTTTGTAAAAGTGACAAAGTTGCCACACACATTACTGAGAAAAAGTTAATAACCCTAATTTGCCAAAAAATAAGCTTATGAACCAAAAGGAAGAAAATATTCAGTCAAAAATTCAGTAGTAAATGCAAAGAGACAAATGACAAAACAAAATGTATAAATTGCCAATACATATCATTGGGTGTTCTTTCTCATTAGCAATCAAAAGTGTTAATAAAAGTAAAAATGACTCATGCTTTTTCGCTCATCATATTGTAAAGGAGTAAAAAGTTGGTAAAACCCCAAAATAGCAGGAAATGTGAGAAAATTGAGATTCTGTTGCAAATTGGTATTCTTTTCTGGAGTTAGTCGACTGAAGTCAACTTTTTGTGTTTGTTAAAGAAATACATCTTTGAGCCAGCAATCCATACATTTAGGAATTTATTCTAAGGAGATAATTGCTAAAGGGTGCAAATATATGGGCACAATGACATCCATTAATGCTTTTAATAATGAAATTCTGGAAACAACCCATCTGTACCTAAGTGAGTGTAACAACATACACACAAAAGCCCTCCTATTTGAAATAATGCATAATGTCATAGATTTCCATTTACTAGAAAGATAACAGTTTTTCATACCTCTTCCTTTTGTATACAGCTATTCCTTCTCCATGGGCTGACACCCTCCTCCACTTTCTTATCTGATTCATTTCTGATTAATTCAAAACCAGCTCAAATTGCCCCTTTCTCTATGAGGTTCTTCCTGTCCTTCTGAGCCACATGAGTAGCTGCCACCTCTGAACACTCAAGGCATTCCTTTGCTACTTCCTCGCTAGCATTGTTTAATCATTTAGTCTACAAATATTTTATTGAGCACCTTCTACTATTTTGAGCACCTCTAATGTAATTGACTCTTTACATGGCCAACTCTCCCATTGGATTGTGAGTCCCTCCATAGCAGGAGTGGAGTTTGATTCATTCTGTTACCCTGGATTTCAACCTGGAGCCAAGAATTAAAAATATAAACTTGTTGAATTAAAGGAAGAATGGATGGATAGATAGATAGTTAGATAAGTGATACATGAAGGTTGATAGATAAATAGAGGATGGATGGATGAGGGATAGCTGAATGGAGGCATGGAGGGAGGGATGGATGGAAAGACAGAGTGATTTAAAGTTAGTGATTTAATGTGTGGCAGGCTGGTTAGATAAATGAATGTAGAAAGATGGGTGGTTGAGTTGATGGACTAGGTGTGTGAGTTAATGAATGGATAAGCAGATGGGTGGGTAAGTGGACTGGGCTTCCTTTGTGGCTCAGCTGATAAAAAATCCTCCTGCAATGTGGGAGATCCAGTGGCTCAGCAGTACAGAATCTGCCTGCAATGCAGGAAGTACAGGAGACACAGGTTTGATCCCTGGGTCAGGAAGATACCATGGAGAAGGGCATGGTAACCCACTCCAGTATTCTTGTTTGAAGAATCCCATGAACAGAGGAGTCTAGTAGGCTACAGTCCATGGGGGTTGCAAAGAGTCAGACACGACTCAAGCAACTTAATGCGCATGCACGGGTAAGTGGACAGAAGGAGTGCAGTGTCCCTGAGTCCATCTGAAGGGAACTATGAGAAGCAAAGGTTACCCATTCCAGTACTCTGGCCTGGGGAATTCCATGGATACAGTCCATGGGGTCGCAAAGAGTCAGACACGACTGAGTGACTTTTAAAAAAAAGTCTTGTTTTCTTTGTATTTTTTAATCAGTATTTTAAAAATTATTCTTAGTAACTTTTATACTAAAACTGAAATATGCATTTAATTAAACCCCCTCTGACTAGAGCCACAGCTCAGAAGAGGACAATGGAGTAACAGAATTGCTGAAACTAAGGGGAGATAATGTTGAGGTCCTTCTCTGTTCTGTGATTGATGAACTGGATGCTCATGTCATGTCATGACACTCATCTGTTGGAGCTCACAGACTGGCTGGAAAAGTGGGTCTTCTAAGTTGTGCCTCTAAGTCTGTCTGTGTCCTTCTCCCTGTATGACTACCATCTGGCGTCACAAGTATAAACCCCGATGGTCCACAGGGACCATGGTCCAAATTAAACCCTTGTATCAGGACCATTCACAGGTCTAATGCAGTCACAGGTATATTAGCTAGAGTTCTATTTCTTTAAAGAAGTAGAACTGAGATGGAGAGAGACAGACAGGGAGAGAAACATGTATCATAAGGAACTGGTTAACTTGATTGTGGAAGAGATGGGCAAATTCCAAAATCTGCAGGGTGAGTTGGTAAACTGGAGACCCAGAGAAGCTGACAGTTTAAGGCTGAGTTCAAAGGCCTGAGAATCAGGTGAGTCAACAGTGTAAGCTCCCATTGAAAGGCCAGCAAGCCAAAGCCCCAGAAAGAGCCGATCAAGTTCAAGTTCAAAGGTAGTCAAAAACGAAGAATTTCCCCTTACTTAGGGGTAGAACCAGGAGAAGGCAATGGCATCCCACTCCAGTACTCTTGCCTGGAGAATCCCATGGATGGAGGAGCCTAGTAGGCTGCAGTCCATGGGGTTGTTAAGGGTCGGACACAACTAAGCGACTTCCCTTTCACTTTTCACTTTCATGCACTGGAGAAGGAAATGGCAACCCACTCCAGTGTTCTTGCCTGGAGAATCCCAAGGATGGGGGAGCCTGGTGGGCTGCCGTCTATGGGGTTGCACAGAGTCAGACATAACTGAAGTGATTTAGCAGCAGCAGCAGCAAGGGTAGAATCAGTCTTTTTGTCCTATGTGGGTCTTCAACTAATTGGATGAGTTCCAAACCTCACTGGGGGCTTCCCTGGTGGCTCAGACCATTAAAAAAAATCTGCCTGTAACGTGGGAGACCTGGGTTTGATCCTTGGGTTGGGAAGATCCCTTGGAGAAGAAATAGCAGCCCACTCCAGTATTCTTGCCTGAAAAATTCCATGGATAGAGGAGTCTGCTGGGCTACAGTCCACAGGGTCACACAGAGTTGGACACGACTATGTGACTAATACTTTCACTTTCACCATCATTGGGGAGAGCAATTTGCTTTGTTCAGTCTACCAGTTTAAATGTTACTTTCATCCAAAACATCCTCACAAAACACTCAGAATAATGTTTGATCAAATATCGGGGCACCTGGAGTCCAGCCAAACTGACACATAAAATAATCATCACAATACCTATCATGTGCATAGAAATTCTGTAATCTTTATTTGTCTGTATTGAATATTCGAGTGGGTTGCCATGCCCTCCTCCAGGGGACCTTCCCAACCCAGAGATCGAATCCAGGTCTCCCATGTTGCAGGCGGATTCTTTACCATCTGAGCCACTAAGGAAGCCAAGAATACTGGAGAGGGTAGCCTATCCCTTCTCCAAGGGATCTTCCCAACCCAGGAATCGAACTGGGGTCTCCTGCATTGTAGGTGAATTCTTTACCAGCTGAGTTACCAGGGAAAGGCAATGCCAAAAAATGTTCAAACCAACACACAATTGCACTCATTTCATATTCCAGCAAAGTAATGCTCAAAATTCTCCAAGCTAGACTTCAACAGTATGTAAGCCAAGAACTTCAAGATGTTGAAGCTAGGTTTTAAAACTTGCAGAGGAACCAGAGATCAAATTGCCACCATCTGCTGGATCATCGAAAAAGCAAGAATTTCCAGAAAGACATCTATTTCTGCTATACTGACTATTCCAAAGCATTTGACTGTGTGGATCACAATAAACTGTGGAAAATTCTGAAAGAGATGGGAATACCAGACCACCTGACCTGCCTCTTGGGAAATCTGTATGCAGGTCAGGAAGCAACAGTTAGAACTGGACATGGAACAATAGACTGGTTCCAAATAGGAAAAGGAGTACGTCAAGGCTATATATTGTCACCCTGCTTATTTAACTTATATGCAGAGCACATAATGAGAAATGCTGGGCTGGATGAAGCACAAGCTGGAATCAAGATTGCTGGGAGAAATATAAATAACCTCAGATATGCAGATGACACCATCCTTATGGAAGAAAGTGAAGAACTAAAGACCCTCTTGATGAAAGTGAAAGAGGAGAGTGAAAAAGTTGGCTTAAAGCTCAACATTCAGAAAATTAAGATCATGGCATCTGATCCCATCACTTCATGGCAAATATATGGGCAAATAGTGGAAACAGTGGCACACTTTATTTTTTTGGTCTCCAAAAATCACAGCAGATGGTGACAGCAGCCATGAAATTAAAAGACGCTTGCTCCTTGGAAGAAAAGCCATGACCAACCTAGACAGCATATTAAAAACCAGAGACATTACTTTGCCGATGAAGGTCCATCTAGTCAAACCTATGGTTTTTCCAATAGTCATGAATGGATGTGACAGTTGGACTATAAAGAAAGCTGAGTGCTGAAGAACTGATCATTTTGAACTGTGGTATTGGAGAAGACTCTTGAGAGTCCCTTGGACAGCAAGGAGATAAAATCAGTCAATCCTAAAGGAAATTAGTCCTGAATATTCATTGGAAGGACAGATGCTAAAGCTCCAACATGCTGGCCACCTGATGCGAAGAACTGACTCATTGGAAAGGACCCTGATGCTGGGCAAGACTGAAGGCAGGAGGAGAAGGGGACGACAGACAATGAGATGGTTGAATAGCATCACCAACTCAATGGACATGAATTCGAGCAAATTCCGGGAGTTGGTGTTAGACAGAGAAGCCTGGTGTGCTGCAGCCCATGGGGTCACCACAGCTGAGTGACTGAACTAATTTGCCTTTATTTATTTGCTTATTTATTTTTAATTTGATACAACTTCAGTACATTTCTGGGATTCAGTACCTGCTAAGAAAATGCTAAAGCAGAAGGTGGTAGATGAGGCTCAGGAAGTTTCAGTCAAGTGCCTTTCTGCAGGGTGTTCATGACCTTCAAAGAGCCCTGGGGACCCCCTTCACCTGTCTGCATCTCAGAGTCTGTTCTGTGAAAGGAGGGATTGGCAGATAGCCCTGGAGACCTTTCCATTTCTCCAAAGCAAAATGCATCCTCAGGGCCTACATCCAGTTGTAATGGAGATTGTGAAGCAATGATCTAAAGCAAAGGACAGCAAGCTTTTATTGTAAAGGACCAAATAGCAAATGTTAGACTCTGTGGCTCAGATTGTCTCTATTGGAATTATTCAGGCTCGCTCCGGAACACACAATAGACACAGACAATGAACAAATAAATCGGACTAGCTATTTTCCAAGAAAACATTAGGTACCAGCAAGATAGTGGGTTGGATTTGTCCTATGCACCATAGTTTGCAGACTCCTGGTTTAAATAAATTGTGTTCTGAAAGGCTTAATTAGAGACTTTGATAAAGGTGATACAAATTCAGATGATAATGGTGATGAAGATAACACATACATCTTTTCTACCTTTTATATCGGATATGTGTGTATATTCCTCCAATGTTAACATTATTAACTTTAACTGTGTTCAGCAGAATAATGTCACCTGCTTCCACAGATGCCCATGCCCTAATCCTCAGAGCCTGTGACCATGTTACCTAAAACATGGCAAAGGAGACGTTAGAGATATGAATATGGTTATGACCTTGAGATGGAAGATGACCCTGGGTTATCTGGGTGGATTCCATCAAATCACATGAGTCCTTAAAAGGAGAGAACTTTCCAGCCTAGTCCGAGAGATTTGGAGGTAAGAAGGATTCAACCCTCTGTGGCTAATTCTGAAGAAGAAGGAAGGGGCTAAGAGAACCAAGAAATGCTGGGTCACTAGGAGCTGACAAAGGCAAGGTAAAGATTGCTTCCTGAGAGCCTCTGGAAGGAGCCACGTCCTGTCCAGGCCTTGGTGATAGCCCCTTCAGACCTGTAGAACTATAAGATAATAAGTATGTGTTACTTAAGCCCCTAGGTCTGTGGTAGCTTGCTCAGCAGCAGTAGAAACCTAATATGCTAAATCCATGAGAAAATTTTAGAAAATGCAGAGTCTAAAGTATCAC
Source organism: Nanger dama (assembly GCA_917880005.1). Taxonomy (NCBI): domain Eukaryota; kingdom Metazoa; phylum Chordata; class Mammalia; order Artiodactyla; family Bovidae; genus Nanger; species Nanger dama. Next base: position 41,222,147 of record CAKJTW010000012.1, read on the forward strand.
CCACAATACCACTCAAGGACACCCACTATGAACAGTTAGGCATTTTGTTTTAAACTTTTCCTCAATGTATCCAAAAAGTGAGTGAGAGAGAGAGAAAAATAAGTACCTTAGTTCCATTGGCTATGATTTATATCCTACGTTGTTTCACTTAACATTTTAACAGAATTTTCCTATGCCAATAAATTTTCTTCAAAAACATGTTTTCTAGTATAGATGAGTCATAATTTATTCACTTGCCCCCTTTTAATTGTTTCTAATCTTTTCACCAGAATAAAAATTGCCAAGGAGAACATTCTCATACATATTGAAGTGTTAGGATGTTATAAGGTTACTGTCTCTCTCTCTCTTTTTTTTTTTTTGCCATAAAACTTGAAAATATTTTTTCAGTTTTGTTTGATGTTAATTTATTCAAGGTCTTTTTGGGTCATTTTTGATAGATAGAAATCTTACATTTTGTTTTAGTCCAATAGATCAGCGTCGCTCCATCATATCTTTTCTCCCATGACTGGAAAGCAAATTCCCACTCTTAGGTTTGTGCTTCCTTCTAGTTCTTTTGAGAGTTTGTGTTTCCATTTTGTCTTTAGTCTACCTGGTGTTTAACTTCCCAATTAACTGAACATTACTCAGCAGTGTTTCTCCCCCCGTCTAGTGTATGATTCTTAATTTGTGCATCTGATATTTGATAGCCATTACTATACCCTGACAGTGAAAAGGGCTTCCCTGATGGTTCAGACAGTAGAGAATCGGCCTGGATTGAGAAGATTCCCTGGAGAAGGGCGTGGCTACCCACACTAATATTCTTGCTTGAAGAATTCCATGGACAGAGGAGCTTGGCAGTTTACAGCTCATGGAATCGCAGAGTCAGACATCACTGGATATTTGATAGTCATTAAAATCCCCATGGACAGAGGATCCTGGTGCACTACAGTCCATGGGATCACAAAGAGTCAGACATGACTGAGTGACCAACAACAGCACAGCACCATACCCTACTGCTCCTAAAATGCAGATTTTCCCAATGTTGGCATCACCAGTATCTGGAGGACCTTACAGTTACCAGTGTCTGAGGTCTTTGCTGACTCAGCTCGAAGGCTGGTTCTTCCAGAGGTTTGCACTGGTCTTGCTATCACCTGAGGGCACCATGGGCCCAAGACCACTTCAGGTTGCAGCCTGGAGTTCTCCTAGGCTTCATTCTGCATCCCCAGATGGATATTGGCTCCAATTCTTAGTCTCAGAGGAGGAATATTTTCCTCCTCTGCCCAGTGCCAAGGTCAAGATGCACAAACATTTCTTTCTTGTTCCATTCTGCACAATGGGTTTTTTTTTTTCCTGCTGGTGGGCATTTCCTGCTGGTGTCAGAGGAGTTCCCCTATTAGAGTCACCTTTGGGAATTTTTCCTGTTATTGGTACATAAAGTAATAATGTGTCTTACAATCAACAATGCATCTTAGAGTCCAGGAAATATGGTATTTCATACATAACATGTAGTATAATCTTGGGTCCAGTTTCTGAATTATCTAGTTTGTTTTATTTTGCCATCAGTATAATGGTGCTTTGAAATGTTTTTTATTTTAATATATAGTAGAACATTTTCTTCCTTATTAGTCATTCTTTCTAAAAATGTTCTTATTTTTTTCATTCCAGATTAATGTTAGAATTAATGCTTCAAGTTATCACACATCATCCATATCAATAAATGAATAATCTAAAATGTAAAAAAAAAGCTTTTCTGGGATCTTTATTGGATCTTTATTAACCCTATGGATGAATATAGGAAGAACTGATACCTTTACAATATTTAAAAACTAATATATTTCCTAATCAAGACTCAATATATTTTATTAAAGACTTACATATTTTATATCATTAACATTTTATTCATATAAGTTTCTCATAGTTCTGGTTAATAACATTTTTCTAGTTATTATATATTTTAGTGCTACTGAGAATAGATTTTTGTTTTCATTAATTTTCTACTTAGCTATTTTTGGCATACAAGAAAGCTGATTTTTTTTTTTGTATTTTGATTTTGTAACTAGACACCTTTCTGAACTTTCTTAATCTTTTTCAAACTATATTTTCATGATTTTTAAAAACCATCACCTTTTAAATTGATCGAAGTTTTAAATATCAATTCTTTAAGAAAATCAAAGAAACACTATCATGTTAAAGGAATACATTGTTTATTAAAAAATGCATTTTGATGTTTAAAAAGTCCTACATTTGAGAAGGAAGGAATTTAGATTTTATAAGCAGAACAATCACATTATTGGCATAAAATGACAGTAGCATCTATTCTCCTAGTTTCCCTCTTATTTCTCTCATATGTGCTATTTTACTGGCTAATATTAGTGATATTGTTCTTTATTTTAATGAGAAGGCCTCTAGTGCAGTGGTTTTTAATTACCTATTTTTTTCTTAAGTGTGGGGAAGGTCATGGCCCTTTGGAAAATCTGCTGAAAAATGTGCATTCTGTCCTCCAGATAAAAGGAAATGTGCACTCACACCCAGACCCCCAAGTGTCTAAGCTTTCAAAAATTCTCCCAGCCCCCATGGATTTTCACAAACCACCAAAGTCCATGAAACCTGACTAGGGATTTATTGTTTCCAAGGTTTTACCTTTTGGAAGAATGTTAAATGTTAACTTAAGATAGATCATCTTTGCCTGATTAGGATATCATCTTTATTTCCGTTTTATTTCTCCCCTGTAAAATCAGTTGTTGTTGTTGTTGTCTGCACGCTCAGTCCTATCTGACTCTCTGCATCTCCATGGACAGAAGCCTGCCAGGCTTTCCCTGTTCATGGAATTTTCCAGGCAAGAATGCTCGTCGTGTTAATTCCAGTAAACATCATC